>OX381707.1:52853929-53531680 GCA_947462335.1 Harmothoe impar | reverse complement strand
CCCCCAATCGGCTTCTCCTGTTGAGTCGGCTTCATCCAGGAGGGGTAGGGCGATTCAAATAATCTAGGATTGGCAGTTGAGCGAATCGTCCATTACCCATAGACAATAGCTGGGGGCATGATATAGGCAATGAACTGAGGGTATTGAAACCATTTACATTAAAGTCTACAGAAAAATAGACCCCATATAATAGGGGACACGCCCCCCACCCCCTCCCTCCCCTCCCTTCCACTTGATCCGAGCTAACGCAGTCAGGTTCGTCTGTGTACTGGGTCTGATGGCCCCACGGGCAATTGGTCCCACTTGGGTCCGATATGGCCCCACGTTTGACTATAGTATTGGCAATATTAAGGGAGTGCCCCCCCCCCCCCATCCCCCCAGCAGGTCGAAAATCGTGCGTGTTCGCACCCCTTTGGCTTTGGTGCATAGTAAGGTGCAGGTTTTTTTGCTCGAATTAATCACGCCCAAGAGGGATCCACATTTTTTTACCCCCTCGACCTAGATCACCCCCCTCCCCCCCCCCCCCTCCCGTTGTTAAATAAAAAATAAAAATAAAAGCACCCCCTATTAAAACTCAAGTCATGTGAATCACGATCCGTGAATCACAGTAGTGACGGTTCGGTAACCGTTTCTAGACGTTCTAGATCTAGATGTATATATCTAATTGGTGTATTTAGGACAGTAGGCCTAGACACTCTACTGGTCTCTACTACCTAGTGACACTGACAGTGACAATCACAGTGACAGGAGTGCCAATGCAGTGTAAAGCGACCAGCACTGAGAGGAGCGAATTTGATGGGAGGGTTCCGGTCTCCTGCTCGGCCAATACTGCATATGTGTATCATTCTATACGCCAGTATAAATATAAACGTAGGACTAAAACCATAATTAACATGCAGTATGCTATTGCTATGGCAATTACTTCTTCTTGGCTAGGCCGTAAATTTAGATTGGTGAGTGCCGACGGAAGCGGTGGAGGAAACCGTGGAATCCACGGTGGATTTAGATACTCACGAATCTTATTTCTGATGTCCAGGCATGTTGATATGTGGGGAAATTTCAGTATTTGTTTCCATTTCTTGCTCTTTCCTTTCCGTTTGCCGCCCCCACCTGTAAAAACATAGGACAGATGAAATTGTGGCTAAAACATGATCTAAATAGACGAAATTCTGCGGCATTTGACAGAAAACAACACGAAGCGATCGCCGTGAATGAATGACGGCTGCAGTGGCATCGGCGGACCGATGTAAACATGCCGCCTTAGAAATCGCGTTTTCCGATTAAATAAGCCTTACCTTCGCGAGCTTTTAAATAGACAGTGTTGGCAACTATATTTTCTAACTCCATGGGTGCGCTTTTGAGTACTTGATGCGCCGAGGGGTCGAATAAGACCCCGAATTCAAGGTACCCTTTCTCACGGCTGGGTGTGGTGGAAATCCAAGATGGCAGCTCGATTCCGGGAGTCGGAAAAGTCGGGCTCTGATTGGCTAAAATTCATAATGACGTTGAGGATGAGGAAGGCGGGAAGATGAAAAATGGCTTGAGGAGGCAGGTGCGACCGGATAACACAAGTGTCGTGGCTGGGCAAGGCAATTCTTGTTCTTTGATATTGTTGATTATAAATCTATTCCAGTAGAGTACTGGGGGGTATTTTCGGCCACTTAAGCTTTAATTTGCTACCACACATGGAAATATCTATCTAAAGCAATTTTATTGATTTTTTATTATTTTTTTTTTTTTACTATGAGTATCATAGCACTTTATTAAGGTATTAAAGGCTTGGTCTTCCACTCATAATGTTGGTCGCACAGGACTCTTTTTTTCGCAGCCGGTACAGTGGTAAAAGAATAACATGTATCCTACTTTTATATGAAATATAGTTTGTGTTAATGTTGGAAGTTGAAAAGATAGCTCCTCGAGCTTATATTTGTCTCCCCAAGGGAGGAATGGTGTTACTATGTAGGGTAGGCTACTACAGGTAATTCATGTAATTTACGTTGGTTTATATTTATAAGTCTAACATCTCCTCGAGATTGCATATAGAATTTATGATGTGGATATTCTTTTAAATCTAATGAGGAATTAATTATTTATATTTACTTTAGAATATTATTACTATTGCATTCATCTCCTCGAGATTAAAAACTATTGTTTTTGGCTATGTTTTGTCTTGATTCTTCCTCTTCTTGCGTCCTGCTGAGCTATCCTGCTGCATTCCTCTGTAGATTTTACATTTTGACTTGCTTTCCCGGCTTTGTGTTCCTATGCTTCCTTTTCGCTGCACAATATGATGGCACAGTCTCTAACCTAACTGGACAACTGTCAAATTTTTTACATACATGAATTTACAGTGATGGGCGAGAGAAGAAAAGAATATTTTGTTGAATTTGTTTACATCCTGATTAGCCACGGCACTCCAAATACATCTTCCCTGGGATTCCTTTTGCCTGCTGCATCCTCCCCCCTGTAGTACTGGTTCTCATGGGGGCTTGAAGTGGCCCTTGATTTTCCCTTTCCTCCCCTTTTTTCTGCGACTGTCTAGTAGGACTTTCCTCTTCCCTTTCATCTGGGTTCCAAACCAGCTTTTGGTCCTCCTTTTTAGGGCAGCTTTGGAGTCTGATTCCTGTATGTGTAAAGGCAATTTGTTCCACAACTTCTTTGCCCTATAAGATGGGGCTTTCCTGTAGAACATTGTTTTTGGCCTCAGTACCGGGTAGTTTTTCTTGTGGTCATTTCTGGTCCTTTTCATCTCCTTACCAGTGGGGGGGTTCTTCTTGAATTTTCTATACTGTATTGATATTAGCGTTTCCTTTCTTCTGTCTTCTAGGAGGGGAATTTCACCGAGAGTGTGCAGATCCTCTTCTGTTTCCATGTGCGTCGGCACCTGGAGAATGCATCGTAGCATTCTGTTCTGGCAATTTTGTAACCTGAGCCTTAGCGATTTGGTAGTACATTCAAACAAATATGAGCAGTAGTCAAACTTTGGTAAAATTGATTGCTTGTATAATATCATTGCTAATTCCAGGGAAAGGGAGTGTCGAATCTTTCCAAGTTTTATTGACTGGAAATTCGTTTCTTTTATACATTTCTTAATGTGTTGTTTCAGTGATAGGGATCTGTCTAGTATTGCCCCCAGGTAGTTGAAAGATGGGACTGTTACCAGTGGTCTCCTCGAGATCATTGGGGGGTCGGCCGGGCACTCCTTACATCTTTGGGTTGATCCAAACCACATGAATTTGGTTTTTTCACTGTTTATTGTTAGTCCTATTTCATCACAGCCCGTACTCAGGTTGTGTAGGTCTATTTTATGTTGATCGAGAGCTCTTTTTGGATCCGTATGGGTGGTGTACATGACTATGTCATCGGCGTAAATCTTGCAACTTGATTTCATCTGAGTTTTAGTGAGTTGGTCTATGAAGAAGATAAAAAGGGAGGGCCCCAGCACTGAGCCCTGGGGTACGCCGTATTCCACAACTATATTGTCCGACACTGTGTCATTTGCTGCTGTTCTGTGACTCCTTCCTCTCAGGTAGGCAGTAAACCAGTTTAGCAGGCGTACATCAATCTCACTTTTCTTTAGAAGTTTTAACAACATGTTGTGACTGACACTGTCGAACGCCTTTCTTATGTCTATGAAGGTGGCTGCCACAACTTCCTTGTTATCTCTAGCTTTAAATAGATCCTCCACTATGTCATATATTGCTTCTACCGTGCTTTTGTTTTTCCTAAAACCATATTGGTTTTCTGAGAGGAGGTGGTTAGTCTCCAGGAAGTCCATGAAGTACCGTTGAATTATTTTTTCCAGCACCTTGCTTGGGACCGGGAGTATCGAGATTGGTCGAAGGTTTGATACATTTCTTGCATTCCCTCCTTTTGGAATGGGAGTTATTGTAGCTTGTAGCCATTGCTGAGGGTAGGTACCCGTTTCAATAGACCAGTTATATAGATGAGTGAATTTTGATGTACTATGCAGCATCAGATCTTTAATTACTTGTGCCTTCATATGTAGTATGCCCGAGGGTTTGTTTACTTGTATTTCCTTAGCATATAACTTTACTTCCTCATCTGTTACTTCCATATCTTCAATGTGTTTCCCAAGATAGGTGTTATCCGGCGCTGTGAATGGAGTGTCAGTCAGTTGTTTTTCCTCGAAAAGCAACCGACCTATATTCCCAAAATAGCTATTTATGTAGTTTGGGACATCTTTCACTTCTTCATTTGTGCTCTGGTCTTCCAGACGTATGTTGATTTTCTTCCTTGGGGGTTTCAGAAGAGCATTCATTTCTGCCCAGAAACGTCTTGGATCACCCACGTTTTCTTCAAGCTTGTTCTTGATGTATTTTCCGTGTGCAAAATGTGTAGACCAGTTTATTCTTAATCTTAACTTCTTAGCCATTCTGAGGTGAGTAGGGCTGTTATTCTTCAGGAATTTTCTCATATGGAGATCCCTGCTATTTATTAGTGCCTGTGACTTTTTATCCATCCATTGATTATGATAGTCTTTTATGGTAAATGTCCTTAGGGGACAGTACATATCTAGGAAAGCCGTTGTGATATCCACTATGATCTTCCATTTCTCATCTATGTTTGTGCTCTGGTAGAAGGGTCCCCAGTCTTGATATGTCAGGTAGTCCCTAAAGATTTCTACATCATACTTCTTGTATACTCTGCAGGTGATTTTCTTTGTTTCATGGAAATTTCTCATCTTTTTTCTGATTGCGAACACCGGGAGGTGGTCCGATATTAGATGTGGAAGTACCCCACTCAGCGCTACAAATTTCGAGTTTGTTAATATGTTGTCAATACATGTTCCTCCTTTTGTTTTAATTTTTGGCCTAGTTACTTTATTTATCAGCCACTTAAGGTGGTGATCTCTACAGAAATTCTTGGCTTGCGTCGTCCTGTCCAATTTATTATCTAGCATGTCAGCATTCCAGTCCCCTAGGAACCATGCCTCCCTTCTCTTGGTATATACTTTGTGCAGGTGCTTGAAGAATACTTTAACATTCCCTCTGGGAGGGCGGTACATTGTAACAATTCTCATCTTCTTCTGCTTAGGGCAGTTTATATCAACTACTAGACATTCAATGTCTTTAGTCATTCTACATAGGTTTGTTATCATTTTAGCATGTGTGTAGTATTTGTCCAGCATGTAGCATATTAATCCGCCTCCTTGTTGGTCTTCTCTGTCTAACCTAAAATGAGATTTCCCTGTCCAGGCTACTTGACTTTCATCTACCCCTTCTTCAAACCATGTCTCTGATAGCGTGATAATGTCAAAATCATTTAGAGCCTTTTTTATCCCCGTCTTGTTTTTCCCCTGCAGACTCCTACAATTGTAGTGGCACAATTTTATCCCTTTCAGGCAGATGATGGGTGCCTTCCTAGCCATCCTTCGCGGTGAGTGGATACCATTTCAGGTATTTTGGTTGGCTGTGATGAGAGCAATTCAACAAATAATCATTAAATGGGTGATGAGTGATGGCCAGACACAGTGTAGTTATTCTGAAATCCAGCTTGAGGCCCTGAATAATCCCCGACAAGTTGTGGGGGCTGACGTCAAGGTTTGCGGTCGTCAATTTGTACATTTTTATAAGTAACATTTGAAAGCAGGGGTGCTTCAACAAGAAAATTAGGTAAAAATTTTATTTTCTGTAGAGTATCAGCAGGGAAATGGCCCTTTTTAATCTCCGAAGATTTTTAAAGTTGAACTTTAATATGTGGCGTGCACTGCCCAAGGTTTTATCATATGAGAGAAATATTTTCTCTGTATATTATGTGATATGCTGGAACCTCCTCGAGGTTTGTTCCAATCATGTTTTTATTTTCTCCGTATACTATGTGATATACTGAAACCTCCTCGAGGTTTGTTCAAAACATGTTTTTTTTTTTGTGGTTTTTTAGGATGGCGTGGCTAGACTAGGCCCAACCATTTTAATCAAATTATAGGTTTTGTTTTTCACACAGATCCGCGTGGAATACTTTCAAACCTTGTCAGAGTGTCTCTGTATTATAGGTTCTGTATATTCTATATATGTGGCCCACGCTTTAGGAGTCGGGACAACATTCAGCATACATGAAATCTTATTCTATATATGAATGTCAACTGACATTAAGACTTAACTATCATATTCAATGTCCTTTGGTGCAGGAGCACAGTCAGAGTAATGAATTCTATTTTAGTTCCTTACTTTCTATTTTAACAAACTAACTAACTAACTCACTGTAGCTTCTGACTCAGAGATCTCCTCGAGATCTTGAAAAAATTACTGATATCAGTTTTGCTTATAACTGTAGTTTGTGTACATCAGTACTTCAAAGAAGGGGTTTATGCGTATAACCGTAGTTTGCATGTGTCCTTATAAAAGGGAGAAAAGAGTTTTAAATGTAGAAATATCTCCTCGAGATACAATGATAATTGTAGAAACATTTTTATCTCCTCCTTTTCTTCTTGGGAAATCTCTGTGCCTCGGTGTTTTCCTTGTCACCTTTCTTGTGTTCAGATCCGTGTTGCCGGTTTCTCTTTATACCTGTAACTCTGTATTGTACTGGGGGTATATACTCTGGATTATGTATGGTTCCTACTGCCCCTTTTATGGCTGTGGGTGAGAGTTGGATTTTGGTAACACTTCTGTTTACCAGTTCCTGTAGATACTCAGATTCTTGAGCTGATATGCCTTGATTTCCATTTCCATAATCCCTTGTGGATACTGCCTCGGTTACGCCATTCCCCTCTTTCCCCGTATTACTCATTATCAGCTCGTCCTCAGACAAAATCTCCTCATTGCTGCTTATTCTCCCACTCTCACTACTATCTGCGGGGATCATTGAGCTACCCTCATCCTCTGAAGTGTTTTTGTTCTCGGCAGTATCCTGATCCATGTCTTGTGTGTTTTGGGAGGTAGAACTGTTGGGTGACGGCTCTGGGTGAAGTTGTATTATGTCATCTGTATCATGTTTGTCTATCCTGCTCCTCCGGCCATCTTCTTCACTGGGCACCTCAACATAGTCATAATCATATTCAATGTTCTGATCATCTCCATCATCATCAACAGTACCTTCATCTCTATACTCCTTAACCTGACGGATGTCGCCCTGACTGGAAAGACCTTCTTCATTACTGGACTCTACATAGTCAGTCTCCCTCTCAGATGTGGGCTGATCTAAATTTGAGTGATGTGAAGTGTCGTCTGATGGTGGGTATTCTGAGTCTGTTTCTTCTGAGTAGGATAGGGATAACTCACTTCCATCCCAGTCCTCATCCATTCCTTGTCTTCCAGGGGGGGGGGTGTATTCTCTTGTGAATACCGGCTCCACCATATCATGTAATGTTATTGTGTCAGTTATAGCCCTGTAGTATTTAACAACTACCTGTTTTTCTAACACTGGGGTTGGATCCAGACCATCGAGTAGAAGGTGGAACTTGTATTGTGACCATCCTTGGCTCGATCTATTTGCTTTGATTAGCCCATCAATGTGCGGCGTGTAGGTGTCAGATTGTTGGTTTAGCTTCACTATTTCAATGTTTACTCTCTTTAATGTTGTCTGAAGTTGCTCCTGATCTAGCCAAGAGCAGTTGTTTAGGGTGGGTAGAGGGAGTACCTCCAGGTTGGCATCATAGATGGTTGAGATTATGATTCTGACCTCTGGATTTATACCGTGTACAAGTTGTATAATGCTGGAGTAGTCTTTCTTCATCCTTTGAGCCACGTGTTCTTCAGGGCAGCGAAAAAGTACCCATCCATGATCCACCTGAATTAGATCATGTATACCCACAGCAAAAAGTATCAGATCTATGCTTGGGTAGGTCTCCATTTGATTAGCAATTTCATCAGCACAGTCCAGAATCTGTGCATCCGGGCAGTATGAACTTCTGAGTCTGAACTTCAGTTTTCCCTGTAGCTTATGATATATGTCATCTGTGATCCTAGAATCTGAGACCACAAGGCACTCCAAATCCTGTTCCAGCTTCATCTTCTATAGTGTCGCCCCTGTTGTGAGTAGTTGCTTGGATTTCTATCTCTCCTCAGCGTGGTAGGGTTTCCATGGGGGTGTCTATCTGCGTATGTCTCAAAGTCCTTGTATGAAGGTGGGCAGGGGGTAGCTTGGTAGTTACGGTGAGAGTTCTCTCGTCTGAAATTTGGTGGGGGGGAGAACCAATCAGCTTGATCCCCTCTTTCCCTCCTGTAATCAACTCTGTCTGCCCTATCTCGCTGTCTGCTCTCTCTGTGTGAGGAATCTCCACCCCAGGGTGTAGAGGATGGGGTAGTGGATCCGTAGTTTTTCCGGTAACTTGAAGGGCGATCTTGATATGTTCTCTGGGAGTGGCTTGAGTTGTTAGGACTCCTCGAGTCCCCACTGCTTCTTTCCTCCCTGCGCCCTCTGTTTCCTTCCTGCTCTCTGTCTCTTTTCTGGTCCCTGATGTGTGAGTTATGATGACGGTTGCCTTCTCCAAGAGGGGGCCAGTCACCAGAATCACTGTTGTTGTCAGTTTTGGGACCCCTCCTCCTAGGTTCCGGCGTGGTGGAAGGGTGAGAGTGATGGGGCTCACGGGGGGTCGGTCTGTAACTGGTAGGTGCTGCTTTCTTCTTTCCCTCTCTTATTTCCAACGTCTGGCGCACTTTCATCAAAATCTGTCCATGTAGGTTACGGCCTGTAAAGGTACCAAGGTCATAAGCATCAGACAGGATGTTATCTTTCCCCCCCCAAACTGGGTCAAAGCAGGCTTCGATAAGAATTTTGGGTGAAGTTTCTCTTAGTGTAAGGCCTAGATCAGGACGTTCCTCGAACTTTGTGAGAAGTAGGTCATACATTAAAGTTTCCCTGTACTCCAGCCAATCTGCCAGGAGGTCATTTTTCATCACAATCCTGTAACTCAGGTCTTTTATCTCAAGTGGGTCTTTCATGGACATAACCTTTCTTTCTTTGTCTTTGTCCCCTGCAAATCTTGCTTTAAAAAAGACATATCCCTGTTCCACGCTGACAAAGGTGTGGTTCCCTCCTGAATTGGTAATATATCTAAAGGTGGCCGGGTAGAAGTTGCTCAAATATGCTCCTTCACCGGCATACATTACTCTATCACGGGTCTCCCTGATACTGACCTTCTCTCTAGGTTGGTTTTTACCAGACGATGCACTTTTTTCTGGGTGTGGGGGACTGTAGGCCTTTGGTTTGTTGTGTGTAGATCGGTCTTCGTCCTTTCCCGAGGCGGCCTCGCACATGTTGTTGCCAGAAGTCGGTTGAGGGTTTTGCGGTTGCCGCAATTCGGCATTTCTCGGGGCACTCACTTTTGCAGCATTGGCGCCGGCTGCGGTCTCGTCCAGACCCCGCTTATGGGGAGCCGTTTCTTCCCGATTTTTATTTTGTGTCGCTACATCTGCCCCGTCAGTTGGGATGGTGGGTGGGTTCAAAAATTTTTCTGCGGGCTGTTTGGCTGTTTCTATCAATACTGCTTCAGCAGGTTTTACTGTCGTAGTTTTCCTTAAATCTTCTGGCAGGAAGGCATCTGGAATCTCATCTAGATTTTCAAGCGTGTATATCGTCCCTTGTATCTTGATCCGGTCAGTGCAGTGAGGTGCCGGGAAGCCCTGGGAGAGATTGTACGTCGCAATACGTATTAGCTTTTGCTTGTTGAGCCTAACCCCCTTTGGTTCATCTGGGAGGATTCTGACCGATCTGAGATTTTGTTTGCCTTTAGCCCATTGGTATCCATCTAGTACCCGTTTTTGTGAGGCGTGACTAGTCAGACAAACTAGTATGGGGGGGTGTGTATTCTGTGTTGATCTGTGGTCAGACTTTTTTAGTCTGACAACTTCTGTGATCTCCCCAGGGCTGAGTGGTGTAGAGATGAGGTGAAATAATCCCATTACTTTTCTAAAGGTATTCTCTCCGAAGTCCTCTTTAAGGCCATGAATCACGACATTCTTGTCCAACTTGTTTTTTTCCTCCTGTGGCTTTTGGGGGGTTTGTGAGTGGCTGATCAACTCTTCTAGTTTTTTTTCCAAACTTTTATTTTCAGCCTGGAGGGTCGAGAGGGATTTAGCTTGTGTATCCTGTTTGCTTCTCATCTCAGCTATTTTTGTCAGTAACTGAGTTGGGGATTGTTTGTCAGTTTCTTCACTGGAAGTACCTGGGTTTGAGCTTGGGTTTCCATTGATGTGTGTATCAGCTAGTGTCAGATGCTCCTGTAGGGTATCTTTCATGCTCTTTGTACTCTGTAACAGTTCTTCTTGATTTTTCTTGAGGGACGCTACTGTTTCCAGCATATTCTTCATCTGTTTATCCACAGTTTGTATAGAGCCTGCATTTCTCTGCATTTCCATTTTTGCTGAGTTTCTGTTTGAGGCTTCATCTGCAATGAGAGTTTTAAACCTGCCATGGAAATTCTCTGACACTGAGGCCAGAGCTGCAGCCAGTTTACCGACCCTACCTGCTGTACCGGCTGTCACATCTGCAGTTTGGTCTACTTTCTGTAGAAGGTTGGCTGCATTTTCCTCTAAGGCGTCTACTCTAGACTTTGTGGTTGTTGTCATTGTTTCTAACTCGTCCAACTTAATCTTATTAGATTCAGAGAGCTGTTTTAGGGCCTTTAGGTCCTGACTGAGGGGGGTGAGTTGGTCTGTGATTTTCTGATGAATTTCATCCATTTTCTCCCCCTGAGCTTTGACTGAGTTTGTCACTGAATTTTGGAGATTTGATTGCATGTCATCTAATTTTGCTGATAAATCCGCCATTTCAGTCTGGAAGACTTGATCCTGTGTTGGGGTGTCATAATTTAAAGCATTTATACTGCCCCTTCCCTCATTGTTTGCTTTCTGGTCATCTACCGGGGAGGGAGGTTTATTTGGTGGGAACGGCTTGCCATACATCAATTCATAACCGGTGGCGTAATAATGATTTTCTTGCGAAGCGGTGAGAGATTTGGCGGGGCTGAAATCACCGAAAATTTTTAGAGTCTGAGGAGTTCCCTGAGTCTGAAAAACACAGTTCCTCCCCCTCTACAATTGGACCCTTCCTAGCTTGTTCAGAATTGCCTGTATCTGTCAGGATTGCATTTTTATTTCCCCGCGGTGAAACCTCATTCCCATTTTTGTTTACGTTTTGTTCGGCAAAACCCGCGCCGATCTGCGCCTCGGCGTCTGGGCGCAAAGGATCACGGTATTCATCACTGTTTTTTTCCACTTCGGGACCCCTCGGGTCCGATTCGGTGCCGCTCGGGCTCGGTGCATCATGGGAAATTATGTTTTTCTTTCTCTCGGCCCAACTCTCGTCACCAGAGACGAGAGGTGTCATGGCGGGCGTTGTCGGAGCGGAGAAGTTTGGGTGGAATATTTCATCGCTTAGGGAGGAAATACATTGGGTTGGATCATCCAAATCATCATAAACCATGAGTTCTGAGGTCAAGTTACGCCTTACCTTAGCTTGAGGTGAGTTTAAAGGCGTGTAGAATTCAGCACTACCTGTTTCTTCACTTTCGCCGATGATTTCGTCAGATGTTTGTTTCCCACAATCCCCCGCGCTGTCCAAGATGGCGGCCTCCATCAGATCGTCATCGACCTTGGTCGTCAAGGCATCTTCTTGCTTGGATACCACAGTCTTTTCCTCCAAATCCGCATTAAACTGTCTTTCTTCTTCCTGATTTTGACTCCGAGTCACCGGCTTCGTTACCGGGGATTTACTGGGTGTCTTTTTTGCCGGCATTTTCCGTTTTCTTTTGTGCCGGACGTACCCATACATAATTGACCTCCGCGAGATCTGTCAATGGCGTCGATTTCGCTGCTGTCTGCTTGTCAAAGGAGATTTCCTTCCCTGTCTGGTGTGAGGGGGGGAGTGCTGTGGAAATAATAGGTCCTGCTGGGTCCTGAGATGTTTACTTACTATGTGCACACTTTTGGGATACTTTAGTGAGATAAAACCAGCAGTTTGTGTGTATAATTAGTCACAACACCCCCGGTCGGCGTCTTGAAGGAAGAGCGCATGCGCGAGTGACGTCAGTATTCAGAGCGATAGAGAATGAAGAAGCTTAATTAATTAAGGAACACTTTCTTAAAATATTTTATGAGCTTAACCTTAATTAAACTCCGGCAACCTGTAGTGTCAATTATCTATTTTACTCGCACTGTGAGTACACCTCCAAATAGGGTTGAGGCGGGTCGGGCGTGTACTCACCGCAACACTACAGGTTGCCCTCGGTAAAATAGATATCAAAATTCACTTACAGGTAAGCTCTTTTAATCTCAATATTTTACCTCCGGCAACCTTAAAGTGTTCCGGAAGTACACGAGAAGTTTAGAGCACCTTAAGCTTCTTCATTCCTATCAATACAGATAGTGAAATTCTAATTCTTTCAAGTCCAATATTCATTTATCCCTCCACTATATTCAAACATGAATAAGCTGTGTACCACCCACAGAATTTTACTTTCTGGACTTTTCAAAATATATATATAATTAGTCTTTTTTTTTTTTTTTTTTTTTTTTTTTTTTACAACAAAGTGCACAAACCACTCTTTTCAAACTTTTCAACTTTATTTCATAGTTTCGATGAATTAACCATTCTCTGCTAGGTTTCACCTTTAGACATTTGACCACCAAGAATTTAGTTTTTGGTTGTCCTTTAAAACACATTTTCATTTCTGTTTTAGAAAACACACACCTGTGTTTTTATAATAGTAACCTTTATTTTTGGTTGGAGGCAACAACCTCAACTATTTTATAGTTTTTGTATAAAATACTTTAACAATTTTCTCCCTTTTTTAACAACATGTACACTATTTTATAGTTACATACATTTAAGGAGTATATCATAAGTAGCAATTTATGATATTCTAACCGTACATATTATTATATTCAACATTGTCTATCATTTATTGTTATTTGGTTTATCCTAATGTGTATTCATCAACAGAAGTTACAGTATTTGGTACTAAATCCTCCTTCTGGGAGTGAGAGACCGTATAAATGGCTAATACGAACGCTTATACCGGAAACAAACGCCAATACAATTGACAGTCATCTTTACGTCAAATATACTTAAGTTAAACCATGAACTCTACGCCACGAGTTGGCATGACTAGTCCTGTATACAAGCATTTATCAGCTGTATATCAATCAAGTTAAACCCATGTTGAGATATTGTTAAAACGCACTCTTTTTGCTTCAGTTACAAATGAAAACATCACATGACTCGCTCTGTAATACTTTGTAATAAATGGTGTCCGTTTAGGACCCACTGAAACGAAAAAAATAGACATAGAATGATTATGTCCCTGAGTTTTATGAAAACACATATTATACAGTAGGTTTCAAAGATGAAACCCTGCACCAAGCTCCCATTATTCAATGGCAACCTGGTGCAGGACACCGTGAGCTAGAGCATCAACATCATGCTCTAGCTCACGGTTGTAGAACCTCCCGAAGGAGCTTGCGCTCCTCCAGGAGGCCTGTTTCAGGATAAAGTAAGGGAGGGTATTTTCATGGGCAGGTAGCTCCACAATACCAGTTTTACTGGTAGGCCTATAGTATTGATAGCTGTTTTCTCATCTTTTTCCAACATTTGATGTCTCGTTACTTATGAAAACAGAAAAATCGATTTCTGTTTGTCTATTTTTTATGTTCTTGTGGTTTGAGGAACATATGGTCTTTATTTATTTTTCTTTGGGGTTATATCACGCACCACAGTAGGCCCAATAAGTTCTGCCTTGAGTTTGATGATGATTTTTATTTCATCAAAAATAATGGAAATACATAAAATCTTTACATAAAAATAAAGAGAAAACAGTATATATTGTGGCCTAACCACTTCAGTACCCCATAAAAGGCAGACAAAAATGCCTACCCAGTAAACAAAAAACGTTATACACCATTTTGTAACATTATTTAACGGTGTATAACGTTTCTCCAAGGCTCCTCACTATGGCATAACGTTATATACAGATTTAGAACGTTATTTTGACGTAAAATAGCGTTTTTTTTTGTTAGCTGGGTAACAACTTTTTTTTTCAATGCTCGTATTCTGTGCAAATTATGCTTTTAGAAATTATGTTTACATTTTTCTTTGACCATTTTCCCTCTCTGTGATGTCATGGATACAAAAATGCGTGATATAACCCAGGTGCGCGATATTGCCCCAATTTACCATTCATGAAATTTCTTTTTTTTCCCATGAGGATAGCTTATATCATTTAGAAATGTAAAATGTAAAAAAAATTGGGGTGGTCCCGAGCTACTTTTTTTTATTACAGGTTTTTGAAAAAAAAGAAGTATTTTCTAATTTTGACTAATTTTGACTAATTTTTGAATATAGTACCTAAATATCAGCCTATATTTTTATTAACACTGAAGTACTATCACAGTTACAAATAGCAGTCACACTCATCTTTTTAGTGACAATAACCAATAACCAACAATAACCATAAATAACACAGCAGACTAGGACAATCCATGGTCCTGTATCGCAATAACAGAATTCTTTAGCGCCTAACACAGGTCTAAACAGACACAGCAGCTAAGATGACAAGTGAATAGTATTATACAATAATAAATATGAACATCAATCATAAATATCATAAATATCACAAATATCATAAATATCATAAATATCCCAAAAATTCAATATTAGTAGAAACTTTACCCCAAAAATTAAAAATTTGAAAATTCTGCGGGAGATGTGTACACAAAGAGATTGACCGGCCGACTGACCACCGTTCAAAGGATGTGCCCTTTTCTAGTCCCCGTACAACAGATAGAACAGTCGCTAAGCGACGTCACGGCTGGTGACGTCACGCCTGGGGATGACGTCACTCCGGGGCGCCACCTCCCGGCGGCCGCTGGAACTCCTAGGGCGCCGCTGGCGCCCCCCAGGAGGGCTGGAGGAACTACCTCCAGCGGTTCGATGCCACGCCCCCCTGCCCTGGGTTTATACGGGTATAGGTCTATACTGTGTATAAAGGGTTAGGTGGGGTGGAATATATTATTAGAGCACACAACAATAATATATAGACTACTGCCTGCACTCGGGCTAGGCTTATAAATAGAAAGATAAGTTACCATGGAAACTTAGGGATATCCCCATATTAATAAGTTACCGGTATATAGGTTATTAATATAATTAATATAATATTAATATAAGAGAAGACACGAGACATTAGTGTGGTGGAAATATATAGTACCTAAATATCAGCCAAACAACAACCTCCACACACAATGGAACATTAATCCGAAGGATTACAAAGAAGATAGATAAGTACAGGGGACCTGCTCCAACACAGCCAACTCTGAAACAGATTGATGTAGGTACCGCCGCACAGCCGCTGAGCGCCAATTGCCCTTCCTCATTATAGATTGAACAGGCATACCAAGGTCCTGTAACATAGTACTGCCACCATGTCTGAGGGAATGGGTGGACACTCTATCAACCGGTAGGCCTAAAACCAATGCAAAATACTTGATTCTGGAATATAATTCATCATAAGTAAAGGGAAAAACAGTATTACCCACCCTGTGGCATAGCAGGGGGTCCCCTGGATTAGCGCCCACCAACAACTGGTCAAGTAAAGGGCGCACACACCAAGGTGTACCGGGCATGTCCTGTAGATAAACATACAAATCCTCTCTGCCAAACTGATCAGTCTTACTTGTAACAATTTTAATACGGATATACCCTTCCGATCTTATTAAATGCTTCACGCCAATACTGTGCTGGGAAGCTGTCAGGTGGCAGGCTCGCAGAAGGCATCTGTACCCAATCAGGACTGCAACCCAGAACAAAATATCATTAGGATCAGACATATCTAATAAGTAATAAATTCTCAACAAGTCAGCAGGGGAAAAGGGGTACCTAGTGACCCTCTTCGAGGGGTCATACTTCCTCTCGATACCATTTAAGGTTTGCTTTAATATAAAATCCTCAGCAAAATCTGGAAACCCCAGCATTTTTTGATGGTACCATAGACCCGACAGATAATTCCTAATAGAAACGGGGGCAAACTCTACAGAGTCCAGGTAGGTAGCGTAAAGACATGCCTGGCTGGCAGAACTGGGGTAGGGTTGGAGAGAAAACTTCTTGCAGAACTTTATATACCTTTTGGACTGCGCTAGACGAGTCGCCTTAGTAGTAGGAGCAACACCCTGGTCAGCCAGGATCCACTGAGCTGTCCGCAGCGCTTGAAGTCTCACTGCTGTAAAGGGAATCAGACATACCGTAAATAACTAAATTCTTAGTACACCTGTCAACCACCCCCTTATAAGGTAACCTCGACAAGTCATCCGCCAGAACATTATCCTTAGACCTTATATAGGTAGCGTGCAACTCGATATTAAAAATAAAGCAAGTCCAAAACAGCTCTCTCAACCAATCCATACAAAGCTTATTTTTACTTCTACCGGTATTTACCATTGCCAGGACTTGCATATTATCAGTCACTATATTAATCTTCTTATTTTTAAAGGCAGCACCCCACCTCTTGAGACCAACTAGAACAGGCCAAAGTTCATAAACATTAATGTTACCTCTATGCACCCGGATACCGTCCATCTCTGGGGCAGCCTCCTCATGCAGAGGACTAATACCCTTAACCCCAAAGCCTTCCCAACAACCGTAAAAATAATCAGATCCCATCCAGGCGCCGAAACCCCTCTTAGATGCGTCTGACACCATTGGTAGGTCCACCAGCTCTCTCCTGAATAGGGCACGACAATTGAAAACATCACAAAACTGCCTCCACCATAGTAGATCGTCCTTAGTAGCCTGAGAGAGAAAAATAGCTCTACCCGTTTTAGCCCTAGCGCATAAATCGTACAACCTGCGGCTAAAGGTCCTACCCCCTCTTACAACCTGTGAGCAAAAAGACATCAACCCACCTATTTTTTGCAATCTTTTCTTATGTACATATTGCATGCCCAAACATTCATCAAGGGCCTCCTTTAATTTAACAATTTTTTCCGGGGGTAGGGAGAGCTCCATAGCCGCAGAGTCAATAGTGATACCTAAGAACACAGTCCTTTGACTGGGGGCTGTAACCTTGCTGTAGGATATACCAAAACCCAAAAACTCCATTACTTCAATTAATACATTTCTCTGGCGCAAACACTCGGCCTCTGACCTCGCCAATATAATGAAGTCGTCAAGGTAGTTGACCACCTTCTCTACCCCATAAGATTTTGCAACCTTAACAATGAAATTAGATAGGGCATTAAAAATATTAGGAGCGCACCTGAGACCAAAGCTCAACCTGTTGTTTATATAGTACTCTCTACCCTTACCCAAATCCCAAGCGAACCCCTGGTACTCAGCATGCGGAGCATATACCCCTACCGACCTATAGGCGGACTTCAAATCCACCACTGACATAAACATGCCTTGATCCAACTGGTCCACTACTGTGTAAACTGAATTATAGGAAAAAGGCTCATACGTAGTACACATAAAGTTATTTATCGCCTTACCAGCAGGCATCGAACAGTCAGTGATGGGTCTAAGTTTTCCATTTGATTTTTCCACCCCCCCCCATAGCATGAACACACCTAGGAGGGTGAGCAACCTTTGTTACATACCCATCTGCTACTTCCTGACGGATTATATCACACATTTCAGAATAAAATTGAGGTTCCAAAATAGTTTTATAGTTGCTACAGGAGTACTCCGTATCACAATTCTCATCAACAATTTTAAATCCCCTATTTACCCCCTCCCAGATGTATTCAGCATCTAAGGGCTTGCCAGGAAAAACATTACCGCTGCCAGAAATAAAGGCAGCAAATCTACAGGGTTTTAATTGGGTAATTTCAGAGCCAATAAAAAATGTACAATCACAAGTACCGGTTAGGCAATCACTAAAGACTCTAACATCCCCTATATCACGGTTACCATCAATGGTAAATAGAAGAACCCTTCCCCTAGGTGAAAAATCATGTGCTACTGCTCCCGGAGTGAAGGGTGGACAGGTTGGATCCAACCTCGACACTACCATAGGGTTCAATGCTAAGCCACCACACGGGTGAGAAACCTCACCAGTGCTAAAACTCTTCCCTGGAATGAACTCCTCACACATAGGATTCAAAGGTGAAACAGGGCATACTTTATACATGGTGTCTGATACCTCTAGTTGGCTAGACGATTGAGTAACCTTCCCCCCCCCCCCCTAGGGACAAATTCCTGACAATTAGGGTTAAGGGAGAAGGGAGGTTTGTCATGGCCATACAAATCATGGGTAATAGCCTCGCTGGAACTACATACGACACCTTCCAGACTAGGCCTACCCTTACTACCCTACTTATCAGCTTTAGGGTTAGACATGTTACATGCTGCTGAGCCATGGGTTAAGCTACGACAAAACATACACACATGTTGATACTTGCACCCCTGGAAATCACATCCCTGGGCCTTATTGAAACTGAAACAGGGTCTCTTTTCAGCTCCCCTGGATGAGGTGACTTTAGTACTCTTTCCCCCCTTGGAAGAAATGATAGTGCTATCATACGAGAAGTATCTCAACACGTCACTGTTTGATACCTGCCCAAAAACTTCCGGGCCCCCCTCATCTGCCCTACCCCTTACAGACTTGTCATATGAGATCAGGGAACTGACCCTGTATACTTTGGTCAGGGCTTTCTCACAAATGAGTTCCATGTGAGCTAACAATCCCTCAACATCAATACCTTGTTTCAACATGATTAGAACGGTTCTGACATTTACAAGCAATAGGGCCTCGAGGGAATCAATTCTGACCCCCCTCTCGAGAAAATTCTTCTGGGCAAATTCTGAATGCTTACTAGACTTGGATCTTGTTCTGGATCTCTTGTGACGAGCGCCCTCGGGTCTTGGCGAAGCCCTCGAGTCATCAGATGAGTCCCTCTCAGACCTTGGTGGAGTTTCTTGACGCCTCCTCCTGGGTCTGCTCTGGCGACTGGTCGAGCCCTCGGGAATCCTGCCGCCCTCGAGACTCTTCTCTACCGACTCCTGGACCTTCTCCACCATCGACACCAACCGGGAGAAACCTCCTTCTACCCTCGCCAAACTTCCCTCGGATTCTGCGACAGCTGCCCTCGTCCTCTCGAGAAGATCCCTCGTTTGGGCTGCCCCGCCCACATCTTCTTCAGCCTCGGCCGGCCGGCCCGACTTCTTGGGGGTTTTCTTCACACGACCCATTGTAACTTCTTAGACGCCCTCGGTAGCTTGGAAACTCAAGTAAACCTGTGGAAAAGCCTCGGGAAAAATTTGAAAATTCTGCGGGAGATGTGTACACAAAGAGATTGACCGGCCGACTGACCACCGTTCAAAGGATGTGCCCTTTTCTAGTCCCCGTACAACAGATAGAACAGTCGCTAAGCGACGTCACGGCTGGTGACGTCACGCCTGGGGATGACGTCACTCCGGGGCGCCACCTCCCGGCGGCCGCTGGAACTCCTAGGGCGCCGCTGGCGCCCCCCAGGAGGGCTGGAGGAACTACCTCCAGCGGTTCGATGCCACGCCCCCCTGCCCTGGGTTTATACGGGTATAGGTCTATACTGTGTATCATTTAGAAATGTAAAATGTAAAAAAAATTGGGGTGGTCCCGAGCTACTTTTTTTTATTACAGGTTTTTGAAAAAAAAGAAGTATTTTCTAATTTTGACTAAAAATGCACAAAAAAATGTGAAATTTTCTTCTTATACAATTTCAAAGGCCACAGAAAAGGTGTCCACTTATGTGCCTTGGTTATCCAACTATATTTCAACAAGTCACTGTAACACAAGTGACACCTTATATATCACAGAGGAAATTGAGTCCAACCTTGTCCCTCATTGCAGTTTATACAATTAATTTGTTTGCAGATCAGATTAGGCTTTAATTTGATACTAAACATGCCTACACTATAAGAGGTTACTGTATTACTGTAACATAGTGTGCTGTACATTTACATCACTTTTTGCTGTAGCCGGTATTACAGCACTACCGGTATGTGCTGTAAATTGGGTCTAGAGCAATGATGCCATACTTTCATTTACATTCCATACTCTGCAGATTTCTGCCATTAGGTGGCAGCAGTGTACCATTTTTGAAGTAATAATTATTCTACCCGACCCTTTCCAGAGTCAGATTATAGCCTCAGAAAGAGTAGCTAGGTGAAAGCATAGCTTCAGCCATTAGGTAGGGGTCTATAAAAGCAACGAGAGTAGAGCAACTCTCATTGCTCTACTCTCATTGATAAAAGTAAAAGGTCAGAACTCCATGGCAATTAATTATTTATGCAAATTAGTAATTTGCTCTTCCTTACAGGATGGCACATGTGGCTCTGCAATCTAATATAAATCAGAAACCATGAGGTCATGAAACTCTGCACCGTGGCTGATGGTGCATATGAGTTAGTCCCTGCTACAGTCAGCCGATACTTTGCCTCCAAATATTCACGCGTTGCTGCAGGACTCTTGAACACCCTCTTCTTCATCAAAAATTTCCAGAAAGAATGGAGCAGAGCAACATTGCATCCTTAATGTACTACATGTACACCATAGCTGAGCTTCTATGCTCAAGTCTTACTTCAGCTGTCTTGCTTATTATGATTAATACAGCATTAGCGGAGGCAATGAAGATTGACATTTGGATTGCCTTTCTCATTAACCTTGCCCCGTTCTTTCTGTTTGCATATGCCTGCATGCACAAAGAAGAGCCACATGTTCAGGTATTGTCTGGGTTACCACATGAATAGCATAGACATACTGTACTAGCTTGACTCTAGTGCACACAATCAATTTTGGGGATATAACAAATGTTAAAAAGACAGAATAACAAAAGCATCTTGAATTCTAATGAACCATTTTTTTGTTTGTTTTTGTTTAGTAAAATCAGTTAATTTAGGAACCACAATTTTCATATATGGCTGCTAGTGATGGGGAAAATGGCAATTAGCCTTGCTCAGACAGGCTAAATAAACAGTTTAAAAATAAAATAAAGACTAACCTTTGGAGTGGGGTTATGAATCATGTAAATGGTTGCAGTGAGGGTAATGGGGGTAATATCATTTTATGCTCTATTCATGAGAAATCCTCAAATTTATGATAGGTGGTCATGATAGGTGGCATAAAATAATGATGTGTGAATATATGACAATGCATTTTGATCTCAGATTGGTATTGCTACAGTAGTCTGTTTTCTGTATGTGTTGCTGCAGACCCTGACTGTTGTTTTACATGGGGCAAAGGATGGTATAACATCGCCAACAGCACTCCTGGCAGTACTGTTCTTTAGTGTTCCAGTACTCGGTGCTCTGATACATCCAACAGTAAGTGATTAATTCAAGGTACATGTGTACTGGTTATTGAGCAAAGTACTGCTAACCACAAGTGTACAACTAAATTGTGTAATTCTAGGGACGTTCGGTGGTTCTTCTTTTATAAGAAAATACATAATACAATATATAAGTCCATTGCCACAACCCACATTGAAAATTCCGGGGGTTAGTCAATGCTAATATATCTTAGTCAAAACCACTAACCTATCAGCAATATTAAATCGAACTAAGATTTTGCTAAACTATTACTAACTTTTTACTAACCAGCTACCCACAGGAACTCCACACCAGGTGACAGCACAAGCAAATCATGAGATATTTGTCTATATGATAAGATTGTAATTGTACATGTTATCATGCTTAGAGGTAATTAACCTTTTCTAATTTTGAATATGACATGGGGTGTAACATAATGTATGTATGTATGTACTTAGCCAGATTTCTTTTTCAAACTGATCAACCTATTCCAATGAGGTTTTCTGAATGGGACACCTTTTTTGTGTTTTTGAAAAATGCATATATCAAAGACAGCCTCAAGTCTCTATATGACTACTTCGACAGGACAGTAGTATAGTATGTATCGGAACGGGACTATAGTTAAGTACTGTTTATTACTCAATCGACATGCAGCCAATCAGAGGCCTCCATTTGGTCACGTGACCGGAAGTGACCTACTTAGGGGATTAGTGGTGACGTCACGTGACCTAGTTAGCCAATCAGAGGCCTCCATTTGGTCACGTGACCGGAAGTGACCTACTTAGGGGATTAGCGGTGCATTCTGGGTAACCCTGCAGCCAATCAGAGGCCTCCATTGGGTGACCGGAAGTGACCTACTTAGGGGATGGTGCATTCTGGGTAACCTACTGACCTACTTAGGGGACCGGAAGTGACGTCATATGACCTAATTTAGGATCACGTGATCGGAAGTGACCTGATGAGTCACGTGACCGGAAGTGACGTCACACGACTTAATGGCCAACCGGAAGCGACCTGATTGATCACGTGACCGGAAGAAGAAGAAGTTTTTTTTTTGTTTAGGATCCCGTGACTGGAAGCGACGTCGTCACATGAGTGACGCTTTAAGAGACTGCGCGACTTACTAGTAAAAGAAGCCGTATGATAATAAAAACACAACAATATTTTCTTTTAATTTTTTTTTAATTTTTTTTTTTTTCAATCTTGATAAACACTCTATTTTTGAAAAGATGCACACGCTTATTTTTTTTTTTTTTTTTTTTTCATATCTCTAAAGGACTCGTTGTCACACCGTCAGAATGCACGCGACGCTTATAATACAAGTAGCGCACGCCGTCTTTCTCTATGGTGTAGGTGACCATTTTGTTTCGCACCACTTTGAAATTTCTATTTACAGCAATGAGAGTTTTTCGTTGGCGAAGAACATCCAAGAAGGCGTCTGGTTCCTGGGGGTTTTGTTTCTTCTGTACGCCTTTTGCACTCCATTTTTTGGATTTTCTTTCACCGGTGTCGCTGACTCGATCGTAGCAAATGTAAGTCTTAGGGTTGAGACTTAGGATCCCGTCACCTTCCCACTCCGCTTTCATGAGCCCCGAAGTTCTCAGATCGTGAAGGTACCGTCTCTCACAACATCCGCCGGGCGGCGCACACCATTCTCGCACTCTTTCCGTTTTTGTCTTCACGAAAAGCTCTAAGTGCTCGTCGCACACCGCTGTCGGAAGCCACTTTCGTTTCTCTCTGAAGTACGTCTCTCTCAGGCGAGGTTTCACTAGGTCATCCAACGTGGCACCGCTGAGAGCCATGTAAAGACTGTCGGTGTCCATTTGACAAAGGGCATAATCGCGCCGATCGACGAATCTATCCAAGAAGTCGTATGTGAACTCTAACATTTTCAACTTCGCGTACTGGTATACCATGAACCCTATCTGAATAGGGAGGTTGTTCTTGACCGTTTTCGGTTGTAGTTCGACTTCAAACAGATCGGAAGTCAACTCGGACGCCTTTTTGAAGCGCCACGAATTGGCCAATAGTTCGAACTTCCGACTGTCAGTGTATCTCACCGCCGTGTGTTTTTCTTTGTTGCAGATTGTTTTACCGTACGTAGCGTTTCCCATTAACTTGTAACAGTCTGACAGAATTTTCTCGTTCTCGTTCACGTCGCCACGTCTTCGCGCCGCCGTCACTTCGTCCGCGAAACCGGCAAAGGAGCGTTTAGGTAGGTATTCTACCACCAGCTGCACTTTGGTGACTATCAAACCGTGCTCTAAATACCACTTGAGAAGCGGCGTTCCCAAGAGAATATTTTTTCCGTGGTAACTCCCTATCAGACATCTCTGAGGCGTGTTCAACAGCTTTTCTTCCTGCGCAAAGTCTGACATGTGAGGGCCTATGTCCGATTTTGAAACGGTCGCGTTCTTGAAAACGGGGGTCATTTCTTCGAAGTACTCTCGTAGGTGAGGCGGCGTAGTGATGTCCACTTGAACTAAACCGAACATTTTCTCCTCTTTCACAGCGGAAAGGATGTCGCTCTCGCTCATCGCGTTTCGAGACACTTTCAAAGCGTCAACCTTCCAGCGTTGTTGGGAGGCCTTGACCCGCTTATCTCGACGCTTCATCTCTCGCCATTCGCACTCCCACACGACGACCAGCTTGTAACCTAACGCTTTCAAGTAAGCGCTTACTCTGGTCGTTCTGTCGCGTCTCTCCTCTCTCAGTGAAGCGCACTGATATCGGTGCGACGGTATGCACTCGTGAGCGTGGAACCAACACCCGTGAAACTGGAAAACCGTATTAGAGGCCGCGTGAAATCCGTCCACGCGAATTCTCCGACAGCCTACCGCCATCTCGCCGCCGTTCAGAGCGTGGCGCAGTTTCACGTCGCGGTCGTGCTCTACGAAGCGTAACCACTCCAAAGCGCTGTGAGAGTTTCTTTGCCTGATTTCGGGCTTGAACTCGGTCTCGGGCCGTCTCACCGCGTAATAGCCCGTGCAGTGCGCTTCGCTCATGCAGCGCAAGTACAGAGAGTTAGCGTCTAGTCCTAGGATGTGTTGGCACGGTCTCGCTTCTTCGCCGTACTTGTGCTCCCTTATCCGCGTGGTGCCCTTCTCGTGAAATCTATGGAAGATGATGGAAGGACCGCCGACTAGATTCTCTTTGATCAGAGCGTGGAGGACGGCGTCGAACTGGGGAAACGTTGTGAACGCGTCTTCTAGGTTTTGGAAGAGGAAGCGTAAAGTCAAACCGGCGAGAGAAACTCCGTCTTTCAACATGTCGATGCCGCGATCTTGGAAAAATTTAGCGTGATTTTTCAGAGCTTCTATGAAAGGTTTCACGTCTTTGTTGTTGTAGTGGATCAAGTAGTCTTCCATAGTTTGCATCTTCTCGTCGGACCAAACTTTCTGACATGCGGCGTAGTCGGATTCGGACATTTTGACGCCCGTCAGCTCGCTGTCGAAAGCCGATCTCGGCGGCAGCGTTCTGTTTGCCAGTTTCCTGGTAGACGTCATCCATTCGTAAGGAAAGTGACCTTTCTCTTCGTTCCTGGTGAAAGCTCGCAAATAGGTCGCGTAGTTGTAACCGGGTGCCAAATAGTTGACTACGTCCAAGAAAACCGTGTGCTGTGTGTAAACCGCCAAGTATTGATTGCTTCTCTTTATGACGCTGAATTCTTGGTTTCTTCGGTCTCCGGAGGCGAAGAACGAGTGAAGGCGTATTTTGATCAGGTTCAAGTCGTAACGCCCCGAGTTGAAGCCCACCACTGGAGCTTGACGGATGTATCTCAGAAGACGCTTCTTCAGTTGAACTAACGGGTGTCTGGTCTGAGCCGCAGCGAAGCCGCCTGGAGAAGGGGTGGTGAACGTCGCCTCCTCCAGCAGGAGAGCTTCACCTATCGCCGCATCTAACTTCGCTAACGTCGGTCGGTAAAGTTCTAGCACAGCTTCCCCGATCGCTTTGGCGTTCTCGTTTATGTGATTTAAAACTCGGTCCAACAAGGGGTCGGAATCTGCGTCGGACGCTCTGACGAAGCAGACGGGCCCCTCCCACCCCGGAAAGTCGGATGCGACGCTAGCCGACAAAGGGACGTGATCCCACAGCAGGGACACGTGCTCCGTCGACGGTTCTTTGCACGGTCTGAAGAAAGCCTCGAAATCGAAGGCGATCTTGTAAGGGTAGATTCCGGAATGTCCGTCGGGGGGAAAAATGGAGAAGTCTGCTAGCGCTTCGAAAATCGTTCTCGAATTTTGGTAGATGCCACCTACGTAGCGCAACTTGACTTGTCGGCAAGAGGAAAGCTGGTTCCTGTGTCTCTTCAGCAAGAACTCGGTGGTGAACGCCGCCTTACACTTGCAACATTCGTATATGCCCGCGTACGCGTTGAAGTCCGTGACGAGAGAGACGTGCAAACCGCCTTTCGCCGTCAGGTGTAGGTTGACTTTACCTCGGGCGGCCACAGTTCTGGAAGGCGGTCTGATCAGAGTAACGCGTCTTCTCAACTTCCGCCCCGGCACTTGACGCGACGCGGTGTAAACCGCTATTTGTACGTCAAACAAGTTCTCTAACGCGGGTAAGTCGCGGATGTTCAGACCCGGAAAGGATTCAGGTGTGGCAGCGGGACAGAACTGACGTAACAAATCTGAAGCGCGCTTGCTGGTGTTGTATAAGTGAAAGGAAATGCAGCGGAAGATGCAGAGGTTGTCCTTGTTGGGAAAATCTAACACGCCGCTTCTCTTTCCAACTCGACCGGCCTGAGTGATCCTACCGCCTATGGGGAATTCCCCCGGTCCCATGTAAACGCAGATGTTCAAATTGGTAGGAAAAAGAACGTGCCACTTGGTGTCAGCGTCGCAAAGTTTCCGTACCTCCTCGCAAGCGACGGTGTTTTGCATCTTTGAGAGGAGCTCTTCCAAAGTTTCTGAATTAGTTACAGTAGGGAGCGGTTGTATGAGAGTTGCGTTGTTCTGGGAGGCGTGGAAGTAGCGCAGTTTGCTCTTGTCTTCTCTGTGTTGTAACAGTAAGCCTACCGAGAAACCCACTTTGTATCTGAATCTTTGTGTCAAGTGAATGCGACGCATAGTATCTACAGCGTCACTCAACTCGCCGGTTGGTAGCCTGAAGTTTGTTACACTCACGCGAGTCCCGTGCATCCTGACGCCCGTTTGTATCGCAGGCCAATTCGCCGTGAACGTTTCCTCCCCGTTCGGTACAGCACATATGCGCGGAGGGACGGTCACCCCGTCCAGAGATTCGCGTCGACAAGCGCTCTTTCGGCAATCCCCTTCGCCGCATAGAGGGCAAAACTTAGCTACTACTCTACAATTTTCTACGTGTCTCTCGTGGTTGTACGCTCTTTTAAACATTTTGAAACACTTTTCGCATACGTACTGTGTCATGTTTTTTTTCACTCGGTTACCAACTACTTAGCCGTCTAACTATCTATCTATCTATCTAGCCATCTATCAATCTGTCGTCTATGTAACTATCTTTCTGTCTGCTGTCTGTGTATCCGTCTGTCTGTCTGTCTGTCTCATACAGCGTACGTCAAACGCTGTGTGTGTGTGCGCGCGTGAGCGTTGAGCGTCTCTCATTCCGAATCTATGCCGAGATATTTCAGAATGATCTCTGTTTTGTCATCCAACTCTTTGAGCGCTCTGGCGGACAGCGTCACCCCCTGCTGTGTGGGTTTTTTGTCAGGACCTTCGTACTTGCGCACGTGGACGAGGTTCTTACCGCTGTAGTAGCTCACAGCTGCGTACACTTCGCCCGCCTCATCCAGCACTGCGAACCAGGGGGTGTGATTAGGTTTTCCTTGCGCGGCCGCTGTGTCGCGTATGCGCACCACTGCGCGGATATCGGCGATGCGTGCTATGAGCTCGCGCAGCGCGTCGGCCGTGAAGTGCACTCGCTTGCTTCTGGTCAGAGACGCCTCTTTCACCTGGCCGTCTTTTGTGTAGCGCGGCCTCCTAGACAGTCTAGCCACGTCCTCCCAGATCTCCAGCGTCAAAGCTCCGTCTAAGCAGAACTCTAACCCGAGTGTTTTCTCTGCTTCTTCTCGTCCATCTCCTTCTTTTTCTTGTATTTTTCTCTTCTTAGTGGGCCTTGTTGTTCTGGAACTCACCTTAGAACGTTTCACACCCGCAGGATGAGTAACACCATCAGCGTGAGCTGAATCAGCAGCAGAACCGATAGCAGGAGCAGCGTCAGCGCTGGTGGTATCGGAGGTCTCGTTGTTGGAACAGCGCAGCCACATGCCGTCCGTGCTGTGTGTAGCGGTAGAAGATGAAGCGCCGCCGCCGCCCTCGTAAGGTGGCGGTGAGGGCAGTCGCCACGGACCGGACGGGGGGGCGCTAGCAGTGGAGGAAGTGAGGTCGAAAGGTCGAAGAGGGAAGCCGAAAAACGTACCGCTCACCCCTTGCCCTTCGGGTTCTTCGTACGCCTCGTCGTCAGCGTCGTTCTCTGTCTCACCCTGTTGCTGCTCCTCCTCCTCCTCTTCTTCTCGGTTCAGGGGCTGAGTGTCCGAATAGCTGTAACTCTCAGCGCGAGCGGCGTCGAGGGCGTCCGTCGATGTAGTGGTGGAGGAGAGGGGCTGTGCAACGTGCGGCAGGTCATCAAAGTCATCAACAGTAGTGGGGAGGTAAAAACCCGGTTGCCAGTACTGCGCTGTGCCAGGAGCGTTGTCGTCAGTAGTAGTAGCAGTAGCAGCAGGTGCAGCAGAAGCAGCCGCAGCAGCAGCCGCAGCAGACGCAACAGTAGCAGGCGCAGCAGCAGCCTCAGCAGGCGCAGCCGTAGCAGGCGCAGCAGTAGCAGGCGCAGCAGCAGCAGCAGCAGCAGCAGCAGCGGCAGGCGGGACGGCGGTAGCAGCGGCAGCGCGCTTAGCAGCAACGTGTACCGTCGCGAGTGTAACAACGTCGCTAGCACGACGACTGCTACCAGTAGTACTACTAGTACTACTACCACTACTACTACTACTGCTACTACTAGTGCTACTGCTACTACTACTACTACTACTGCCGCGAGCGCTCGCTACAGCAGGAGGGTGATAAGACCAACCGGCTGCGGCGGTAGTCTCATGTTCAGTAGCAAGAGCAGGCACTGACGCTAAACGAACGCTGTTCCGCGTAGTCTTCTTGTTCTTGAACGCCGCTAGCTGTTGTCTTTTGCTCATGGTGGTGACTGTAGAGAGCAGCAAAAAAGAATGAGTGAGTGAATGGAGGTTTCCAAGCCCCTTATATACGCCTTCTCGCTTCTAGAGCTAAGCTACTTACCGACCCTGTTCAGCTGCCGCCGGCTGGCCGGCGGCCATTCACAAAGAGAAACAAAAAGACATAAGGCATGACGTTTTCAGCTGGATCCCTTTCCCCCCCCTCTTTTGAGAGATCGACTGTGATGATGAGCTAAGCCGCTTACCACCCTGTTCAGCAATTCAACGCGCATTAGCTGTATAAAGGGTTAAGCGGTTGCTGCCTGCCGTCGACTGACCGGCGGCCGCCATTCACAAAGACATAAGGTATGACGTTTTCAGCTGGATCCCTTTTTGAGGGATCCACTGTGGTGAGCTAAGCCGCTTACCACCCTGTTCAGCCATTCAGCGCGCGTTAGCTGTATAAAGGATTAACGGTAACGGTGATGAGCTTACAGTGTGTATACAAAAAAAAACTACAGGAGGCGTGTGGCGTGAAGCAGGACCCCCCTAAGACGAACGTGTCTGTCTGTGAGTAGAGGCGTGTGCATGTGGTGAGCGACTTAAGTGTAAGACAAAAATCGCCACCTCCTGCCGTGGTGAGTAGACCGGGCCGGCCAGGCGGGCGGGCGGCCGGCTAGTTCAATAGGGAGGGGTGACAGCTGCCTAAGGCTGTGCATGAAAAAAAATCCAATTTTCACCTGACCTCTGACGTTTGTTACAATGAATGTCAGAGGGAGGGAGACGTCCTCGGGTAGGGGGTAGGAGGTATTAAGGCTATGAGTGAGGAAAAAACACCGTTTTCAGCTGGTCTCCACGGATAGCGATGCCACACCCCCTCGTCATCTAAGCTCTTAAGGAGCGGAGCGGCTGAAAAAGCGTCATGCGGACAGGGCGCTAGACAGCTGGAGCGCTGTTGGAAATGGGATTAAACTCCCTCTGTATAAAAAGCTCTCATTTCTGTTGGAAAAAAAACATATCGCCTCTGACCCCAGTAACGGCTACTACCACCACCACCGCCACCACCACCACCGCCGCCGCCGCCGCCGCCGCTGCCGCCGCCGCCAAGACGAGACGAGATGGCTCAAGCTATTCCACTTTCAAGCTCGCCTTCACCGCCCGGTGCGCCTGAAAAAAAGTTAATGCGGCTTGACGACGTGAGACGCGGCGCGAGGCAGACCGATGATGGGGAGACCCGACAGGTAGGACAGCGGCGGTTAGCCTATAGCGACGCCTTGCTTCGTCAACTAGGTAAAGAGTTGAGCGGCTGTTGGAGAGAGTTGGGCAGTAGCTTAAAAGTCAGCGCCGCCCGTATGGATGCTCTAGTAGAGCGCAGTGTCAAGACACCGGAGGAGCTGTGTACGGCGATGTTCCGAGTGTGGTGGGGTGAAACCCCGCATCGTCATAGATGGGGCGAGCTCGGTCGCGTCTTCACCCGCATTAGACGCATGGAACTGTTGGCTCAGTGGATGGCCCTTCTCCACAGACAGGGGTTGGATTTCGAAAACCCCGACTCGCGCGCGATGCATAAGCACTTGGGCACCCTCGGCAGACGTCTGGGTAGCAGGTGGAAAGAGGTGGGGGACCATTTAAAATTGTCGCCTGAGAGGTTAGATAAGATCGCTGAAGAATGCGAATACGGAGGAAGTCCCGCTGAGTGGGCCTTCCGAGTGTTGAAAATGTGGCAAGATGAAGCTGACGGCGCCGGCGGTACGCCTTTTGAACTCCTTCGAGTGTTGACTGAGGACATGGGAAAGTTTGGCCTCGGCATCGCGATATTACTTGACTTTATCAAGCAAGAAACAACGAGAACGACGGACATGTGAATTGTTGTGTTTTATTTTCATACGTCTTCTTTATTAGTAAGTTAAAAAAAAAAAAAAAAAAAAATATCATAACAATTAAGACGCGCGATCTCTTAAAGTGTCACTTCCTCCAGTCGCAGCTGATCGCCTCATCGCAGCACGTGATAAACAAAAAAAAAACACGAAGAGACACGCTTCTTCCTCTCGAGAGGAAGAAGCGTGTCTCTCGATTGAAAATCTTTTTCTTTCTTAAAAGAGACAAACGCGCCCCTTAGAGTGCCCCCCCCCTAGAGTGCCCCCCTCCCCCCCCCTCCCCCCCCACCACTCGCCCCATGCATCCTAAAAGCGCCCCCCTCCCCATGCATGTTAAAAGGGCCCCCCTCCCCCCCTCCCCTCCCCTCCTTCCCCTCCTTCCCCCTTATACACTCTAAAGAACGCTTCTAACTAGTTCAATAAGTCACTTCCAGTCGCTCGTAAAACAATAAAAAATGAAAAAAAAACTTATATCGTAGTGTTTTTTATTAGTTTACCTTAAAAAAATAAGAGACTCGCCTCCTCCTCCAAAAAAAAAGATATCACATTTTAAAGCCCGTGACCCCTTAAAGACGCTCATCTCTTCATTAAGTCGCGTGACGTCACTTCTTCTTCTTCTTCTTCTTCTTCTTCTTCTTCCGGTCACGTGATCAATCAGGTCACTTCCGGTCACGTGATCCTCAATGAGGTCACTTCCGGTTGGCCATTAGGTCATGTGACGTCACTTCCGGTCCCCTAAGTAGGTCAGTAGGTTACCCAGAATGCACCATCCCCTAAGTAGGTCACTTCCGGTCACCCAATGGAGGCCTCTGATTGGCTGCAGGGTTACCCAGAATGCACCGCTAATCCCCTAAGTAGGTCACTTCCGGTCACGTGACCAAATGGAGGCCTCTGATTGGCTAACTAGGTCACGTGACGTCACCACTAATCCCCTAAGTAGGTCACTTCCGGTCACGTGACCAAATGGAGGCCTCTGATTGGCTGCATGTCGATTGAGTAATAAACAGTACTAAACTATAGTCCCGTTCCGATACATACTATACTACTCAGGACAATAATTGTTATGCAGACAAACTGGCTTCAATGGATGGAGTTACCATTGCACAGGTAACTCATGCTGTGGTTGTTGCATATTAACCAGGGCCATGCTACTGACTGGTAATAGATGTACTAATCACTAATGAATGACTACCTTAAATTCTTGTGTGTAACCTGTGGGTTATACTAGAACCAAACCTCTAGTGCAGGTTATACAATATTCTCAGGTCTAGGGGTGGGTAATACAAGGTATTTTGAAACTATAGTACAGTACTAAAATCACAATTTTCAAGCCCTAAATAGAGCTTATAGTTCTCTAAAAGTCGGGGTGTGGGTTATATGTGAGATGCGGGTCCACACAGGATTTTATGGTAGCCTCATAAGTTCAGGTTACCTGGGCAATGCTAACTTTTAGCTAAGGGTTAGCAGCAAAATGCTAAGATAGGATAGGAACTTTGGGCACGTAATTTTCGCTAATGATTGTACAAAAGTTAGTAAAACCTTAGTACAACCTACTAACGTTGGACTAACATTTGAGATTCATTATTTTGAGTGCAGAAGAAAATACGTTATCTCTGTAAAGGGCATAAGCCGTTTGAAGGTGCATCAGTGACACTAGTCAGGTACACTGTGAGTATAGACCACCCAGGTGGGGCAGTGGGGTGCATAGTTTTTCATAACAACCACTTGTGCATTTGATTTCTCATAGATAGGCTTTCCTAACCACAAGCCTTTCATCAGTATTACATTTTCTCAAGAATTATGAGTCATTATAAAATGCTTGTAGTTTTTAACCCTTCCTTTACCGTACACGCATTATTGCGAGTTTACAGTACAGGACCGTACACGCATTATTGCGAGTTACTCGCCGATTTTGGGCCGATTTTGGCCGATTTTTGACCCCCTGTGGTTTGCCTAAAAGTTGGTAGAATCCCATAATTTTTTCTGAGAGTAGTCTATGGCATATTGTCTCTGCATATCTTAATCTGTTTGTACATACATTCAATATTTTAGAAATGCTGGGCATCTCAACTTGGATGATATTTAACTCATTTTCAATATGATTTAAGCAATATTTAAGGCAAAAATCATGAAAAATGTCAAACAATGTTGTTTTTTGGGTGAAAAATGGTTTTCTCCAATTTTTCATGCTGAAAAAGATGGTACCAAAAGTTTAAGTCTATTTTAATGCATTCTGGCCTAAATGTAAGTTTCAATAGCAACATATACATTAGAATAAGCCATATTTAATTTCAAATAGGGCTTTATCTCCCTAATTGGAACACTTAGGGCCATTGGGGTATCTTACTTTCTGGTTATTCAACATTGTTCATTTTATCATAGATATACTTCTAGTTTGAATATTTACAAAATTCTTTCAGTTTATAAAAGGTTAGGCCATCTCCTAAATGACAATATCCCATTTGAATTTCATTTGAAAAAATCTGGTCTTGGGAGGGGTGTCTTTATGTGGAGCGTGGTAAAGGAAGAGTTAAAGCCCCTCCATGAGTGATCACATTTATCAATAGTTGTAATGAAACATTTTGCACCCCACTGTTGAAAAAGGTAGTTAATTTGATTTCCTATGAAAACTTATGTGTTTATGTCTAATGTCTATTATTGCCCAAAATATATTTCAATTTACTACAATGCTGTTACATGTACTGCCTTTATAGTTACTGCTTGCAGGACTTCTTGGATATTTCCACGTCGTGTTGTACATCCTTCTTCTTCCTACCTTCCATATATACCTCAGGATCTTCTCTGCAGTGAATTTGCATATCCTCCCAGACGATATGATAAAGGTACCTTATAGAACTGTGTTATCTCAAATCTGTAGGTTTTATCCTATGTTCTACTTCTTCTACCTGAGATGTAGATTGAAATGTCACAGTGAGACATATTGTGCCAAAAGTCTGACTACTTGAGAGCTAAACTGCATTCTTCCAATCCAGCACTTATCAAATAACATCAACAAGGTAGCCCAATCTATAGTGATACACCAGGTAATAGTAGACTCTATTGTTAAGATCAGCAGGAAGACTTTCATCTTTCTTGTATTTACAAGCTAAGAGTTATTTGCCAAAATAAATGGCTGATCATAAGAGGGAAAGGGTCATATAACAATATGAGATACAAATAAAGAAAACGTAGGCCTAGGTGTACACTGCAAAAAAGGTGTTTAGATCCTAAACACAATCCTAAACACATTCCTGCTCCGTTTTTATCCACACAATATGTTCCTAAACATGTTTAGACAAATAATATGTTTAGCTCAGTGCTCAGACATTTATGTGTTTAAGGCAATGTGTTTAGGACAATGAAGTGTTTAGAATTCATCAATTTAGCATATTATTGTGTTTATCTGTCAAGTGTTTAAGGATAAAAGTGGTGTGTCTAGAGATGTAGGCCTATATTATTATTATGTTTAGATCTTTATATTTGAATAGATAAATAATTTTATTTCCACATAGTGTATTGACTTCTAGCAGCCCCCCCCCTTAGGGCAATATGTGCATCATTATTTCACATAGGCCTCTACTTTAACATAGACACAACCTTGAGTCAATACAAAAGACCTTCAGGGAAGATAATGCTTTATTCATTTTTAGAGTTCTTAAAAGAGGTGCCTATCTAGCAGATGTATCTTTATTGCATCGTAATCATAGTGATATAGCATCAAACCCTTGAATCCTGCAATATGTATTTTTATCCTTTTGTATCCCATGCAATTTAAGTTAATTAACTTAGATTTAAGCACCTTTAGATCCACAATAACATTTGAGTGGTTGTAGAAACTACAGTCAAACACAGAGCTGCCATCTGGTATGTGTTTGATATACTATGATCTAAACACCACATGATTACATCCTAAACACCAATTGTTTATACTGTTAAAATACTAAACATCTGAACATATTCAATGTAAGTGTTTAGGCATTTAGAATAAAAGTGTTTAATTCCTAAACAGAAGGATTCAAAGACACAAACCTAGTATTCTGTTTAGACTTTAAACATGTTTGGACCTAAACATGTTTAAAACCTAAGCACCTTTTTTGCAGTGTACTGTGCCAACTTGTATACTAGCTTTAAACAAGCTTAGAGTGAGGAACACGTTGAGATGGTACCTGAGACGATCGGGTATTAATTGATGAATGATCTTTAGTTCCTTCTCCTTTTGATCAGATGATTCTAAAGGCAAAAGAGAAAGGTGGAGAAAAACAAGAACTTGAAGACACCAGTAAGTGAGAAACATTATGCAGCCAGCATTGCTCAATGAGCTTCATCTTGGTTCCATGTGGGCTGCAAAATTTGCAAATTTTGTCCGGGCTACCAAGTGAGATCCAGATGGACTTGCCCAGATTTTAAGTACCCAGATCTGACCCAGGTGAGGGCAAATTTACAAATAAAAAGAAGATCCACCGAAACATTCAGCCAGTATAATTCAGTAGAAATAAAGTAAACCTACACAGTCATATTGTACAACTTTATGACCGTCTGTAATGTCTCCACCATATTCATTCCATTATTTAACATGCTATTGCCCGTGAAGTGTGAATGGAACAAAAGGTTCTTTTTCAGCTCCTTTTCATCTGAACAGCATTTTTGGATGGACACAGAGTATGGTTTTCAGTTCTGATAATCGGAATGTATTTCTGGTGTTAAAGGTTGCGTAGTTACAAGAGAAACCAGTGATTTCCCCCATTTTTTCGCAGAGATTATTACAGTTTTTTTGGTAAATATGTATGTTGAAAATGCCTTATTGATTGGAATATCAAAAAAATTTCCCTCCATAGTGACACAAAAAATCCATCCCGACTATTAGAATCAAGAATAACATGTTTAGTTCTGTCCCATAATGCTGTCCAAGGGAAAAGATTAAGTAAAAGAACGGTTTTGTTCCATTTACTCTACAGCTATTAATCCCCAAATAATGGAATGAATTTCATGAAGGTATTATAATACGGTCAAAACAATATGCAATTTGTGCAGGTCTAACATGTTTTTCTTAAAATATACATGCTTAAACATTGACGGTTTCATTGGATCCTGCCTACCGCGACCCCTTAAACAGCTATTTCAAAGAATAGTAACAGAAGAGTATGCTTCGTCAAAAAGAAGAGTTGGTGCGCTGAGCCCATCTCTGTCCAATACATGTACTACCCAAACCTATGCGTGTTAAAGCCAGCTTGACCGGATAAAGACTAGGCTGTATTTATGGCGCCGATTAAGCAATGTTGGCTGTATAAGCACTATGCACCTTCTAAGTAATTATTTTCAATAACTTGCCGTACTTGACATGGTATCTGATGATGAATCTGATAGTTTAGTTGCTCATTGTATTTGATAATTATATATATATATATATATATATATATATATATATATATATATCCCCCCCACATACACATAATTGAGAAGACACTGGATTATCTTTGCCCCTAAATTCAAACTCGGAGGAGGCCCAATTTATTACAATCTAATACACAGTCATACAAAGAAAAAATTGAACGATGCGTTCAAGTCCACAGGAGAAGGAGAAGTAACATGGACGACTTGAAGACCGGGTGGAGAGAGGTAGCCACCCTGTGGTCAGTAGTAACATTACAACATGAGTGATGCGTCCTCTGGTGGGTATATATCACACTAAACCTCATGGCGGTTTATTGGCGTCATATCCCCCCCCCACATACACATAATTGAGAAGACACTGGATTATCTTTGCCCCTAAATCCAAACTCGGAGGAGGCCAAAGACCCAAACACAACAACTTTGCCCCAATCACACTCTTGATAGTCTCTCAGCAACCTGATAGTCCTTTGTCTTGCGTGAAGAATATGAATCTGAGATGTACAGGAGAACACTCATGGAGCGCCAGTCCCCATAAGTTTTGATGTCATGGAGAGGCAGGAATGATGACAAAAAAGTAGCCGATCCCCTTCTCATGCTATGGGAGGTATAGTTCCCCACTAGACCTGCTGCAGAACACAACTTCTTGAATTTGAGCGAAAACACGTTGTATGTGTAAGGGAATAAAGGTGCAGATGGAGGAAGGCCTGCAACTTTAATGTACTCTTGTAGGAACTGGCATGGGCATAAGACACAAGCACCAGAACTCACCACAGGTACCACCACCACACGCTCTTTATACTGTATAGTCTTGGATGAGTGAATGTGAACATCAAGTCCTTCTGGAGTGAATAATAGATCCTGCAGATTCAGAGTATGTGGAGACTGGGTGAAGTGACCCACCCGCAGCAGGCACCGGTATGCCAACACTAAGGCACACCAGAACTGCAAGTCAGCAAACTTTGACATGTTTAATTTAAAGAACAGTTTCTTCATGTCAGACGGAGATGATGGAGTAGCCTGGGTCGATTCACATCCCAATAGACGTTTGGCACCCTTCAATGTAGCACGTATAATAAACGTAGTAGGATCCACATGGGTGACACCCCAATAGTCATGTAAGCAGGTGGGGGACTGGACAAGAGATACAGCCTGGCCCGTATTTCTAGGCAGCCTGTTAATGCAGGCTGCCCAGCCTGGTTTAGCAGGCCGGGAGTCTTTACAGGCAGGGTGTTAAGTCAGGTTGTTCACACTCTCCCAGCACATCAACCTGATATAGCAGGCTGGGGGGTCAGGCTTTCACACCTTCTCCCAGCATATACAGCTACTATACCATGCTCTATGTGCCCAAAACCAGACAATGTACAGATTTAAACTTGTAATTACTCATGAATGCAATGGACCATGCACTAATTGCATCTATAATTTGGTAGGTAATATATTGATTTATATACTAAAGGGGGCTTTATTTTTCGCAAATATCATATAAAAATCGCAAATAGGGTTACATGAAAGCTATGGTAAAAACACAGTGCTGTAGCTATACAACCCTGTTTACCAGGCTGTGTGACCGGTAATAACGGGCTGGGTGCGTTATACAGGCTGTACTGTTACTCCAGGCAGTCTTCCACCTGGTAAGGCCCATAGGGTAGGTTCACCACTTTCAACCGGTCTGATCCATGTTTTTTCATGAGCTGCCTTTCAGGTCTAATTGCTCCTAGAGTTCTTTGTGCATATCCTTCAGAATTGAACCAAACTTTAGGTATTGCTCTGGGGAATAACATTCATGATGTCTTACAATGCCATATATCAGTTTACAGTATTTAATTCCATGATTCATCAGAGTAGTCAGAATTGCCCCTTTTCACCCTAAGTCAGCCAAAATGCACCTTGAGTCAGCCATATTAAAACCACCAGAAATATGTGAAATAAACCAATAATATCCTGATTGGATTGGCTGACATGATTGCATGCATCATATATCAATATGTTACAACTAACACTAGAGAAGAAAACGATTTATTGAATATGGAACAATCAAGACAAAGTCAGTACTGTACCTCAGGTGAATACAACTGCATTATGAGCTATCAATACAAGTAAATATTGCTTATATGAGCAATGAAAACTAAATATAACAGTATAGACATGCAGTACGGAGTTCTATTGAATATATTGGGAGCTCTGCCCCCTCACCCCCTTTTCCCCCATCTTTTTGCATTTCACCCTAGCCCTCTATACACTACACAAGTAGGCCTGCTATCCTTAACCCTCTAGTAGAAGAGGATATTCTGGGAGGAGGAGGTATTCACAAGGGTATGGGGAGAGTTCTTAGACAAAAATCCAGGGTGAGAGAATTCCAGGGGGGATTCCAGAGAAGAAAATCCCATGGTTGACTTAGGGTATGAGGTGGCTGACTTAGGGTGAATTCATGGCTGACTTAAGGTGAAATGGGTATACCTTACAAAATCAGTCCTAAATATAATTTAGGAAATTAATTTTGCTCAATAAAGTCATGATTTGTGTAATTTAGATACATATCCAGCTCACAAAACCGATCGACACTATGTATGTAAGAGACAAATATTGCAAATTGCCTACCGAAGAGTATCAACAGTGGAGAGATTTTCATTCTCTGTTTGTCAAAACAGGTCAAACAGGGGTACTTCTGACTGATTTTACAGTATGAAAAAGAGTGATGATGTGGATGCAATGTGCAGTATATATTTGGAAAACACTTCAATTCTTGAATCAGTGGGAGTTTATTGTCACCAGATGCATACGGAACTTGTAGTTTCATGTGAAAAGTGGTTGACTCAAGGTATGAGTTTGACTTAGGGTGAACCTACCCTATTCCTGATATATAATTGATTATAGTCACATAGCAACAGGAGCGGGTCAAGTAGGTAAGGCCAAATAAAAAAAAAGTTTTGTTTCAGGTAACATTGGAAGAAACTCTAGGGTCGGTAGGTCGGATTTTTTATTTTTTTTTACTTTTTTTTTTTTTTTTAAAGCTCCTCTAGATACCCTGAAATCGGCTAAAAACCGTAAAAATGGGAATATTTTTTTCAAAAATTTTGCAAAATTAAATTCGACCCCAAAAAAGTCTAAAAATATAAAAATTTCTTCAAAATTGCATAAAAAAACGTAGGGTCGGCCCTGTTTAGATTGGGTCGGTCGGGTGACCTGAAACAAACCTTTTTTTTTTTTTGGCCTAATATACAATCCTACTGCTTCTGGAGAGGCTGGTAGTGGGATTAACCCAAATTCCTGGCAGAACTTAAAGAACTTCTTCCATTGAGTGCGTCTGGATTTGTGAGTATTGGCAGAGCAACACCGGTCTCTGACATCTGCCCACTCAGCCTCCAACACATGCAGCTCTGCAACAATTAGAAAAGCCATAGAAAGATTGGGTACATATATCAATACTGTCATCATTGTTTAGGCGTGATAGGGAGTCTGCCAAGACATTGTCCTCAGAAGATATGCGGCAGGCTTTAATGTTGATATTGTAGAAAGAGGTGACCCAAAATATTTCGCACAACCAGGCCATAGCATAAGCATTTATGCTACGACCTGAATTGATGGCGCCTTGAACTTGAGTATTGTCAGTCATTATGATCACATTCTTTCCCCGCCAATAAGCACCCCATCGATGAACAGCTGCAACCACAGCCCACAGTTCACGGATATTGATATGTTCGTCATAGGGTTCACTCATAGGGGGATTTTCACCATGGACACAGCTGTTGGCACTCCTAGTCCACACCCCCCAACAGAAGTCATTTTTGATGTGGGCGCCAAACCCAAAGTTTGAAGAGTCTGTATATACAACCTCCCAATCCAATTTTCTTCCAAGCACGCGAGCCTTGCCGTTAAACCACACAGCAAAGCTAGCCCACCAGATGAGGTCCTGCTGAATTCCAATGTCTAGGTTAATCACAGATCCAGATGTGTCACGGAGAACATTGTAAATGCGGCGGGCAAAGGTACGCCCACCTTTGACAACCGTGGCACAGTGTACCAACAACCCTGCTACTTTCTCTAACTGATGTCTTGAGCACTCAGATAAGTCCAATAAGGCAGATACTTCACTCTTGACGCGGGCTAACTTGTCATCATCAATGGATAAAGTTAACAATTTAGTGTCAACCATAATACCCAGATATTTGAAGAATTTGGAAGGCTCGGTTGATTTTGATTCAGCCAACTCAAAACCAAAGTTATTGAACACACGATGGAGGATCTCCTGGGACTCAGTACATGTGTCATAATCTTTACCCAAGATGGCGAAGTCATCAAGATAATTGACAATGGGACCAGATCCCAGCTTCTTGCAACATTTTACCAGGAAGTCAGAATATTTTGTGAAGACATACGGGGCACACTTGAGACCAAAACAAAGTCGTAAGTCCTCATGGTATTCAAGGCCATTACCGGTATCCCAGACAAACCCCTGGAATTGCCTGTGTGAGGGTATCAAGTGTATGGTCCTATAGGCAGCAGAAATGTCACTGACTGCTCCCCAGTCGCCCCTGTTCATAGCGTCCACCACATGATCTAGAGATTTATAGTGAAACTTTGTACAGGTAGAATTCATATACAAATTAATACAATTTGCATCAGGTTGTGAACAATCAGTAATAGGTCTCAATTTGCCATTGCTTTTTTCCACACCTCCCAGAGCATGGACACATCTAGGTGGATTGTCTACCACTCTCACCTTGTTTTCTGACAACTCTTTTCTAACAAGAACAGACATTTCATTTGAGAATTTATCACCCGTAATAGATGAATAATTATCACATATGTAATGTGAAGGACAATTTTTGTCCACAATGCGAGTGCCCCGGTAAGCATTGGTCAATACATATAAATCATCAGCTGTCACGTCGGCCCCAAACCCCAGGATTGCTGCAGCAAACCTACAGGGTTTAAGTTGAACGTGTGCATCACACAAGACGTAGGTGCATTTGCAAACACCATCAATACATTCATCAAATACAGGGGAAATACAACCAGGACCGACCTCAACCAAGGCCGCCGGGAAGCCACAATCATGATAATCATCATACACGGTCCTGTTAGCCATGGATAAATCAATACTCACATATTTGCACAGACTTTCCCAATAATCGTCCCCAGGATTTAAAATCCTCGTACACACACCGCCATCTTGAGAAACAATGATCTGCGCGACGCCAGATTCAGGTACGGTTATTTCCCCAATTTTGGAATAAACCATGCCCGGGTCCAAAACAATTTCAGATTCAGCCGGGACAGAACTACAATTTTTCCCTTCATCATCAATATTGAGAAAGGCTAAATCTGGAGCCGCCCAATAATCAATTGGTTTGACCTCGATTTCCTCAAAGGCGTACACATTTTCATCATCGTCCCAGTGACCCACATTTGAGGCAGTCACCGCAATATCAACATTGGCACAATCAACATCTTGATCTATTTCGAATACCGGGCTTCAGTCCTGTCAACACAATTGGGTTCACAATTAGTAGGAAGGTCAATACATGATAAACACTCCAAACTGCTAGGTAAGTCTGAACCCCGATCAACAGCCACACCTAGTCAATTTTTAGACTCGTTGTGTTGAGGAGTGAAATCCCCTTTCTTGGGACAATCAAACATAGAGTGGGAGGGAATCTCACAATTGACACAAATGTGTTTGAATGAACACCCAACACAATTCATGTTTTGAGTAAATTTGAAACAAATTCCCTTATCAGACGCGACTTTGCGCCAACCTGATAGCACTTTTTGGCCACCGCTACCGTAGTTGCTGTAATTACCAGAACTACCCCTGTAATTACTACTACCCTGAGAACCTCCTCTCCCTCGGTTCCTGGAACCACCGGTATTGGAATTTTGACCTGAATTTTGACCCGGGTTAGAACCTCGGATCCCACTGAAACCCAATTTGGTGTTTGTGAGATGAGTATCTGCACCCCCAAATGCCACTGGGCCCATACTGCGAGCCCTTTCTAACATCTCTTCATCATAAGCAACTAGAGCTCGTATGTCATAAACACCTGTACTAGACATTTCAGAAATATAATTCATATGTTCAATGAACCCGGTGACATCTTCACCCGTGGCAATCAAATCCTTTAAAAGGCGTGAATGGAAACGCCATAATTCAGCAGCGGTGTTAATTGTCAATTGTTTCTTTCTCTCACTAGCTGGAAGGTAGCGACGGTAATCAAACTCACTCAGCTCAGACTCAGGAGTATGACAGCAGCCATGACCAGCGGCCTCACCACAATGGCCGGGCCAACCATTGGCCATTCTACCCCAGCCCTGGAGGCCAGTTGAGAGCAGGATTGTAGTGACCACGACCGTCTGCACCAGGGTGCTGAGGAGAGTAGCCCTGATGACCTGGTAGGTGAGGAGAGTAGCCCTGGGCACCAGGAGGACTTGGAACGTAGCCCTGCGGATGCATGGGGTAGCCCTGGGCGCCTGGAGGTGATGTGTAGCCCTGATGAGAAGTAGGAACCTGTTGATGTTGATAAACAGGTGAAGTGTAATACGAGGAGTATGGTGAGGCAGCTCGGACATTAGCATTGGCATGGTACTGTTGGCCATGTCCTGGATCCATATGACCCGGCACATAATTCCAAGATGGCGGCCATTGCTGAGGAGGAATGTGGTATGACCCCCCATGCACATGTCCCCGAGAGTAATCAAAGTCTGTCGGGTAAGGAAGATCAGGTTTGGTAGTTTTAGGGTGAGGCTCAGAACTGTCACTAGGGACTTTATCAGCAGACTTAGTTTTATCAGCTGAGGTAAACTGAAACTTTTTCACACTGGCGCCCTCCTTAGAACTACCGCCAAGGTCAGGGACGGCGCCATCCAACGAACTCTTAGAAAGTTTTTTCTTTTTAACCTTTTCCGATTGATCGCCTGCCATAACTTCCACTAGCATGTCAATCTTGAATAAAGCCTCACCCAATCTATCCACCAACCTGTCTACAACCTTGCGTCCGTCCTCGTGCTGTGCCGGCGGATCCTTCTTGGTTGCCGACTCATCGGCCGACTTCGAAGTGCCGGTCTCGTCCGTGGACTCCCCCTCCTCAGACGCCACTGAACCATCCACAGACTCAGTAACATCCTGAAAGTCATCGTCCCCCTCTCCAGGTTTGAAAGACCTGTCTGTACCACACTTTGGACATTTCACATGTCTACCGTCATAATCAAAGTGACATTTGCCGCACAACATATTGAACGATGCGTTCAAGTCCACAGGAGAAGGAGAAGTAACATGGACGACTTGAAGACCGGGTGGAGAGAGGTAGCCACCCTGTGGTCAGTAGTAACATTACAACATGAGTGATGCGTCCTCTGGTGGGTATATATCACACTAAACCTCATGGCGGTTTATTGGCGTCATATATATATATATATATATATATATATATATATATATATATATATATATACATATATATATATATATTATACATATATATATATATATATATATATATATATATATATATATATTTATATATATATATATATATATATATTTATATATATATATATATATAATATATATATATATAGGCCTACATTAAATTTTGGTGATGCATGTTAACTTATCTTACAGTATTTGAGGCCGGGCACCATGCCGAGCGACTGAAACAATTTGTCTGCTGTCAAAATGTCTTCTGATGAAGACTTAGAAAAGGCAAGTGTCTGTGGACAAAGTACTGCAAGCCAGGAAATACGCCTGAAATTAACTATATAATAGCAACATCTAACTACCCAGCTAGCACCTTACATAAAAATAACTAGTAATTTCATGATTTCATGATATCATTTTTCGTTCCCAAGATGTCACATACGCAAGAAGTTTTTACGTGTCCTTTTGCATGGGTTCTTGATGTAACAATATTTATGTGTATTTTATATAAACATATTTATATAAAAGAGACATATTTATCAGTGATACCTTTGGACTTAACAATAATGGCATATATATGACTAGCTGTAAAAGATGTCTAAAACATGTAAATGTAGACACGTCAAAAAGATGTGATATGGAGATATCTACAAGCATGTTCTAGGGATGACATTTATACCAGTTTTGAGTATAACCCCTCCCCAGGAAGGCGTTTCACCGTATGTTGATGTTATACCCAACATACGGCCTTCAAATACGGAAAAGATACGGCCAAAATGTATCAAATCTACTTTTTTCGTTTCTTTTCACCCTCCACATACCATCCGTATCTTTTATTAAAAAAATACAACATACGGCACCCAACATACGGCCCTCTCAAGATACGGACATGGTCACCTGTCTCAATTAGAAAAATGTGCAAAAACCAGTCTACATTCCGGGAAACCCCTAGGAAATTCCCTCTGTAACGTCATAATATGTATAGACATACGGAGGTAGTCTGGAGAGGGTCCGCATTCTGTTTTGGGTGTAAGGGAATGGAGAGGGGAGGTCGGAGAATGGAGAGGGGAGGTCGGGGAATGGAGAGGGGAGTTCGGGGAATGGAGAGGGGAGGTCGGAAAATGGAGAGGGAGGTCGGGGAATGGAGAGGGGAGGTCGGGGAATGGAGAGGGGAGGTCGGAAAATGGAGAGGGAGGTCGGGGAATGGAGAATGGAGGTCGGGGAATGGGCAGGGATGTCAGGGGGGGTCAGAGAATGCAAGGGGGCTGTCAGGCAAAATAACCAGCAGACCCTTTAAGGGCTGCACAGCGTAGACTAATGTGGCCCTTAAAGTTCTGGTTCATGCATTATAGTAGATATAAACAACAGGCTACTTTCAACTGAACACAGGGGAGGTTTCTCCCCTGTGTGGCTCTATGCTGGTATGGGAGTGTCATTATTTCAAATGGACTAAAGTATTTTCCTGTCCAGCCTATCCGCAGTGTTAAAGTATACGACTGTACTCACGCCGCGCAACTTGTTGTTTTGATAACTAACCGCTCCCCCAGCCTAACTTATAACCAGCGTTTCCCTCCCTCTGTACCATGGTCGCTGTGGCTTGGCAGCTGGCACTACCCTTTGTGGAAACATACCTTTTTTAAAGTGATATATGTATGTAAAAAAAATGGCCCTAGAATTATTTTAACGAATAGGTAAGTAAAGTCCAACTTCTACCTTGATAATAAATTTAAAAAAATTTAAAAAAAGGACTTTCAAAGAAATTATACAAAAAAAATGTCCTTTCTTCTATAACTCGGTAAATAATGCCCCTACGGGGCTGAAACTCTGCCTATAGACTCCTTGTTTTGTCCCCCGCTATTACCAGCGCCCCAACGGCGTGTCTCCTAGAGTGCTGGCCTCCAACTCTTGGGGTCCCCAGTTCTACCCTGGGTGAAAACGTCCGATTTTATATGTGCTGTAAAATGGACCATGTGGTGTATATAGACAAAGGTCCACGAGTTTAAGTGATCACGGTGGATTATTGCATGAGCAGGTCGTGCCCGTATTGCACGATGGGCCGAAGGCCCGAGTGCAATGCGGGCACGACCTGCGAGTGCAATAATCCACCGTGAGCACTTAAACGAGTGTTCCTTTGTATTTATTTTAGGGTTTGGGAAAGAAAACAAGCCTTATTTATTTAAAATCGCCTTACTTTAGCCTACAGAAGTCTCAAATCGGCCTCTCGACTGGGCGCCGCCATCTTGTCTTGTTTACATTCCAGATTGAGGCTCATATTCATGCGCGGACAGTTAGCCGTATGTCCAACGAAAAAGCACCCACCCGCTCCAAATAATTATCGTCGATTCAAAATGGCGTTTTGTAAATTAAACCGTTCTTACTGTTAATTAAGGTTTAGAAACTCTAATATAAATAAACTAATACCGTATTGGCCATTTACAGCACCTTAATTCATCAAACGGGGGGAAATTTAAAAAAAATTGACGTGACGGGTCTATATTTTTGGTCGTTCGACAGTTAGCTGCATGGTTTTTAATTTCGTATTCAATGTTTTTATTTGCACGTTAAGTATTATTTTCAAATTTCATACACTATATATCAGAATCTACGTAGAATATTATTCTCTTTAATATGTGCAAGTTATAAGGAGAAGTAAACAGCAGTTTCAACGTTAAACAACAATTTTTATTTCAAATTCTCATCCGGGCAACTTTGGGACGCGTCGATTGGGCGGGAACGAGGTCAACATGCAATGGCGCAAATACGAAGTTGATTTTAGTGCGTGTCCATTTTTCTAATCGGAAATACTCTGTGAAGGCACAATGGGGGACATATTTACGTTGGCCTGGGAGGAAGAGTGTACATTGTAGTTAAATGTGAGAGATATTGGGCCGTTGACAACCGCTCCATGGAACATTCCAGCGGTATTTGCTGCCAAAGACTGAAGCACGCTTTGAGGATTTCCTGCGGCCGGACTGACACCCATTGACGGCCCCATTGACATTGACGCAGCAGGCTGGACCAAAGCCGGAGAAGATGTCATGGCTATTTGTGGATTAACCCTTGCAGTTGGAGGATTCTGGATGGAAGAGGTAGGTAGCCCATCGGCACTGGCCAGCCCTGTCAATATGTTAGACATTTCCCTTTGTTGGGGCTTGCTGGCAGTGCTGTAATTGTTGAGACTTGCGAGGCACTTGTGTCCTGACAGTTGAGCGACCAGGTTGGGGGGAACGTTTGCAGCCATCAAGGTTTGACACGCAGTTTTCCTGAGGGAATGGTTGGTGTGACGGCCTACTATTCCAGCTTGCTTGCACATCTTCTTTACAATATTGCGTAGCTTGTTAACCCCCATGGGACAGTTAATGTAGCATCTCTCATCATTCAGGGTGGTACCCTGCTTCACGGTCAGGTAAAATGGTGACTCAGGCTGGCAGCAGTGGTCTGGCCTCTTACTAGCGTAGCGTTGGTAGAAGGCTACAGGACATCTCGTGTTACCAGGTTTACCATAGATTTTGGGATCAAATGCTCTAACATGGCCTCCTTCACCACCCTGTCGTGTTTTGCTTGAACGCTCCCTCCACTGCAAGTAGGGTACGTCTTCTTTTCCTTCAATTAATTCCACGTCCCCCCATTTCATCTGACGAGACTCGTCACACCCTCTTAGGCCGAAGCCTATTGTCAGATAGTAGTAAATCGTGTGCTGTAGTGTCTCAGGATCACCAGCACCTGAAAAGAGAAATTTAAAAAATTAAAATTGGTGTAAAAAAAATTATTTTGGTTCATTTTTACAATTTTTTTCGATTTTTAAATATTGGGAAATTTTAAAAATATTTTTCAACATTTTTTTTATCAAGTAAATAACAACAAAATAATTTTTTTACTAACCGAGGGCTCCTTTTTCCCACAGTTTCTCAATCTCTTCCTCATCAAGTCCTTCTGCCTTTTGGGGTCGGTTCCCATACCCCTCTGCCTTCAGCTTAGTTCTCCTGCTCGCCAAAACCTCTCTGGACATGGCAAATCGTTCATCGTTCATGGGATCTATACCATACTTGCAGTTCTTCAGGTGTCTGTTTAAAATAAATAAATACATAAAGTAATAATTAATAACACATTCAAGGTTTACAACTAGGCTACATTTCAATCACTTACATACAAATACTGGAAATGCCACGCCCACTTCAGATCAAACATGTAAATTCTCCCAACTCTTATACCCTCGTTCAATAGAAATGAAAAAAAATTAATAATCACCTCAGAATCGCCCTGTGGATGCTTGTCAGGGTGTCTGGTTGGTGCTGGCCGCCTTTGTTAGGTTTCTTGGTCAAAAGGTAGTTCGATATGAACTGGTCTAGCTCCTCGGCTTCAATTTCCTCAATACGCCTTTTCTCCAAGCAGAACTTAGCCAGCCATTCCTGGAACACTTTTACAACCTGAAAACAAATAATAAAAATGTATTAATGTACTGCTATACGATCAAATACTGATATTCTCCCAACTGCCCACCAAATTTAATAGCAAGTCAACCCTCGGGAAATATGAAAATTTAAATGTCCAGCTCACTCACCCTTGGGAGAATTTACAATAACATTGACAACCACCGAGTACTAAGTTCATGTTAGATTGAGCCTTTTCATGATTACTTCATAAATTCTCCCAAGGCGACAAAACTTTTTTTTTTTGCAAGTCATTTTTTTTTTTGCAAGTCACCCTCGGGATCGCCCTCGATTCTAGAAAATTTGTTTACCTGGCTTGTTTTCCGCACCGTATTGACATTTCTTGTTGATAGAACAAAGTCCTCGAGATCATCTCTGCTTTGTAACACAAATTCGGGTTCTAATAACTCTTTTTTCCAATCTTCAGATCCCGAGGGAGAGGAACTTGACGCCGTGACGTCCATGGCGACGTCCATGTCAACAACTTCTGCCGGACTTTCAAAAGACATTTCACCCATCAACACTTCCAAATCAAAGGTTGCCAAAACTTCGGCCTCACCACCCTCGGGAATATATTCGAAAGAAATGACTTTCTCAGTCCCTCCCTCGGGATTTAACTCCTTCTGACACATCTTCACTCGGCCCTCAGGTAAGTCACGTCTTCTTCAAACAACTGGAACGAACGCTGTGACGGGACTACTTTATTTTGTGACGTCAGACGTCATGTGACGTCACTCGGCCGTCGTCGGGACGGCCTCGGGACTGCTCGGCCCGAGGGCGTGCAATACGGCTCGAGGGTTATTTAACGGGGGGGGTGCAATACGGCTACCTCTGGTTAAGTCAGTTAGTAGTAGTTATTCACCCTAAAATAAAATGGACCATCTCACGTCCACTACCATCTCCTCACGTCCACTACCAACTCCTCACGTCCTCTACCAACTCCTCACGTCATCTACCCTCTCCTCACGTCCACTACCGTCTCCTCACGTCCACTACCGTCTCCTCACGTCCACTACCATCTCCTCACGTCCACTACCAACTCCTCACGTCCACTACCATCTCCTCACGTCCACTACCATCTCCTCACGTCCATTACCAACTCCTCAAGTCCACTACCAACTCCTCATGCCCACCATCATTTCCTTCACTACCAACATACGGACCCTATTTACAACATACGGCCCTACATATAACCCCTTTTTATGTGATTTTTGACATACCACCACCCCCCCTACCCCTCCGCATTCTGGGTTCCAAATACGCCAAACATACGGAATTTATGTGCTCCGTATGTTGAGCTGAAACGCAATTATGGTCTTATGCACATACGGCTGGCCGTATCTGAATACGGCCCTCCATATATTTTTTTTCAACATACGGCTCCTTGAGCAGAAACGCAAAAATGAACAGAAACGCAAAAATACAACATACGGACCCTCCGGATGATACGGTGAAACGCCTTCCAGTAGTGATTATAAATCAGATAGGATAATTAGGATACCTCTGAGAGAGATTGTAGACATCATATAGTTATGTCCATTTTATGTCAATGTATGACATGTCCATGGGCACTCTGCGTAGGAAACAAACACCTGCTCTGTGAAAGACACTTTGCAGACATTTTCCATTCCTTACAGACACATTTATCCTAGCCAGGAGGCCCAGATGTGATATCAGCCCATTTCTTCTTCTTGCTTTTCACTCCGGTCCCGAAGGGACCGGCAGGCGTATATCGCCGCTAAGGCTACGCCAATATCAGCCCAAAGCCAGAAAGCCAGAATTTCTTCTTATACAATTGCAAAGGACACAGAAAAGGTGTCCACCCATGTGCCTTAGTTATCCAACAATAGTTCAACAAGTCACTGTCACACACGTGACACCTCATATATCACAGAGGAAATTTAGTCCAACCTTGTCCCTCATTGTAGTTTATACAATTAATTTGATCCAACTTTTCAATGAAGAATGAATGAATGCTGATCAAAATGTGACAGCCTTGCAAAATGAGACCCCTAGTGTTGAAGTCCAGAACTATAATAGGTCATATTCTGACAAGATTGTGACGTCAAAATAATAGGAGTATGGATTTATTCCAATATAACATATTTAAGACATCACAATCTTGTCAGAATATGACATCTATAAGTCGATATTACTATATCCTATCATAGTTCTGAGCTCCAACACTAGGCGTCTCATTTTGCAATGTCATCACATTTTGATCAGCATTCCCTCATTCTTGATTAAGAGTTGGATGAAATTAATTCTATATACTGCAATAAGAGACAAAATTGCACTAAATTTCTTCAGTAACATTTAATATGTTACTTGTGTTACAGTGACTTGGTGAATTATAGTTGGACAGCCAAGGCACATGATGGGACACCTTTTCTGTGTACTTTCAAATTGTATAAGAAGAAATTCTGGCTTTGGGCTGATATCACATCTGGGCCTCCTGGCTAGGATAATTGTGTCTGTAAGGAATGGAAAATGCCTGCAAAGTGTCTTTCACAGAGCAGGTGGTTGCTTCCTATGCAGAGTGCCCGTGTACATGTCATACATTGACATAAAATGGACATAACTATATGATGTCTACAATCTCTCAGAGTTATCCTAGATATCCTATCTGATTTATAATCACTACTCGGAAGGGGGTATACTCACAACTGGTATAAATGTCATCCCTGCAATATGTCATGTACATATCCCCATATCACATCTTTTTGACATGTCTAAATTTATACGTTTCAAACATGTTTTAGGCCTACAGCTGGTCAATTGTATACGTCATTATTATTAAGTTCAAACATGTCGTTGATATGTATTTTAAAAAATGTAAATATACTTATGTAAAATACCCATGCAAAGGGACACGTAAAAACTTCTTGCATATGTGACATCTTGGGAACGACAATTGACATCATCCAATGATGTCACCACCAATCACAAAATGATGTAAAAATGATGTAATTTACATGAGTTTTGCTAGCTGGGTAGTTATGGTCATGACGATGATACGCATTACATGTTGATAAAATTTAATGGGCCAGCTTATTGTAATACCATAGAACGTTTATATATAGCCGAGAATCCAGGAATACCACCCTGCGTCGTCTTTGTTTTGGTCCCACCGGAAGCGCCGCCATTTTGGCCGGCTGAAGCTGGTTTCCCGCCGGCACCGCTCTCCTCGCTCAAATCTGCCTCGATCTCCTGGTTTTCCAGGTTAATTTCAGCTAACCTTTTCTCCAGCACGGCCATTTCTTGCTTCTGCTTCAACAAAGCCTGTTTCTCCCTAGCCAAATCGATCTGCTTCAATAATGCGTCAGACCTCTCCATTGTCGGTGACATTGGCTCCGTGGCCGCGTCCTGACGCAAGTCAAACTGCTCCTCCTCGTCTAATTCTTGCTTTGAAGCTTTATGAATACCTCCACATTGAGGGCACGTCTTCTTCCGTAAGTCATATTCGTGACCACAATGCTCACACTGCCCCACCATATCGAATTTTTCAAATATGACGAGCGAGCAAGCACACCGACCTCACCGGGCCATATCACAAGCAGCAGTGCTCCCTGGCAACCACCAAACAACAATAGTCTCTCCAGCTCACACCAGGGGGTTCTGGGGTGGCGCACACAATAGCAGTTCTCCCAGCCACCACAGGGGGGCAGCAGCGATACGCGCGCCCGGGGATTGATCATCCTGGTATCAATAAGTCCAACACCCTCCGAGCTGTTATCCCCCATTTAGTACAGAATTCAAGCGTTGTACCACCCGTTTTAATGTGTGGTGTGGCTATTACAGGAATCAATGGGGTGGTGCAGGGTGGGGGGAGGTTAAAGATGCACAGTTTTAACCTTTTGTAGACTTTATGTGCATCATGCTGAAGTTTACCTTTGCTTATAAACAGGTTTGATGATGCGGTGTAGAAGACCACGTCATCAGCATACATAATTATATTACAGTGGTCAAGAAAGCTGGGAAGAATGTTTATAAAACATATAAAGGAGTATTGGGCCGAGGATCGATCCTTGGGGTACGCCATAGTGTACTGATAGGAGGGGGCTGGACTGGTCTTGTTACAAACTACTCTTTAGGATTGTTTGTATAATAGGCAAATAGCCAGGCAGTATAGATCGGGGTAAGGTTTAGGGCTTTCACATGGGTTAGTAATTCCGAATGGTGTACATGCTATCAAAAACTTTCTGAACGTCAAAAAGATAATATAAATGAGAAAATAGATCTCAATATTTTGCATCTTTTTACTTGTTATTGTTGAGTCATGAGATGCAAGAATATCAGTTTAACACAATGAAAGTCTTTTTCAGATACATAATACGTTGGATGAAATAAAGCGAAAATAGATTCCTCAGCCACAGGTAAGCTGGTAAAATGAATGTCCCCTTACACAAGTTTTGCCCAGAGAGAAAAAAAACACGACCAATTTTCTGGAAATAGCATGCACGAGCAAGCAGTTGTAGTCATACCTAATACAACGTATGCATTATATGTATTGTTTGAATTTGAATTTCAACTAATTACAAACAGACACAGTTAACACTTATATCGTACAAAAGGTTCTCTCTAAATCATTGGAACGTTGTATGATCATTGTATAATCATTTGTATATACCTATAGTATTGCTATTATTGTTCTGCAATTATGATGTACCACACACTATTATTTTCCAACACATCAGTTGGGCAGTCACAGGACGAGGATTCAAAAGAGGTGATTACTTTTAACCAACATTTAAATGATTATTGCATGATCATTATCCATACAAAGAAATGAATTATCAGGATTTGTATAACATTTATCTAATCTACACTTTATTTTTTTCTTGATAGGCACAGGAGACTCAACCTACACGACCAAGTAGGTATAATGATATAGGCCTACATATGCCTAAGAACATAATGATTTGGAGTAGATTGTAGCAAAAAAATCGAACGTGTGACTGCATCACAAATGACTCAGGGTCGGGGGGAAATGTAGTATCATCATATAGGAGTATACATATAATAATATTGTTCATCCCCAAATCCCAAGCTAATGTCCCAACCCCATGTCCCAACCCCCGAGTCTCACCCCCGAGTCCCACCCCCGAGTCCCAACCCCGAGTCCCAACCCCGAGTCCCTCCCCCGAGTCCCAACCCCGAGTCCCAACCCCGAGTCCCAACCCCGAGTCCCAACCCCGAGTCCCAACCCCGAGTCCCAACCCCTAGTCCCACCCCCGAGTTCCACCCCTGAGTCCCACCCCCGAGTCTCACCCCCGAGTCCCAACCCCGAGTCCCTTCCTCTTCCCCCGTTAACTAGACTCAGGGTCAGGTAGAGGTGTGAAGGGAAATGTATCATTTATCATAGTAAGAAAGAGAAAGGGTGCACTCTTGTATTAATGGGATTCTTAAAGATGTGACCTTTGACCTTGATTTTGACCTTTTTCCGACCTAGATATCATCCTACACATAACAGAAATGAATTCAGCACCTTTGGTTTACCCTAGTCCACTATCCATATCCGTCCATTGCTCCCCCTATTATATCCTGGCTGGACTGTTTCGGATAGCATACCCAAATTGTGCGTCACAAGTCAGGAACTCACAACTACCTATAGGCCTGCACCACACAACCTATAGGTCGCATGACGCAGGTGCCCTAAGAAAGCCACACCGAGTGAGGCAAGCCGCGCAAAAAAAGGGTATACTCAAAAAAAATGTGGACATTGACTTTTTTTTGGGGGGGTACTTAGGCCCAAATTCAAATTTTCATGTCCCCCGATCTTGGCTATCTATGTCTTTTGTCCTCTCACGTCTATGTCAGACACACACTGAATAAAAAGCTCCCATGTCCATATTGTAAGTAATAGCGAATAGTGCTTAGTAGGGTCTGAGCTATATACTACTACAGGGTTGTCTGTTTTTGTTCTCAAAATATTTGTCATGTATTGAACAAGACTGGACAGCAACATATATATTAAATTACCATTAAATTACCATACCGGTATCTAACATACTGCAGCGTATGTTGGGCCTAGTATATGATATAGGATGGCATCTGCTTTGGGAAATAGTGTAGTACCTCCCTGTGTTAAATTACCATTGGATCCAGTCAAAGCTTGCTGAAAAAAAGTGTCTCACCCCGGTTTGGTCGGCTGCCGAGATCTGTCCCATTGACTTAGCACTGAGCTGTTCAATATGTAATCGTTCAATGTCAAGGGTTATCTACAGGCTCCCATAGGGCTCTATGCTGAAGCAAATTACCACCATTTTAGACACAAAATTAAAATCATGCTTTTCAGGGGGAAGCGTTTGAAAATGGATTAAAGCGCGATTACATAGGAAGGACAACATTGTACCGCATCTAATGACACAAAATTGAGAGAAAAAGCTCCAATTTTGAAGGAATGACAGCTGTTTTAAATTTTAGGCTGAGAGACCCCCTGCTACCCGTCGCACAAGCCTCAGGGGAACCCTGAGTCAATGAAAGAAATATATCAAAAACAGTTCGTACATATAATATGGGATTCGTGTGAATGTAATAATGTAAAGTTGAAAAGTTAACTATTGTGTACCAAATATTCTAGGTACATTTGCGCCTCCATTCAAAATATTCACTTGCATAATTATGATGTCACACTCAAATTTGCCACAATATTCACTTTCCTATTTACATAGAACAACCAGCCCCCACAGCAGAGTTACCAGAGCCAGAGTGGGACGCATACAAGGTACAGTGTACAATATCTAGCCTAATCACCCCAGCTGCCTATCCCTATGGGAGCCATGATTCACTTTAATGTTACCCAATTAGGTGTAGTCCCACCTTTGGAACGGGAGATATTTGCTTTTTGAAGGCACGTTTTATAAGCTAGTCCTAATGTGCATCTTATCAGTGGCCTCACCTAGCGAAATTATGAATGATGGACCCATTGAACATGCCCCTTCTTCCCTGTCGAACACGTTGAATAACGAATTTTTGGTCAGTCACATTTCCAACATTTCTGTACAAGCATATCTAACTTCGTTAAGCTAACTTTGGCTATAGCAAACTATTTGTCCCTACATGTTTCTTATAGATATTTTTTTACCATGTTTAATTTAACCTATTTCATTTCGTATCAAATCATGCTCATATAGAAGATTATGGATGACATGGCTGCAAAGATAGCCCCCCCTTAATCAAGATCACATCACCCAATCAATGAAGGGACTGAGAGACATGGTGGCATTTTGTATCCTGCTGCTGAATGATGCCACCATCTGTGTTGTCTTTAGCCTACAGATCAATGAGGGGGAGGTAGGTCCGACTATCGCTACTCTTTCAACCTTCTACAAGGTTCCTACAAAAAAGTTGTTATTGAAACTCCTATTTACCCAGACGTTATATACTTTTTTTAAATAACTCCATTTGATAATTAAAATAGTTCCATTCAAAAGCGGGGTCAAGAGGCTATATGCTCTTGCTAATCTTTATCAAATTATATGTCCCTCGTCACTATTGTTTTCCCTTTCACGTCCCAAACATCAATGCGTACACTTTGTCTATTTTTATGGGTCTAGAGACCCATACTGATACACATACCTACGTACACCAATTATCCCACCTTGGTATACAAAAACATAAGGTTATTGGTGAGAATCCCTTATTTACAACCTTTTAAAATGTATGATGTGATGATTAACAGGTGTCGACACACATATGGCAAAGCTATGTCTTAAGTCCTGTTCACATGATGGTCCTGATCTTCATGGTTGTGCCAACCACAGTCAAACTCATAGGTAGGTTAACTTACAGTAATAGCATCCCATCTTAGGACTGCAGATGTACTCTGACAAGAGAATCTACCTTGTCGGTGGCAACCCTGGGCCACAATCAAGGACCATGGGGTGCACTAACGCAAATTATCCTATATACAATAGAAGCTGAACAGTGAAAATAGGCAAGTGGTGCGTGTCTTCCAAGTGTCTAAATGTTTAACTTTCCACAGAAAATCGACAATGTGCTTTGGAGAAGTCATTTCGAGGGCTTTAACCCTTTCCCTGCCGCTTTACTTTTGAAAAATTGTTCCCAACCACCGGGCACATTGCAGATGAATATGTCCTATTAAAACCGGCACTACACTACAGATAGTGTGAAATTGTTTGATACTGTTTGAGGCCTTCACACACAGTGTGAGAAACGTGCATATTGTGTGAATCTGTCCCATGGTGTCTGTGTCAGTGTGTGTGAATCTGTCCTATGGGAAAGATCCACACACACTGACACAGATTCCCAAAGCAGAAAAATCACATTTGTGTCAGGTTGTTTGAATTTAAGTAAAGAGTATATGAGATTCATCCTGTGACATCTTGTATGAAACTTTTGATTTCAAGTTTTTTATTTTGAGTGTGACAGTTTCAAACCTACATTGGCCAATGTGTTTAATTCTGTGTTAACTTACATCTTCCCTCGGATATATACATGTGATGTGGATTTTAACTGCTTTAATACAATTGAACATAATAAAATCACAGTCTGCTCCATGTTGTGCCACATTGTTCTACTGAAGTCTTTGTTTGTCCACCAGGGGTCTGCACCACACAGCAGTCCACTATTGGCAAATAGTTCATTAATACTTTACCTGCTATCCACAGGGGGGCGCATCAGATCCACTTTATCACATCCTACCTGATCATGAGTTATTTTGTGCCATTTTGTGTGACAATGCTCCGGAAATGTCCCATGTTTTTAGCATGAAACAGACCCACACATCATAGTACAATGTTCCAAACAGTGATCAAACTTGTCCCATTTTGTGTCACTTGGTTTCAGTTCCAGCACACTGTACTAGGAGTGTGCAAATTGCCCCATGGCTGTCCCATGGAACAGACCCACACAGCTTGGTACAATGTTCCAAACAGTGATCACACTAGTTCTATATTGTTTGACTAAGGTCCACTTCCAGCACACTGTGCTAGAAGTGTACAAATTGCCCCATGGCTGTCCCATGGAACAGACCCACACAGCTTGGTACAAAGTTCCAAACAGTGATCACACTAGTTCTATATTGTTTGACTTAGGTCCACTTCCAGCACACTGTGCTAGAAGTGTGCAAATTGCCCCATGGCTGTCCCATGGAACAGACCCACACAGCTTGGTACAATGTTCCAAACAGTGATCACACTAGTTCTATATTGTTTGACTTAGGTTCAGTTCCAGCACACTGTGCTAGAAGTGTACAAATTGCCCCATGGCTGTCCCATGGAACAGACCCACACAGCTTGGTACAATGTTCCAAACAGTGATCGCACTAGTTCTATATTGTTTGACTTAGGTTCAGTTCCAGCACACTGTGCTAGAAGTGTGCAAATTGCCCCATGGCTGTCCCATGGAACAGACCCACACAGCTTGGTACTATGTTCCAAACAGTGATCGCACTAGTTCTATATTGTTTGACTTAGGTTCAGTTCCAGCACACTGTGCTAGAAGTGTGCAAATTACCCCATGGCTGTCCCATGGAACAGACCCACACAGCTTGGTACAATGTTCCAAACAGTGATCACACTAGTTCTATATTGTTAGACTTAGTCCCAGTTCCAGCACACTGTTCCAAACACTGATCACATTTTTCCCATTTTGTGTCACTTGGTTTCAGTTCCAGCACACTGTGCTAGAAATGTGCATATTGACCCATGACAGTCCCATGAAACAGACCCACACAGCTTAGAACAATGGTCCAAACAAATATCACGCTTGTTCCATACAGTGTGACTTTAATAGTTTAATTTTAGAAAGATGAAAATACACATTAAATGATCTATACCTTGGTGAGTCTTTGTACAAGCATTACTTATTATACACCATTATGACCATATGAAATGCCCTTTTAAAATTTCTTGGACTAGAAAGGCCGTTGCTATAGGGTTGGAATGTGAATCAAACAAAAACTTACTTTTTTGAGTAATTCCTTCATGAACAGCCCCCTAAGGGGTGGAATCTCATCAGAATTAACATTTTTGATGATTTAAATGTAATCTAGACATTATTTTGCAGGGAACTGTCTTTTTGTTAATAGATTATCCAATTATTAAAGTATACAGGGCTATTTTAAGAAAACATGTTGGGGTCAAATAAAAAAAAAAGAAAAATCTCAATTTTTTCTATTTTTCTTATTTTATCTGGCTGGCTTTGGCCTAAAATTGGCCATTTCTCGGTATTACCCAGAAATGGCAACTTGTTTCATCCTTTTTGAGGGGTTGAATCACATGAGAAATATGACCATTTGGGTTATCAAATGTGACAAAACGTGGGAAAACGTGACTTTAGGGGAAAGCACCTTTATTTAAGTTCATGTCTTCAGCTACAATTTGATGCATTAAGCATCAAAATATTTGAAATAGTTGCTGAGAAATGACACTTCAAAGATGGGATGGTAGGGACACGTAGGAATCTAGAATAGACTGCAATGCGATCACATATCAGTTTGTTTTCAAATAATCCATATAAATCATAATTATTAGAAATTAAACCAATAAATTCATATTATTGTACATAGATTTGGATCTGGTAGGAATATTGGCATTCTGTTTTCAGTTCTGAAATCCTCAAGGATGGGGCAATTGGACAAGGATAATCTTTATTCCAAAAGAATGAATTGATGGTTGCCATGGCAACCAAATGCCACGAAATGGGCTAAAAATGTCTAAAATCGTTCTTTTTACATCCCAAATAAGACCAATTTAGAATGAAAATAGAATTCTGATGATAGTTTCAAAAGATTCCTTGGGAAAAAAAAATCTAAGATTATTTTCTCTTAAGTATTCACATTTTTAGCTATATCTCCTGAAATATCATGTTTAGAGCATTTATGGCTATTCCCCCTAATGTTACCATTTCCCAGGTTTCGTCACAAATATGAATCAAATCATGGTTTGCTAAACCTGCATCGGCTGCCCATTAAAATGATGTATAACTTGCATCAAGGATGGTGGTATTTCCAAATAGAATGATCTTTAATATGCATGCTAGGTCTGTACCTTTTATCTCTAATCACTCAATGTAAACCTTTTCTGGCTATTATTTATGACCTGAAATACAATTAGGTTTTACCAATATATGGCAAAGGATCCATGCTGAAAAAGACAACAAAAGTTTTGGGAATGTCTCATAATTTATATAGACTTTGATTAGAGCCTAAAAATGGCCAATTTGCGGCCGTCTGCGGCCATTTTGGGAAAATGAAGCACGGCCGTTTGCAGCTGTTTTGGGGTCTAAAGGGTTAAACATACCCACAGAAATAGTGCAATATTGTATATATATATATATATATATATATATATAGCCAAAGGTGCACGAGTTTTAGCCTCTTGACAGGGTTATTTCACGAGTTGAAGGTGGGGCCGTATTTCACGAGGCCGTAGGCCGAGTGAAATGTGGCCCCACCTTCAACAAGTAAAATAACCCTGTTAATAGGCTAAAACGAGTGTTCCTTTGGGTTTATTTTTTTATCTTTTTCGATTCAAACTTGATTATTGTAGGGGGGAAGGGCCTAATTTAGCTGAAATAGCCTTTTCCTACGCCGTTCAAATGTAAACAAACCGCCATTTTGATGACGTCACAGGGCCGTGAAATACGGCCATGGGTTATTTCACGGGGGGTGTTAAATACGGCCTTCCTTGGTTGAATCAATGTAGCTGTCGTATTTGATAAAAAATAAATATATATATATATATATATATAAAGAGTTTGGATGCAAAACGACCTAAAAACATATTTGTAATTTTGATGAACTGGTGAATAGAAAATCACCTTTTTCAAATACCAATGTTTAATGGCCAATGAATAAAATATCTAGAAGTTGATTTTTGAAATCCTTGATATCTATTAAGTAAAGAAAAAAATGTTCAACCCTTACGATACATTTGCCAGTGTGAGCTCTGTGTCAACATTTCACATTCTACTAGTGGTAGTTGAGGCAGTGTATCGTGGAGCAATGCTGGCAGAGGTTGTATATTGTAATAGAACTGGGAGGCTAGGGCTTAACCAGTCCTATAATTAGGAAAGAGACAAGATGAGAGGAAGTAGTAGCAACAATAGTAGTATATTATATTCCAAAGGCATCAACAGTTACAAAATATGTGATATGATATGACATCAGATTAGTGATAACGCGACCTGCTGCGGCGAGCTCTCACACAGAACTGGCACGACGCCTCCACATGCCGCCTTATATAGCATCCCCACTGAGAAGGTGCCACCTCGCTGCGCCGGGCCGAACTCCTCATGCGGAGGAAGCGCTGGCCGTCACCCAGCCCCGCTACACCCTTCCCTCTCTAATCTAAACCCTCCCATGTTTTTAGTACCCGTAGAAAATAGAAACTGGTGGCCCCCGACCACCACATTACGAGGGATGCAGTATTCATTAGAACATAGACTAATGATTCCCTTGAAACGCGGCAATTCTCAGAAGGAGATGCATAACTAGATAATAACATGAATAACTGGAGAACTATGATGATGATAAGCTTGGTGAGCGCACGGCCGGTGATCCGACCCCTCACAGGGGGAAATCTGATGAGATGAGGTCCTAGTCCTAGCGCACAACGGTGCGGGAAGTCCTTAGTGCTAAAACAACTGGCCTGCCAGGCTGGAACAAAGGATGACAAGTGATGATTGGTGGGCGCCCAACCGGCGGACGCATCCGCGCCACCGGCCCCCCACAGGGTGACGACTGATGAGATGAGGTTTGGGCAACAGTGTGGCCCACGGCCAGGCGGAGCCTACAGGTACCCGTTCTCATGCTGCAATGGAACGAGACACCATGGATGCACCGACGAGTTGCATCCCAACGAGCCCCACTTGTCCTGGCGGGTGCAGGTACGGTGCTGGTGGCGAGTGCAGGTGCAGTACTGGTGATGGGCACCGCCACGTCCACTTGGTGCTCGCTACGTGGAGAGGAGCTGGGGGGTGTAGGACTACCAGCCAAGGGCACCACCTCCGTATGAGGCCCCCTAGCTCTGACAGCGACACCCTCTCTTCCTTAGCTGGATCCCACACGACCCCCTCCTGGTCTGGCAAGTGAGAGTCGGAGGGCCCCTCCCTGTCCTTGGTGAGGTCTATAGAGAGGACGGGCTCCCCCTCCTCTGGTAGCGGCAGCAAGGGTAGTGGGGAATTGGGGGGGTGTCCCCGTCGAAGGAGAGCCGCGGCGCCACCTTGCGGCGCCGGGCCGAACTCCTCCTCCGCACGCCGTGCAGAGGAAGCGCTGGCCGTCACCCAGCCCCGCTACTATATCTAGTCCGTCTCTTTTCTTGCCATCCGCCTTGCCTCCCTCACTGCCTGTGAATTCTGTGCCTTTTTATGCTGTTTTTCTGAGAACTCTTTTTTTGACATAGACCCTTTTATTTCTGCCTTAGCCTCTTTTTCTCTTATTCTTTTCAGTCTCTGATTCGAATGATTAATGTAATCTTGCATTTCAGTTTTCTGTTTCTGCAAGGCTTCCTTCGAGTTTACATCCGGATATTGGCGTGTTCTATACGCAGTGGCCTTCATGACTACCTCTGCAATCTTTGTCCCTTTAAATCTATGTTTAGTGTCAGTTGCGAATGCACCAGGTTTTCCAGCCCAATTGAATTCTGATTGTAATTCTACTGTCATCAACCGGTCCATCACCTGGCCCAACATCATTCCCCACTTATCACTACCCCCTCTTGCATAAATTGGCCTCTCCTTACTCCACCGTGCTACCAGTACATCATATACAGCACTGTTTGCCTCCAGATATCGATCCTGAACCTGAAAGTCGTCAATGGTTTTACATATATTTGGTTCATAGCCTGTCTCTTCAACATCGGGCACCCCTATAGGATCTGCCCATACCTCATCTACCTGTGGAATAGGTGGAGGTGGCAGAGTTAATTCCTCAATGGGAGGTGGCTCAGGAACCTGCTCCTCTAGTTGAGAATTGCATAGGGTTCTCATACGTTCTGAGACCCAAACTTGGTTTCTTTCGACAGCATTTAGCCTCTTGACTACATCATACAGCTGCCCATTAACTTTTTCCAGCTTTTTGGAAAAGCTACCCACAGTAATGTTCAGGTTATTCAAGGACTGCACCAGTCCATTTAAGGCAGATGTTAAGTCGCCTCGCCAAGCCTTGGCAGCAGAGTCTGCACCAGGACCGTCTTCAATCTCCTGAAATTTAGTTATAGATTGGGATTTATTACAGCATTACTGCAACATATCATTATACTGTACCCTATGAATTCAATTGAACAACAAAACTTATTAATTTCATAATTTCCTAGAATCTATCTGAAATCACTTGCACAAAAGATTAGTTCCTTTCACAGGTAAAGGTATACTTTGGGGTGCTCTTTACAAGTACATATTCCAATGTTAAACCTACCTTTGGTTCCAAATTGTCACCACCATCTCCTGTATATCCAAATTCATTCTCCTGCAAGTAGACAAGATTCTGCTAAATTGTATGGAACATGCACATTGTGGTTGAGATAGGGCTGAGATTTGTAAGATTTGTACGATTTTTATTTCAGACAAGGTCATGGTTCACACTATGATGTTCAAGAGCTGAATTGGAAGAGTTATGTACATATAGGTGCAAACATATAAATACATAAACTGAGTGCCAGGCCAGGTCAATTTAGGCATAGCAGTAGCGGATTGATAGAATTCTTCTTACTGATGAATGATAGTAGAGTGTTGGCGACTCTGTGTGACTCTCAGATGAGGTTGACATAGGACTGAGACAACTCTAAAAAAGATTTAACAATAATGTTGAAATCCCATCTTTTCCAACAATCTGTCAATAATCACTTAAGGATCATTCGGATCATCTCTAAATAGCATGTAAACCCCGTGAGACTTCTTATAGGTCATTTACAACATATAATCAATGCTCAACCCAAATATGGACGTGATTGACCACACCATATGGATACTGCAGCCTTCCATAGAATGGGTATCTCTACCTTGAAAATGACAGAGTTTTGTCCTAATGACATGACATTTATTAAGAATGGTGTATGGACTCCTCACCATACTTAGTCATAGGTTGGGGACATATCCATACTGTAACATGTCAAAATATCAGAGTGGCTTATCATTATGATTTCTATGATATCTTAGGAATGAATAGCCAACATGTCATCCATATGGAACATTCTAAACTATAGTCATGAACCATGGATTATCTCAGCAGTAGACCATACTGACACTTGCCTGGTTAGCTCAGTCAGTAGATAGTCTGCCTGTAAATCCGAGGGTCGAGGGTTCAAGGCTCTCTTGGGGAAACTTACTAAAATGTTTTCAAAACTTAGCCCTGAACAAACACACACCAGGGGAAGTATGTGAATTTTCTAAATATTTAGAGAACGTCCACCAGGTGGATTTAGTGAGTTTCTAAAGGTTCTCAACATCTCCACAGGGTCCCGCCACCAGTTTGTCCAAATTATCCTTGAGGTGGTTGCCTACTTTGTATCAAGAATTTACCCGATTTACCCCAAACTTTATCTAGGTACCTTACACTATTCTCAAATGAAAGGCCAAAAGAGATATGAACGGTCCCAGGCTACTTTTTGAAATATTGACTTTTGCAAAAATGAAAGTGCTCTGCAAAGCTTAAGCAGGAACTCTTCTTTTGTGTAGGGTATGGTAGTAAAAGTATTTAATTTCTTTAACTCTTCCTTTCCCAGATAATTTTTGGGTGTTTTTTGGACTATAGATGATGGCGTGAGCATTTAAGAAATTTTGGAATTATGTAAATATTCAAATTACAAGTGAAATGGTGATACTATGAACTAAGGATGTTGACCTAAAAGGGTGGTACCCTAGTTTCCAATATCTATATAAATTTCCAAGATATGGCTCTATCAAAATAGCAATGTTATCAAAAAAGTGTATCTTGAACCAATATTCAAACTGCAATATTTCAGGATTCCCTTCATCAATTGAGATGGAATAAATATCATATTGTAGGTTTTGTTAGGTATTTTCAGATTTTGTATGTGGACTGGTCATGACGGCCATATCTGATATGGTTACCATGGCAACCAATAATTCACAAAATCATTATTTCTAGCATGTCTGTTGCTATGGCAACGGATATTTTGACCAAAATCACACCAAAAAGAATGAGAAATATTAGTACCATCTTTTTAATCTTGAAAAATTCTCTAAAGCATGTTTTTACAAAAAAAATCACATTGTCCTACATTTTTAATGATTTTTACCTGAAAAATCGATTAAATATGGGTGAAAATCGGGTTGATTGTCCCCCAAGTTGGCAAGCCAACCATATGAAGGAAAATATTACCAGAGATAAATGGTTCAAGGTCCCTAGAGACTGCATAGCAAATAGTGAGAATCCAAAACATCTAAGGTTTTAAGCAATTTTTGAGAAAATGGCAGGGGGCTCAAAATCAGCCAAAAATCGGCCAAAAAATTCCCATAAATGCACAATCGGGAAAGGAAGAGTTAAACTCCCCTAAAATGTACTTCAGATCTTTTCTGAATTCATAGTATTACTTTTAACAATTAACAACTAAAAAATACGATATAATAATAATCAACCAAAACAAAGTCAGACTACAGTTTCCAATACAACTAGTTGCACTATGGCCTCTTTGGTCTCATAGGATTGGTGTCAGACTTCAACCCTGGGGTTGTGAGTTTGCTCCTTGGGCAGTCTAACTGTCACAGTTTTACTTATTGCTTTACAGGGAAGCCTACATATCAAATGCCCAGAAAACTTTGCACTGGACATGTTTACAATGGTAAGCCACCACTTTCAATGAAAGATTCCCTGCTAAGACTTGTAAAGATGTACTACTTGGTATATTCCAATTGGAAACCTACCTCTTGCTCCAACTCAGCATAAATGTCATTACAATCTCCTGTAGATCCAGATTCACTCTCCTGCAAGTATATGAATTTCTTTTTTCAAAAGTATGACTCACTCTCACCAAATCTATGCATCTATGTAAAATGATAATTTTCTCCTATAAAGAGTGTTATTTAGCTTAATATGTCATCATTATTCCACAGTATATTGTAGGATAGTAAAAGAAATGTCATGAATAAAATCCCTAGCAACCCATCCCTACTTCTTCTCACCATAGCAACTCTGGTTGCGCTGCAGCCCTCCTCTAATCCCCAGGCACCTCACGTCAGGGGGTTGCGGAGGGGCAGTCCCAAATACCTTTTGATGTCTGGTGATTTTTGGTCATGTCTAGTGATCTCATGCATGTTGTCATGTGTGGGGATGGCTTGCTATCACGCACAAATCACCAAATGTACACATTCTTAGCATCAATGGCGAGGTAGGTGACGGTAGGTGACCAATGATCAATCTGATTTACTGGGATACTTTGACATCAGGACTGCAGCACCATATAACCTCCCCCGGACATTCATTCAATATATACTGTGACATTTTATGCTGTAAGTGGCATCTTTTAAAGTGACTGATCATGTACATCAAGCGATCATGTACATCAACCGATCATGTATGTCAACCTATCATGTATGTCAACCTATCATGTATGTCAACCTATCATGTATGTCGTGCGATCATGTACCTCAACCAATCATGTACATCATGTGATCATGTATGTCAACCTGACATGTAGGCTATAATTCCACCTGCGTCAATCCGGTGACAGTGAGTCTTACAAATAAACATCCACATTGAGGTTGGGATATGACTGAGATGACAATTCGTCAGAAATCGCTTGAACGAAAAAGGGTTGTTTGATGCGTAAAGACAGCCTACTATATATAACTGCATATTCCAATGGCAAACCCACCTCTGATTCCAAATCTTTATGATTTCCATAACCATCTGCCTTAGATCCAGATTTACTCATCTGCAAGAATATAACATTTTCCAAATTTATATGTGATCAGCCACATTGATGTTGAGATACAATTGAAATAACTGCTATTTAATTTAACAATAAAACTCTTTAATGCTATCTTTTTTTAACAACAATACTCTGTATGCTATCCTCTCCTTGAATGAAATATGCAATGTTTTGATGTGTAAAGACATGGTACTCTGTGAAAGTGCATATCCCAACCCCAAACCTACCTCTGATTCCGATTCTTCATTAGTTGCATCACTATCTTCCTTAGATTCAGATTCCCTATTCTGCAAGAATAAAATTTATGCAAACATGTAGATTGAGGTTAAGATGTAGTTGAGCTAACTGCTACTGATAGATTAAATTTAACAACAACATTTTTTAAGTTTCTCTTTTCCCACAATCTGTCAGAGATCACTTGAATGAAAGATTTATTGGTTTGACATGTAAAGAGATGGTAAGAGTAAAAATGCATATTCCAAAGGCAAACCTACCTTTGACTCTGAATCTTCATCATTTTCGTCACCAGATCCAGATCCGCCCTTCTGAAAGGATATATTATTTTGATATGCAAACATACACATTGAGGATGAAATCTGACCGAGATAACAGCTATTAATTAAATTAACAACAAATTTTAATGGTATCTTTTCCCACAATCTGTCAAAAATGTCTTGAATGAAAAATTTGTTAATTTGATGTGTAAAGAGATATTAATCTGTAGAAGTGCATATCCCAATGGCAAACCTACCTCTGACTCCGAATCGTCATCATATACATGCCTATCTCCCTTAGATCTAGATTCCTTCTTCTGCAAAAATATGATGTATGTTAACATGCAGATAGAGGTTAAGATGTTACTGAGATATTTGCTATTGATTCATTTGACATTAATCATGATTGTTAAAATGTACATGCATTTCTAGATTCCGGAGCAATAACTCTTGGTTCTCTAAGCTAATTCCCTCATTATACATACAACAAGTCTATTCTGATCAGCTTTGATAGCATCCCCAGAAGAATCCAATCAACCTGCATGTCCATAACAATCATATTGTTATATAATTTAACACTGGTTTATCAAATAGCAATGGGTCACAGTACAGATTTAATGTTTAATATAAATACTGGCAAAAGTAGTGATATTTAATGATACAGATATTTTCATACCAAACTTACTGTCTGTGAGCTTTCTGTACATTTTACGGCAGACTCCTGGACACGCTGGAAGACATATTCATTGATCATATGTGGTAAAAAAAAAAAGTTTGACACAAAGCTTAATACAGTTATGTGACCCGTTTTAACAAAATGGGTCGGAAGTCGCATACTAAAAATGTTGTGATGTTGCTATATTCGTGTACACCTCATCAAGAACTTTCATTTGGTATGTGACATGTAGTATATTGGCCAGTTTTGACCTTTTGGGGATATGTGACCCATCTAGGCAAAAGACCCCTTCAGGCGGGATTTTTAGGTCTAGTTTTGGCCACCAGGGAGCAACATAGATGCAACATAGTGTAAAATACATGATAAAATGTTCTAGGGCCATTTTTTATGTAGAATGCAATTATCTTCATGAAATTATTCCATCTTGATGCTAACATCCTACATTTGGAATCCAAAAGGAATGTTTTTTATGAAGAATTAGCACATATGACACTTTCTGGTTGCCATGGAAACTATCCCAGAAGGCCAATTTAGAGATCATAATCCTAATTTATTAAAATGTCCCATCGGTTACCCAAAACTGAAAACAGAACGCAAAAATTCCATCTAAAAGCAAATTTACACCAATAAATCCATTTGTATTCCATTATTTCTAAATAAAACGAATTTTTCATGATTATCATTATTCACTATGGGACACAATGCATTTAGAGCTTATTCACCATTTTCAGTTAGTGGTCTGTACCAATGTTTGAAAAGGGATTCCCAGAAACCTACTAGGAATATTTTAGCTCATAATATCTTATTTTAAAGATTATGACATCAACTTTAATTACTAGTTTCCCCCCTGGAGGGGTCTTTTCCCTCACCTGCTCACATATCTTTGATACATTTTTGCTGAATTGAATGGAAATTAATTAAAATGAGATAATTAACATTTTAATTAGGTATTACCTATATTATACAATATAATTATAGATCCTATGGCCATCATTTTGTGAATAATGGGAGTTGAAATCTGGTCTGTACCTTATTATTCCATAAGATAACCATTCATAGGCCTATGTTAGAAAAATGCCAAAACTCATTTTTCAAAAATTTTATTTTTTCCACCCCCATACTACTTAAAGAGGCAATATCTAGGCTCTTTAAAGTGTGAGTTCCTCCGACCCAATTCGTTGAAACGGGTCACATAATGTATTGCTCAAATAATATTTGGTTTGAGCCTATCCTTGAATGGATATGATAAAACATTGAGAGTTATGACACTAAGTAAAATTTCAATCTGCATTTGGCAACAAACTATCCCTATCATTATTAGATAGACCATACTAATGTGAGGAAAATCATTTAAAGTTGGAGTCATTTCAATGAGTTATACTGAGATCCCCAAAGTATCAATGTTCTACATCAGGCAAACCACAATGCATAGTGAAAACATCCCCATAGAAAGGTGTGCATTTTAATCAGGCATATCATACAAAAATAATCTTAATTATTTAAATTCTGAGATGTTGAAGGAATAATGGTTTTATGAATTCAATATGCAAAGCATTAATAACATATTTTTTACAAATAGCATGATTGAAAATGATATAGTATAAGATAGTTAGACAACTTACTTTAGTACGTTTAGATAATGATCCGGGATCACTCCCATCACTATCGCTTCCATTGTCACAGTGTTTTTCAAGTTGATGGGACTGAGGAAGAGTGTTACCTACAGCACAGCTCCCAACCATTCCCTGTATAAGAGGAATAGGGGGGTGCATAGGTCTTGCATCATATGTAAAAATACTTTTTCCAGCTTCACCGTCAGACTCAACATCTCCATCATGCCCTTGACGTCTCTTTTCACTTTCATTTCTTTCTCGTATCTGTTTGTCAATTGCCTTCTGCTGGACATTTGGGATCTGTCGTTTCCATAGCTTGTGGTCTGTATCAACACCTGATGAACTTTCCCTACCTTCCGAAAATCCAAGAAATTTAGTTGATTTCCTTTTCCGTTTCACGTCTAGTCCCTTTCTTGGTTCTGGGGCATCTGGCAAAGTTTCTGCCAGCATTTGCTTAAGTTCTGTCAATGCCGGTTTGTCACCTGAGGCAAAAATCATAGTCAACATATGAGGCTTCCATGTGTGGAAGTTTGGAGCCTGCTTGGTGAGAATTGCCTTTTTTGTCTCAGTGAAACTTGCCCCTTCCATGAGGAAAAGGGTCCAACATTTTTTGTCATGCTCATCTACAATGCACCAACATCCAGGATAGATGCCCGTGTAGTACTTCATATAGCTGTTGGATCCTTTACCCTTTTTTTCTTTCCAACCGACTAGTACATAGTCTTCCAGGCTAACTGCTAGTGATATTTCTTCAATGACGTCTCCGTGATAATCTGAAGGGTCAAGTGAATGTACTCGCTCATCTTTCGTGATACCCATGGTTTTCTGAAATACCAATATAAACATATGAGTCATTTTAATACATAATTTGATCCATGCCGACATTCACTATGAACTACTTTAGAGGAGTTGAATCATAATCTATTGATATGCAGGATCATCATGCAGTTATATATTTGATACCATGTCTAACACAGGATTCTTGATAGCCTTTATATATGTATACACCCCTAGGAGGTGGTTATATTTAAGGGCTCTTTTTCTCTTTGAGAGTCAGGGTATCTAGCAGGATGCGTACCCACAACCTCAGAACTATTGAGCCCACCAGCTAACCAACTGCTCCATCGGGACACATGCAATGACACTCATCACCCAATAGTATATGTACTGCTTCTGCCTTTTGAGCTCAATGAGTAATGCTATTTAAAAATGTTGAGGGGTTTGAACCCCATTTGATCCAATGCCAACAAGAAGTACCCAGTACCCTAGCAGCAGGACCACAAAGCCACATGTGTTTGACCCTGTTATCTACTTAATGCCTGTGGTGGTGAGCCATTGTCCTATTAGACAAAGTTACACCCCTTTTTTTTCTTTTTTCTTTTTTTCTTTTGAAACATCAGAATATCCAACTAGCTAACTAGGGTCTATGGTGGTGAGGCATTGTCCCATTAGACAAAGTTAAGATTAAGTAGTTTAGTTAGTGCTGCTGTTATATAATTCGGGGGCTCCGCCGCTGGACCCCAATTTTTTTTTTCTTTTCTTTTTTTCTTCTTGAAATATCAGAATAGCCAAAGAAATAAAACATGTATATCAGGCATATCAAAAGTTCTGCGCGACATGGGATTCGCACCCTGGTGCCTTTGGCCTTGGCTTATATCAATGATATTGCCCATCGACCGCCAGCAGTATATCCAGTACATATACCGTATTCGACGTAATAAGCGTACAGTGCGCTTAAAAAAAAATTATGGACACGTTTTAGTAGTTAAGAGTTTAATTAGGGTAAAAAATTGATATATTTTTGGTTATTTCTAGTATAAAAATCGGCCAAAAATGGGGGGTGTGCGCTTATTAGGGGGTGTGCGCTTATTACGTCAAATACGGTATGTGAATATGTATACCTGTGTATAAGTATATATATATATATCGATATATATATATACATGTATATATATATTTGATATTTCAAAATAATGTGTAGATGACACGCTTCAACATGTACACAAAGCAATAAGTGCAATGGCCTATAATGCAATGGATCATCCTTTAATAGTTTTCCCATATACAACCTATGAAAACTGGCATGTAATCCACCAGCCAAGGTGGACATTTTCTGTGCCATCTGTGGTGGAGGGAGGGGTTATTTGAAACTTACAAGGGTAGTGATTTAACCAATTCAAAGGCAAATAATCATCTAAATCGGTGCTACTGCACCAAATTGGGCAACCGGTCTAAAACCCAAAGTGACCACCAGGAGCCACACCATAGCCATAGGTTACACTGGGTCTGGGTAAAATTGTGTAGGCTAGCATGGTAATGACAATCAGAATAGCTCAGTCTCACCTATATCACCTCTACATGACATAAATGCCTTACCATTAAGGACTCTCAACACCCATATTGCACTGAAAGAGTTTGGATGTTTAATTTTAAGTAAATGTGTAAAACCTGTACATATCATAGATTATTTGAATCATCTATAACACCTTTATCAAATTCCTTCCACTATTTGAGATTTCTGTTACTGTGGGATGTGGATGGAACAAAAACTTCCCCTTTTCTCCTCTTTTATTTTCAACACGATTATGGGATGGAAATTGGATATGATACTTAGGTTTTACAATTTGGAACTGATATTAGTGTCAATACCTGTTTTTTTTCCTTTTTGTGATATTCCAATTGTCAAGGTCGACAGAGCCCTTCAAAGTTGCATAGTTACTTAAAAATGGTAAAAATTGCTATTTACCCCGGTTATCACCCTTTTTTTTAAGCTAGCAATGCAACTTTGAAGGCCTCTGTAGACCTTAATAATTAGAATATCACGAAAAGTAAAAAAACAACAGATATTGATATCAATTTAAATTTTAAATTAACCCATTTAGGGCAGAGCTCTTTTTTGACCATTTTTCCCTTGTAGAGAATTGTCTGGGCTTTCCAGAACTGAAATAATTTTGCGAATAGTCCAATTATTAGTGAAATCATTAAGGGTCAAAGTATATCAAGACTTCTGAAAATGAAATAACCCGCATTTGCATAAATACATTATCTATAGAGATATGACGTCATAAATATGACGTCCTGACGTCCAAATTGGGTAAATTCCTCTTACATTAAACCGCAATATCCCAAATTTGGAGCTTTGTAATGAGTTGAAATCTATTTTATATGATGATGACAGGTAAATATGATTAAAATTATTATGTTGAGTGGCCACAGCCAAAGTGGTGTCTTTTGTTACCATGGCAACCAAAATCAACAAAAATCACTATTTTGGGATATTTGGTTGCCATGGAAACAAGAATTTTCCACAGAAATGCATCAAAAATCATAGAATCTTTTGTTCCATCATTTTCAGCATGAAAAAATATTCATTTTTGACCAAAAATAGTGATATTATTTGATATTTTTGATTGTTTTGACCTTAAATATTGCTTTAAATATAGTAAAACCTTCTTTAAATATTTTTTGATTTGGCAAGTCTAAGAAGGTGTGTGGACATTTCCACTTGAGTATAGGTCTAAATGGCTTGGTTGGCCAATAAATACATTTTTTGCACAAAGTGCTACATCTTATTTTATGGGTCAAATCACATGAGAAATACAATAATTCTGGTCAGAAATTTTTAATCAAATTATTCTTTGTTAAAACAACATTACCGATTAAAATGATTTATAAATTGCATCAATTAAGGTGCAATGTCTACGGCCGCTTTGGGGAAATGAGACACGGCTGTTTGTGGCCGTTTCGGAGTCTAAAGGGTTAAGGCTCCCTACTGTGACCACCACTTAATGCAGGCACTTCTTGTCCCAACAACAGGCACATCAGAGGGAGTTAATTGTAGTTTAGATGAAAATAGGACTATAAAATAGGACTGACAACCTATAACATACTAGGCCATGGTGTGCAGGACCCCAACAGCTACATATTGGTCAAGCTGGTTGGGAACCCCCAAAAGTACAGCTTTCCTCTTAAGTTCTGATCTTGGGAAACTCGAAACAAGCTGGAGTTCCATTGTGTCATCCACAACAGCGATGAATAAGTCCTTCGAGTTGCATGGCTTCTCATAAAGAGGTTTGAGATGCTCTCTCTGGTAGACATCACAGTTCAGAGAACCGTCAACATTCTCTGAATTGACAAACACTAGGTTCTGATCTGATGTGTAGAAGCAGTTGTCATTCGGTTTGTTGGAAGTGGTTCCTATTGTCCCAATATACTTCTTTGTGTCACGCCGGAGAACCCTATCTAAGCAATGGAGCTTGCGCACAACACTGATGCACGGATTTTTAGATGATGGTTGAACATAATTCTTTATGATTTGCAAGTGGTTTTCGAACTGAAAAGCACTTATCTCATCCAAAGACTTTCCCATGTTCTTCACATCATCGGCAATGTGGCACATCGCATGCACATTATACACAGGAAATCCTTTGCCATAAAGAGTAATACTGCGGTCTACAAAGTATTCCAACCATGTCTTTGCATATGGGATCAATGGCTCTCTCACTGCCTTGTCTGGAATGGAAAGTGCACGCACAGCTGCGTGCAGGTAGATGAAATGATCATAGACATCAGGTTGATCTATAAAGATTTCTCTCAGTACCACCGGTCCAGTATAAAAGAGAAAGATACGTAGCTCCTTCGCCTTCCAATATTTGACATCACAAGTCCCTCTTACCTCCTGCCTTGTGAAGTCACTAGGCATGCAGGGTCCCATGTCTGTGAGCATCTTGTCAAGATTTTTGCGTGCTGTCACTGTCATTGGTTTGAAGTCTGCCACTTTGGCCGAACATGAAAGCCATGTTCGGAGTAACCTCTTTTGAACACCCAAGAAGACACTGTGCATGACATCAAGGATGAACTGTGTTACACACAAGACATCAAACTTCATGAGTGTAGTGGCGCCATGTTGGTGGCGCTTTGTAGAATCAGAATTCCAGTATTCCATCTCATCAAATGCAATATCGGTGCGCTGCTCTGCTATACCATACATTCCTCTGTTGTGACAGTTGGCATTGCCAATACGTACACCTTCCATTGTGCATCTTTCACAACTGTGATATCCAGTGTGACCTTTAACATTCTTAAGCCACTGGCGGGCTGGTGCATCGCACACCCAGCCTAATGTTTTGACTGGAATGTGTGTGTATCCCAGTTTCTCGTTCCCAACTCTGAGACCTGAAGCTTCCAATTGCTGAAGTTCCTCGAGAAAAGGAGTTATGAAACCCTCCAGCTCATCAGGTTTACCTTCCCCCTCATAGACAGCAACTGTCACTGGTGGAAAGTGATCAAACGAAACCAAAATGGGCCACATATGTTTGGAGGCACTTTCTGCCAATGGTGTGCCATCCACATTGATTAAGAGTTCAATCTCAGTGATTGTGCGTGCATACTCGAGATCCGAGCATAATCTTTTTCTAATCCCCTTCTCTAATCCACAATAAACATATGTACCACCGCACAGTACCTGGGATTTGATGGAGAGTGGTGTTCCCTCAATTTTATGGAAAGATGGAAGATTTGCCCCGAAGCAGTCATTTATTACATCAACAACATTCTTTTTAGCCTGTTCAGTCCATTGTCCTTTTGTCCACATTTCGCGTAATCTACTCTTAACATCGTTTGTTGTATCCTCTGTCCTATCATCATCACAATGGGCTTGCTCCATAGGTGGCTCTACATAAGCAAAGTCAGCACAAGTATATGCCAGTTGTGGGGGCTCTACCATCTCCTCATCAGAAACATGTTCGTCATCAATATCTAGACTTTCCACGGGGGCAGTTGACACATTTACAGTCCCAGTCACTGGAGCATTGATACCTTTTTTGGTTCTTTCTACATCACGGGTTGGACCATCTACACTTGATTTCTGGACATTAAAATCAGTGGCAGCTCCCACCATTTCTATTGTAGAAACATCATTGGCATCAAGCTTGAACACAAATCTTAGGTCCTTCAGTTCATTTATGTCGTCGTCAGGGATAGTGGCTAGTTTTTTGGATATTGGTACATCCGGAGGCAAATCAGGATCCTGACCCGCTTTTCTCTTACGACGATTTCGAGCTCCGCGCTTGTATTGTGATTCGGAGGCCATATCGAATAAGAATTGGTTCTTATTGTATAATCCTTTTCAGCACCTAGCATACAATAAAATTGTTATTTTCATTATATTTAATCGTAAGGGATGTCCTATGCCAGATACACTAATTATGTGTCAGTATCTGCACAAAGGGACTTTAGTGCAGGAACCCTTTCTTGCCCAGAACTATTTGACCAATGACATATATTTACACCATCATCTGAAGATTCTGGAACAGCTGAATAACTTGTATTGGGATATGCTTCATATTATATCAAGTTGATGCTATTGCAATGTGCCTTCCAATAATACTTGAGATAAATTTCTAATTTGGGTTACTATGGCAACTAAAAACATTCTTGTTACTGATTTGAATTGATTTCACTATAAGGTCAGTAATTTCTCTTTTCAGGTGAGAATAGGATATTTTGGCTTATTAAACATAGTAATAATGTTCCAAATTAATGCATAAATATTGAGAATGGAAGCACACATACATTCTAAGAGTAATTCCCAGGAGACCGTTTTTCCCCATTGCTTTTGGGGTCCGTATGTGTCATACGGGGGTCCATATGTCACATACGGCCAAAAAGGGTTTTTCCTCATTGGATACGGATTTTTTTCTGCCAAAACAAGAAATCCGTATCCTATACAGGATCCCATATGCGCATATGGAGAAAAAGTCTTTTTCCTCATTGGATAGGGGAAATATTTTCCATATAACATTCGTATATATAGGTCTGAATTCCTGTGGTATTGGGGCAGCCATAATTCAAAAAAAGCATATATGTGAGCAGGCAAGCAGAAAGGATGGTCCCCGCGGGATTAGTTCCGATTTTAGCCACCAGGGGGCGCCACTATGGCCTAAAATGAAAGAATTAGGCTAAAAATTGCTCCTAGGTACTTTTTTCTGGAGAATTCAATAGGATAACATAAAACATTCCATTTTCGGCAAAAAGCTTCTTTATTTGGCAGGTAAAAGGAACGTTTTAAAGCCTAAATGGGTGTGCTTGTTGATAAGTGTTGCCATGGAAACATGATTTTTATTCCAAATAGAGGAAATTAAGACATAAATTGATAGAACGATTTGTGAGGATTGCCATGGTGAAGACAGAACAAAATTATGATTACTAGATCGAATTTTATGACTTAAAGAATGAAAATGTATCATAAATTTCTAATTATCATAAATAATGCTAATTAAATAGGGATATCTTGGAAAATATGAGACATAGAGCTTATTCGGATTTTGGAAGGGGTCATGCCCACACATATTCATGAAGCCATTTCTCAAAGACTAGAAATAATATCTTCTGGTGTAATATGTCACTGGAAAGCTTATGACGTGAATTTCAAAGTTGGCTTTTTCCTCAGAGTACCCTTTTCCCTTGCCTGTACACATATATATGCAGCGTACAGGCATAGATTTCTCCCATATTTATTTTTTGTGACCCTTTAAGGGCCCCACAGTGTAGAATGCGGCCCTTAAATGGTTAGTTGCTGTATAGATTGGGGAATGGACATGGGAATGTCTATAATTATCCTCCTTAGTCAGCTCGTCTTCACTATCCATCTTGGATGATTCTTTTAATACTGTGTGACACACTGAGGTTTTTCTCCGGTGTGGTATAGGCTCACTACAGTTAAGTTTTATTTAAACGGATATTACACTCAAGCCAGTTTTAATTCATAGTGTGTATTCCTACCTATGGTACACTAACTCTGTGCCCAATAATGGCAGACATAATTTGATTATTAGAAAAGTGACAATATCTCCACTATATCTGCACCCCCAGGGCGCCGCCATGACACCTCCCCTTACACCTAGTAGCCCCAGCTGGCACTAATCACTCCTACAAGTGACTGAAGTCACATTAGCGACCACTACAGACACCCCTCTTGTCTCTAAACTTATAACACCGCCCTTAGCTATACACACATACGCAATGTGACCATATACAAGATATCGACCCACACGAGGGAGAAACCACAAATAGTTGGAAGAGAGGTAGGTATTTAAAGTGACATGGTCCGATGATTAGGGCTCAAAAATAAATTTTGATAAAAATGAACCAAAATGTTTAATATGGCCATACTTCATATCCTACCTACTTTATTGAAGATTATTCTCCAGAATTCAGGTTAGATTCCAGCTAATTATCAATTTTATGCTCAATTTAAGACTTTTGGAGTGCACGCCATAAGTCCACCCATTGAAAATACACTGTAAAAGACTATACTTGGGCTCATGGGACCCTTTAATTTGGCTCTTAGTATTCATTAAAGATGTATTTCTGTGCCCCATCCTGTGGATATGTTACTGAAATAACATTTCGAACACATTAAAGTATGATTTAAAATTTGGAAAAAATCGGACCATGCCACTTTAACATCATTAATTGTCAAAATAGAATACAAATTTCTGAAAGATTCTGAAGGCAATTATATGTAGGCTATCATGGAGTTTTTCTGACCAAACATATACATGTAGCAGCACTGAGTCCATAGAGAGGTTTCTCCCCTGTGTGGATCCATGTTGATGTCAGGGTATTTGTGTGTCTAGTTGAATGGTGAAGTCATGAACATAAGAAAGTGTAGTCCCCGACCTCCCCTCTTCCTTCCCTGACATCCCTAGTGTTTTCCCGACCTCCCATCTCCCTTCCCTGATATTCCTAGTGTCTTCCCGACCTCCCATCTCCCTTCCCTGATATTCCTAGTGTTTTCCCGACCCCCCCTCCCTTCCTTGACATTCCTAGTGTTTTCCCGACCTCCCATCTCCCTTCCCAAACATTCCTAGTGCCTTCCCCGCCCTCCCCAGCCTACCTCCGTATGTGTCTCAATATTGTGACGTCACAGAGGAGATTCCCTGGGGGTTCCCTGGAATGTAGACTGGTTTCTGCACAATTTTACAAATAGGCCAGGTGAGTGCCGCATTGCAACCCTGTATGCAGCAAAACCAATACGGATTCCTGCATTCACATACGGTCGTGATACGGAGGATGAACAAAAACGCTTTTTGCACTGACCAATACGGAATGCCGTATGACTCCTGTATTTAGGTCCGTATTCGTCCCCGTATTGGACCAATGGGGAAAAACGGCCTCCAGGAACAATTATCAAAACATATTTTATTGACTTTTTTTCACAATTTCCATCATTTTTCTGGGAATATATGTAATTTATCAGCCCTCCTAGTGCCAGACTGTGCATTTTTTGGAATTTTTTGTGTGTATTCTTGTAGCCTTTAATCAAATCATACAAGTCATTATAGCATAGGAGGTATCATTGAAAAGCTTGAGTCTGTATTCTTCATATGCTGTATGAATCATCTTAATTCGATGATCAGGGGGGTGAGGGCGATGTATAGAAGATAGATATGGGTAAAAACGGGCATTTTTGGAGTTCTGGGCACAAAAAGGTCAAGGTGCGGCTACTTGTCTTGATGAATCCTTTATTATATTTTGTTAATGGCATCTGTATTACCAACCAAATGAGTTGCAGGAGGAGTTACAATGCCTATCAAGGGGCAACATCAATCCTTCTCTCAGGGCTGTATTCAGGTATCATGCTGACCCTATATGGCTGATGTATCAGAACTTCACCCTAACAAATAAAATGTGTTACATTGGGTGAATCTAATGCCAAACCAATATTGATAGGATGTACATAGGCAGCTTATAATGTTAAGGAGGCAATAAAGTAGGGTGACATAGTATTTGAGAATAATAATCTTCTCATAGTCTTTACAATGGGAGAAATACACCCCTTTTCCAAATTCCATGTTTTCTAATAGAAAAAATTACCCCTTTTTCTTGGGAAACACAGGCATGCACATTTTCAGAAGTATGACCCCTTATGTGTGTTTTTTCAAGTGAGAATTATGTATAAAAGTCCTGAGAGTGTGGTGAAGCGGCCCATTGAGAGGTTTTGCAGTGATTCATTTTACCAGAAAACATGCCTTTGTTATAATTATAATTATAGACACTTAAAAAATTGGGATACATATATACATACGCATACATAGATTCTGTACAGGACAGCATCAGGATGGCACAGGAATTACATGACATTGAGATAAAGAACTTACGGTTGCCTTTACTCTGTGTGTGAGATTCACTGACTGGTGTAGCTGGCCACTGGCGCTGGATAATTTGTTTCCAACCTGACTTCTATGACTTTTTCGTGGTAGTCTTAAAACTGAATGGAAAATAAAGAGAAGCATGAAATTAGGAAAGAATTAATGGTTTTTCATTGATTTCATAAGGAAAAGGGGTTAAATAAGGCAAAATGTATATGAGGAGGTGACTGAAACGTTAAGGAAGACTAGGAAATTGAATGTTTTATATCTGGCCAGTTGAGGGTGAACATGCCTCCAGGGGGGAAATGGCTTTTCAAAGTTTAAATTACAGGCTTTAAAATGAGATATCCTGAGCTAAAATATTGCGGGTAGTTTTTGTTATTTCAACCCCATATCATGAATTCATACTCCTATGCATGTAGGAAAACAAGTTCAAGAGTCAAAATTCTCAGATTTATATTTTGAGGGTCGGAGTGAGGGTCGGACTGTTCTCCGACATCCTAAGTCTGACCCTCGCTCCAACAGTGAAAATGAAAATCTGACAATTTTGACTGTTGAAGGTAATTTCCTTCATGCATGAGAGTTAGGATCCAAGATATGGCTATAGAATATTGAAGATTTGTTATACGACTCTTTCTACCTATACAATCAGACTGGACTCCGACGATACAAGTCCGATCCTTGCTCCGACCCTCAAAATGAAAATCTGAGAATTCTGACTCTTGAACTTGTTTTACTATATGCATATGAGTTTGATTATAAGATATGGGGTCAAAAAAATAATATTTTGTTATACCACTCTTTATACCTCTATAGGCCCCAGTCTGGTGTCTGACACTCTGAGTCCGACCCTCGCTCTGACCCTCAAAATGAAAATTTGAGAACTTTGACACTTGAGCATGTTTTCCTATACGCATAGCAGTATGAATCCAGGATGTGGGGTTGAAATAACAATAATTTGTTATACAACTTTTTGAAGCTGTATGGACCCTGAAATGTTTTCCCTTTATGTATAAGTTCTAGAATCCAAGACATTGGATAAAATATCAATAATTTGTTATACCACTATTTGAAGCTTTATATGCTCCAGTCTAGTCTCTGACATCTTAAGTCCGACCCTCGCTCCGACCCTCAAAATGAAAATCTGAGATGTTTGACTCTTGAACTTTTTTTCCTATATCCAGTCTCCAACATCCTGAGTCCGACCCTCGCTCCAACCCCTCCAAATTCTGAGCCGTTTGACTCATGAACTTGTTTTCCTACATGTAAAGGATGTAGAATCCAAGAAATGGGGTTAAAATAATAATAATTTGTTACACCGCTATTTGAAGTGATATGCATTGGCCCTGGTTTGGTCTCGGACATCCTAAGTCGGATTCGCTCAGACCCTTAAAATGAAAATCTGAGAATTTTGACTTGTATTTGAAGAGTTTCGTTGCAAAACGCAACAAATCCATTCCAGAATTGAAGCATGCCGTGATTTCTATAAGGCTACCATATTGGCAATTCTAGTGCCTCAGATATCATATGTACACCAGAGAGTACCTAAAGACATGAAAAATAGAATTTTGAGGGAAAAATGTTTCAAAATTGCATATACCTATTCCTGATCTACACCTTTGTCAAAACTTGGTGTCATTTTTCAAAATGGCGTTTATTGCATTTTGGAACCAAACTCTTCATTTGTTTTCACATATTTAAAGGATACAGAATCCGAGATATGGGGTTGAATAACGATAATTTTTTATACCACTATTTAAAGCTTCATAGGCTCTGGACTGGTCCAACCCTCACACCGACCCTTAAAATGAAAATCTGGATGTTTTGACTCTAGAACTTGTTTTCTTATGAGTAAGAGATACAGAATCCGAGATATGGGGTTAAAATTACAATAATTTGTTATACCACTATTTGAAGCTATATAAGCTCAGGTCTAGTCTCTGACATCCCAAGTCCGACCCTCAAAATGAAAATCTGAGATTTTTGACTCTTGAACTTGTTTTCCTCTATTCATTGGAGTATGAATTCAGGATATGGGGTTAAAATATTGATAATATGTTAGACCACTATTCCAAGCTATATAGGCCCCGGTCTCTACTATTTGAAGCTATGATAGGCCCGGGCTGGTCTCTGACATCCAGAGTCCGACCCTGGCTCTGACCTTAGAAATGAAAATCTGAGAATTCTGACACTTGACTTTGTTTTCCTATATGTATAGGAGTATGAATCTAAGATATAGGGTTAAAATAGCAATAGTTAGTTATACCACAATTTGAACCTATATAGGCCCTGGTTTGGTCTCAGACATGCCAAGACCATCCCTTGCTTCAACACTCAAAATGAAATCTGATAATTTGAACTTGTTTTTCCACAGGCATAGGTGTGTAAATCTCAAATATGTGTTCAAATAATAATATTTAGTTAAACCACAATTCAAAAACCATATAAACTTGGTCTGGTATTGGACATCCCAAGTCTAGCTATATAGTTGGAGGACTGGTCTCCGACAACCTGTGTCAGCCCCTTGCTCTGACCTTCAAAAGAAAATCCAACAATTTTGACTCTTGAACATGTTTTCCTATATGCATAGGACTTGGAATCAAAGATATGGGGTCAAAATATTGATAATTTGTTATACCACTATTTCTAGCTATATAGTCAGCGGAACGGTCTCCGACATCGAAAGTCCGACCCTCGCTCTGACAATCAAAATGAAAACCCAACAATTTTGACTCTTGAACGTGTTTCCCTATATGCATGGGAGTTAGAATCCAAGATAGGGGGTCAAAATATTGATAATTTGTTATACTTTTATTTCTAGCTATATAGTCAGCGGAACAGTCTCCGACATGAAAAGTCTGACCCTCGCTGTGCCCATCAAAATGAAAATCCAACAATTTTGACTCTTGAACGTGTTTTGCCATATGCATAGCAACTAGAATCGATGATATGGGGTCAAAATATTGATAATCTGTTAAACCACTATTTCTAGCTATATAGTCAGTGGACCTGTCTCCGACATCGAAAGTCCGACCCTCGCTCTGACCATCAAAATGAAAATCCAACAATTTTAACTCTTGAACGTGTTTTCCTAAATGCATAGCAACTAGAATCCAAGAGATGGGGTCAAAATATTGATAATATGTTATACCATTATTTCTAGCTATAGAGTCAGCGGAACCATCTCCGACATTGAAAGTCCGACCATCGCTCTGACTATCAAAATGAAAATCCAACAATTTTGACTCTTGAACATGTTTCCCTATATGCATAGGAGTTAGAATCCAAGATAGGGGGTCAAAATATTGATAATTTGTTATACCATCATTTCGAGCTATATAGTCAGCGGAACCGTCTCGGACATCGAAAGTCCGACCCTCGCTCTGCCCATCAAAATGAATATCTAACAATTTTGACTCTTGAACCTATTTTCCCATATGCATAGCAACTAGAATCCAAGATATGGGGTCAAAATATTGATAATATCTTATACCACTATTTCTAGCTATAGTCAGCGGAACCGTCTCCGACATGGAAAGTCTGACCCTCGCTCTGACCATCAAAATGAAGATCCAACAATTTTGACTCTTGAACGTGTTTCCCTATTTGCATAGGAGTTAGAATCCAAGATATGGGGTCAAAATATTGATAATTTGTTATACCACTATTTCTAGGTATATAGTCAGCGGAACGGTCTCAGACATCGAAAGTCCGACCCTCGCTCTGACTATCAAAATGAAGATCCAACAATTTTGACTCTTGAACGCGTTTCCCTATATGCATAGGAGTTAGAATCCAAGATAGGGGGTCAAAATATTGATAATTTGTTATACCTTTATTTCTAGCTACCGTAAAACCTCGCGTATAAGCCTAACTCGCGTATAAGCCGCACCCCGACTTTGTGCCGATCCTATAAGCCACAGAGGCCATCTGAGTGCTCTTAGAGAAAAACTCGCGTATTAGCCGCACCCCTAACTTAAGCCTAATACCCTTGCTAATACTATGAACCCTACATGATGTCAGGGTCCTCCTAGTGGCCCTGGCGGCCTCCTGGCCTCCCCGTGGCCCGTGAGGCTCTCAGTGACAGCTTTCTGCCCCCCCCCCCACCATTGTCGCACTATTACTGTTAAGATGCCGGCGAGGATTAGCGGTGGTTGCATTGTCTTAGGGGCTAGGTGCCAGTGGGCTTCATTGTCTTAGGGCTGAGGTGCGAGTGAGCTGCATTGTCTTAGGGCTGAGGTGCGAGTGAGCTGCATTGTCTTAGGGCTGAGGTGCGACTATCAGGCATTGACACTGCCCACTCACATTTGTGTTAACCCCCCCCCCCCCCTGAAGTCTATGTTACTCTTGCAGCTGTGTTAAGGCCATGTTATGGTCAATTTGGAAATCCGAATTTCGAAAAACTTGCGTATAAGCCGCACCCCGAGTTTGGCCCGATCCTATAAGCCGCACCGACGATCTGACTCCCGTACTAGCCGCGGCTTCTACGCGAGGTCTTACGGTATATAGTCAGCGGAACACTCTCCGACATGAAAAGTCCGACCCTCGCTCTGCCCATCAAAATAAAAATCCAACAATTTTGACTCTTGAAAGTGTTTTACCATATGCATAGCAACTAGAATCCAAGATAGGGGGTCAAAATATTGATAATTTGTTATACCACTATTTCTAGCTGTATAGTCAGAGGACCTGTCTTCGACATCGAAAGTCCGACCCTCGCTCTGACTATCAAAATGAAAATCAAACAATCTTAACTCTTGAACATGTTTTCCTATATGCATAGCAACTAGAATCCAAGATAGGGGGTCAAAATATTGATAATTTGTTTTACCATCATTTCTAGCTATATAGTCAGTGGAACCGTCTACGACATCGAAAGTCCGACCCTCGCTCTGCCCATCAAAATGAAAATCCAACAATTTTGACTCTTGAACGTGTTTTCCCATATGCATAGCAACTAGAATCCAAGATATGGGGTCAAAATATTGATAATTTGTTATACCTATATAGAACCCGGTCTGGTTTATATTATTGAGCTTAGTTGCCAATACACACATTTTTTAAGAACTTCATAATGTAGAATTGTGGAACTTTTTCCACCCCCCCCCCCCGAAAAAAAATAGTACTACTACTGGTAATACACATGCGAGTCTCTGCTACACTACCACCCAGTCCACTGTCACTTGTCACCACAGTCCACAGACCCCTGTCTATGTGACTATGTCTATGTTGTCACTTTCCAATTGATTACAGACATTAAACCAACCTAAAACAAATATTAATCTAGCTATGCTTATGTAGAAATATCCGCTAAACACTTCTGTCGATTCAGAATTTTGAGTTAATGCACCATAAATGAGATAAACACATATTTATGATGTCTATGACGGCCGTCATTGTTGTTATCACGGAGGTGTGCTCTCATTGGCTAAGCCTGCACCCTCATTTCCGGTTCCTGCAGTGTGGGAGGGGCAGGGTGCTGTGCTCTTATTGGCTGATGCGCCGGAAACGAGGCTAAAGGGTCGTTTCCGTACTGAATTGTCTGCTTTATAAATGAGTAAATATCTCATATATGGTGTATCAAATCAATATTCTGAATCGACAAAAGGGTTTAAATGACATTTCTACATAGGAAAAGTCATTCTGCCATAGGTTATTAATATCTAAACTAATAGAATCGATTAGAATAAAAAATCGGACATTACGGCACTACCAGAACCGGAAGTGAACCCCCACCATCGTTTCCGGTCCCTGGGGTAGCTAGTCACGGCCGTCATACACATTATAAGTATCCGTTTATCTCATTTATGAAGCATTAACTCAAAATTCTCAATTGACAAAAGTGTTAAGAACACAATTTCGCCCAGGGAAAGTCATCCTGTAATATTTAATTTCTAGAATCGATGGGAATAAGCATAACTCACTGTTGCATTGTGTATACAATGTATGCGGCCGCTATATACATTATAAACAGGCATATATCTCAGTAATGGTGCATTATATACATATTCTGAATCGACAGATGTTTTTAAAATAAAATTCTACCCAGGAAAAGTCATTCTTTTATATTTAAGAAGTCATTCTTTTATAGTTTCAATGGGAATAAAGAGACCCATTTTGCACTGTCAAAATAAAGAGACTCGCATGTGTACTGGTGTATTGCATTGTGAGTGAGGCTAGTCTACACTGAGACATAAATAGCATCATATAGTTTTATAACAAACTATCATTATTTCAACCCCATATCTCGGATTCTGTATCCTTAACATAAAGGAAAACAAGTTCAAGTGTCTAAATTCTCAGATTTTAATTTTGAGGGTTGGAGCGAGGGTCAGACTTGGGATGTCTCCGACGAGCTATCTAGCTATCTAGCTTCAAATAGCAGGATAACAAATTATCATTATTTTGGGCTCATATCTTTAATTCTATCTCCTATACATATAGGAAAACAAGTTCAAGTGTCAAATTTCTCAGATTTTCATTTTGAGGGTCTGAGCGAGGGTCAGACATAGGTTGTCGGAGACCTCTCCTGCGACTATATAGCTAGAAATAGTGGTGTAACAAATTATCAATATTTTGACCTCATATCTTGGATTCTAATTTCTATGCATATAGGAAAACATGTTCAAGTGTCAAAATTCTCAGATTTTCATTTTGAGGGTTGCTGTGAGGGTCGGACATAGGTTGTTGGATACTCATCCTCCGACTATATAGCTAGAAATAGTTGTATAACAAATTATCAATATTTTGACCTCATATCTTGGATTCCAACCTCTATGGATATAGGAAAACATGTTCAAGAGTCAAAATTGCTTGATTTTCATTTGGAGGGTCTGAGCGAGGGTCGGACATAGGTTTCGGAAACCCGTCCTCCGACTATAATTATAGCTAAAAATAGTGGTATAACAAATTATCAATATTTTGCCCTCATATCTTGAATTCTAACTCCTATACATATAAGAAAACAAGTCCAAGTGTCAAAATTCTCAGAATTTCATTTTGAGGGTCTGAGCGAGGGTCGGACATAGGTTGTCGGAGACCCGTCCTCCGACTACCGTAAAACCCCGCCTTTAAGACAGATTTATTTTGGGATTTATTTTTCCTACAAGACGGATTCTCATCTCAAAATAGGGGGTCGTGTTAAAGGTGGGGTTTTATTATATAGGATCAAAGAAAGAACCATTTTAAAGTCTTTTTCCTACAAGACGGATTTTTATCTCAAAGTAGGGAGTCGTCTTAAAGGCGGGGTCGTCTTAAAGGAGGAGTTTTACGGTATTTAGCTAGAAATAGTGGTATAACAAATTATCAATGTTTTGGGCTCATATCTTGGATACTAACTCCTATACATATAGGAAAACAAGTTCAAGTGTCAAAATTCTCAGATTTTCATTTTGAGGGTTGGTTCGACGTGAGACATAGGTTGTCCTCCGACTATATAGCTAGAAATTGTGGTATAACAAATTATCAATATTTTGACCTCATATCTTGGATTCTAACTCCTATACATATAGGAAAACAAGTTCAAGTATCAAAATTCTCAGATTTTCATTTTGAGGGTTGGTGCGAGGGTCGGACATAGGTTGTCGGAGACCTGTCCTCCGACTATATAGCTAGAAATAGTGGTATAACAAATTATCAATGTTTTGGGCTCATATCTTGGATACTAACTCCTATACATATAGGAAAACAAGTTCAAGTATCAAAATTCTCTGATTTTCATTTTGAGGATTGGTGCAAGGGTCGGACATAGGTTTTCGGAGACCTGTCCTCCGACTATATAGCTAGAAATAGTGGTATAACAAATTATCAATATTTTGACCTCATATCTTGGATTCTAACTCCTATACATATAGGAAAACAAGTTCAAGTGCAAAATTCTCAGATTTTCATTTTGAGGGTTGGTGCAAGGGTCGGACATAGGTTTTCGGACACCTGTCCTCTGACTATATAGCTAGAAATAGTGGTATAACAAATAATCAATATTTTGACCTCATATCTTGGATTCTAACTCCTATACATATAGGAAAACAAGTTCAAGTGCAAAATTCTCAGATTTTCATTTTGAGGGTTGGTGCAAGGGTCGGACATAGGTTGTCGGAGACCTGTCCTGCGACTATATAGCTAGAAATAGTGGTATAACAAATTATCAATATTTTGACCTCATATCTTGGATTCTAACTCCTATACATATAGGAAAACAAGTTCAAGTATCAAAATTCTAAGATTTTCATTTTGAGGGTTGGTGCAAGGGTCGGACATAGGTTGTCGGAGACCTGTCCTCCGACTATATAGCTAGAAATAGTGGTATAACAAATAATCAATATTTTGACCTCATATCTTGGATTCTAACTGCTATACATATAGGAAAACAAGTTCAAGTGTCAAAATTCTCAGATTTTCATTTTGAGGGTTGGTGCAAGGGTCGGACATAGGTTGTCGGAGACCTGTCCTGCGACTATATAGCTAGAAATAGTGGTATAACAAATTATCAATATTTTCACCTCATATCTTGGATTCTAACTCCTATACATATAGGAAAACAAGTTCAAGTATCAAAATTCTTAGATTTTCATTTTGAGGGTTGGTGCAAGGGTCGGACATAGGTTGTCGGAGCCTGTCCTCCGACTATATAGCTAGAAATAGTGGTATAACAAATAATCAATATTTTGACCTCATATCTTGGATTCTAACTGCTATACATATAGGAAAACAAGTTCAAGTGCAAAATTCTCAGATTTTCATTTTGAGGGTTGGTTCGACGTGAGACATAGGTTGTCCTCCGACTATATAGCTAGAAATTGTGGTATAACAAATTATCAATATTTTGACCTCATATCTTGGATTCTAACTCCTATACATATAGGAAAACAAGTTCAAGTATCAAAATTCTTAGATTTTGATTTTGAGGGTTGGTGCAAGGGTCGGACATAGGTTGTCGGAGACCTGTCCTCCGACTATATAGCTAGAAATAGTGGTATAACAAATAATCAATATTTTGACCTCATATCTTGGATTCTAACTGCTATACATATAGGAAAACAAGTTCAAGTGTCAAAATTCTCAGATTTTCATTTTGAGGGTTGGTGCAAGGGTCGGACATAGGTTGTCGGAGACCTGTCCTCCGACTATATAGCTAGAAATAGTGGTATAACAAATTATCAATATTTTGACCTCATATCTTGGATTCTAACTCCTATACATATAGGAAAACAAGTTCAAGTATCAAAATTCTTAGATTTTCATTTTGAGGGTTGGTGCAAGGGTCGGACATAGGTTGTCGGAGACCTGTCCTCCGACTATATAGCTAGAAATAGTGGTATAACAAGTAATCAATATTTTGACCTCATATCTTGGATTCTAACTGCTATACATATAGGAAAACAAGTTCAAGTATCAAAATTCTCAGATTTTCATTTTGAGGGTTGGTGCAAGGGTCGGACATAGGTTGTCGGAGACCTGTCCTGCGACTATATAGCTAGAAATAGTGGTATAACAAATTATCAATATTTTGACCTCATATCTTGGATTCTAACTCCTATACATATAGGAAAACAAGTTCAAGTATCAAAATTCTTAGATTTTCATTTTGAGGGTTAGTGCAAGGGTCAGACATAGGTTGTCGGAGACCTGTCCTCAGACTATATAGCTAGAAATAGTGGTATAACAATTTATCAATATTTTGACCTCATATTTTGGATTCTTATTTCTATGCATATAGGAAAACATGTTCAAGTGTCAAAATTGTCAGATTTTCATTTTGAGGGTCTGAGCGAGGGTCGGACATAGGTTGTCGGAGACCTGTCCTCCGACTATATAGCTAGAAATAGTGATATAACAAATTATCAATATTTTGACCTCATATCTTGGATTCTTATTTCTATGCATATAGGAAAACATGTTCAAGTGTCAAAATTGTCAGATTTTCATTTTGAGGGTCTGAGCGAGGGTCGGACATAGGTTGTCGGAGACCTGTCCTCCGACTATATAGCTAGAAATAGTGGTATAACAAATTATCAATATTTTGACCTCATATCTTGGATTCTTATTTCTATGCATATAGGAAAACATGTTCAAGTGTCAAAATTCCCAGATTTTCCTTTTGAGGGTCTGAGCGAGGGTCGGACATAGGTTGTCGGAGACCTGTCCTGCGACTATATAGCTAGAAATAGTGGTATAACATATTATCAATATTTTGACCTCATATCTTGGATTCTAATTTCTATGCATATAGGAAAACATGTTCAAGTGTCAAAATTCTCAGATTTTCATTTTGAGGGTTGCTGTGAGGGTCGGACATAGGTTGTCGGAGACTCGTCCTCCGACTATATAGCTAGAAATAGTTGTATAACAAATAATCAATATTTTGACCCCATATCTCGGATTCTAACTCCTATGCACATAGGAAAACAAGATCAAGAGTCAAAATTGTCTGATTTTCACTTCGATGGTTGGAGCGAGGGTCGGACATAGGTTGTCCAAGATATGGGGTCAAAATATTGATAATTTGTTATACTACTATACAAAGCTATATAGGCTCCGATCTGGTCTCCGTCCTTCCGAGTCCGACCATCGCTCTGACCATCAAAATGGAAATCGGAGAATTTAAACTCTTGAACTTCCTTTCCTATATGTAAAGGATACAGAATCTGCGATATTGGGTTGAAATAATGATAATTTGTTATACCACTATTTGAAGCTTTATAGGCCCGGACAACCTCGTCTTGGACTACCTATGTCGACCCTGACTCTGACCCTCAAAATGAAAATCTGACAATTTTGACTCTTGCATAGGAGTTAGAATCCAAGATATTGGGTCAAAATATTGATAATTTGTTATACTACTATACAAAGCTATATAGGCTCCGGTCTGGTCTCCGTCATTCCGAGTCCGACCATCGCTCCGACCATCAAAATGGAAATCGGAGAATTTAAATTCTTGAACTTCCTTTCCTATATGTAAAGGATACAGAATCTGAGACGTAGGGTTGAAATAATGATAATTTGTTATACCACTATTTGTAGCTATATAGGCTCCGGTCTAGTCTCCGCCATTCCGAGTCCGACCCTCACTCCGACCGTCAAAACTAAAATCCCAGAATTTTGATTCTTGAATTTGTTTTCCTATAATATATAAAGGATACAGAATCCGAGACTAGTAACAATAATCTGTTATACCACTATATGAAGCTATATAGTCAGAGAATTTTGAGTCTTGAACTTGTCTTTCTTTATGTAAGGGATACAGAATCTAAGATATGGGGTTGAAATAATGATAATTTGATATACCACTATATGAAGCTATTATAGGCTCCGGTCTGGTCTCCAACATTCTGAGTCGCACCCTCGCTCTGACCCTCGAAATGAAAATCTGAGAATTTTGACTCTTGAACTTGTTTCCCTATAATTATGCAAAGGAGTATGAATCAAAGATATGGGGTTAAAATAACAATAATTTGTTATACCACCATTTGAAGCTATATGGGGCCTGGTCTGGTCTCCGACATCCCAAGTCGGACCCTCGCTTCGACCCTCACTATTATAATCTCAGGTTTTTGACTCTTAAACTTGTTTTCCTATGTGCTAAGGATACAGAATCCGAGATTTAGGTTTGAAATAACGATATTTTGTTATACCACTATTTGAAGCTAAATAGGCACTAGCATATAGGAAAACAAGTTTAAGAGTCAAAATTCTTAGATTATGATAGTGAGGGTCGAAGCGAGGGTCGGACTTGGGATGTCGGAGACCGGACCAGGGCCCATATGGCTTCAAATAGTGGTATAACAAATTATTGGTATTTTAAACCCAAATCTCGGATTCTGTATCCTTAGCATATAGGAAAACAAGTTTAAGAGTCAAAATTCTGAGATTATGATAGTGAGGGTCGGAGCGAGGGTCGGACTTGGGATGTCGGAGACCAGACCAGGGCCCATATAGCTTCAAATAGTGGTATAACAAATTATCATTATTTTAAACACAAATCTCGGATTCTGTATCCTTACCATATATGAAAACAAGTCTAAGATTCAAAATTCTTAGATTATGATTTTGAGGGTCGAAGCGAGGGTCGGACTTGGGATGTCGGAGACCGGACCAGGGCCCATATGGCTTCAAATAGTGGTATAACAAATTATTGGTATTTTAAACCCAAATCTCGGATTCTGTATCCTTACCATATAGGAAAACAAATTTAAGAGTCAAAATTCTCCAATTCTCATTTTGAGGGTCTAAGGGAGGGTCAGACTTTTGATGTCCGAGACCAGACCAGGGCCAATACAGCTTCAAATTATGGTATAACAAATTGTTTGTTTTTTAACCCCATATCTCGGATTCTGTGTCCTTTACATATGGGGAAACGAGTTCAAGAGTCAAAACTTGCTGATTTTCATTTTTAGGGTCATGGTGAGGGTGGGACTTCAGATGTCTCCGACGAGACGGGGGCGTACACAGCTTCAAATTATGGTATAACAAATTATCATTATTTCAACCCCATATCTCGGATTCTCTATCCTTTACATAAAGGAAAACAAATTCAAGAATCAAAATTATCAGATTTTCATTTTGAGGGTCGCAGTGAGGTTGGGACTTAGGATGTCCGAGACGAGACCAGGGCCTATATAGCTTTGAATAGTGGCATAAAAAAGTATTGTTATTTCAACCTCATTACTTTGATTCATACTCCTATGCATATAGGAAAACATGTTCAAGGGTCAAAATTGTCTCATTTTCATTTTGAGGATGGCTAGAAAGCAGTATAACAAATCACCACCCTCACTGCGATCCTCAAAATGAAAATCTGAGAATATTGACGCTTGAACATATTTTCCCTCATGTAAAGGATACCGAAGCGGAGATATGGGGTTAAATCAATCATAATTTGTTATACCACCATTTGAAGCTATATAGGCCCTGGTCTGGTCTCGGCCATCCTAAGTCTGACTCTCGCTCTGACCCCTTAAATAAAAATCTGAGAATTTTGACTCTCAAACTCGTTTTCCTTTATGTAAAGGATACATAATCCGAGATATGGGGTTAAAATAATGATAATTTGTTATACCACTATTTGAAGCTAAATAGGCCTCGGACTTGTCTTGGACATCCTAAGTCCGACCCTCGCTCCAACCCTCAGAATGAAAATCTTATAATTTTGACACTCAAACTTGTTTTCGTATATGCATGGGAGTATGAATCCAAGTAATGAGGTTGAAATAGCAATAATTTGTTACACCACAATTCCAAGCTATATAGGCCTCTCGGACATCCTAAGTCCCACCCTCACTGCGACCCTCAAAAGGAACATCTGAGAATTTTGATGCTTGAACTTGTTTTCCTTTATGTTAAGGATAGAGAATCCGAGATATGGGGTTGAAATATTGATAATTAATTTGTTATACCACTATCTGAAGCTATGTAGGCCCCGGTCTACTCTCAGACATCCTTAGTCCGATCCTCGCTCCAACATTTGAAGCTATGTAGGTTCCGGTTTGGTCTTGGACATCTTAAGTCTGACCCTCGCTCCGACCCTCAAAATCTAAATTCAATAATTTTGACTCTTGAATGTGTTCTCATATATGGATAGGAGTAAGAAACCAAGATATGAAGTCAAAACGATGATAATTTGGTATACTGCTATTTCTAGCTATATAGTCAGAGGACTGGTCTCCGACAACCTATGTCCGACCATCGCTCCGACCCTTATTACGAAAATTCAATGATTTTGATTCTTGAATGCGTTCTCCTGTATTTATAAGAGTTAGAATCCAAGATATGGGGTCAAAATATTGATAATATGTTATACCGCTATTTCTAGCTATATAGTCAGAGGACTGGTCTCCGACAACCTATGTCCGACCATCGCTCTGACCCTCATTATAAAAATTCAATGATTTTGATTCTTGAATGTGTTCTCCTGTATTTATAAGAGTTAGAATCCAAGATATGGGGTCAAAATATTGATAATTTGTTATACCGCTATTTCTAGCTATAATTATAGTCAGAGGACTGGTCTCCGACAACCTATGTCCGACCATCGCTCCGACCCTCATTATAAAAATTCAATGATTTTGATTCTTGAATGTGTTCTCCTGTATTTATAAGAGTTAGAATCCAAGATATGGGGTCAAAATATTGATAATTTGTTATACCGCTATTTCTAGCTATATAGTCAGAGGACTGGTCTCCGACAACCTATGTCCGACCATCGCTCCGACCCTCGATCATTACGAAAATTCAATGATTTTGAATCTTGAATGTGTTCTCCTGTATTTATAAGAGTTAGAATCCAAGATATGGAGTCAAAATATTGACAATTTGTTATACCACTATTTCTAGCTATATAGTCAGTGGACCGGTCTCCGACATCAAAAGTCTGACCCTCGCTCTGACCATCAAAATGAAAATCAGACAATTTTGACTTTGAACATGTTTTCCTATATAGTCAGCAGTTGGTCTCCGACATCAAAAGTCCGACCCTCACTCTAGCAATCAAACAGAAAATCGGACAATTTTGACTCTTGACCATGTTTCCTATATGCATAGCACCTAGAATCCAAGATAAAGTTTGTATTAGCTTGCAGTTTTCATTGCTTCCCGACTATACCTATGGCTGCGTTTTCCCATGCGGTGGTAGACTTACAGCATAACAAAGGCCTATCCCTCTCACACCATGTCTATGTGGTGTCGGAGGTTAAAGAACCCTTGCTTCGGTAAATGTGTAGGAGTGGGATTTCTATCTTTTGGCTCATCTCATAGATTCTATCATCCTGGATACGATCATCCGAGGTAGGCCTTCGGCCTACCTTCTTACTTGTGAAAAACTGAAACTTGAGTAAGTCTCACCTGCATAGTCAGTGGGACGTTAAACTACACAAACAAACAAACAAACAAACAAATTTGAAGCTACATAGGCCCTAGTCTCGTCTCGGGATCGGGGGCAGGGGGATCGGGAAAAGGGAGAATGACAACATGGCTCATCATTTATATGTAGAGTTAAACTGGCAAATCTCCTCAGCACCGATTTGCCCACAAACAGATTGAATATAATAATTTCATTTAAAACAAATAAAAAGATATTATAATCATTCTAAATAGCTATTAAATCAGTAATTCCAAACGACATAAAATCTTTAAAAAAAAGAGAGATTACTCCTATCCATCATATCGTGAGAAAAATCCTTCTTAACCCCCCCCCCCCCCCCCCAAAAAAAAGGGGGGGGTCATGACCCACCCCTAACTTGGAGAGGCAGTGAGTGACAAAGTCGGCAATACACATGCTGGTCCCTATGTGTCAGTATGCAAAACGGCCCTCTTAGTTCCTATCGAATCTATACGGCTGAACTAATATAAAAATAAAACAATTTCCTTTATTGTTATCATTTAAAATCTTTTATCAATTTCTTTTTGAATTTTATGCACCATAATTATCGATAAATGCATGTTTATGGGGTAGAACTGGTCGCTGTATCAAACTCTGCCAGTCTATGTCATAGACATAGTGCAAAACGAAGCACCATATTATCATCGATTCTACACATTTCAATAAATATTAAATACTACAAACTGACTTTCCTGAGGCGAAATTGTAATTTAAACACTTCTGTCGATTCAGAATTTTCAGTTAATGCCTCATAAATGAAAAAAAAACGCACATCTATAATGTGTATGACGTATGAGCAGCCAGGGCGGGTCCTCCCTCATTACCTGGGTTTGTTACCCCCCCCCCCCCCACACACACAGGCAGTGGCCGCTGCCGTGTCCAGAAACAAGGAAGTGTAGCGAGGTACATGTCATTTTCTATTCACTAGTCCTTTCCCTTGTACTACATGCACTATACACAAGGTGCATGTGCGAGTCCCCAGCGCCCCCCCCCCACCCCACTCCACCCAGCTTTCACACTCAGCAGCAGTCTACACGAGAGGGGTGGAGGGCCCAGGGGGGCCACTCCCTATATGCTCTATAGTAATCATGTGCGTACACAAAAACCCGGGAAAGGGGTCCTTTTTGGGCCCCACTGGCGGGTCCGGCCGGACCCGCCAATAGGGGTGCATTTTGGGCTATTTTGGGACAAAAGGGGTATGTTTATAGACCAAGAATATGCAATTAAATAGCCAAAAAGTCCCTTTGAAAAGGGGTATATTTTGAGGGAATTTGTCCCAAATTTAGGGTAGCAACCCCCTAAAACGGGGTCCCATTTTGGCATATCTAGGTGATTATTCCGCTATTAGGAGTCTACTTTGTGACTGCAGAGGGGTTTTCGGCGACCTGGCGACCTGGGCCGTTTTCGGCCGTTTTCCCGGCGACTTTTCGACCTGGGGCAATAATTTAAGCCACCTGGCGACTTTTGCACAAACTTGATTATAGGATAAAGGGTCTAAAAAAACGACCTTGCGACCTGAGGGGGGGACCCCTCTGCACCCCCTACTTTAGCACAGCATAGGGTATTCCGATAAAAGGGGTCCAATATTAGCCTATTTGGGGTGGTGTCACACAGAAAGGGGCATGGGATCTTCGTATTTTAGGGGGTTATCCCGGGAAAAGGGGTATGTTTTTGTGTAATTTTGTCCCGGGAAAAGGGGGTCAAATTCAGAGTGATGTACGCACATGGTATCCATAAATTTGAGAGTGGCCCCCCGGGGTGGAGGGAGAGGGGTGGCGGAGCGTCACGCTATAGCGGTACTTTGTATGTGGTTTCTGCCCGGGGGGGCACTCTCACATTCATGGATACCATGTGCGTACATCACTCTGAATTTAGACCCCTTTTCCCGGGACAAAATCCACAAAAAACACCCCCCCCCCTTTTGGCGGGATAACCCCCTTAAAATGTGTAGAAATCACCCCCCTTTTAGTGGGACACAACCCTAATTTGGCCAAAATGCACCCCCTTTTTGTGGGATACTCCTGATTGGCCAAAATTAGACCCCTTTTAACGGGATACCCCCATAAATTGGCCAGAATCAAACCCCTTGTAGCGAGATACCCCCATAAATTGGCCCCCAAGTTTTAGTGGGATACCACCCTTGATTTGGCACAATTTCTCCAAAAAATATACCCCTTTTTACAGGAACTTTACGATTTTTTGGTTGGATATTCTTGGTCTAAAAACCTACCCAGTGAAAAAATACGTTTTTTAACGTTCTGAAACGTTCCAATGTATAACGTTGTTTAACGTTATATGTAAAACGTTATTTTACATTCTTATATGGTTCACAAAATAACGTTATATTTACAACGTTATATAACGTTATATAACGTTTTTTACGGCTATGGTTCATAACCCAAATGTTAGAGATTTAAAAATGGTAAAAATGCTAATTTGTTTAGTTATAATTCAATAAGACTGTTCCGACCAGGGAGAGAACCCACACTGTAGTATAGCGGTCAGCACCCCAAAGGTCTAGGGTTCATGACTCCGCCATGTCAATCTACCCACCATTTTTTCTTCATAAAAATAGAAAATTGAAGATGAAATGGTGGGACGGTTGACATGGCCTAGTCTTGAACCCTAGACCTTTCACATACAAAGAGACAGTGAGGACCACTATATTAGGGACCTTTAGCAAACCCGACGTAGCTCATTAAACGCAGACGTATCCTATGCCTTCAGTAGTGCTACGTCTGCGTTTTATGAGCTTTTACGTGTTTGCTAAAGGTCCCTACTATCAGATCTGTGGTAGGTGGCCACATAAAGGAACCTCTATTTATCCACCATGGCGATACACAACCTACTACTAACTACTGGTGTGCCCAGGTTCGGTCCGTGTGGGCCCTGTGGACCTGCTGACCAGCCTTCAACTGTGTTGGTTTTAAAACTATATCATCATACTGATGTGCATGCTTGGGTGACCTTAGGTAAGGTGGTGTGTCAGCACACAGGCCAGAGAGTCACCCTTGCAGTTTATCCTCCATTTAAAAGTGTCATAAGTGCCATTTACTAAGTAAATATGCCATGGCTGTGTGGTCTAAGCACTGGTCTATGAGTCCTACCCTTACTGGTTCGAATCCCACAAGGAGAACGATTTTCCCAACATGAATTAACCCTCTAATAGCAGGGGTTTCCGTTACAATTTTATAACGTAAAATAACTTTTTAAAACGTTAATATCAGTCAAAATCCATTGTATAAAAACGTAAAATAATGTTATAATAAGGTTGTACATTCAAACTTTATGGTATAACGTTAATATTCCATACCTTCAGGAAACGTTATTTCTACGCTATATGACGTGTTCTTGTTCAATGGGTACCCCTTTCGCTCCAAAATGGCCCAAAAGGGGCCCCTAATGACGGGTTCTTGTGTATGCACATAGTAACTATAGATCATATAGGGAGTGGCCCCCCCGGCGGTTTCTGGAGTGTGCTGCGGCCGTGGGGGAAGTAGGCTACTCTAGGGGGCGGGGGGGGGCAGAAATGACGACGGGCCTAGAAGTAAGGCTGAGAATAGAAATGGAAACAGGGTCATTTCCTGGCGGCGTCTCAGACCTGCCAAAACACGGCTCATTGACTGGCCCAAGGTCAGCAACTAGTGCTGGGTGGGGATGGGGTGGGTTGGGGTAGGATATATATAGACCAGCAGGGGTAATAATATAGGAAGTTCTTCAACTTTCAATGCTACTCACACACGTCTCTGTGAATATATCATTATTATTATTCTTACTGATTTGGATATACCATTTGAATGATGCATGAGACAAATAGATGGAACACCCCCTTTCAGTTTCAAAGTGGTACTCGGCAGTGCCCCAACCAACAGAACAGGGTCAGGGGTACATGTGTAAGATGTATCATTAGAGTGAACACTGCAGATTATTATAACCCAAGTAAACTATAATGAAATACAGTAATGATACTATCATACTGTAGCTATCCAACCACGTGGTGGCTTTGTTTGAACTTTAGTTAAGGTTTACTCACCTGTCTGCTACTGGTGTACAAGGTGTGATACTCAGTCAAGTCAGACCCCAGAATGACCCCTGCGCTGAGGGCGGGAGGTGGCGAGGAAGGCCCGGGGGGGGCACTTAGTATATTTTGTATACACATGTGTGCGGCTGGGAAGACTACTTTTTCCACAAAATCGCCCTAACAAGGGTCCACTTTTCAAGGAAAAATCGCCCTAACAAGGGTGCACTTTCTTGAAAATCGCCCTAACAAGGGTCTATTTTTCACAAAAATGTCCGGGTTTTCACCAATATTTGCCAGTTTTCGCCAAAAATATCACAGTTTTCGACTAAAACCTCCGCAAGAGGGTAATTTTTTCAGCAGATTTACACAAACATGGTCTATGTTATCTCTTTTTTTTCCGAAACCTAGGCCCTTTTGGCCGAAAATGCCCTAACAAGGGTAACTTTTTGGCCATTTTATCAGTTTTTTACCAAAACCTAGGCACTTTTGCCCGAAAATGCCCTAACAAGGGTAACTTTTTGGCATCAAAATCGCCCTAACAAGGGTAAGGGATATATTTAGTGGAAATTTGTCCCAAATTCCTAGTAACATCCCGCTAAAAGGGGTACAATTTTGGCTAATCTAGGAAGGTATCCTGATAAAAGGGATCCACTCTTGACCAATTTAGGGTATCCCTCCAAAAGGGGTCTAAATTTGGCCAATTTAGGATGAAGTCCCAATAAAAGGGGTATGGTTTTATCCCATTTTAGGGGGTCAATGTGTGAAAATAAATTAAGAGTGCCCCCCCAGGGCATTGGTGACCAACCAGGCAGAACAGGTGCCCTCAGTTAGGCCAAGGCTATTAGAAATCTGGTGACATACACATCCAACCTAATGTAGGTGGGCTACATTAACTAGGAATATGTTGAAGTGTTACAACAGCAATATATCTCAATGATTTTCTATTCTCTACATAATGTGTAAAGCTAGATCACATCTGGAATTGCAATATAAGAGAAATATTGTGGAAGGAAGGAGTCTGTGTGGCCTGCTACCCAGAAGCAAAAATGAAATTAGCCCAATTCCCACCCCAAGGACATCCACTCAAGGACATTTCAATCTCCTGTGTACAAGTCATTCAGGCTTGGCACAGTTTAGAATAGAGCACTTGACCTCCAACACACTTAGGTACCTGTATGTCCCCGGGGGGGCCACTCCCTATATTTTCTATAGTAACTATGTGTGAACATCACCTCAAATTTGACACCCTTATCACGGGAGACAAATCAACCAAATAGCACCCTTTTTACGGGAAAATTAGCAGAAAACATACCCTTTTAAAGGGTGACCAAGCAGAATCAAAAGAAAATTACAAAAAAATGTAGGCTTAAAATATACAGACAAAACTCCATGCCATTGACATACATGAACATCATACTTCACGAGTTGAAGCTGGGTCATATCACACGATGCCGAAGGCTGAGTGTGATATGACCCAGCTTCAACGAGTGAGGTATGATGTACATGTGTGTCAATAAGTGGGGTTTTGTGTTTATTACATGTTCCTACTGCCTTAAAATGAACAAAAGTTAACAGACTTGGAGGCCATGGAGTATGGCTACACCGTACTCCATGGGGGCATGGAGTACGGAGGTCCCCTAGGCTTAGCATAGCAAGGCCGTACCACCATGCAATAAACTCTAATATTAAAATTTTGTTATGTAGAGAAAATACGTACACACATTGTGTCTGAACAGTTTTTTGGTCATTAGGCCTTAAAATGTACCCCCTTTTCTCCAAAATTGCCCAAAAAGCAACCCTATCCAAGGGCCCTCGCGGGTCCGTGCCTAGGGTCTAAAAACATACGCTTTCCCTTGGAATCGTGTTCACACATAGTCAGTAAGGCTGAGGGAGTGGCCCCCCCGGGTGTATGTCCTACCCCTCCCTCCCCCAACACACACACACACACAGGCAGTGGCCGCTGCAGTGTCCAGAAACCGGCAGAAACAAGGCAGTGTAGCGAGGTTCATGTATGTCCTAACCCCCCGGGGGGGGTACTTGAATTTTTTCTGATACAGGTGTGTGGCTGGACCTCTGACAACCCTTACCCTTGCTAGGGAGCTTTTGTGTTCAAAACGTACCCTTGCTAGGGCACCTTTGGCCCAAAAATCCTTGTTTTGGCGAGAAAAAACTCGAAACATAATACTTATGAGGTCATTTTATCGAGAAATTTTACTCATATCCGGGAAATTTGGGCGGAAAATGGGAAAATGTGGTGCATTTTGGTGAAAAACATGTCATTTTTGGGGAAAAGTGACCCTTGCTAGGGCGATTTTGCTGAAACTAGACCCTTGCTAGGGACACTTTTCCTTCAAAACAAGACCCTTGCTAGGGAGATTTTGCTGAAAAAGTACCCTTGCCAGCCGCACACATGTGTATACAAAATATACCAAGTGCCCCCCCGGGCCTAACCCCCCCCTCCCCCAACACACACACACACACACACACACAGGCGTTTTTGGACACCACCACTCCCCCCACCCCCCGGGGGGGCCACTCTGACATTTACGGATACCATGTGCGTACATCACCCCGAATTTATACCCCTTTTACCGGGACAAAAACCCACCAAAACGCCCCCTTTTTGACGGGATGACCCCCTAAAATGTAAAGAAATCAACCCCCTTTTAGTGGGATACCACCCTAGATTGGCCAAAATCTTTCTTGCACTTGCTCTCTTGGTCACCCACTCTCCCAGGGTTAGGATTAAAAATTATATATCATCAATCCAATGTTCTGAAAAAGGGTCTGTCTGTGTATGATACAAAGGACAAACCATAATGATGCAGTCAAAACACCTTGACAATATTAATTCTTGCACTAACAGAGAATATATTACTCTGCCCTGAAATGACAAGAATATTGCCAAATATATCCAACCGACTTGTCCCAAAATTCCTCCAAAAAGGGATATATTTAGTGGAAATTTGTCCCAAATTCCTAGTAACATCCCGTTAAAAGGGGTCAAATTTTGGCTAATCTAGGAAGGTATCCTGATAAAAGGGATCCACTCTTGACCAATTTAGGGTATCCCTCCAAAAGGGGTTAAAATTTGGCCAATTTAGGATGAAGTCTCAATGAAATGGGTATGGTTTTATCCCATTTTAGGGGGTCAATGTACGCAAAGGGGTGTGTTTTGGTTGAATTTTCCCCCGCTAAAAGGGGGTAAATTTCTGAGTGATTTTTGCACATGGTATCCCATAAATTAAGAGTGCCCCCCCCCCCCCGGCTTGGGTGACCAACCAGGCAGAGCAGGTGCCCTCAGTTAGGCCAAGGCTATTAGAAATCTGGTGACATACACATTCAACATAATGTAGGTGGGCTACATTAACTAGGAATATGTTGAAGTGTTACAATAGCAATATATCTCAATGATTTTCTATGCCCTACATAATGTGTAAAGCTAGATCACATCTAGAATTGCAGTATAAGAGAAATATTGTGGAAGGAAGGAGTCTGTGTGGCCTGCTACCCAGAAGCAAAAATGAAATTAGCCCAACTCTCACCCCAAGGACATCCACTCAAGGACATTTCAATCTCCTGTGTACAAGTCACACAGTTTGGAATAGAGCACTTGACCTCTAAGGACCTTTCAGCATTGGGAAGTCAATGAGTTCAGGGCAAGAAATACAGTGTAAAAACAAAATATGCTTACCTTTCTTGTTTGTATCTTGATCAAATTGCCTCAATGATACATCCTCCATATCTTGTGAAAACAATGGAAAATCTCCAGCAAAAGCATAATAATAAAAGAGGGCTAGGCAAGAGGGATGGATAGAATAGTTACAAATCATTAATTAGATTATGGAAAGGGAAAAAGAGTTTAATGGTAACTGTGTGACACTAGTAAATTTTGCATCATACAAAACCTCACATGTTTTGATCTTATACGCAAATAGATGAGATCCTATAGCAAATAGTGTGGTATGTATGATAATCTTCTAATGTGTGATAGAAGCTAAACAGAGTGACACAATCTCAAACTATGTGCCATAGTACATGGTGTATGGTGTGTGGTGTTGTCCTAATGTGTTATGGTATCAGAACTTTCTTGCACAAACCCAAACTAAGTGACATAGCACCTTTTGTATACTGTGTGATATTGTGCTAATTTGTGATGGATACCAAACGAGGCGACACAAAATCAAACTGTATACCATGGTCCTTTCTCTATGGTGTGTGATGTTTCCCTAATGTGGGATAGAATCAGAACTGGGTGACACAAAATCAAACTGTATACCATGGTCCTTTCTCTATGGTGTGTGATGTTTCCCTAATGTGGGATAGAATCAGAACTGGGTGACACAAAATCAAACTGTATACCATGGTCCTTTCTCTATGGTGTGTGATGTTGCCCTAATGTGGGATAGAATCAGAACTGAGTGACACAAAATCACACAAGGTCACACACAAGGGTGTATCTAGTGTTTGAATGTGTTTCAGTCTGTTTCACATCCGACACTTCATGAAACACAATGACACAGTGTCCCATGGTCATTGGTGTTATGATGTCCCAGCATGTTTCAGTGTAAAACTGCCTCACACAATCTCAAACAGTATACCATGGGGACGAAATCTCTTCAAACAAGACCACACAATCTGAAACAGGATCACACTAATTTGCTGGGTGCATATATGCAGTATCGGTTTTTGGGTACTAAAATACAGTACTGCATATATGCAGTATCGGTTTTACAGTGGTACTGCATATATGCAGTATCGGCAGGGAAAGGGTTAAAGTTAATTAATGTAATTAGTTTGGATAATTTAACCTTTGGTCCTATATCAACATTCATTGCCAAATATTCCTTTCTCTTATATTCACAGGAATGTGTATCTGTTGAGATTTGACGACGCGGGAAAATAATATTATGTCATCGGGTACCAGCGTCTACCATACTTCCGTAAATAAATGTGACGTCACTAGTTGGCGCCTTCCTTGTCACGATGGAAGCAGGAGTCAGTCCTTTATCTTCATATGCATGAAATCTCGATAAATCCAATAGGTTATGGGCCCAGCACGCTTCCACTTCATCCAATAGTATCCACCAGTCAGACAGTATATGCTGCATGTGCTGGCCACAATCACCCTGGTTAAAGTCGGACGTAGCTCCCATCAACATCCATTTAGCCAAACTCCTTGAGAAGCAAAGAATGAATTTTAAAATGGTATGAAAACCCCATGGGTATTTATCCCGAGGCAGGGGTTTACTCAATATTAAATTGCCCAGATCAAAAAAGAAGTGAGCTATCGTGGCATAATGAAATTACATTCCCACATAATGGAAATATACATAAAGAAACTTTTAGTGTCCTGTCATGTAACATGGACTTTTCAAAGAATACTGTATATACATGACAGCTTCACCACACCTGGCCATATCTTGTAGGCAAGATGGCCATAGGAGGAGACGGGGGGCTAGGATCCTAATCAGAACTAAATGCGGACAAACACAATTTGTCCATATGCAAAAGATCACCAACAGGTCACCAATGATCCTAGATTTAACGCTGCATTTGCGTTTTCTTCTATCTGCAGAAACACCCTGATGCCGAAGACGAACAGGAAGGGGATACTGGGATATGAGAGCGGGCCAAAACCTCTGGATGGACAGGCTTGTCCCACGCACCAGCCACCCAGTCAGGCGTCAGGCCGACGAGGGACCGGCGATCCTCGGCCGGCGGCCACTATTTGATCAGTTTACAAGAGGATAAAATTTATCCATCTCAATCTGTAAGACGCTAGACTGCACCAGAATATCATATGCCACTTGTAAACGCCAACATGACCAAAACCCTGAACTTTTGCTGGCTTCAGATCACAGTGTTCAGACAGTCCTTCCTGCCCTGGCGGGACCCGCCAGCAGTAACCGGAATCTCCTGATGTCTTACACAGGTCCCACTGTGTTTCTGGTTGAATCGCAGCTGACGGATTACTGCGGCCACTATAGTCCCTAGGACTACGACGTCGCCGCGCGGACCTCCCCCTGCGGCCCATACGCGTCCCTTAGCTGCCGCGCGGGGGGGGGGGGGGGAGGGGGGGGGGCGGTTCTTTGAAGGGGGCGGGTGGGGGAAGGGGTGCTCAGGATTAAAACATACTGCAAGCTATAGCATAGTCCTGGGGACTAGATTTCTAGTCCTGGGGACTACATGTGTAGTCCTAGGGACTATACATCAAGTCCCCGAGACTATATATCTAGCCCTAGGGACTATTATTTCGCGAACTGGGATAATCAATATACCATTATGCAATCCTTCCAAATATTTGAATGTAGGCCTTCACAGTCCTTAGGACTACAGGTGTAGTCTTGAGGACTATAGATGTAGTCTTGAGGACTACTGTCGTAGTCCAGAGGACTACCCACATAGTCCTAGGGACTTCCCAAGACTGCTACTGCCAGAGAGGTAGATAGGACAGGCCTACATAGTGCTAGGGATTATAGAAGCATAGTCCTTGGGACTAGAGATTGGGTGTTGGTTGTCCCCAGGACTATGTCTGTAGTCCCCAGGACTATGTAGGCCTGTTTCTGTAGTCCTTAGGACTATGCAGCTTGTTGTAGTAGTCCCCAGCACTATGCCTATAGTCCCCAGGACTACCATTCTATTAGTCCCCAGGACTACACATTTAATACTTGTAGTCCTAAGGACCTCCTCTGTAGTCCCCAGGACTACAAGTTTAATACTAGTAGTCCCAAGGACCTCCTCTGTAGTCCTGGGGACTACAGAGGAAGCCCTCAGGACTACAAGTTTAATACCTGTAGTCCTAGGGACTTCCTCTGTAGTCCTAAGGACTTCCTCTGTAGTCCTGGAGACTACACATTTAGTCCCCAGGACTATGCACCAATATTGTTCAGCCCTTTTAGAATTCATTGTCAAGCAGAGGCATAGGCACTTTATGATATGAAAATGGGACAGAAAGCAGCTCTATACTAAGTTTTAGTCCTGGGGACAACAATCATAGTCTTGTGGACTACAACTGTAGTCCTGGGGACTACAATTGCAGTCTTGGGGACTATATACATAGTCCTAGGGACTATAAACATGGCAGGGCCACATGCAGCCTTGCAGGCTATCAGAAGGATGTAGGGTGCAGAGGGGGGCAGGGGGTAGGCAGGGGGCAGGGGGGGGGTGTCGTATGACGCCGCTACTGCTCTGGGCAGCGCGGGAAACGTCTATCACAGACGCTGCCGCTATGGTAGCGCCACCTGTAGTCTTACAGGCGTACTAAGCGTCTGGTAATTGTCTGTGCATCGTGCGTGTTATGCGATACACCGGAGGTCGGTCAATACATCCTGAGATCAAGATTCAGAGTTGTTGTCACTTATAATAATACAAAGTATCAAGACATCCAGCAAAGCAGGATGCCACATGGTGTCAGAGTAGGTCATCTTCCATGCCCACTACAAGAAAAGTGCCAAATTGAAGTGAGACACTCAAGTTGGTGTTGAAAAGTGATGAACTCAACTTCTCAAGAATCTGTGAGTAGAGAACTTTTCTAAAACCTCCAGGAGCATTTACCAAGACACCAAGCTGTTAATTGTGTGTATAATAGACTGTCAGTAGGCCTACATTAAAAGCAGTGACAATTTTGAAATGGCTGCCAACAGTGTAAAACCACCAGACACCCTCAGAATTGAGAGGGGTAACCCATCACATTCATGGTCTCTGTGGAAGAGAAGGTTTGAGATATATCTCAAGGCCACAGGCTCCAGCACAGAGCCAAATGAAAAAAAGGTGGGACTCCTACTGAATCACATTGGGGATGATGGGATAGACATTTATGACAGTTTTGTATTCCTCCCACAACAACCAAATGCAGTCCAGGGACAAGCTCCCATACCAGCTGAGGACCCAAATAACTATAATACTGTGCTACAAAAATACACAGAATATTTTGGAAAAAGGGACCCCCAACTGCTACTAAGGGAAAAGTTTTGGTTCACCCTCAAAAGGGGACCATCTCAAACTCTGGAGTCATGGGTGCTAACAGTCAAGAAGAGTGCAGGTGAATGCAAATTCCCACAGACCTATATGGACCAGGCTGTGCGAGATAAACTGACATTTTCATGTACCGACCAGTCGGCAAAGTCGAAGCTCTATGATGCCGGTGCAGGGCTGACGCTGGAGAGAACAGTAGAGATACTCTACCAAAAGGAGACTACGCGCTATGAGCTCCAAGAGTCAAAGAGTGCCAATATCGACGTAGTCCACAGCAAGGCCAAGAAGAAGCCGGACCCGAGCAGAACCGAGAAAAAGAGAAATACTGGTGACAAAATCAAGTGCGGATACTGTGGTACCGAACACCTCAAAGGGAAGAAAAATTGTCCAGCAGTGAATCACTCCTGTGAGAAGTGTAAAATAAAAGGACATTTTTCCCAAGTTTGCCGTACTTCCAGAGCGCGGATTTCTCAAGTCGCAGAGGAAGAGTCGGCAGACGATATACCCGATGACGGAGTGTCGCACGTATTTATCGGCAGCGTAACGAGCGAAGTAAATGCGGCTTCATCAAAATCCGTCCCAGACGACAAATCGAGTTCAAGCAAAGGCTGGTACATAAAACTCGGAACTGGCTCCGATACTCTATCGTGGTACATAGACTCTGGAGCCGAGATATCGGTGATGCCCGATACATACTACAAGAAGTCCTATGGAGAGATCCAACCAACAAGAAAGACGCTGTATGCTACAGGCGAGCATCCGTTACAGACGCTAGGATGTGCTCGTATGCAGTTGAGTCGCGGAGACACTACCGTCCACGAAGACGTCTACGTAGTGCGAGGCGTGAAATCGCTTCTCCTTGGACAACCTGCAATCGAGAAACTAGGACTGATACCTAACATCCCTGGCGCCTATAGGGTCAAAGCCGTGAACAGTGAACTCCCGAAGTTGGACACGAAGGACGAAGTGGTCAAAGCTTACCCGAAGCTCTTTACAGGACTCGGTAAGCTGAAAGGTGAATATGCTATAAGACTCAAAGACGATGCTAAACCATTCTGCCTCTATACTCCACGCAGTGTGCCAAAGCCTCTGATGAAAAAGGTAGAGCAGGAAATCGCAGCATTAGTAAAGTCAGAAGTTATCGAGCCCGTGGACGAACCAACGGACTGGTGTGCACCCATGGTGGTTGTACATAAACCAAACGGGAACCTACGGCTGTGTGTGGACTTGACAAGACTCAACCAGGGCGTCCGACGTGAACTCTACCAGATGAAAAAGGTGGAGGAGACCCTGGCGTGTATTTCAAGCGGAGCTGTATTCTCCAAGCTAGACGCAAATTCTGGCTTCCACCAGGTACTGTTGACTCAAGAGAGTGCAAAGCTGACTACATTCATCACACCGTTCGGAAGGTACATGTTCAGGAGACTTCCCTACGGTATATCATCTGCTCCTGAACACTTCCAAAAGAGAATGGACAAAGAACTGACTGGACTACAAGGAGTGTTGTGTCACATGGATGACATTCTTGTGATTGGAAAGGACAAACAAGAGCACGACGAACGCTTGGCAAAAGTTCTGAACCGCCTCCAAGAGAGCGGCATCACTCTAAACCAAGACAAGTGTGAGTTCTCCACAACCAAGCTTCGCTACCTTGGCCAGGTGATAGATGCCGATGGCATCAGGAAGGATCCAGCGAAGGTCAAAGCCATCATAGAGATGCCACACCCCAAAGACGTCCCAGATGTCAGACGATTCCTCGGCATGGTGAATCAACAGATGAAATTCCTGCCGAACCTTGCCGAAATCACCAAACCAGTCAGAGACCTCCTCAAGAAAGATTCTGCATGGACTTGGGATCTTCCACAAAAGAAAGCGTTTGAGAAACTGAAACAGGAACTAGCTTCGGACGAAGCTCTCGCTTTGTATGACCCCGAACGTGAAACGATCGTGTCAGCAGACGCAAGTAGCTACGGTCTTGGGGCAGTTCTGAGACAACGTCAAAAAGATGGAAGACTGAAAGCCGTTGCATACGCCAGCAGGTCAATGACAAAGACTGAATGCCGATACGCGCAAATTGAGAAGGAAGCATTAGCGACCACATGGGCACTCGAACACTGGAGTAACTTAGTTATCGGTATGCGAGTCCACGTGGAGACTGACCATAAACCGCTTGTGCCACTATTCTCAACCAAACTGATCGACGAACTGCCAGTGAGGATCCAAAGATTCCGACTGAGATTAATGCGGTTCGACTTCACAGTCAGTCACGTGCCAGGTAAAAGTCTAATGACTGCAGATACCTTGTCAAGAGCGCCTCTTGGTGAGAATATGCTGGAGAGCGAAGAACTTCATAAGCAAGAAGAACTACGTAAGGAATCTGACGCATACGTACAAGCAGTACTCGTCTGTCTACCATCATCTGACCAGAGACTCAATGAGATACGGTCAGAGCTAAAGAAAGACGATGTCCTGAAGGTAGTGATACACCATATTGAACATGGGTGGCCGGAGAACAGACGTGACGTCTACGGACCTTTGGTTAAGTTCTGGAACGAACAGGGCAACCTTACAGTTCACGATGGACTACTCCTTCGAGGAAAACAGCTTGTGATCCCAGCAAGTCTGAGGATTGACGTCCTACGCCATCTACATGATGGGCATCAGGGCATCACTAAGACCCGTGAGAATGCCAACGCATCAGTGTGGTGGCCAGGAATGTCCAAAGACATCGAAAAGACAGTGAAAAATTGTAACATTTGTGAAAAGTACAGACGTGAACGTGTCGAACCGATGAAAGGAACTGAGTTCCCAGAACGACCGTGGTCTAGAGTAGCAGCAGACTTTTTCCACCATAAGGGGTCCATGTACCTCCTTATCATAGACTACTATTCTAGAGACGTGGAAGTGTGCCAAGTTGGCAAGAACGTTGATACCACTGAGACAGTAAAGAAGATGAAAAGAGCATTCTTCCATCAAGGTATACCCGACATACTGTTCAGCGACAACGGTCCTCAATTCGCATCAGCGGAGTTCAAAAACTTTGCAGCAGAATACGGATTTGAACACATCACGTCATCTCCAAGATACGCACAAAGTAACGGAGAAGTAGAGCGAGCGGTGCAAACCATCAAAGCGATCCTCAATAAGGCTGACGATGAATACCTTGCCCTTATTTCTTATCGTAACACCCCTCTACTGTCAGGATTCTCCCCGGCTCAGCTGAACATTGGTCGCAGACTAAAATCACTGGTGCCGTGTCACCCGGATGAACTAAAACCGTGCATCCCAGATGCAGCGCTGGTTCGAAGGAAGGAGAAGGAATACCGGAAGCAGATGGCAGTGAACTACAACCAACGCCACCGAGTCACAGAAGCAGACAAACTGTCACCAGGAGACCGAGCATGGCTACCCGACCTACGAGTGGAAGGGAAGGTCATAGGAAAAGCCCCCGGACCGAGATCATATATAATCTCAACACCGAATGGACTAGTGAGACGTAACCGTAGAATGACGAGAAATCTCGGGCCCGGACAAAATGACAACGTTGATCCGACCACCATACTAACCAGAGTGGTCACACCGCCTAGTGATCAGGTGCCTCCAGTGGAGATCACTGATATACCTCCAGTGGTCCCTCCACCGACTCCACCAACTCCTGATCGAGGTGCCACACCCCGTGTGCCCGATCCGGGACCAAGGAAGTCGTCGAGACCTAGAGTCGCGACGAAGAGACTGATTGAAGAAGTTTAATAACTATTCCCTTTCAGATACATTAAAAAGTCAGAGATATTCTAAAGTGACAAAAGAACATTGTCTATTATGTTTGAACATTGAATAGTGCATTTGAACATTGACTATTACATTGAACATTGAGTAACATGTAACTGACTTATTTTCAGAGACATACATATACATATATATCTTTACTTGAGAGTAACTTCATAGTAACTATTATGTTATGAACACTTCAAGAACACTTCTAAGTATGTCTTAACATAATACTCCTTAAAAAAGGGAGATGTCGTATGACGCCGCTACTGCTCTGGGCAGCGCGGGAAACGTCTATCACAGACGCTGCCGCTATGGTAGCGCCACCTGTAGTCTTACAGGCGTACTAAGCGTCTGATAATTGTCTGTGCATAGTGCGTGTTATGCGATACACCGGAGGTCGGTCAATACATCCTGAGATCAAGATTCAGAGTTGTTGTCACTTATAATAATACAAAGTATCAAGACATCCAGCAAAGCAGGATGCCACAGGGGGGGGGCAGCAGGGGGGGGGCGTAGAGGACGCCTGTGGTAGGCGCGTAGATTACGCGCGCGGCGGCGCATAGTCCCGGGGACTACAGTGGCCGCAGCAATCGGTCAGCTGCGGTTGAATCCTGGTTCCTGGTCTCCATGGCGAGATATCTAGATCCGTATATGGCTGTGTCTCACGACCTTGGGCCAATGTTTTCGTCTCTGACCGGGTGCCATCTCTGACTGGGTGCCATCTCTGACCCGGCCTGAATAAAAACGGTTTATTTGGGGCAGATGATGATAAAAATGGCAGTCTTTGCGAAAACTTTTTCATCCCACAGGACATTCGGTCCTGCACATTTTCAATGATGAAGGACCGGCTATATTTTTGGAGGACCGGATAGCCACATATCTGATGATTTCTGCATTTTAATAGTCTTGTCCATCAAAAATACAATTCATATGTAATCATGTATGGCCAAATCAGGATAGATATATAGTTTTACACAGTTTATTGACATACATATTTCAGCTTTAGAAGCCCAACTGAATTCTTCTACTTCAGAAAAGCCCAACATGCGACAGGACATTCGGTCCTGCTACACTTGTAAATCTGCTGGACCGGTGGCATTTTAGAAGGACACTGTCCTGCATGTTTTCGCAAATACTGAAATGGGCAACTAATTACTACTTTAAATAGTTATAACATTGATTAACCTTTTCAGCCAAATTCTACCTACATCTGCCCTAAATAAACCGTTTCAATTCAGGCCGGTCAGAGATGGCACCCGGTCAGAGATGGCACCCAGTCAGAGATGGCACCCGGTCAGAGACGAAAACATTGGCCTAAGGTCGTGAGACATAGCCATAAATGGACAGCCATGTTGGTTCTGATCTCAGAACTTCTCGTGATATTTAGGCGGGTATCATATTATACTGGTACCGCCGTCCCAGGCTCAGCCAAGGTTGCGATCATGGTGACTGCAGATGGGTCAAAAGCGACCTGGCGACCTGGGCCGTTTTGGAGGCGACTTTCGACCTAAGGCAATAATATAAACGACTTTGCGACTTTTGGCCAAACATGACAATAGTATAAAGGGTACTAAAAAGTGACTTGGTGACCTGGCCCCTTAATTTCGGCGACTTTCCAACCTCAGGGGGGGGGGGGGGGCCCATCTGCACTCCCATCATGGGCCGGCCACCAGCATGGTATCATATTCCAATATCATAATGATTTGCCAGGAACAAGCTGTATTCTGAGAGCGGAACCAAGATCTCACGAGCACTGCCTGTGCCAGCGTACATGCTTATCTGTTCGTCCTAGCGTGCACATGTGATAATCGCGGGAAGTTTTATCATTATAGCAGTATAGAGCCTTAGGAGCATGCAATGGGAACTTCACCTGGGTTAATCTGAAGCTTGAAAGGGTTAATTGAAAAAAGAAAATTGACAGAATACTCTTTATAGAGTCCCATTTCATAGCCTGATAATGCAGTTAATTCATTATTTTCAAATTTGTACATATTTCTAACCTAGAATTTTAAAGTTAAGGCGGTATTTGCATTGTATATCTGAAAACACACAACATTGTGATTATGTTAATAGGCCGCTGCGCATCCATATGATAGGTAAGGATATCTTAATGCCAGGAATTCCGTTATTGTGTGCTTTATAGAAATGTAACTTTATAACCACCATTTAGTAATCAACTAGCATGAACATGTCACATATGTAATAGATAGACTATGGTTATTAAAAGGTATGTAGAATTAACCACAGCTTGCTGGTGGGGGCCAGAAGAGGGCGAAGCCCAAGTCGCCCTACCAGCAAGCTGTGGTTAATCTACATACCTTTTCATAACCATTGTCTATCTGTTTTAAACCATGGTATGCAATATAACCAAGGTGCGAATCTATTGTTCTAAGCCACCACCGTGGTTTAATTAGAGGTACGCAATGTTACGGTCACGGGACAAACAAAGGCTACACATGGTCATAGCTGCACCATGAATACCCACACACCAGGATCATTATAACCGTGACCTTGTGTTTAATTGTTGTACTTATCTGCACCCTTAAACATGAGTTGTGTATTTAGAAAACATCGGCCTCACAGAGAGTACTTGGCTCATGTATTTAAGTGTATTTAGAAAACATCGGCCTCACAGAGCACTTGGCTCAGTGCTTTCACTCTACTTTAACAGGGTTCCCACAAAGAAATTAGATTGGATTCCACATTTAACCTCAATTTTCCATGACACTTATAACCTTTTTGTGGAAGTCGGGGGCTTGGTCGAGAAAATAAAAAAAAATCTAGAAAGAAAATGGTGCATTCTAGAGATTTTGTAATATTTATTTAATAGAGGTAAATTCCATGACTTTTCAGAAAACTATTCCATGACACGTGGGAACCCTGTTTCGACTGCAATTAAGGTGGATCGCTACCTCTTGAATATGGACACACTGCGCAGGTATCTGCGCATATAGCTTAAATGTATCAGAATTAGCTAATATTACATAATCGGATACATATATAGGCTGACTAAGCCATGTTAAAGAATTGGGAGATTCCGAGCAAAATCGAGCGTTTTTTTGGACTTTGAATATTTTATATATTTGTAGCCAGTGATGTTTGCAATTTTCCTCAAAAGTTAGAATATTGAAGCTATTTACCAATAAATCATTATATAGAATGATGTAGATCTCATTAAGTTACTTAGAATAACCAAGAGTATAAATTGTAGCCATTTTCTACTCTGAATCTGGCCACTTTATTTTTAGCTTTAAATGTAAGATTTCGACCGATTTTGCTATATTTTTTAACTTCAAAGGTCAAAAAACCTAAAAATATGCCCGGGACCCCCTATCAAAATCACTTTCATATGTTAGCAAATGATCTAAACTAATTTCTGAGAGAGTTAAAAAAAATTCTGTTAATTTGGAATACCATTTTTAGCCAATAAGGCTACAAAATAATAGCAATTTATTCCTATTCCTTCCCAAAACATCATATTATTACCCAAAATGCCATGGCATACAACTGTAAAATTAATTCTGCAGCAAAGTGGAAGATATAGGGCGTTTCGCATGTGAAGTTTTACATTTCTGTGCATAATGGTTGATATTCAAAAAAATTATTGAAGTTTGCACACTTTTTTCTCATTTTTAGAGAAAAATTTAAATACTTTAATTTTTCAAAATCCTGTATCTAAAAAAGTAGGTCGGGACCCCCTATTTTTCGATTCTATATGATATTCGGCCTGTCTGTAAATTTTTTTTAGAAACATTCTGTTAACTTTGATCAAAGGGTAGCGACCCACCTTAAATTTTTTTTTTTTCAACTTACTTTTGTTCATAATGTCCATACAAATATGTGTGTAGCTTTTCAAATTATTCTGATACGTATAAATCCATGAAAAGTAGAGCAAATTATGGTCAGAATAGGTCAGGGGACCCGACTCTTTTAGAGAAAGGGGACCCCCGACCTGTTTTTTTCCATATTTTATGCATTTACAAGTATCAGAATGATTCAAAATGCTCCACACACATTTAAATGGACATAATGAACACAAATACGTTGAAAAACTGAAAATGAAAATCAACCCCAAATTAGCTCCTAACCCATCTTTAATAGCTGAGATTATGATCGATTTTAAGGGTCTTAGCTTTAACAAGTTGGTGTATTATAGCTGTTGTTGGATAATTTATTGGCAAGTTGATCGTATTACAAGGGACGATTTAAATGATATGCCAAATGAGGTATAATCTGCCACTCTAACCTATCTATAGCTGTTGTTGGATAATTTATTGGCAAGTTGATCGTATTACAAGGGACGATTTAAATGATAAGCCAAATGAGGTATAATCTGCCACTCTAACCTATCTATTCTAGTATCCTTCTAGTTTAATAGAATGAGACAAGTGACAACACAGGACATTGGTTTTCTTTTTAAATTTTAATCACAAATAATAGTATACAAAAGCATAACATTCAATCGCACACACTTCATGCATTTTGTTGTATTTGGGTTCTCTGTCCACTCTCAGACAATGAACATAGAGAGGTTACAAAACAGTCGTCTTCCACTTTTTGTAGGGGAGTATTGCAATGGTACAACCCTACTTGTAAAGCGGCCAAGACGCACATTGAAGTCACATAAATAAGTCTACATAGTATTATAGAATTTGTTGTAATCGGCTCAAAGTTCCCATGTCTTGATTGTAGTCCATAGAAAGGATGATGTCAATGAGAAGAAATTCACTACTCCGATGGCACTTGTTGCCGGCCACAAATGGCTTTCCATGAGAGATTAGGTGGAGACTATATATGGGTATGACCCACATATCACATAGCTTTCATTCACAGCAGCCTGAGACGATCAGACAACTCCATTCCCACTTATAACCAAAGGGTTGATCACTGCGCCCAGCCCAACATTCAGTTCAGTCTCTCCAGGCTTACATGGGTCTGCCCCTGCCGCGCCCACCGCCTGGCGCACCGCCCTGCTGGTCTAGCTTGGGGTTCTTAATGGTCTCATCGACAGACAGGATCATACATGCAGCCTCAGAGGCGGCTGTCAAAGCATTGATCTTGACAACGCTTGGTTCCCACACAAAGGCTTCGTAGTTGTTAGCAATGTCCTCATTAAGGATGTCGACACCGTACCACATACCACCTGCAATCAAACAAGAAGGAGCATTATTGAAACCATTTGTCTATGGAAAACATACATTAAATTTGTTGTTGTTGTTGTTGTTAATTTGGTACTGTAGTATAGTTATAAAAACTCTCGTATAAGCCGCAACCTATATAGGCATGTGTGTGATCAAAAGAAAGTCTGTGTCAAACTTACTCTCTATGATTCCATTTGTTAAATCTATTGTTAAGTATTTAAAGTGGATATTTTATATCGGAGATGCTCACCTTGAGCGTGCTTTTGGCGCAGCTTGTTCAGGATGTTTGTAGCGTCAAAGCCAGCGTTGTCGCACAGTTGTCGGGGGATGATCTCGAGCGCCTTGGCCATGGCGCCGATCAGCAACTGCTCCTTGCCGGGGATGGTGCGTGAGTAGTCTCTCAGGTACTTGGACAGCTCCATCTCAATGGCACCACCACCTGTCAAATTACAAAAGCACCATTAGTTTAGTGTAGGCCTTAATTTCATCATAATAGGTTTAGTATAAAACGCAGGCGCATCAGGGTTAAAAAGCTCTAAGGTTCGATTCAGCACAGTATGCTATGCGTTGGATCTGCTTATCATCATATGCACACAAACGTTTTAAATAAAGAAAATAAGATTCCAATAGGTAGCAGAAACTTATATCTTATTCAATTTAAAGCAGTGCCAGGTAAATTCGCTCTCCTCACTGTCCCTCCTCGCTTCAAACGCCCTATTAAATGAGTTTCCTATTCTTAGTTCAATTTTTTGACCCAGGTGAACCAGTTTATATATGGTAGGAAATATTTTGCCAACAAAATTTACGTAGAACATATTTGTCCAAATAATAACAGCAGCCTTGCCTTAGTCTGACTTTTGTTCTATAACTGTGATAGCACTAATGTTCCTCAGATAAATCCAATCACCAGTGAAGTAAGCCTGGGGCGGTAAAATACTCATCAGCGGAACTTGCTGCATGTATAGTTATTGTAAAATTTGTCTCAAGCTTTGCTCACTTACCAGCTACTACAGAGTCATTCTTGATAGCCCTCCGCACAATCATGATGGCGTCGTGAAGGGATCGTTCAGTCTCCTCCATGAACTGTTCTGATCCACCACGGATGATGAGTGTGCATGTACTGGCCTTTGGACAGCCCATGAAGATGTTGTATCTGAAATGTCAAAAGTCAAATCTTAGTTGTATGTTCCAATTCTAAGGTATTCGTCTTATATAAAGAACAAGCATGAGCAGTTTCAATATCTCTCATGACTACATTTGCTAGCACTTTGGCCTCCAAAAATCACATTTAAGTTCCTCAGATACAACCAATCACCACAATGGAGTAAGCCTGGGGCGGTAAAAAAAAAATCATCAGTGGAACTTGCTTTATTTCATGTCTATTAGATGTTCAAAATACTAATTAAATCGGGATACTTGCATTAACATATGATTCGTTCATAAAAGGAACTAACATTTAGGACAAATCTGAATAGCATATGTTAGTTGTATGTTCCAATTCTAAGGTAATCCTGTTGTATAATGCCAGAACAAGCATCAGCAGTTTCACCAACTCTCATGGAACCTACAGAGGTAGGGTGATAGAGGAACCAGCTTCAAGACGAAGAGGATTCTCAGCCCCACTTCTAGCTTATTCTTCCACAGATGTAACGCCGAGCATGTCATGGGAAAACAGCGCAGCTGACTAGCTATGGATGATTTGTAATTGAGTATCAGAGCTAATGTGAATATAGAACTCATTGTTTTACCACATAAGACTTCTGGGCCAATGACTGATATGGCTGCCTATATTTTCAAGCCCTTTTGATTTCAAATGCTTCACTTTTTTCATTTACAAGTTCCTCAGATACAACCAATCACCACAATGGAGTAAGCCTGGGGCGGTAAAATGAATCATCAGTGGAACTTGCTTTACCTCATCCGTGTTTCATATACAATCAAAATCAGAAATATACATCATTTGGAGAACATGCATTCAAGGGTGATAAGTGTAACTAAGCAGGGGCGTGGCAAGTAGTTACAAAGGGGGGGGGGGGGAGGAGCAGACAATTGAGTTTCTGGCCAATTTAGACCTTTTTCGGCTTGACCTTTCTTAGGGTTGGTCAAAAATAGGGGGAGGGGCGCTATGTCCCGTGCTAAGCCTATTAGTGTCCTCTAGGAATTATAACCAATTACTGACATTTCTTAAACCAGATCTACATGTCAATTTTATTTTTAAAGATCTATATCTCATTATACAATAATTGTATGTTCCAATTCTAAGGTAATTCTGTTGAATAATGCCAGAACAAGCATCGGCAGTCTCACCAACTCTCATGGAACCTACAGAGGTAGGGTGGAAGAGGAACCAGCTTCAAGACGAAGAGGATTCTCAGCCCCACTTCTAGCTTATTCTACCACAGATGTAACGCCGAGCATGTCATGGGAAAACAGCGCAGCTGACTAGCTGTGGATGATGTAATTGATAAACGGATCTGAGCTCCCATGAACACCCAACTTGCTGTTCTTACCAAGAAGACTACTGTACAAAGACTTCTGGGCTAATAACTACCATGCTAGTGTTCAGATCTACGCTTTTCCACAATTCCCTGCAAACTATATCCACATACATGCTGTTTTTCTCTTTCAAACTATTTCCTATCCACATTTCCCATAAATTGGATACTTCGGCACATGTCATAACTTGTGAACAATAGTGAGAAATATTTGGCATTATAACTTTATCTTTTCTATTCTATATGGCAAGCATTGAGTTTACCCCTCCCCCCCCCCCCTTCCTTGCTATTTGGGTTTCAAATATTACTTGTTTTATTATAAGTCCCTCAGATACAACCAATCACCACAATGGAGTAAGCCTGGGGCGGTAAAATAAATCATCAGTGGAACTTGCTTTACTTTATTTGTTTTTCGTATTACTAATTACCCAATCATAATCAAAGCATACATTAATTGAAGCACCTGCATTTAAAGGTGTTTGGTGTAAATAAGCCTACCGTAAAACCTCGCTTATAAGCCTAACTTACGTATGAGCCGCAGCTAGAGTTTGGGCTGATGCTATAAGCCGCAATAGAGATAAGATTATGGTGACTTTACTTCTGTACCATAGTCGCAAAAACTTGTGTAAGCTGCACCCTGACCCTGGGACAATGTTATAAGCAGCACTGCCAATCTGACTCGCATACTAGTCGCAGCTTATATGCAAGGTTTTATGGTAATAGGATTTCTCATCGTATCACAATCAGTAACTGATATTCTCAACAGATCTACATCATGTCATACAATAATTGTATGTTCCAATTCTAAGGTAATCCCGTTAAATAATGCCAGAACAAGCATCAGCAGTTTCACCAACTCTCATGGAACCTACAGAATTGGGGTGGAAGAGGAACCAGCTTCAAGACGAAGAGGATTCTCAGCCCCACTTCTAGCTTATTCTACCACAGATGTAACGCCAAGCATGTCATGGGAAAACAGCGCAGCTGACTAGCTATGGATGAATTTCAATTGTTTACCTGAGCTACCATGAAGACACAACTTACTGTTCTACCACAAAGACTTCTGGGTCAATGACTGACTTTAAAGTGATAGGTATTACCACAGCACTGTGTCAAATTAAATTTGCTGTTCTCATTTCTTATACAATTTTCTCTCATGAGATACTTTTTATAACAGAAGTCAATCATACTGGCACTATCATTCATACAATTACCCACCCCCCCTTTGTATGTAAAGCATATTACAATTTATATTTTCTAGCAGGTTTGCCTACAAATATCATGTTTAAGTTCCTCAGATACAACCAATCACCACAATGGAGTAAGCCTGGGGCGGTAAAAAAAAAAATCATCAGTGGAACTTCTTTACTTCATGCCTATATTACTTAGTCAAAATCAGTGTAATATTGGTTGGAAAATATGCATAATCAGGGTTCCCACAAAAAAAATCAGATTGAATTCCATGACATTCCATGACAAAAATCTCAATTTTCCATGACATTTTTGCGGAGGTCGGTGGCTTGGCCCCCGAGAAAATTTCAAAAATCTAGAAAGCAAATGGTACATTCTAGGAGATTTTGTAATATTGATTCCATTTTTTTTCAAATTCCATGACATTCCATGACACACAGCAATTTTTTTACAAAATTCCATGACATTCCATGACTTTCCAGACAACTTTCAAATTCCATGACATTCCATGACACGTGGGAACCCTGATAATGTATGCTTAGTAGGACAGCAACTCAAGACTTCCTTGTGGAATCATGGTCAATAACAAATATTTCAACAGATCTATGTGTCATACAATAGTTGTGTGTTCCAATTCTAAGGTAATCCCGTTGAATAATGCCAGAACAAGCATCAGCAGTTTCACCAACTCTCATGGAACCTACAGAGGTGGGGTGGAAGAGGAACCAGCTTCAAGACGAAGAGGATTCTCAGCCCCACTTCTAGCTTATTCTACCACAGATGTAACGCCGAGCATATCATGGGAAAACAGCGCAGCTGACTAGCTATGGATGAATTTCAATTGTTTACCTGAGCTACCATGAAGACACAACTTACTGTTCTACCACAAAGACTTCTGGGTCAATGACTGACTTTAAAGTGATAGGTATTACCACAGCACTGTGTCAAATTAAATTTGCTGTTCTCATTTCTTATACAATTTTCTCTCATGAGATACTTTTTATAACAGAAGTCAATCATACTGGCACTATCATTCATACAATTACCCACCCCCCTTTGTATGTAAAGCATATTACAATTTATATTTTCTAGCAGGTTTGCCTACAAATATCATGTTTAAGTTCCTCAGATACAACCAATCACCACAATGGAGTAAGCCTGGGGCGGTAAAAAAAAATCATCAGTGGAACTTCTTTACTTCATGCCTATATTACTTAGTCAAAATCAGTGTAATATTGGTTGGAAAATATGCATAATGTATGCTCAGTAGGACAGGAACTCAAGACTTCCTTGTGGAATCATGGTCAATAACAAATATTTCAACAGATCTATGTGTCATACAATAGTTGTGTGTTCCAATTCTAAGGTAATCCCGTTGTATAATGCCAGAACAAGCATCAGCAGTTTCACCAACTCTCATGGAACCTACAGAGGTGGGGTGGAAGAGGAACCAGCTTCAAGACGAAGAGGATTCTCAGCCCCACTTCTAGCTTATTCTACCACAGATGTAACGCCGAGCATGTCATGGGAAAACAGCGCAGCTGACTAGCTATGGGTATACTTTTGGCGGAGGGGGGGGGGGGGGGGGGGGGAGGGATTGATCTACACAATTATGTGCATACTACTCACCGCTCTCCTCCAATCTGGATCTCTTCAAATTTGTCACAGGTGCCGAGAACGTCTTCTGTCAGGCTGCTGGCGCTGGTCTGGATGGAACCTCCGCACGCCTTCATCGTTCTCCGCAAGTCCTCATCTGGTACGCGCCCAGCACAGAACATATCTCTGTAGGGGCAAGGAGTGTCATGTTATTTCCTCAGATTCTATGCTGTCATATCGTCAGTAAATTCCGCCAGATTAATTGTATAGTCCAATAGCATTGTACAGTATGATTAGCTGATATCCTAGTTAACGAAATAGATGTTTGCATGGCAGGACAACGGGCATGATCTTCCACAAAAACAAAAAGCTTTTAACTGGAGGTATAAAGGCTCTTCCTATTGAGATTAAGTGTCTTGATATGGCATTTACCTGTCAGCAAAGTATTGAGTGGCCACATCACCAATGGGGAGTTTTGAGAGAACGACCTTGGCTCCACTTTCGTGGATCTTTTGGAGTTTTGAGTAAAGAATTTCCCATTCTGCGTCTACGATCGCCTGGTATTCCTGAGAAATAATAATGCGGAATAGTATAATCTTTAATACATGATACATGGTGCCAGTGAGGTTCAGGATCCATTGCCAACACAAGTATTTACTAAAGTTCAAACAGGGATGGGTCATAAATAACGTATACTGATCGTCACAAGTTTGAGCTAGGGACACATCACATGAGTATTGAGTAAGGCGTATTCAGTATCCTGTATAATCATCAATTTTATGTAGACTATGTTGACTATGCTGCATTTATCAAATGGGTTTCATCAGTTTATTCAGATCTGAATGAGAATTGCCCTGGATTTGGCTTACCTCAACACTGTCTACACGGACTTCGGCGTTGTCCCTTTCTGACTTCAACTCGAGTTCTATATTTAGCATAGCGATCTTTGGTGTACTGTAGTTTTTCGGTTGCATCTCGAATCCGGCATAACTGAATGTCTTCTTGAATGCTACACCACCGATTAACCTAGAGTCCTGAGGAAGATACAATTGTGGATCAATAGGTGGACATTGATTGGTCAGATATTTTGCTTCTAGTTATTGAGTACCTGTCAACTAAAACAATTATCGATTGATTTACCAGTTCTGTTTAAAATAAGCCCGGAATTTCCAGTTGTCAAGGGAGATGTCAGTCCATAAATCCTCTTAGTTATGGTTTGTTGAATAATGCCATAAAAGTATACGATATATAAATACAAAGCCGAGGACAAATGCCTAAATCATTGATGCCAAACATGTTGTAATAAATATAAAAGAAAATTCATTTAAACAAATCGCTCACCTCGAGTGCACCACCTTGAACTTTCTTGATGCCGATCATGTTAAGAGCAAGCAGCTCGTCCAGCTGCATAACGGCATCTACCACAATTGCTGAGAAGAACGTCTTCTGCCGCGCCACCAGCTTCGAGCTCAACGCTGTAGCGGCACACTTGATGAGCAGCTCACGCAGCTCTCTGCACAATGACAAAGTATCCAACATCACTTGATGATCCAGTCATGACATTAACATGTAGTGGCTTTGGTTTATTAATATTTTTGTTTTTGTGTGGATCACTTAATTAATAAACACAATTTTTGTTTTAGTGTTGATTACGAACATCATCAGGTAAACGATGCTTAACAACATCACGGTTTATCATGAGTTATGTAAACTGTCATCATTTGATGCTCAATTGTCCTGTCTATCTTTGATAATGGTAATCTTTGGTCAGCGATCCTCCAAAGTCGGCCTCCTGTAATCTTTGCATTTACCAAACTTAAATTGGTGGTCAAAATCGTTTTCTCAATAAACTTCATATTCTAAATGGATATAAATCTGTACCCCCAAAACTAGGACCTCTTTTTTTTTTTGGAGGGGGGAGTGATTGACCTTTACACATTGCATTGTATTCAAATGTATTAACAATACTAGATTCCGAGGAATTGCCTTTATAATATACATGTAAAAGGATAGGCACATATAGCAGCATCAGGTAAACGATGCATTGATATTTCATCAGTTTCAATCTTTATCTGTCACCATCTGCTGCTGCATAGGGCCATTCTCAAATTCGACAAATTAAATCTATATAAATCTATCTACCGTATTCGACGTAATAAGCGCACACCCTCTAATAAGCGCACACCCCCTGTTTTGGGGCGATTTTTAAACTAGAAACAACCAAAAATATCTCATTTTTTTACCCCAATTAAACTCTTTTTAAGCGCCCTGTGCGCTTATTACGTCGAATACGGTATATCTATAAAAGTGATAAAATAAGCATGTTAAAAGGTGCTTGATAAAATCTGGACTTAATTAATTTTGATTGTTGCCACGTGGGAAAAGTCATCAAATTAAATGAGAATTTGTTGACCCTTGGGCATATAGGTGGGTTTCTATTACAGATTACGAACATCATCAGGTAAACGATGCTTAACAACATCAGGGTTCTCCGCACATAGGGAGTGCACAGGCGGGCCGCCTGTGTGCTTTTAACTGCCGCCTGTGTGAAATACCATCAGAATCGCCGCCTGTGTGCTCTTAGCTTTCTATGGGTTTTTGAATTTTGTAAATACTCCAATTATAACCGAAGTTATTCCTTTTTTAGCAATTTCTTCATATTTTTTCTGTCAACTGCTTTCAAATACAGAAATTGGCACTGATTTTTTTTCAACATTTTCTTCACCAGGCTTTGGGGGCTGACCCCCTTCCTCTTCAAGCTTAACTATGGATTTACAAGCTTTCGACGCTCAGCAGTAATCAAAATTATGCGAAATGTACGGTGTGCTTTTTCATCCTGCGGAGAACCCTGAACATCACGGTTTATCATGAGTTATGTAAACTGTCATCATTTGATGCTCTCTTCTCTATAATTAAATGACAATGCCAAGTCATGCAGCCACCCATCCAAAGAGGCATTCTGTGAGTTATTTTATTCATTAAGACAAACCAGTTAATTATGGTCATACCTTTTTTCACATTATGAGAAGGTAAAGGGTTACAGTTCTCGTTTATCTATACTTGAACGTTGAGTGAGCGTATCCAGCTCAGAAATAATCAAATTAAATGAAAAATTGTCGACTCATGTACATTGTATACATAGTTGGGCGATTTAGTGCAGTTTGCGAACATCATCAGGTAAACGATGCTTAACAACATCATGGTTTATCATGAGTTATTTAACTATCATCATTTGATGCTCTCTTCCCTATTATATCAAATGACAATGTATAGTCCAGGTATGGGACTGAGTTTTGAAGAAAATTCCAAAACTGGTCAAATTATATGGGACGGACCCACTCCGGAGACTAAGTACCACTCCCTCTATCAATGTTAAAGCATGTTCTCAGTGGATCTTTACAGATCCCTGTGGTGACCCTTTCTGGAAAATTCCCATGCCTGATAGACATAGCGCCCCAAAGAAGAGGCATTAGTGCATTATCTTATTTATTGAAACAAAATCGCAGAGATAGTCAAATCAAATGAAAAATTGTTGACCCTTGGATACAAAGTTGGGTGTTTTTAGTGCAGTTTGCGAACATCATCAGGTAAACGATGCTTAACAACATCACGGTTTATCATGAGTTATGAAAACTGTCATCATTTGATGCTCTTTTAAATAATATTAAATGACAAATGTCTAGTCATAGATCCCCCCCCCCCCCAAAAAAAAAGGCATTTTGTGTCAGTTTCTTCATTAAATCGGAAGTGTTTAACCACCGGTCATAATTCACTTTACTTGGGGAGGAATACTCACTCAGGTTTGTCCCTCTTGACTTTGACGGAGATCTCTTTAATCCGTTCTACGGCTAAGTTAGTGGCCTTGCGGAAGGCACGGACGATGATTTGTGGGTGAACTCCCTCATCGATGAATGGCTTGCACTGTCTGAGGAACTCGCCGGCAAGAAGAACCACACTGGTAGTTCCATCCCCAACCTGTCATTAGGATGGTAACAAACTTGTCAATGTGGGTGAGTTGGAAACTAAGTGTCATTTTGGACATAAAGCAAAATGGATTTTTTTTTTACTTAACCATGACAAAAGTAAAAACATATATCTCAGGATTATCAATGCCATTTCATATGTTTTCTGTGAAGTTTTTTTCAAGATAATGTAAAACAGTTATGGTTTCTATTCTATGACGGAAGTATTTTCTAACTTTGAAGAAACCCTGTCTGTATCTCAAAATGAATCTTCATGTTTACCTCGGCATCTTGTGACTTGGCGATATCGACTAGGGTCTTTGCTGCCGGATGGACGATGTCCAAAAGCTTCATGATTGTTGCACCGTCATTTGAGATTGTAGCTTTTCCTGAATGAAAAAAGGAATCGTGTGTCAATTATATGCAGCACACATTTCTATCATTGTAAATTGAGTATGTGAACGTGTGCAGGGGAACCCCGTATAAATTAAGTCTCCAAATTTTCCCCTATCCTTACATGCGAGGGTATTTTTCCCTTCTGTGTATTTTACCATTTAAGGTTCCTATTTCAGGGGCACCATGAATTCTAAATGGCGTGGGGGAAAAAAACTATCCTTACATGCGTTTTACACAATCTTAATGACCTGTTCTAGGTTTTATTATTTTGATTAATCAATTTATCCAATTTACATTTCACCGATGGGCCTACGGGCCAATATATATGCATATGCTAGACAATCATTGACGAGAATCTATCTTGATATTGACAGACAGTTTTATCTTTTGAATCTCCAAAAGAGAATTCATGCTCACCTCCTTGATCTACCACTAGTTTATCCATGCCCCTGGGGCCGAGAGTTGTGCGGACTGCATCGACGATGGCATTACAAGCGTTGATGTTACTGATGAGTTGCGGCTTGCCCTGGGAGGAATCAGTGCCCTCCTTGAGCAGGATAATCGGTGTGTTATTCTGTAAGAATAAGAGATGCATGTCACATGAATTAAGGGCCGTCAATTAATAAAGTCACACAAATATGTCCTGTCACGCTTTTCCCCACAATTGAGAGGGGTTAAACATCAGAGCTGCCAACCTCAAAATTTCCAAAATCGTATTTTTTGGGTATTTTTTTTGCCTGAAAAGCGTATTTAGCGTACTCCCTTCCCCCCAAAAGCGTACGCAATGCGTACTTTTGATTTAAGGTCCTTGCATTAATATTACATTAATAAAAACATGATAATTTGTCTGTTCCATTATAGCCAAGGCAAAAAAAAAGGATCCCTTGAAGGGGGGGGTGGAACCAAAAAAGTTTGGACCCCTCTTGAGGGGGGGGGGGGATGTACAACCGTGATGTCTATCAAAAACGTGATGTGTAGTAACTACACAGTTACTACACATCACGGCAGACCATCCAAACTTGATGTGTATCAAATGATCGTGATGTGTAGTAACCATCCAACCGTGATGTGTAGTAACAAACGTGATGTGTAGTAGCTTTGGGCTACCTGAATTAAGGCACCTCCAACCGTTATCTGTATCAATAAACGTGATGTGTATCAACTGGTTGGTGGAAGCAGGTCGAGAAAAGGAAATGTAGAGGAGGGGAGGAGGACAGTATAAGTCAAGGACATCTTAGCATAATCTCATTCTATAATCTTAGGGTTTGGGTTTGAGTAAGGGTGTTGTTAAGATTTTGTATTTTTAAGATTATTGACTGAGGATTAAGATGATGTTTATAGAGCGTTTGTTCATGTCTGTGGTTGAAGAGATGGTAAGTTCCAGAAAGACAACATGTTTTGATACAGATGAGGTCAGGAGAATTATAAAATTCCTTGATACAGATCACGTCATTTTGAAACAGATTACATTGTTTTGATACAGATCACGTTGTTTTGATACAGATCACGTTCCCATAGTCAGTCCGAGAATTATCTAGGACTAAAATGTGTACTCAATATATATGAAATAATAGCCAATAAAGGCCAAAAAGCGTACTGCATACCTCAAAAGCGTACTAAATCGTACTCAAAATGCAAAAGCGTATTCTGGCTCAAAATGAGGCCAAAAAGCATACTAATACGCCAAAAGCGTACTACTTGGCAGCCCTGAAACATGAACATGTTAACGCCTTCTCCCCTCTCTTGGATTAATGAACGAGCACTGCCTTACAGTTAGGCCACTCAAAATTGTATAGGATTAAATGTTTTTCACAACCAAAATTCACATTTTAGTAGTTAAGAATTTATTGGTCTTTAAAAGTGGGGAAAATGTAAATAATTTGTATCCTACTGCATTACTGGCAGTATTTAGCTTTAATTTGATACAAATTTGCCATAATTTGTCCATTTTTATCATGTTTTTCATCAAAATTTGGAGAAAAAAAAGAATTCGCCCAAAAGCTGATTTTTATGATGCGCGCGGTGATGAGAAACCATTTTATTTTTTTAAGTGGCCTTACAAGTGTGATGTAGCCATTAGACTATCCTCTCCAGAAACAAGGTTCCTACTTGGACCAGACTTCTTTTTGGCCTGGGTACATGTAGTTCCTTGCAGGTTATCGGGAAGATCAGCCCATATAAAGCCTCCTGGGGTAACGGTTCTATGAACCCGGCCCGGACTATGTTTCGTCCCATATGCATAGGTGGCGCCAATGCTATATTAGTCTGCTGCCGAGCAGTCACAAGCAGTTCCTGCTGGGTACTCCTCGTGAAAACAACTCTTGCGTGAGTCCTACCAGTACTTCACCCCCAGAACTCCTACACCATGCTCTACAGTGTCAATACTCTGTTCCTCATTGTTATATGTATAAGCTACGCCCTCAACATTTACAATACACCTTGTGTAGCCTTTGCTGAACCTCTTGTAGTGTAGGGGCCTATTCGTTGGGCCGAAAAACACGTATCTAGGGTTACACTCTGACGTTACTAGGCATGGCCGCCATATTGGGCCGCGTACAGTGTTGTCGCCTGTGCATTGTGCTCTGCGTTATGAAGAGTGTACACTGGCAACCTGCGCATACCAAATGACCGATTATGACCATTATTTTGCTCTAAATGATTAATGGTTCGCACACCATGGCCGGATGTGCCATAGCCTTTACCTGTAATCATATCAGGACTGAAACTGCTAAATCGTTCAAGAAATTAGCCATTGAATGCCCCCCCCCCCTGTACTGAAGCGTGTAGACGTGTCGTGTACCCGGCACAACATGGACGCCGTGCGTAGTAACGTCAAAACGTAACCCTAGATACATAGTTACCGGCCCAACGAATACTTAGCCTCTTAGGGGTGATCAACTAAATATGTCATGCTTTTTTTGGGCCATTTTGGCCATTTTGAACACCCCCCATGTAGGCATGATGTATTGTTTATCGACCAGAATTCTTTCAGATTACAACTGTTCAAAGAGGCATTAACAGAATTACATGAATATTAGTGGCACCCTAGATTTTTGTGGCCTTGATCCATGGATTCTTGGCACATAAGTCTCGTCACATGATAGCCAACTTCCGGGCGCTTTAATATTATACGGGCTCCAGATATTATCACCCACACTCGCCATAGGCTTGAAGGATGGGCAAACATTTTTGTCTGCAAATATCTTCATTAATATTGAGATTTGGGCTATAAAATTTCAGATCCAGGACCTCTTTAGGCCAACTTAGATGTGGATATTTTTACTTTGAAACAGTGAAAAAGTTTTTTTTTTTTTTTTTTTAATTCAAAGTTTTATTTTATCCTGGGACAAGTTGTCAGTCTAGGGCCTATAGCCCTAGCCCCGATCTCCCCGCGTCGACCCAGTTTGGTCATGTGTGTAACAACCAGTATGTTCGTTTGGCTCTTTCAGTGTAAATGTCAGTTCCACACACCTATCAACCAAAGAGTCTATTGAACTAAGAATATAAAGCGCCAGCGCTACAGGACTAAACAGGACATACATTTGTCAGTTTGTTACCGTACTGTTGTTAGCACCCTACCCAGGAGATCGGTTCACATATTCTTTCTTATACCCTATACCCTATTCTATCGACCAGATTTACCATTAACAATAGTTTTGCCAGTCGTATACAGAGCTGTCTACTCTTAATTCCTTTGAACAGTGGAAACTCCATTAACAATAGAGTTCCTACTCGTCTAGTACCCTGATGTCAGTACCCTGATACAGAAGATGTGATTGATCGTTCCTCCACCTTTCGTAGAAATATTTCACTAATTTACTCAGGATTTGTTTTTTGAACGCTTTTTTGTCCAGCGTCCACCGGACGTCTGGTTGAAGACAGTTCCACCTTGCGAACGCTTGGTAAGTGGGGTTATGGAGCAGGAAGTTTTGTTTAGGGTGTTTTTGTCTAATAACCGGGGCACCTGTGGCTCTAGTACCTGTACACGGGAGGATGTCTAGATTGCCTGTATAGAGCAACCTGTGGCATGTCGTGTTTTGTAGGTAAATCCTACGTAGCTCCAGTGGTAGCAATTTTGCTCTGGCATGTAGATCCTTCACATGAGCTTCCTGGGGATTTCTTATACTGAAGCATAGTCTCAACGCGTTGTTCTGCAGCACCTGTAGGTGCCCGTTGTGTGCCATTGTTATTCTAGTAAGGAACACAGATCCGTAGTCCATATAAGGTAATAGCATAGTCTTGTATATCAGCACCGCCGTCCCCACGTCTACAAATGGTCTTATGTATTTGAACATCCACGTCTTATAGTCTACCGCCTGCGCCATTTTACTGTACTGCGCTTCATATGACAGATTACTGTCTATCACGATACCAAGGTATGTATATGTGTCTGTGCTGTGGAGTATCGTGTTCCTCAACCGGATTTGTAGCTCCTCTTGTTCTAGTGTACGGGATATTAGCATTGTTTTTGACTTGGCCGGGTTTATTGTCAGCTTTTTCGCATTACACCATTTCTCTAACGTCTCAAGGTCTTTCTGCATTACTCGGTTTATTTCTACGACATCTCCTGCGCTGTACACTAGCATGGTGTCGTCTGCATACAGTCTGATTTTGGACGTCACTGGTAGATTCGGGATATTGTTCACGTACATTATAAACAGCAGTGGCCCCAAGATAGATCCTTGGGGCACTCCATACGTTACCTCTTCCCATCCTGACAAGACATTGTTGCAGATCGTCCTTTGTCTCCGCCCTGTCAGGTAGCTCTCAAACCAGTCCTGGGCGATTCTGTTTACCCCCAGTTCAGGTAGTCTCTCTAGCAGCTGCTTATGATCTAATGTGTCGAACGCCTTCGAGAAGTCTAGGTATATGACCCCTGTGTGTTGCCCCTTCACTTGTGCCTCGTAAGCTTCCGTATTCACCAGAAACACTGCGTCGAGTGTACAATGGTTTTCTCTGAAGCCCGACTGCGCTTTATGCAATAGTCCATTCTCCTCCATATAGGCATACAGTTGTGTATGGACTAGCCTCTCCACAACCTTGCCCGGGACCGGCAGGAGTGAGATGGGCCTTAGCTCCGACGGCGAGGTCGGGGCTGTCACCTTCGGGGCTGGCACCACCTTAGCCGTCTTCCACCTGCTTGGGAACTCCCCTTCTGCCAGTGAGTTGTTTACTATAGCTGTAAATTCTGCTAGCAGTATGAGTAGGCTGTCTCTGAGCAGTCTGGCAGATATAGTTTCTATTCCAGACGACTTTGTGATATCGATTTTCTTTATCTCTTTCCATACTTGGTTCTGAGTTACTGCTTTTATCCTGAATCTCGTCTCTACCTGCGGTACATTTATTGGCCTCGGCTCCTCCCTCTCCGTTGGGAGCTTACTCGCCAGGTTCGCTCCAATGTTGGCAAAATACTCGTTAATGACTGTAGAGACCTCTTCTGTTGGTATTGGTTCATCATCCGCTAGAAGGTGGATCGGCTGTCTTTTCTTCTTTTTGGCTGGCAATAGCTTCTGTAGACTCTCCCAAAACTTTTTTGGGTCTTTCTTGTGTGCTCTCAGCTTCTCCCCTATGTATACCCCTTTCGCTCTTCTAACCAGCGTGTTCGTCAGCGTTCGCAGCGCCTTTGCTCGTCTGGCTGTAATCGGGTCGCCCGTTCTCTTTGCTCTCTTGAACGTCTCATCTCGGTCTCTCATTAGCTCCAATAACTCATTACTCAGCCATTCTGGCTTTTCATCTCTAAACCTATATTGTTTCAATGGGTGGAGGACGTCCGCCATCTCTCTAATCTTATCTTCCATTATGTTCCACATTTCCCCTGTGTCTTTCCCTCTCATGAGTTGCTCCCAGTCCTCCCTTTTCAATATACCTTCCATTTTCCTGTAGTCATAGTTAAAGTATGACCTCCCTGTGAATTCTACTTTAATGTGTCGCCCCTTTTTCTTCTTCATAACCGAGAAAATTGGTGAGTGGTCGCTGATGTTCACTGGTATCAGTCCCGCTGCCATGATGTTATCCGCCCCTGTGTAGATCTGGTCCAGTGTGTTGACGTCGTTATGTAGCGGCCTGGTGGGTTCAGTGATAAGTGGTTTTAGCTGGTACGTACGGGCAAGCTGATGCATGACAGAGCTGTTATGCACTGCCGGGGCTAAGTTCATGTTGAAGTCGCCTCCCACATACAGTGTCGCCCCTGGGTAGTGCCTGGTCACGAGGTGAAGAGCCTGTTGTAGATGTTGTCTAAATGCATCCTCACTGCCTCTGTGTGGTCTGTATAGACTTATCACCACTTCAGGCCTGCATTCCTTCCTATGTATCTTGACCGCCAGTAGTTCACAGTCTTTTGTCATTACATTACATTCCGGCGCTTTTAGTCGCATCTGTGGGATTGTATCTTTAACGTATATACTCACCCCTCCTGCCCTATCAACTATCCTGTCCTGCCGGTGCATACTGTACCCATTGAACTCGTAATAGCTGTCAGGGGTCCATGGTTTGAGCCATGTTTCCGAGAAAGCTATGACGTGTGGCTTTCTTGTATAGGTGAAGTACCTCAGCGACTCACTCTTGTTTTTCATACTTTGGGCGTTCCAGAAGATCAGCTTAAACCCTTTTATATTCGACTCATCCATTTGAGGTTACTGCTGCTATCCCCTCCCCCCCTCCCTGCCCCGACTTCACCATCTCGACGCTCCTTCCCCCTCTTTCCATCTTCTTCTCTCCGTCTTGTTGCCACTTAGCCCGGTTACTGACTCCACACCCTACACATACAACATATAAAAGGTTCAGTGAGCCCCTCCTCTCAGGATTAGGACCCCTTTTCCCTACATTTAGATTGTCAGCTTTACGTCCTGCGACCTGGTTTGCTGTCATCTTGTTGTAAACAGTGGAGGCGTGGGGCCTTGGTGTAGTTCACGACTTGACATCAGCACCACTGTGCACACCCCCCATACCCCAGGTTCTGTTAAGTCTAGGGGTGGGCAGGCTTGGGGGTGTACCAACTGTTTTATCAATGTGTCAAAAAACTCAGAGTTCTCAATGCAACAGTTTATTTCAAAAACTCACTTTTCTGAGGAACACAATTTATTTCACATGATCTATATATTTTCTGTTAATATTCTACCACCTCTTGTTACACAACGCTCTCGTCCATTAACAATAGACCAGTTCGTTTAAAGAGTAAACATTCAATCTTAGTCCTTGGCTATACACTACCCTTTTCCTATCACCCATTGTAAGGTACCTTGTTCGTCCATTAACAATAGACTTTTGGTTGTGTTTTACTTTTTGTTTGGTAGTAGCCATATATCAATAAAATTTGTCTATGATCATCCCGCCATACAGCCTATCATAATGTTAACATGGTCGCAACACTGAACTGGTAGTAACACAACTGTCTTATTCTACTGGTACACCGTGTCATTCCTTGTGCACGCTGTGGCCTAGGGTAGCTTATTCCTTGAAGGGGCTACCGTCTGAAAATATAATCCCCTGCCCATTGACAATAGGCAGGGTAGCCCATTAACAATAGGCTATACAACACAGTGTGACATTAACAATATCCACCATGAACAGCAGACCACATAGTCACCCGCGTGCGTGACACTGGTGTAATGATGAATGGGGGGGGGGGGGGGGGGGGGGGGGGGGGGAGGCGCGTCCATATACACCTTTATTCTAATATTATTCTACCGGTAATATTATGACTTGACGTCTGATCATTACCTTATCATTTTTCATCAAATTATAACAATTTATACAGGAATGACATTTTAATCATTTAATGAGTCTATCGAATATATCCTGCGCGTGTATACACGCCGATTACTGCTTTAAATTCCCGACGCCCTGGTTATTACTATACTACCACAGGCAATATGATGTTTTTGATCTGGGTATTAGCCTGACACCTGTACATCCATGTTTAACGATATATACACAAATAACGGTTTAGTACGTGTATAGCAATATCCACACACTCAATGGTACAATTTGGCATGAGGCATATACAGACTTGGGGTATTTTGACTAGGTGAGTAGTATTGTGATTGTATTTCATATATAGGTCTTTGACAAACCTCGTATAGTCATAGCTGATTACACTAATATGGCGTGTCGTCCATGGGCTTGGCCTACAAGTAGGCCTACTGTCTGCAAATTGTTTTAACGCGGTCCATCAGTGCCTCTTATGAATAGGTGTAATTACTGCCGCATTCATCACGATTGCAGTGGTGGTGAGGCACCTTACTTTCCAGCTGTACGCTGTTTCTTAATGATAATGTATGGCATGCCAAGTTCTAGCGATTTTAGTATACAAGAGTATCAATCATAGTCAATCATAATCTTTCACCTCTATACCCTGGAGTCACACCATCTAAAAAATAGCGCGACTAATTAAATATAACTTAATATATAACAGTACACAAAAGTGCATAAAAGTATATAAAACATGAGCATTTCCTTGACTATTCTACCGTATCAGCAAATATAAACATAAAAATTAAATAGAATATAAAGATACGTAACCTTTGCATTACATTCATTACCAGATATAAGATTAACCTTTATATTCTTTAAACCATATACATATAACCTTACATGACATATTTCTTAGCACCTCACATAATAAAAAGTAAAAAAACATACATTTTGCAATATTATTATTCAGAGATATACAAATAAAGATAACACCATGACACGCTTCACACTATTTGCACCATATGATCTAATATATACTACCCCCCCTTTGTTACATTATAATTTTGCGCCTGTCAGGCCCCCCTGTCCCCCCGGGCCCCCAACAGCTGTAACGCATTACTGCCACTGCCAGGCCCATGACTGATTCATGACTTGACTTGAATCTGAGTCATCTGCATGAGCTGGTCTTTTTAGGGAGTGTTCATTTATTAATTACAGGGGGGGTGGTGGTGAGATTTCGCGCGGAGGGACGAAATCTTTTTCGCCCCCCCCCCCCCCGAGAGCGCGTGGAATGTTTTGACTTTTGTGCCCCCCCCCCTCGCTGAAGGCGCCGAAATTTTTTCGCCCCCCCCCCCCTTGATCTAAGTAACGCGCTGGCTTTTATGCTAAAAAGTGGCTTAAATTTTTACGCCCCCCCCCCAAGAGCATTAGAATTTTTTACGCCCCCCCCCCCTCAGGAGGGGTCGGACATTTTTACGCCCCCCCCCCAAACCCACCAACCCCCCTGTAATTAATAAATGAACACTCCCTTATTTTAAAACTTGTTTCAAGTTGTTGTCATTCAAAACAATGCCAATCAGGCAATCTATTGAAAAGTTCAACCCCGGAGTTTAATCATTTAATGCTAGAATTTGGTCAGGACAATCATTAGCATTCTGGCATATATGAATGATTCATGGTTGATGGGTTGACAACTCAAGACTGAGTAGACAGACCAGTCTCACAGACGACTGAGTGACTGCCTCTCTCTGTTTTGCACTTTCGACTCATTCATTGAGACGGAGACGACAGCTGTCAAAAATACAAACAGGGGCTAGAGGATAACAATTGCCAGTAGGAAGCACAGGACAACAATTTACACGTTCCATGATACTATCCAGTGCTTTTCTACATGCGGAAGCATTTATTAGGGAAGCACCTCCACCCTGGTAACAAGAAAAGTTAAGCATCAACACGTTCCGATCTGTCAAATCATGCCTGTGTTTACAACGATCGAGAACCTTCCATGGGCATGTCAGTCATTTCAAGAGCCCATTACACAAACACGATATGCCTGTAAAAATATAATACAGGGCTAAATATGTCCTATGAATATCCACCAGTAATATTCTGCAGCGATACGATGAGATTATATCGGATTGCACAGATAAATTGCGATTTAAAAATTACATACCATGTTGATGCCGGCTTTCTGTGATCAATGGCGTCTCTCGTGAAACCTCGTCGAGAACGCGGTGTCAATTAACGGCCTCTCTTCCAGAGGGCGCAACCATCGGTTTATCGTTTCTGCAGCAGCCGTCAGATGTCAGGACAAGCGTAAAATTGCCGCGCAAGACGTTAACGCGCGGACTAGGCCACCCCATTACGTAATCGTCCATAATATTTCGCTGGTTAGGCAAGTCCTAAAAGGCGGAAGTACCAGCGACCGGGTAACATCTAGTTCTCAAATGTCCCGCATGGGGGCACGTCGGTGGACGCTAGTTTGCAGCGATGGCAATAGGGGGCGCGTCACTCGTAGTCCGATGCAGCAAGGGCTATAGGCCGACCCGGAATTGACAATTTTTATGTAGGCCTAGGCCTAGTAGTGGGGGAGGGGCGAAAATGTTTTATAGTATAGGCTTATAGAGAATATCATAATATATACCTATAGTAGGTCTATAGGCCTACCAAGTATTGACAATTTTTGTGTAGGCCTAGGCCTAGTAGTGGGGGAGGGGCGAAAATGTTTTCTAGTATAGGCCTATAGAGAATATTATAATATATACCTATAGTAGGCCTATAGGCCTACCAAGTATTGACAATTTTTGTGTAGGCCTAGGCCTAGTAGTGGGGGGAGGCAAAAATGTTTCTATAGTATAGGCCTATAGAGAATATTATGATATGTACCTATAGTAGGCATATAGGCCTACCAAGTATTGACAATTTTTATGTAGGCCTAGGCCTGGTAGTGGGGGGGGGGCGAAAATGTTTCTATAGTAGGCCTATAGGCCTATAGAGAATATTATAATATAAACCTATAGTAGGCCTATAGGCCGACCCGGAATTGACAATTTTTATGTAGGCCTAGGCCTAGTAGTGGGGGAGGGGCAAAAATGTTTTATAGTATAGGCCTATAGAGAATATTATAATATATACCTATAGTAGGCCTATAGGCCTACCAAGTATTGACAATTTCTGTGTAGGCCTAGGCCTAGTAGTGGGGGAGGGGCGAAAATGTTTTATAGTATAGGCTTATAGAGAATATTATAATATATACCTATAGTAGGGCTATAGGCCTACCAAGTATTGACAATTTTTGTGTAGGCCTAGGCCTAGTAGTGGGGGGAGGCAAAAATGTTTTCTAGTATAGGCCTATAGAGAATATTATAATATATACCTATAGTAGGCCTATAGGCCTACCAAGTATTGACAATTTTTGTGTAGGCCTAGGACTAGTAGTGGGGGGAGGCAAAAATGTTTCTATAGTATAGGCCTATAGAGAATATTATGATATGTACCTATAGTAGGCATATAGGCCTACCAAGTATTGACAATTTTTATGTAGGCCTAGGCCTAGTAGTGGGGGAGGGGCGAAAATGTTTTATAGTATAGGCCTATAGAGAATATTATAATATATACCTATAGTAGGCCTATAGGCCTACCAAGTATTGACAATTTCTGTGTAGGCCTAGGCCTAGTAGTGAGGGAGGGGCGAAAATGTTTTATAGTATAGGCTTATAGAGAATATTATAATATATACCTATAGTAGGCCTATAGGCCTACCAAGTATTGACAATTTTTATGTAGGCCTAGGCCTAGTAGTAGGGGTGGAGCGAAAATGTTTCTATAGTAGGCCTATAGGCCTATAGAGAATATAGTTTTGACAATTTTTATGTAGGCCTAGGCCTAGTAGTGGGGGAGGGGCGAGAATATTTTATAGAATAGGCCTATAGAGAATATTATAATATATACCTATATAGTAGGCCTATTTGAATGTAGGTCTAGGCCTACCAGACCCCCCCCCCCTATCCGGATGTAGAGGGGTCCTCTCTGAGGTCAGAGAGTTCTGATTCAATGTATAAATGGCATACCTCTCCCAAAACAATGGTTAACAAAGTGTTGCACTCTTATAGGTCTATAATTATTATAGGCCTATAATAATTATATATACAAAAATGTCATTTGGGTATAGGGGGATTTTGTATCATGGGGGGGATAGGCCTACATATAGGTACTACTCGGTATTGACAATTTTTATGTAGGCCTAGGCCTAGTTAGGGGGGAGGGGCGAAAATGTTTCTACAGTAGGCCTATAGGCCTATAGAGAATATTATAATATATACCTATAGTAGGCCTATAGGCCTACCAACTATTGACAATTTTTATATAGGCCTAGGCCTACTATAGGTATATATTATAATATTCTCTATAGGCCTATACTATAGAAACATTTGTGCCCCCCCACTACCAGGCCTAGGCCTATATAAAGATTGTCAATACTTGTTAGGCCTATAGCCCTACTATAGGTATATATTATTATATAGGCCGACCCGCAAAAATGTTTCTATAGTATATATATACTATTATGATATATACCTATAGTAGGCATATAGGCCTACCAAGTATTGACGATTTTTATGTCGGCCTAGGCCTGGTAGTGGGGGGGGGGGGCAAAAATGTTTTATAGTATAGGCCTATAGAGAATATTATAATATATACCTATAGTAGGCCTATAGGCCTACCAAGTATTGACAATTTTTATGTAGGCCTAGGCCTAGTAGTAGGGGAGGGGCGAAAATGTTTCTATAGTAGGCCTATAGGCCTATAGAGAATATTATAATATAAACCTATAGTAGGCCTATAGGCCGACCCGGAATTGACAATTTTTATGTAGGCCTAGGCCTAGTAGTGGGGGAGGGGCGAAAATGTTTTATAGTATAGGCTTATAGAGAATATCATAATATATACCTATAGTAGGTCTATAGGCCTACCAAGTATTGACAATTTTTGTGTAGGCCTAGGCCTAGTAGTGGGGGAGGGGCGAAAATGTTTTCTAGTATAGGCCTATAGAGAATATTATAATATATACCTATAGTAGGCCTATAGGCCTACCAAGTATTGACAATTTTTGTGTAGGCCTAGGCCTAGTAGTGGGGGGAGGCAAAAATGTTTCTATAGTATAGGCCTATAGAGAATATTATGATATGTACCTATAGTAGGCATATAGGCCTACCAAGTATTGACAATTTTTATGTAGGCCTAGGCCTGGTAGTGGGGGGGGGGCGAAAATGTTTCTATAGTAGGCCTATAGGCCTATAGAGAATATTATGATATAAACCTATAGTAGGCCTATAGGCCGACCCGGAATTGACAATTTTTATGTAGGCCTAGGCCTAGTAGTGGGGGAGGGGCAAAAATGTTTTATAGTATAGGCCTATAGAGAATATTATAATATATACCTATAGTAGGCCTATAGGCCTACCAAGTATTGACAATTTCTGTGTAGGCCTAGGCCTAGTAGTGGGGGAGGGGCGAAAATGTTTTATAGTATAGGCTTATAGAGAATATTATAATATATACCTATAGTAGGGCTATAGGCCTACCAAGTATTGACAATTTTTGTGTAGGCCTAGGCCTAGTAGTGGGGGGAGGCAAAAATGTTTTCTAGTATAGGCCTATAGAGAATATTATAATATATACCTATAGTAGGCCTATAGGCCTACCAAGTATTGACAATTTTTGTGTAGGCCTAGGACTAGTAGTGGGGGGAGGCAAAAATGTTTCTATAGTATAGGCCTATAGAGAATATTATGATATGTACCTATAGTAGGCATATAGGCCTACCAAGTATTGACAATTTTTATGTAGGCCTAGGCCTGGTAGTGGGGGGGGGGCGAAAATGTTTCTATAGTAGGCCTATAGGCCTATAGAGAATATTATAATATAAACCTATAGTAGGCCTATAGGCCGACCCGGAATTGACAATTTTTATGTAGGCCTAGGCCTAGTAGTGGGGGAGGGGCAAAAATGTTTTATAGTATAGGCCTATAGAGAATATTATAATATATACCTATAGTAGGCCTATAGGCCTACCAAGTATTGACAATTTCTGTGTAGGCCTAGGCCTAGTAGTGAGGGAGGGGCGAAAATGTTTTATAGTATAGGCTTATAGAGAATATTATAATATATACCTATAGTAGGCCTATAGGCCTACCAAGTATTGACAATTTTTGTGTAGGCCTAGGCCTAGTAGTGGGGGGAGGCAAAAATGTTTCTATAGTATAGGCCTATAGAGACTATTATAATATATACGTATAGTAGGCCTATAGGCCTAACAAGTATTGACAATTTTTATGTAGGCCTAGGCCTAGTAGTAGGGGTGGAGCGAAAATGTTTCTATAGTAGGCCTATAGGCCTATAGAGAATATAGTTTTGACAATTTTTATGTAGGCCTAGGCCTAGTAGTGGGGGAGGGGCGAGAATATTTTATAGAATAGGCCTATAGAGAAAAGTCGGTGTTAAGGGGGTATATTTAAAAACCCATAACACGGATGGTGTTGTTCAGGTATTAGAGTGCAGGGACCGGGACGTGTAGCACCCTATCTACACGTACGTGTAGGGGGGTTTCCCGCGGGAAAACGGCATACTGACACGGGCGAGATGGGAAAAGGCGCGCACGCGGCGTGCGCGCCTACGGCGCGCACGGAACTACTTTAAGATGTATACGTGCGCGGGGGCGCACTGGTCCGCGGCTTAGCAGCTACGAATTGCCGCGCAGACCCAGTGTGACAACTAAGATCACGAGAACTGTGGTGAAGTGAACTGTGGATACTAGGCTGTGTGAGCATTTTGAGGGGGTTGTGTAGGGTAGAATCTATGTGTGGTAGGCCTATAGAATAGAGGTCACAGCAGTTTTTGTATCCATGAAATGTCCTGTTTTTCACCCCAAAGGTAGCTTTCAACATTTAGAAATGGAAAATGGAAAAAAATGGGGGGGGGGGGGGGGGGTCCCGAGCTACTTTTTTTATTACAGATTTTTGAAAAAAAAAAGAATTCTCTATTTTTGCCAAAAAAATACAAAAAAAGGAAATTTTCATGATTTTTTTTCTTAGTGAACCAATGCCCACATTAATTTTGTATTGCACATGAGTAATGCTAGGTTATGTCCTTTAATGGGAAAAATAGAATGATGGTCAAAAAATGTACCTTTGTATGAAAAAAGAGTGGTTTTATGACGATTATTCAAATTTAATGCATAATTCTTCAGCAATATCTAAATATCACTGAAAAAAATCCATGAACTTTTTTTTTATTTTTTCAAAAAATTGTTCAGATCAATAGCTTTCATTTCAAAGGACTTTTGATAGGTGGTCCCGGGCATATTTTTATGGTTTTGGGCCTTTGAAATTAAAAAATAGTGCAAAAATGGTCTAAATCTCATATTTAGAGCCTAAAAAAATGGGTAAACAGGCAAAAATCGGGGTGAAAAATGGGTGTATTTCCTACCCTTGGTTATTTCAAAGAACCTGATGAGATCTTTATATATTTAGATAATGATTTATTGCTTGATACCGTAAAACCCCGCCTTTGATTTTATTTGGGATTTATTTTTCCTACAAGACAGATTTTTTCCCAAAGTTAGGGGGTCGTCTTAAAGGTGGGGTTTAAATATAAAGGTTTAAAGAGAAATTCATTTTAAAGGCTAATTCATACAAGACGATTTTATTTCTCAAACTAGGGGGTCGTCTTAAAGGCGGGGTCGTCTTAAAGGTGGGGTTTTACGGTAAGTCCAATGTTCTAACTTATAGAAAAAATTGCAAATATTTTTAGCTATAAATACATCAAATATTCAAAGTCCAATTAAACGCACAATTTTGCTCGAAATTGTCTGATCTTTTTATATAGCTTAGTCAGCATATATATGTTTCTAGTTTATTAATTAACCCTTTCCCTGCTGGCCTTGAAAAATGTCATTTGGGACTTGACCACCGGCCCTATGCCATGAGAATATGCAACTTTGCAAGTATATGTGCTCCCTTGGATAGTGGCTAAGGAGTGAAATTAATTGTATTGGAGAAAGAATTGACACTTTTTTGACAAGGGGACGTAGTATTAATGTTAAATATGTTTGGATTGATTCAAAAATTCTTATTCTTTGTTTCATAGCAGGAGCTGTAATTTAGTTGTATTGATGCCCTAGGGTACAAATTTTGCTGCCCTATGGCAGCGGCGTTTTTTCAAGGGTATTTAAGATGCTGCCCAGAGGCAGCAGTGGCCCTTAAAGGGTTAATATTACCTCAATCTGATACATATAAGCTATATGCGCAGAGACCTGCGCAGTGGTCCGTTTTCAATGAGTAGCGATCAACCTTAAACGGCAGCAAGTCTGAGAAGGTTCAGGAGGAGTCAGGAGGATCTGATGGTAATGTCACATAGGAAGGAGTGATGCAGGGTAGCCCTACCGGACACCGGGTACCAGAGACCGGGTACCAGTGACGGACAAAAAAGACTTCTATACTAGGGCTCTATGATGATGAGGCAGGAGGAGCTCGGAGACGGATAGAGGGTGTGGAAGGAAGAATATGTAAGCTATAGCCTACAATGAAGCATTCAGAAGGGCGGGAGGCCTAGATGAATCGCCATGGGTTAGGACAGTCGCGGTACTGTGTATGACAGAACCAAAACCACAATTCCGGAGATGGACCATCACAACGAGGACAGTTTTCTGTGGACATGAAACCAAAACCACTGGTCCGGTTGATAGACCGGATCACGTTGATAGGACAGTGCGAACTGTAGCATATCAAAGACAAAACCATCATGGCGATGGGCCATGATATTGTACGCTTGGGAAGATAAAGGGGAAGAAGGGAACACCTGTGTGCAGGGTAGAGTTAACTATAACAAGAATGACAAAAACAGAACTATAAATAAGCAACTTTATTTAAAACATCAGAAGCCTTGAGCGCACACAGTTAACCGGGCATATGCCGATCCGGAACAAACATCATAAATAAGAACAATCCTTTCGATATTAGGAGCGGCAAAAGAACCGATCCGAAAGGATTTACGGGGACGTGCCGGTCGCTGTCAGGTGAAACGCAGCCAGAGCGGTTTAATATGAGTCATTGGTATCCTAACTAGAAGCCGGCGGGCGAGCAGCCAACACGCCACGCGTATCATCCAATCCCCGCGCGAGCACGACACGACACCTGGCGGCAGAAACCAAAACAGAAACATGATTAGTTAAGGCAAGGCTCGTCCCACATTATGCACATGTCAGCAATGTCCAATAGGAGGGAGGAAGACCCCCCCCCCCACCCTATGCTAATAACTAATGGCGGTATATAATCGCCCGTGAGGCCCGGGGAGAGCAGAGAGAGAGGGAAAAGGAGATTTGCTGCATCTCGAAAATCTAGGGGAGCTTATCTGAATCAGGGGAATTATTTACATTCTCGGAGTAGGAGCCGACGGCTCTCGACGGCCCCACTTTGGATCTATATCGACAGAACGATTTATATATTCCAGTAAATGCCTCTATACGGCGAGGCGGGCCCCGCCAGCGGAGTTACGCCTGCCGGAGTTAATAAGAGCCATATGCGCCCTCACCATCCGCGGTGAGCGGCTCTGAGCTACGGGAAACAGCCTTAGCGGAGAATACTGGCGCGTGGCGGAGAAGCCGTCAACACCGCCGCAGCGCGGAAGCCTGCCAGCCCACCTCCTGCTCAGAAAGGCCTCGGCCGCCACCCTACTGGACGGCGGCTGGAGATAAAAGGGGAGTTGATTCCCTTTGAAAGACCGAATGTTAAGACGTCCTTCACGCCGGAGTGAAGGATAGGAACATAAAATAATCAGCACAACTGTCTACCTTCTAGGCCTGAAACACATTTAGATCCTTTAGAAATAACCAAATGGGTAGAACTTAAACATGGGAAATTACCTCTCTCTCTCCTTGCAATCACATTATTTGCTCCCCTATGGAATCTGCTCTCAGTAATACAGGTATCAATGCGCAATATGATATGATTTAATTGGTGTTTATTGCAATTGGCCTGGAGACCAAGGCCTTAGGAAGGAGTCAGGGGCAGGTACATGTACCTGTCCAGGTGAGTACTCGAACACTCAGTTCACACCGGAGGAACCTACATACTTGTCACATTCCATGCATGGAAGGCCACATGCCTCCTTGAGTTGTTGTGTTAGATAGGATAAAGAAAGATCATTGTTAGGTAGTTGTGATATATTAGTATTATCTGAGGTTAGTAAGTAGTTAGCGTTGAGGCGCGAGTGACGTTCACCTATTCTAATGACCGTGTCAGCATTTAGAGGGCTTGCTTTAATGTGAGAAAACTGAAATGTCAATAAACAACCATGATATTCAAGAAATAGTCGTACCTCATTTCACATGCTGGAGAACTCTTTGTTTGTGTGCCTGGAGGTGCTCCTTATGGCGAGTTAAACTAGAATTACCTCTGAGATGAAATTAAGTTACCCCTTTCAGATCATTAGTCCACTATTACAGACTTACAGTAAAACCAATATGGTTCAGACCATTATGATGAGGGCAAGAGAATAAAGCTCTCTATACAGCCATGGGCATGATCAATAACAGTTAATTCCCCATCCATTAAATTAGTGCATTTCCATATAACGGTTACTCTCCAAGACCGATGGTCAGAAACAGAAGTCGGACGCGGATCGGATAGAGCTCGTCGCAGATCACTGAAGACGAAGTTGAAGACTCATTAGGACTTACAACACACATAGGGAACAAGACATTTAGTGTAGAGATCACTGAACACAGTACATACATAATAGGTAATATAACGAACATCATAGGGTGCACAATATGCGGGCAGTGTAGGCCTAGCCTATTGCTGGGATACCTGCATGTTAAAATTCATTTGGTGTGAATGGACCAGAAGGAAGGTAGTATATAACATTTGGTAGACACGCAGATCCCAGGGGCGTGGCAACCAGGGGAGACGAGGGAGCGGGGGGACATGTCCTCCCCACTTTTGACCAGCCCCAAAAAAGGTCAAACTGAAAAGGTAAATAAAGGTCAGAAACCCTACCTGTCCCCCCTACTTTGAAGCTGCTTGCCATGACCACGGTGTGAAGTGTTAGGTGCAGAACCGAAGAAGTTCTTTTAGTCTAGGGAGGTGAGAGCTGAAGCCTCACACTCAGAAAAGTCAGCATCATTGTCGCTAAAACCACTATACTCTGCTATGCTGAAAGTCAGGCAGTGAGTGTGCTCACATGGAAATGATGTGCTATAGTAATGATTAAAAATAGGATCATCAATTACAAATAATGTCAAATATCCAAATGCCATAAAATGCTTTGCTTTAATTGGGTTAATTCTTTAGTAAGATATGAGGAATGTGTATCAGGCTATGTAATATGAGCTCATTCTGATATATCTAAGCTAGACCTATACGCGCAGACACCTGAGCAGTGGGTTCATTTTCAAGGAATACTGAGGTATTGAACACTTTCTTGGACATTCACCTCAATGAGGAGTTATTCCACAAAGAAGTACAAAGGTGACTGCATAGGCTGACAATAATTTTAGTCAATAACAGTAAATTAATAATTGCCAAATAACCAGTCCACGAAGCATCTCGCAATCAATACAACAAAAGAAGTATGAAGTGACAATAGAACTAAGTATTTTATAGAGATGAAAAATATGATAGGGAGGAGGGAGTTAAAGTTAGGGTGATCAGTCCAAGGGTTAGCGCCAGTTGATTATATCCTGCTTGGGGGAGGCATTGGGGTTATTGTTCCATTTTCCCTTGATTTTCCTTTTGAATTCTTCCTTTTGGTTGATTTTCTAGACCTCACGGTCCAATTCATTCAAGGAGACATGCTTTTATGATAGTTTTAGGTAGTTTTCAATTTTTGTCACCAGGTGCCGTGTGCATAGACCCTGGCATACCCTTTTAACTATAGTGTGCAGGTCAATCACACTGCTACCTCCTATAGCAATCCTTCTGTACAGACGCAGGATTTAATAAGTTCCTGTCGGTGAGCACTTCCCAGGTAGGGGAGAGAGGGGCACGTTGAGCCACTTGTACACATTTATTTTTTTCCTGACTTTATCAAGGTCATCTGAACTATATTTTGTATCTAGCATTTACCTTATATCATTGCGTTATATGCAGACCCATGACAAAGCAAGTATGGCCATTTGTTGTATTTCTTTTGATTTTTTGAAAATAAAATCTTTGGGTGGTTCAATGTGCCCCATGCCCTGGGCAGGTTGACCCACCTACTGAGGCACCTTGAACCACATATCTTGAATGCTTCAAACAATTAGCAATATGGATTTATTATTGAAAGTTAAGGTGGAAATACTTGCTATTGTTACTTTTGCATAGGATTGAATATGAAAAATACATATTTAATGCATACAAATAATTAATTATAGCCTCTAGTTTAGTCACTTGTTAGTGCTTTACAAATTTTCCTTAATATAAACCATCTTCAGATTATTGCTGCTATTTGCATGTGCTGTATAAATCTTTAATTCTATTCTTTTATCATATAACAGGCTGTCCTGCTTCTGAAAAATGATACATCTGAGAATAAACACACTATGAATATGCTATGAAATAAATTATTATCATAACTAACAAAACATGTATTCTATTGTACTTGTATAACCAAAGTGTATATTGATATTGTGTTTCTTTCTGTGAGGCTTAATTCTAATGAACTATGGGTGGTTTAACCCATAGCCCTACCTTATGGGTTAGCCTATGGTTGACCCAGAGATGGAACTGAACAATATCATCACATCTATTGCTGACAAAGAGACCTTAAAAATGCTGCTTTCTGGTAAAAAAAAAAGTGGTGATAGTTTGTGCCTCTATGCATTGCACAGGCATGTATGTGGTAAATAATGGAACTAGTCCTTGAAGACAGAGATTTGGGTACTTTGAGCATGGTTCAAAGTGCCGCAATTTTTGTGGTTCAATGTACCCCATGCTGACCATCATAGATAAGGATGATTTAATTCAAATTACATAACACCTTCAGGATTAAGATCAGGTTCTACACAAGCGTTTAGATATATACTTTGACCTCCATATAGATCTTAGGCCAACAATGTTTTGTAACAACATAAGAAAAAAAGTTTAACGATTGCAAATTTTTACTTTCAATGGCTTGCATCTTTCATGTTGTCTGAGCTTCTCCTCAGCATCCTAAAATAATTATGATGTTGCTGCTCTGAACTATCTATATAAGGGGGTAATATGGTAGGCAAACTGCTGGAAAATTCCCAAAGGAATAGCAAAGAGAGCTCTCCCCTAGAAACTAACGCAGTCCGGCACTGGCATAACCATCGTCTTGTATATAGTTAGACACGATGTCTTCAGGTAGGTGCCCTCACATTTCTTTCCATTTATCAGTTTATGGGTGGTTCTAATGAATCGTTGACTTTTGGCCTTGGGAGGAGCCTCAGAGGGATGATTTTCAAATATACCCTCAGATAAAATTCCTTTTGCCTATATAAAGTAGAGGTCTTTGCCCAACAGTGTACAAAGTTGGAACAGTTAAAGCCTAAAACTGTACCTATGCTAACCATCCAAAGTTTCCAAGTCAATGCACTAGATTCTCAGTGAGGCTACGAGTCACACACTTATTTTTATATAATACAGGGCTTAGATTCAACATTTCTTCTCAACTCCAGTTATATTTTGCTACGCCATGAAGTCATAATGTGTAGAGGAGAGATTAGGGGTGATGATCATATATTTTTCCTGTATCTACTCTTGTTTTTAAGAACTTATTTTCTATCTTTAAGAAAATGGGGGATATTGTGCAACTTTCTTTAAGGTTCAGGGAGGAGTGTACCGGTTTGCTCTGCAACCTTCCAAGTTTCTCTACAGACTGGAAGCCAATAAAATCCTTTTGATTTCTACTTCAATATATAGTAGGACATATTGCCTGTCGACAGGTATATTGGTATTGTGCTTCTCTGTACTCCAAGTGTCTCTCGTAGCCTCACATGCTGGCCTCATCAGAAATCCCTATGAAATGTGATTAAGGTGTGTTTTATTGTTTTAAAAATATCAGTTATTGAGTACATTCTTGCTTAATATGAAGGGATGAATGTCAAAGAACTGATTTAACTAGGCTTTATAATTAAATTGCCTTGTAATTTGTTGTTTATTCAGTCTTTTGGGCAAGACTTATACACAGATGATCTGCCATTTGGCTGAAAGGGGGATACTTTTCAAATACACCAGCAGATGAAAATCCTTTACCCTATTCCTTGGGGGGGGGGGGTCTATGCCCCATCTATTCTATAGTAACTATTGTGCATACATCATCCAAAATGTGGTATCCTTATAGCGGGTGGATTCTGGAAGAGAGTACGCTTTAAAAGGTTTCTTTTTTTCAAAAAAAGAAGTCCTTTCCTGGGCCATTTCCTAAAACAAGGAGAAATCCAGGATAAATGTCTCATTTTTAAAGCGATATCAGAAAGATAGGAGTCAATTGTTTATTCATTTCTGGCGATATTGTCAGAACAACCCTTTCCCAGTCAAAAGCCAATATTATAATTATGAAGGCCTCACCAAAAGAAGAAGTCACTTAAAGTATTATATTAATTATGTGCTCTAAAAAGGTACCCCTTAGGCCCAAAGTAACCAAAAATGTAAATCTTATAGAGGGAACCAGAGGGCCCGTTGACAGGGCCAACTTAACTTCAGATTGTGTATGCAAATAGTAACCAAAAGTTTAGGAATGGACCCCTGCACATATGGAACGTCTTGGGCCAATTGTGTACAAAGTTGAAACAGTTAAAGCCTAAGACTGTTGTTACTATAATAACCATCCAAAAGTTCCTATGTCAATGCACTAGGTTCTCAGTGAGGCTACGAGTCACACATTTATTCTTTCATTATTACTTTATAGATGGCTGCTGTCGACGAGATAATCATGATTCCATAAATATCAATAATTGCTGTAAATGATGATGATATGCCTAAAGAAAGCACCATACTCCTTGCACAGTTCCCTTAATAATGGTCCGATTTACACCCAACAAAAACCAAAATGTAGCTCTATATCTAAGGAAGACAAATCCGTGCTGTGCCTGCGTGACGCGTAGTTGTGTGACGCGTAATTGTGTGATACATTACAGCAGAACTATTTATTTCCAGCACCGAACAACGCTGTTATTGTTACCTGGGCATTTTCCTTGCATAGTTTCCTTAATAATGGTCTGATTTACACCCAACAAAAACCAAAATGTAGCTCTATGTCCAAGGAATCCAGATCTGCTCTTTAAATGCATGACACGTAGTTGCGTGACGCGTAGTTGCGTGACGTGTAGTTCCCACTGCTCTACCAGTGTATATATATGTCTTAACATTGTTGTTTTACAGGCTGATTTCCTGTATTCTCGTGGTACTTTAAGTGTAAAATGGATAGTTAAATATAAATAACATGGGAGCTGTGATGATATCATATATCATTTATGAGTGACTCGTAGCCTCAAGAAAAGTACACAACTTTACCAAATATGTTTTCAAATCACTACTGTGACAAGAGTTTTCAATGTTTTCTCAATTTTCTTTTTGCATATGTATATGTGGCCCTTAGGTATTGTATTACGACCTTTGGTTAGATTCTATGTTGTTGTTGTAGAAAGGTAGGATGTGTCTCTCTTAGGGTCATAAGTGAGTGACTCGTAGCCTCAAAAGTACACAACACTTTCGCAATCTCCCAGGACCTTCATTTTCTGGTAATATGGAACATTTGAAGAGTTTGGATGCAAAACGACATAAATCCATTTTGAGAGTTTTGAGATAACAGCACATTTCTAATTTTGAAGAAATGGTGAATAGAAAATATTTTTTTCAATCACTAATGATTAATGGGCAATAAATAAAATAGCTAGAAATCGATTTTTGAAATCCTTGATTATTATTGAAAGAGAAAATTGCTGATTAAATGTGATTTTTCAGTTTTTTTGCAAAACGACATAAATCCAAAAGTTGTTTTTCTGCATTTACCCCTAAACTGGTACCAGGCATTTATTTTTTTTATTTTTTTACGTTTCTGGTTTGAGTAGGACATCAATGAAACACCAACATGTGATCATTAAAGATCCTTGCATCATATTTCTTTGATTTAAATATATGCCCAATTGTGTTTTTTTGCAAAACGACATAAATCCCAAAACAGTTTTTTTGCAAAACGACATAAATCCACATGATCATAAAATGTCACTTTTGTGTCCATTTTTCACATTTCTTTGAAGTAAGAATGCTCATTCCTTTTCGAGATAATACTTTTAGCAGTAGAGTGCAACATCATATGTAATGATGTTTATTTAAGACATTTGTGAACAGATGAGGAGAAAGGGCCTTCCGATGTGGAATGTATGTTTCAGAATTGAAGTCATAAGCTTTCAAAAGAGGTATCATAGATGGAGATGTCCCTTCTAGTTTTTGAGAAATTGCTTCATGGATCGGGGATGGTGCTGCCCTTGCCAAACAGCAAATAGGCTCTATCTGTTGTTGTTTTAATTGTATTCCTATATCTAATCATCAAGATTTTACAAGATTTCACTTATTACCTAACCACTATTTTTCATATTTTTTATCATAAATCTTGATGTAGAAATGATATTTACTTTCTATTTTCAGTGTAGTAATCACTATGAATTTCTCTATCGATTGGAATTCATTCTAATTTTATTTGCAATGAAATTGTGGTTGCCATGGCAACACATTTTAGGAAGAAAGCCTTATTAAGGCCTCATATTGGCTTCAAAACATTCCATTTACATTCCAAATAGAGAAGGACTACCCCAAAATAGAATGTTATGGGGAAAACCATCATTTTCTATGTGAAAAATCACCTTAGGGTGTCACGGTACAAATAGCCGACAACATTTCTGGTTCTGACCCTATTTTTCTCCTTCAGACGGGCAAAAGGTTAGGTTCTTTTGAGTGTGCAGTAATGAATGACCCCTTAAATTAAAGCTTAACACATATCTGATTTTTTTATTTGCATCCCGCATAAAAAAGTGTGTTCAGATTTTGCGCTAGTTGCCATGGAAACTGACTTACCCAAACTGGAGAAATTTTACAGGTGCCCAGCGACCTTTGACCTTGACCTTTGACCCCTCCAATCACCGCCCAGGGTTACCATGGCAACAACCAACTTTTCATATTTTTTTTGCCAAGGCCTTTGGGAACAATTTGGGCCGCAGATTATGTTTCTGTGACAAATTTAAGGCCTCCTACCACTGATTATATGCACAGTAGTACCGTTTTTCATTGGCACTATTTACGACTACAACATTCTGGGGCCGAATTTGTACTGTGACACCTTAAAGGCCCAGGTTAATTTTTTCTGACAAAGTTTCTTTTGCTACAGAATAAAGATATTTCCTCCACTAACATGGATTTGAAGTCATTTTTTGAAAATTTCAAGACATTGTGACCGAAAAGCCATTTAAAGTATGCCTACCGGGTGCCTCGGGAGCTATTTTTTTGCAGATTTTGCCAGAAATAGAGGTACCTCTATTCCGCGACCTCTAGTGAAAAATCGGAACACACTATCCTATGTCGGGCCACCCTTATAAGATGCCCTAACACACTGGGAATAATATCCTATAACTGGTTAAGGCCTACACTCTAAACAGAAATCACCAAGGCATTCAATAAGGGCCCAATGTCCCGGGATTTAGGCCCAAATTTGCAGTTTTAGGGCCAAAATTAGGGTTTTTTGGGACATAGCGTGTATATTTACCATGGCAACGCTTAACGACACAATCAAAAATTCTGAGATGGGACTTTGATCTTGTTTTCAAAGGAATGTTCCATATGTTTGCCATAAAATAAGTATAATTTATGGTATTTTTCACAATTTTTAGGCCCTTTGAACTTGAATATGAAAAAAATTCTCGAGAGCAGTTTCTGTGGCAATTAGCCTCAACCTCCCTCCGGGCTCAAATTTCCGGGTTTAGAGGCAAATTTTCCATTAAAGACAAAAGACCCAAGGTAAAATTGGCTTCTGCTGCACCCATTCTATCTATATTGGTGCGAAAGATCCATGAAAAAGCCATAAAATCCCTACCAGAGACCAAAATATAGACTTAACCACCCTCTCTTTTAAGGTGTCACGGTACAAATAGCCGACAACATTTCTGGTTCTGACCCTATTTTTCTCCTTCAGACGGGCAAAAGGTTAGGTTCTTTTGAGTGTGCAGTAATGAATGACCCCTTAAATTAAAGCTTAACACATATCTGATTTTTTTATTTGCATCCCGCATAAAAAAGTGTGTTCCGATTTTGCGCTAGTTGCCATGGAAACTGACTTACCCAAACTGGAGAAATTTTACAGGTGCCCAGCGACCTTTGACCTTGACCTTTGACCCCTCCAATCACCGCCCAGGGTTACCATGGCAACAACCAACTTTTCATATTTTTTTTGCCAAGGCCTTTGGGAACAATTTGGGCCGCAGATTATGTTTCTGTGACAAATTTAAGGCCTCCTACCACTGATTATATGCACAGTAGTACCGTTTTTCATTGGCACTATTTACGACTACAACATTCTGGGGCCGAATTTGTACTGTGACAGCAAATTTTGGGCCATTTTCACATTTGTTGCCACTGTGATGCCCCCTAGTGGCCAAACCCCAGTACTAAAAATCCCTCCTGGATGTACCTTTCTCCTCACCTGCCCACATTTCACATGCAGGAATTGAGAGCCATACATGCAAAAACAATGTTTAGTACGATGGATTTATGTCATTTTGCAAAAAAACGCTTTTGGATTTATGTCGTTTTGCAAAAAAACTGCATTTTAGGCAGGCTCTATCTACTATATGAGGACATACTTTAGGAAAAAATTTCCAAATTTTTTTTATCTTGCCCTAGGCTATGGCTTTAACCAGTTTTTTCCCGATTTTGTATTTTTGGTGCTTATGTCGTTTTGCATCCAAACTCTTCATTTAGATACCTCCAGTATTTCATTTATTCATTTCCTATGGGAAAATGATGATTTAGTTGACATACTTCTTCCATTTATTTCATGGTAAGTAGTATAGTATGTATCGGAACGGGACTATAGTTAACTACTGTTTATTACTCAATCGACATGCAGCCAATGAGAGGCCTCCCTTTTGGCGGGAAATTCAAAAGCAGCCAATGAGAGGCCTCACTTTTGGCGGGAAATTCAAATAGGTCACGTGACCGGAAGTGACCTACTTCCGGTCACGTGACCTTTGGGCGGGAAATTCAAATAGGTCACGTGACTGGAAGTGACCTACTTAAGGGGGTCACGTGACTACTAGGTTGGCGCGAATTTCAAATAAGTCACTTGAGATTTTTATGGATAAATAAATTTTAAAAAGAAAAAGCAAGCTGAAAGCTTGCTAAAAAATATGTTAAAAATGTGGCTCTTTTTTTTTAGGGGGGGGAGGGGCACTCTGGGGGGCACTCTTTAAGATGCATGGGGGGGAGGGGGGGAGGGGGGGAGGGGGGAGGGGGGGAAGGGTTTTTAAGAGTAAGACTCGCTCTCTGCCCTCTCTTTTAGAGGGCAGAGAGGCGAGTCTACTGGTTCGTCTACTTACAATGAAGATTGAAATGTATCATGATGCGTTTATGATGATGTGCATCATGATGTGACTATCTTACAACCCTATAAGAAATAAGCAAGGTCTCTCGCCTATACATAGGCGTACTTACACTGGCTATTTGTAAACTAATGAATACGACTTCCTCGTTAAAATTGTCATCTACAACTCTTTCAATCTTAAGGCTTTTGGTTTAGTTTATTCTTTTGTTCAATTTCGGTCCCACCTCAAAAGAGGAATAGGACCTCTGCAACAATTGTCGCTTGCTCATCAGAGCCGGGGTGTAGAAGGCCCCTGCCCTGTCGGGTACGTTCTAATGACATAGATCGCACTCTGGTACGTTTTGGTTGGTTTGGAGCTCTCGGTCGACTGTCTTATGCACCCGAAAGAACCAGACTTTCGGTGTCTCATGATAAAACTGGCGTGTTATACTAAGTGCTGGATTACTTTCTCATTTTTTTATTGTTCTATCCGATGCTTATTTAATTTTTGCACTGATAAAAACGGCTAGCTTGTACAAACACGTGTTCTATTTAAGCGTTAAGTGTAGAAAATGAACAGAACAGTGCACTAAAAATAGAGCTACCGACTACATTTCGCCCAGTCACTCAGCGGAGAACAAAAGAACTACTGACGTAGTGTACCCACTATTCCGACAGTTGGCGCCACCGTTCGAATCTTTATACTTTTCCCGCGTGCGACATGAAGCCCTGGGGTGGGTACTGGCTGTTTGGTTGTAGGTACCGAAACATAAAAAACTACAGCCAGCCCATGCCATGGTGAGACAGCTCTCTTATTCCCCCTTGAGTAGCGTCCGTAGGGCATATGACAAAACCTAGTCCCGTACACTGAGCAGCTTCAGGTAGGGTGGCCGGAGCATTTTTTTAAAATGAATTAAACACATATGTATCATGTATGTCTAGAATGCCTCAATATTCGCATTTAACAAATTACCACTGTTCTGTTGATACAGTAACTAGGTAACTAACTGTAGCTGATTACCTATGCCTCACCCCTCCAACCTTTCTGACAGATCTGAAGGCAGGTACCTAGAACATACATAGGGGCAAGGCCTCCCCCACAGCACATTGCTGCCACCAATGTGTAGTGTGTGTACTAATTACCCAGTCTGATTCTCTCTATAGCCCTATCAAAGTGGTGCCGTCTAGTGTTATTTATATGAGGTAAATGCTTGGGATTGGGGTCTCAGACCCCCATATGACCCCCAGGAGATGTCCTGACGCTGGCTGGCGGTAGGTTGTATCATTTCCATTCCAAATGCATCATTTTAAGCTCATTTAGCTCTATTTTCAGTAGTCTACCGTAAACTACCAATTAAACAGTTCTAGAAAAATAATTGAGCTAAAAATACACAATTTTAGGAGGCTTGTCTATATAAGATATAATTGTCTCAAGTAACTATAGGACCCCCTATGACATGCCTGCATACAATATGCTTCAAACAAAAAAAGAATTCCGTTGATACATGGATTTGCCATCAAACAGTGTCAATTCTCCCAGAGGATAGGTTTATGAGATCACCCAGTTATAGAGCTCAAGACAGACTCAAAATCTGAAGGTCTGTTAATATTGCTCTTAAATTACATTATGTAATACAATTTATTATGCTAATTCCAGCTTATGTATGAAGGATCCATTCAAGATCTCTTCATATCAAGTTACTAGAGGTCTCTATCTGCTCCCCAGCCAAAATGAGAGGCCATCATAAAAGGGTCACTTAACATAGGATCAGATATAGATTGAGCGCCCAGCTAGAGCCTCCGGCCACCCTACTTCAGGTCTGAAGTCTCATACAGAAAAATGTGTGGGTGTGTGGGTGTGTGGGTGTGTGGGTTGCTTTACGCCCTAGTTAACAGCTATGGTCATTTCAAGGGCGGTGATGGTGATCGAATCTATTGCCCTTTTACCGAGACAAGGGTTCTTTTACATCCCACACTACATAGGGGTGTGTGGGTGTGTGGGTCTGTGTGTGTGCACGCGTCTTGCACTCCGGAACATGTTCAGACACGTTCGAACCTGCTCGGACGTGCCTGGACAGGTCTCACACGCCGACCGTGTCTGAACATGTTTTCACCTTATAGCTGCTGCCGATGCTGCTACCGCTGCTGCCGATGCTGCTGATGTTAGTAGTCGCGTCGACAAAGAATCGTCATTTGTCACACTTAAGCCTCCAGTTGAATGCGCGACGGGTAGTAAGGCTACCAACGCGACGGCCGGATTGTGCTCTTGCTTAAAGGTGCACCTCAACTCAGTGCGCCTTTAACACCCGTCCCAAATAGGTAAAGTTCCTGACGCAGCACGGCACCTCCCACCAGTAGCCAATCAGCGCGCCGAACGCCGGACACACCCCCACCGTGTGAGCCTCTAAGTAGGTCACACGAACCATACTAAGATGCCGACAGGACCAATTGGTCCGTCCGCGATGGCTGCGAGTGATTGCGCGCCGTCTAAATTCACTGCCGTGATTGGCAGAGGGGGGGGCTGATTACCCCTCGTCGGATGAATTGCGGCGGAACCACAATCAATTTTTCGCTGTTTTAGATAAAAAGAGATCCAGAGCTATCCGCTCGTCCAAGAATTATTTTTCTATCAGCCCGGGATCACCCCCAAATTAAGGCCTAAAGTCCAAAAACCCAAAATTTCTTTCCTATGGGATTTCAAGGTTGAAGCGTTTTTTGTGGCTCCAAGGAGCAGCTCACGGGTTCGAACCCTGTAAACACCTTGACGCGCTTTCGTCGCCTTAGGCGACGTGGCTAGACGTCTTGACTAAAACTTAGTGAGGATTCGAACCCGGAACGTCCATATTAGCCGCCTAATTTCTACTAGCCCCGAAAACGAGAGTATCACATCTATATAGGTCACCCATGTTAGCCTTGGTTTAAGTGCGTGCAGAACCGTGTATTGTGCATTTATGCAGCATACAGATATGGAGACACGCTGCTACAGTGTCAAATTGATCGACACTGTATGTAACTGGACATGAAGAAGGATATTTTTACTTAGTTTTCTAAAAAGGGGGTAGTTCTCGGTACTCTTCCAGCAGCAGTGGTAGGGGAGTGGAACAGGTACTTAACCCTATTTATAGGGGCGCTAAGGGTTTGAGATGAACGTGTATTGTCATGAAAAGAGGGTCTTTGTACTTATTGTTATGTAACCCCTTTGCGGGGGTCTGGACGTGGACGTCACGGGGAGTGCTTTTTCCCTTGTCGCATGTCGATTTTTAAGAAATGACCATGTCACATGACACTAAGTGAAAAAAGGCGTTGTCACTAGTGTCACAAAGGGGGAAAATGTAGGGGCACCGTAATTGATACAATCGGACTCTTGGGACCATAGACCCTAGGAATGTTTTTTTAAAATTTGACTACCCGCAAGGCCGGAATTTGAAGGAAGAGTTGGGGCGCCTACTTATACAGTAATTGAGAATTTTTTATTCATGTCACATGTCGATTTTTAAGAATGGTCGTGTCACATGTCACTTAAATGGTCTAATGACACAGATAGCACTAAACCTAAAGACCTACCCCCCGCCCCCTTAGTCTTTCTATACTGAATCCAGGACTTGCCGGCGAGGCCGACAAAGGGCTTACCTAATGAGCTCACAGCTGGACTAGATACCCAATGTTTTGGATTGGAGAAATCAGCAGAGCAATAAAAAAGCGGGGTGGGGCTGGTGTTATTTTCAAGGGTGGCCCCTGTGAGTTGTAAAATTGGTGCTAAATGTGGTAACCAGGAGGATGCTAAGTTTATTGATATTGCCCGTTAATGATACTTAAGGTGGGTGTTGTCTAAAGTTTTAATTGATATTACCAATGTGGCCAATAATGACTTCACAGTTGGGGCCCTCGCCCGCAGGTCCCAGATTCAGGGTATTCTTTGTTTATTGTGTGGCCCCTAAAGAGGGGCCGACTAACTCCTTAGAGTTAGTTAGATGCTGCCGCTGTGCTGTGCAACATCAGCGTAATTAATTACGCCTCATGTTGGGCAGCATGGATCCTCAAAGACCTCAAAGCTCAAACACGGCAGGGCCGTGTGTGGCATACGAGGACCAGTGGGTCAGGAGTGATCCGTTGCAGACAGAATACCGATCCGTGTGAGGTTCTGACTTTCTTTAGCTTTTTATATCGCCTTAGATATGGTGTAGTATTTTTCATCTCGCTATAGATTACTTGATATTTAAAGAAACTGCCTCATTCTATCAGAAATACAGAACGTTGACTTGTTTTTTATATTTAATATATAAGAAGCACACTTTGTTGCTTTATATAGCTCATTATTGCGTTAAAATGTTCGCGAGTATCGTGGAAATGTACAAAAATCCTATTGTGGCGCCATCTGACGAAAGAGCGGAGAAGTATACTAGCGCGTTCGTTATTCACATCTTTGACAGGGACTTGGTTGGTTGTTGGGTTGCTTTACGCCCTAATTAACAGCTGAGGTCATTTCAAGGGGGGTAATGGTGATCGAATCTATGGATGACTGAAGGTGGAAAGCACGCCCCTACACTTTTACCGAGGCAATGGAGCTGCTCAAAGGGTGTAGCGAGCTAGACTGGAGGATGTAATAACTAGGCGGCAGAGGGGACAAAAAGACAATCTCGTAGTAGTAGGTCTACTTGGATCTTGAGTAGCCGCCCTTGTGGTTATAATTACCTAGACTAGTTGGCTCTGCCAGCCTGGTCAAGTGAAAATTGGTAAGGAGACTATGAACTAAGCTAAGCTCGGATTTTAAAATGACCTATAAAAGTATAATAAAACTATAGCACCCTCTTAGATTTGATGATTAGACACTGCCTACTAGGTATACACATTTGTACAAGGGTATCATTGTGTATAAAATGCTCTTTTGGTACATCATCCCGACTCTACACGAGCACCATTTGCAACGACAGATAGTGCTATAGTGAATTTCCCATCTCAAGGCGAGCCCCCGCGCTGGGTGGTGCTTATGCCTCGTAAGAGCTGCATCTCATAAGTATAAGTTACCATCACCTCACACCCGTTTAACAACGGATTCAGGGTCTAATTATGGAGACCCTGGAGTAGGATTAACATTATATCCCAATGTCTGTGGTGGTCATTTATGACATGCAGACTGCACCCTGGAGGTGATAGATCTGACCACAGGCCCGCAATATGGGGCTCCCCTCTGAGAGTATCAAGGTTTGCGTATAGTCTCCTGCAGTTTAATCTGTTATCTCCCCCTTTGTCGGCCTCGCCAAAATCCTGGGAGATTCACTTTAAACCTAAGACCTACCCTATTCTTTGTTTATTGTGTGGCCCCTAAAGAGGGACCGATCGGTGTTATTAATTACACCTCATGTTAGGCAGCATAAGATCAAGCCTCAAAAGCGTCAAGGCTCAACAGGAGTCCTGTGTGGCTTTTCAAGACGAGTGGTTGAGTGATCCGTTGCAGAATACCGATCCGTCAGAGGTTCTGACTCTAAATAGCTTTTTATATCGCTTTAGATATGGTGTAGTATTTTCAATCTCGCTATAGTTTAGTTGATATTTCAAAGAATCTGCCTCATTCTATCAGAAATACACAACATTGACATGTTTTTTATATTCAATATATTAGAAGTGTGCTTTGTTGCTTATTATAGGTCATTATGCGTTTAAAATGTTCGCGAGTATCGTGGAAATGTACAAAAACCCTATTGTGGCGTCATCTGACGAAAAGAGCGGAGAACTATAACTATACTAGAGCATGTAATCGCCAGACTAGCAGGCGGCAGCAGAGTGGTCAAAAGACAATCTCGTAGTAGTAGGTCTACTTGGATGTTGAGTAGCCACCCTTGTGGTTGTAATTACCTAGACTAGTTGACCCTGCCGGCCTGGTCAAGTGAAATTAGTAAGGAGACCGCACATTAACGTGCTCCACAGTCTTTAGACAGTTAAGACTATAGTCAAGACCGGAGAATTTGGCGAGACGTCCCTCTGGGAGGTCATAATCCTCAATGTTAGGTGTTAGCTCATTGACATCAGATACCATCACCTCACACCATATAAACAACCCATTTAAAATGTTCATTTTAAGAGCAACTCACCCTATTCTGACAAAATCCTATTAGCAGGTAACCTCTGTATAAACCATACTGCAAACATCTGCTACTTCGAGCGTCTGCCTCGTGCCTGATAGTGTACAACAAGACGAAGTGGGCAGAGATAAAAAAAATTGAGGCTCTTTATGGATCTGGATGTTCTAAGCTTGTTTTCACCTATAGCTCCACCCTCTTCCAGAGAGGAATCAAATCACTTCTCACCTGGACCCTTCCACCCCTAATCCATCAGCATGAAAAGAGAGATAACAAGTGTAACGTGCGCTACATGTATATGGGATTATAGCTGGTGAAGAGATAAAGCCGGGTCAACTGTGTATACAAAGACTACAGGGGGTGATTAACGACAGGTGTGACGCGCCAGCCCGTGGACGGATTATCTTCTAAGCTGACGCTTATTCAACTAGCCAGCCGCCGTCCGCTCCACTCACTGCGGCAAGAGGAAGTGCTTTTGTTTTACACTTGAGTCGCTTACCACATGGACTCGTCTCTACCTCACAGACAGACACGCGCCCCCTGTAGCTTTTTTTTTTGTATACACACTCTAATCTCATAACCCCTTTATCCGTTATACAGGTAACGGGTATCCTTTTTTTTTTTTTAAATAGCTGCCATTCAGCCTGCGGCAGCTGAAAACGCCGGTAAGTAGCTTAGCTCTAGAAGCAAGAAGGCGTATATAAGGAGGCTGACATGTGTATAGGCGCCTTATAAGTCGGCAGGGGGTAAATACTAGTGAAAAAGGAAGGCAGGTGTGCAAGTAGCTTTTCTAACAGACACGTGTGTGCACTAAGCTGCTTAAGTCTAAACCCGCCCGCAGTAGTCAGGCGGCATGTGAAAACTTACTTAACAGATCTCTTAAATTGAGTAGAGCCTCTGTACTGAGAGAGTCTTTTCAGCCGTTTAAGAGGCTTATCTAGGACAGGGTACATAAGGAGTGAAACGCCGCTCTCACCCATCACACTTTCTCGACCCGCCCTTCATCATCGTAGAAAACCTCCTTGATTTAATGAACTGACTAAATGTATTTTCTCATACTAGTATTAGTAGCATTAGCATTAGCATTAGTAATAGCGGCTACTCAGTCTCGTGCAGCACAAGCAGCAGCATCTGGCAGCGGCATCCGTGACATCATCAGCAGCAGCAGCGGCTGCACAAGCAGCACAAGCAGCATCCGTGACATCGTCAGCAGCTGCAGCAGCTGCACGAGCAGCACAAGCAGCCAGCAGCTGCTGCAGCAGCTGCACGAGCAGCACTAGCAGTAGCATCTGTCAGCGGCATCCGTGACATCGTCAGCAGCAGCAGCAGCAGCAGCAGCAGCAGCAGCAGCAGCAGCAGCATCTGTCAACAGCATCCGTGACATTGTCAGCAACTGCAGCAGCTGCTGCTGCTGCTGCAGCTGCAGCAGCTGCACGAGCAGCACAAGCAGCAGCACCGACAGCAGCAGCAGCAGCAACAGCAGCAGCAGCGGCGGTGTGGACCGCTAAATTCGAGATGAAGCCTAGAGACATTTGACATGAAGCTTGAAAAACATAGTGACAGGTGACATGAGCAATTCTTAAAATCGACATGAGATATGAGCATAATTAAGCGACATCGACATGCGCCATGGCTATTTTTTTTTAAGACAAACGCCATAGCCTCCTCATCCAGACCTCCACTAGTAGGGCTCTATAAGCGCAAGCTTTGCCTTAAGAGAGCTGTAGCTGTGAACCCTCTCCTCCCCTCGTGCACACAGGCGAATATCAGAGTCAGCCAATGGCGCCAATACTACTCTCATACAAGGGTCAGGCGCTGCTGGACTATAATAGATGGGTCAAGGACCGTTCTACTGAGGGTCAGGCAGGCTATGGTCGGACATTCAATGACAGGCTGGCCTTTGGCAAACTTGCTTGAAAGTCTGGCCAGCATTGACAATCTGTGGCATAAGGATCCAGCATGGTCAGACTTTCAAGCAAGTTTGCCAAAGTCCAGCCTGTTATTGAATGTCCGGCCTAGCCTTACCCTCAGTAGAATGGTCCTTGACCCATCTATCATAGTCCAGCAGTGCCTGACCCTTGTCTAAGAGTGGTTTAGGCGCCATTGGGTGACTCTGATATTTGCCTCTGTGTAAGATGAGAAAAGGAGGGCTGTCGCTGACCAAATGGCTGTAAAACAGGGGGCTGTTGAAGGCCTATATTTCAAGCCCAGAAAACTGTAATTAGCTTTCCAAGTTGTTTATTTAACAATATCTTGGCCTAGCAAGAAGCTGTCAGATGACATCTAAGAAAAATGTAAACTGTTAATTGATCAAGAGAGCTCGCCTCTCTGCCCTCTAAAAGAGAGGGCAGAGAGCGAGTCTTACTCTTAAAAACCCTTCCCCCCCTCCCCCTCCCCCCCTCCCCCCCTCCCCCCCTCCCCCCCTCCCCCCCATGCATCTTAAAGAGTGCCCCCCAGAGTGCCCCTCCCCCCCCTAAAAAAAAAGAGCCACATTTTTAAAATATATTTTTTAGCAAGCTTTCAGCTTGCTTTTTCTTTTTAAAATTTATTTATCCATAAAAATCTCAAGTGACTTATTTGAAATTCGCGCCAACCTAGTAGTCACGTGACCCCCTTAAGTAGGTCACTTCCAGTCACGTGACCTATTTGAATTTCCCGCCAACATGGTGGTCACGTGACCCTCTTAAGTAGGTCACTTCCGGTCACATGACCTATTTGAATTTCCCGCCCAAAGGTCACGTGACCGGAAGTAGGTCACTTCCGGTCACGTGACCTATTTGAATTTCCCGCCAAAAGGGAGGCCTCTCATTGGCTGCTTTTGAATTTCCCGCCAAAAGGGAGGCCTCTGATTGGCTGCATGTCGATTGAGTAATAAACAGTAGTTAACTATAGTCCCGTTCCGATACATACTATACTACTATGGTACAGTCTAGAACTTTGATTTGTTGTAAAAAGTTCATGAAAATAGGCATTTTAAGCCAAATTTAGCCCATTTTCGGCCCCTGACAGCTTTAATGTTGGTCACAGATGGGAAGGACTATGGTACCACTTGTAGCACTAGATGAGTTTGACCTAGTAGGATGTATAAAAGTCGGTTTTATAGACTTGCCATAGATTTATAGCTTCCCAGACTGATATTTGTTGATATGTCAACGATTCACCAGAACCACCCTTATATAGCCTGTTGCTCATCTTTTTCTTGGTGTTATTAATGGACGGGGTTACTGTTAGCGGACCGTCAAAGTCTACACCCAGATATGGGTAGGTCGTTACAACTGGTAGGGTCTGGCCTCCCATTTTGGTGATTGGCTCACATAACATGGGACATCCCACATGCCTTATCTCTTCCTTTACCACACTCCACATGAAGACACCCCTCCCAAGACCAGATGTTTTCAGATGAAATTCAAATGGGATAATGGGATTTAGGGGATGGCCTCACCTTTTAGAAACTGAAAGAATTTTCTAAATATTCCAACTAGAAGTACATCTATGTCAAAAGTGAACAACATTGAGTAACCAGAAAGTAACATATCCAAATTGCCCTAAGTGTTCCAATTAGGGAGATATAGCCATATTTGAAATTAAAGTACCGTAAAACCTTGTGTATTTATAAGCCTAACTCGCGTATATGCCACACCAGTGATCTGATTAGGGCGACTTTTATACTGTACTATAGTAGCAAAAACTCGCGTATAAGCCGCACCCTGACTCTGTGGCGATCCTATAAGCCGCACTATCGATCTGATTCGCGTACTTGTAAGCCACGGCCTATACGCGAGGTTTTACGGTAAGCTTATTTTAGTGTATCATGTTACCATTGACACTAACATTTAGGCCAGTGTGCATTAAAGTAGTCCTAATCTTTTGATACTATCTTTTTCAGCATGAAACATTGAACAAAACCATTTTTCACCCCCCAAAAAATATTATTTGACATTTTTCATGTTTTTTGCCTTAAATATTGCTCAAATCATATTGAAAATGAGTTAAATATCCTCCAAGTTCAGATGCTCAGCATTTCTGAAATATTGAATGTATGTGCAAATGGATATGCGGGGACACCATGCCATAGAATATTGTTAGAAAAAATCATGGGATTCTACCAATTTTTAGGCAAACCACAGGGGGTCAAAAATCGGCCAAAATCGGCCGAAAATCGGCGAGTAACTCGCATAAATGCGTGTACGGTCCTGTACTGTAAACTCGCAATAATGCGTGTACGGTAAAGGAAGAGATAACTTATAGGCAGGACACAATATAATGTCATTTTAAAAGTAGATCCACAATATGTCTTTTCCAGTTATTATGCAGGCACAATAAACAAAAAAAAGTAAATGCACAAATCTAAAGGGAGAATTCATAGATTTTTTTTTATCAGCAATTCGGCCTATGCCCCCTCAGAGCGCACCAAACTAAAGAATCATGTATTTTGACTCCCAAAGTCCACCTCAATGAGATGGTGGTGGTGGGTAGGGGGAGGGGGTCTCTCGGCCCCAGGGCAGCCGGCTCCCAGCATGTAACACGACCAGCCAGGTCCCGGCATGCCCTGGGGCATGTAAAAACGACAGGTTGCGCCATTTTCGTCCCTGGTGACAGAAGAAGCGTTTGATTGGTTATGGCAGGAGGTCTGGTATAGTCACTGGTCTATGCATTAGAATACATCCCTGGCAGTGCCTGGCATTTTAGCAGCATTTCAACCAGTTCATTTAGAATAGACAAGAAAGCATTTCGTATTCTCTCCACTGCTCGGAAACTATAGTAAAACTTCTAAAGCATCCATGTGCATCCATAGTCGTCCATTGGGCATGGCTGGAGTCAAGGCACGTGATTCAACCTCTGACCCCCATGCACGCTAGGGATCTGCCTATATATAGTGGGACATTGTGATCCATGGTGGACAGTTAGAGGGAGGGAGCACATCAAAGCAGAAAGATGCACCAGAGGTGAATCTATCTACAAGGATCCACAACCCGTGCCCTTACTACGGAAGGCACAAGGATAGACAGGACAAGGCTATGGCGTGTATGATGCAAAAGTGAGTATAGGCATATGTATACATGTACTAAAGTTTGGTATGCTTCTGTGTATGCCATACGTTTGCATAAAGCTTCTCACTATAGAATCTCTAAAACTACTTACATTAGAGTTATTATTGTGACGCTTGCAGGACGTTATATATGAGTAAGGACTTGAATGGAGTTTGTGCGACGATCAGGGATCAGAGATCAATATTCTGTAAAATGGACCAGGATGATCACTGAGGCCAAGTCCTACACTGCAGAAAAGATGCTTAGGATTTAAACATGTTTAGGTCTAAACATGTTTGATATCTAAACAGTTTATTGGGTTTGTGTCTTCAAACCCTTTCATTTAGGAATTAAACACATTTATTCTAAGCACCTAGACAGTTATAGGCTGAATATGTTTAGATGTTTAGTATTTAAACAATATGAAGGGTAGGTGTTTAGGATGTAAACATGTAATGTTTAGATCTTAATGCATTAAATACATACCAGATGGCAGTGCGGTCGTTGACTGTAGTTTCTACAACCACTGAAACGTTACTGTTGTGCTAAAAGTACTTAATTGCTGAGTAATCTAACTTGAATGTGATGGGATATAATAGGATGATATATTCATCGCATGATTCAAGGATTGAATCCTACTTTAGTATGATCACTACACAATAAATGTACATCTGCTACATAGACACCTCTTTTGAGAAGTCTGAGAATGGATATAGCAATATCTTCCCTGAAGGTCTGTTGTATTGACTCAAGGTTGTGTCTATGTTAAAATAGAGGCCTATATGCAATAGTTATGCATACATTGGCTCACATGGGAAGGGGGCGGGGGCCACTTCTAGTCTCTTCAAGACACTACGTGGAAATGAAACAAATATGAAGTAATCTAAATATAAATATCAAAATATAATAATCTACATGTCTCTAGACATGCCACTTTTAGCTTTACATACTTGACAGATGAACATAATAATATGCTAAATTATTGAATTTCTTTATTCTCCTCAATACATTGATATCGAAACTCTATGACCTCTTAAACACATTCATTTCTAAGCACTGAGCTAAACGTAGTACTGGCCTAAACATGTCTAGGAACATAATATTGTGTGGACAAAGCTTAATACGGAGCAGGATTGTGCTCAGGATCTAAACGCCTTTTTGCAGTATATTCAATTATTTTTATTCCCTATAAGCTACTAGTGCCGACGGGTCACATGTGGGCCTCATCTCCCAAATATAGTGCACTGTTACCAAGTGGTTACAGCATTTAAAACGGCATATACACCTATAAAAGAACGAGCTACCCTACATATTTCCCAAAGAGTGTGATAAAGACTTAACTCGCCTTACAAAAGTGTTATCTTATTGGGTAAAGCAATAATCTGAATTCCCGCCACAATAATTATCGATGCATCGATCTGTGCATTCTAATTATGATACAAATCCATTCATCTCAGTAAAAGTAGATTATATATTAGGGTAACCGTAATGGCACCAATATTCAACATAACTTTGTTATAACAATAACGGAAGTATTCAACAAATCTTTTGTGGTTGTTTAGCTCTAGGCAGCGCCGCTGGCAAATTAAGGTGGCATTGTTTACTGAACATTGATCAACGAGAGAACATCTGAGTGCAACCCCATGACTCCATTGTTCGAGATAAACACCCACACAGAGAGAAATGAAGGCGTCGCCATAACTCTTCTACCAGAGTCAACACTAGTCAGCTTAAGTTGACTATGGTAAAGGGGTCACAACTACCCCAACCATTCCCCTTTGGCCCTTGTGCAACTTGACCCTACCTTCAGTGTAGAGTCAAGTGTAGTTTGTTATGCCTCTTTATAGAAAAGCTCACTATGTCTAAATGGTGTGGTTACGGGATGAGCATGGTATATCTATTATTATCTCATTCATTCCATATATTATAAATCCTAGACATGCCACTAGGAGACACTTGTAATTCGAGTAAAATTTATAGAATATCATGAAGATGAATACATTTGTTTAACCCCCCCTCCCCCCCCAGAAAAATCTAAGTAATCAACAGTAGAGCTTAGTCACCATGATAATTATTAAATATGTGGGCCAGGAAAATAACCATAAGGCTAAATGTCTGAGGTATGTAATTATAATGTATGGCACCGATGACTCTTGCATATAGACTATGACATTGACAGCTAATTTGATTAATGTGCTAATCGGTCTGCAAAACGGAGTGTTGAGCAAGGTTGACCCTGACTGTCAGAATCATGGCGGCTCAATTACTTTTCTCATGGCACATAGGGTAACTATAGACATGGATAATACATTATATTCATTATTGTGGTTAGCTTCTATTTACACTGGAAACCTCAGGGCCGTCAAATTGACAACCTTAGGTACCGTAAAACCTCGCGTATAAGCCTAACTCGCGTATAAGCCGCATCCCGAGTTTGGTGCGATCCTATAAGCCGCAGAGGCCATCTGAGAATTGTTAATTTGGTACTGTAGTATACTTATAAAAACTCTCGTATAAGCCGCACCCTATGTAGGCATGTCTGGTATCAAAAGAAAGCTGAGTCTGATTCGCGTACAAGCCGCGGCTTATACGCGAGGTTTTACGGTAGTCACATCTGATCCGTTCAGACCAAAGATGTCATAATGCTGACTTTAGCTAGTCACATTAATTGGGTTGTCAGAATGTCGATTTAGGTATTGTCAATTTGAAGACTCAAAGTCATCAGTATTGACAACCTTCAGGTCTCTAGGTTGTTGCAATGACAACGTTAGTTGATCACACCGAGGCACATATTGGCACATAGCTGCCACTCAGTGTCAGAGGTAGTATGACAACCCAGGTCGCCAATATGACGAGTTTTAGTTTCCCAGGGTGTTCAGTGTACCAGAATAGTACAGAATACCATTGGTAAGGACATTTAAACACACGCAATATCTGTAGCTGATTTTCCTACCAATGACGTATTTGGAAAACTAATGTCAATGAGACTGATTTATGGTCCATTAAACTTTTAGGTCAGAATCTTTGCATTCCATTCATTGGGATTGGTGAAGGACCCAATGTAAATAACTATAAATGCCATTTGAATGATTTAAACGACCCATAACTGATAGGTATATAGTTTAGACATCCATAAACCATATTATATCCTTCCTATAGTGATGCTATTATAGCTGTTAAACACAGGGAAGTCTACGATTTACCTGCCTCTGTAATTGACATATCCAGTAATGTATCTCCCTAACAACCAGTATGATTACCATAATAGTGTGTTAATTCAATACCCACAGGAACACCAGTTAGGCTAACACAGCATGGTGCGACCTTATTGAATAATAATTCATGAAGAAACACATACAGGGGCCATTTGCTTTAGGGAGGTATGGTCAAGTTTCTTGATAACTGGACTCTTCATCATTTGAAAAGCATTGTCTCTAGATACTAAATCAAAGTTCTGACATCACCTGCCAACATGCATTCCTTTCCTCCCTGGAGATAGTAAATAAACAATCCAGTATCCATTGTAAGAGTTGTTGCCACAGGGCTTCTATCTTTAATGCCTCTGTTACCTGCCTGGTTATGGGGCAATGGTCAAATGCTGCAAAACTATAAGTTGTACCTATGTACAAATATACAGGATTTCAAATCCGAACAAGATTGAGGTAAACGACTCAATGAAGACCAGTGCCCAACTATATTTATTTGATGTTGTGTAATGCATATTACAAGTTTGTCAAACTTATCAGGAAAATAATTTGGAAAAATGTTATGGTTATCCGTGTCATCAGGTAGGCTAAATATGTTTAAGTACAATGATGTGTGTCTCTCTATCTTGGCAATGATTGCCTGATTGATAATTCCTCCTGTATAATTGAATTATCAGAATCCGTGTCACACCAACCTGACCTGGAAAATTCATCCTCATGTTTAATGTGCTTGTTCTAAAAATAATTTATTGCACAAAATGTCACAGTTAAGTATAGACTATTCGTGATAGGCTTAGAGGTCGATGCTATCACCACCTGGTATTAATGTCAGATCCTTCCCACGTGGTTTTCCTTTTGAAATACCATTTAACAGTTTAAATCAGATGAAAAAAGTAGCAGTTACATTGCGCCAGTTCCCAGTCAGTACCTGCTATTTTTACTATTGCAGGTCGACAATGTTGGGAACCAGCGTCTACTTCCTGCTGCTGGCAATAGGTGGCGTGCTGACGACTTCCGGCTTTTACGATAGTAAGTAAATAGTCAGAACTTATTCAGTCGTTAGGAGCCTGTTTAAACACGATGAATTAACACTAGCAATTGTGGGAGTGGATCCCAGACTCATGCAAAACAACCATTCCAGAAATACTAGCATGCATCAGGTCAGAGTTTGAATATTTCAACATGCTCTTTAATACTACAGCCCCTTCGGAGAACAATTATGAGCCATTTTAACTACTGTACATGTGTATTGCATGTATTTGGCAACATTATCCTAATCATTAAGCTTACATAAGTTTTCATACGACTTACATATGCAAATAGATATGTTGCTGTTATACAATGTACATGGATCTTACCAGATAGCAGATATTTGCTGGAATCGTCGACATTGTACAGGTCAATGGTAGAGGTACTCTGGTTATGTCACCTGTCTCTCCCCTTTACAATATTATAGCAACTTTCCTCTGCCCCCTTCTCTTTGTTCAAAATATAAAAAAATACTTATATGATATTTAAAAGAAAATACATGATTAACCACTCATCCCTTTTCTCGGTTTAGATGTGCCCCACGTGTGCAAAAACAGAACTGTTGGAGAGACAGTCCGCCTACCCTCTAAACGGTGTGATGCCTACATTGAGTGTTTCGCTGGTATGGCCTTCTTGAGGTTATGTGCTCCGGGAACCAGCTTCAACCCCAAGACCGTCCATTGTGACCTGCCTAGTGGTACGGATTGCAACTACCAGGGGGGACACCAATTCCATGGATCAGGTGAGGGGCATGATTTTTAATTCTAAATTCAGTAAACCAACGAAATTATTAATTAATTAATTAGTTGGTTTTGTATTTGTAAATTATCTAGAAATACAAAACCAATTTTATACAGAGTACTATGTTATCTTGAGATTTTCCCATAATAGATGTTGTAGGAATACAGTGGCATTGTGTCACAAGTAAAAAATATGAAATTATTTCAAAATTGATGAACATGCATCGGTATTAGAAATAAGATTAAGCTAAATATAGATAATCAAATATAGGCCTATTAGCAATTGCACCTTGTATAATGTAGATTACACTTTCTTGCATTTCAGAAGTCCATCAATTCAGACATCTGTTTGTGGAGGACGAGACTCCACCAGCAGATACCCAAAATGTCATCCTTGAAGATGACACAGGATCAGATGATCCAAAACCAGATGACCCGCACAAAGAGATTACACCTTTACCTCCTCCGCCGAAGGATACTAAAATGAACAATGTTAAGGCCACAAGAACAAATAAGTTTTACATGAACCCTACCATTGTCATCACAGGGCCAGCCAAACTGAGTGCCAAGACTGGTCCGGTAAGGAGGAGGTACATTAGGAGTGTAGAGGGAGCTGCTCAAAGGATACATGCACCTCAAGCTCTCAAAGTGACCGCTGATAACACGAAGCTGCAGGATCTAAGCCATGCCCCAGTGGTTCCAGCAGCTAAGACACCCATTGAGGGCAAGTCTTTCGACGTACAGGTACAGGATACCGTAGCCCAAGCACCTGCCCAAAGTATGCCAGAAGGACGCCAGGGCATGAACCAGGCACAACTGCAACAACTATACCAACAACAGATGATGCAACAACAGCAACAACAGCAGCAACAACAACAGCCAAGCCAGCAACAATTTCCACAGCAGATGCCAAACCAGAAACAGTTCCCACAACAGATGCCTGACCAGCAACAATTCCCACAACAGATGCCAAATCAACAACAGTTCCCACAGCAGATGCCAAATCAACAACAGTTCCCACAGCAGATGCCAAATCAACAACAGTTCCCACAGCAGATGCCCAATCAACAACAGCAATTCCAGCAACAGCAGGTGCAGCAGGGGCCACCACAGCAGCAATTCATGCAAGCCCAACAACAACAGCAACCCCTACAGTTTCAAGGTCCACAGCAACAGCAAATGCAAGGCACAGGGCCGCCCCAAGGCCAACAGCCTTATTTGAACTATCAAGCTATGAACTCCGGAAGTAGTAATAATGTCAACACAAATGTCATGGGTAATAATGGCATACCAGTGCAAGGTAGGAACTATCAGCAGCCAAGACAAAATCGAGCAAGGTATTATAAAAGACCCAGAGGCCGCAGGAATCGTTTCCTGTTTTCTGATTTTCGGCTATCGCAATTTGGTGGAAGACGGTCGATGAGACCAAGTTATCATCCTCAGCGCCGGATGACATCCTCATCCTATCGGCAACGTTCTCCGTCCATGAGTGGCAGTTACTCAGACATCATGGATGTTGACCCCTTCAGTCAAAGTAGTGGATCCTCCAGCATATCCAATGATGAGAAGATGATGAACAGTATGTTTGAGAAGCTGAAGACAACCTCAATGGATGAATCACTTGACATGGCCAAGGAAAATGACTTCTTCAAGTCCATCGAGGCCCCAGAGGATAACAACTACTACAGTAACAAAGTCAAAGGCTATCCAGAGAAAAAGTCCATAGACTTGAGCCAAACTCCCCCAGATTACACATTCCCTTATGAAAAGGAATCAATCCAGAAAGTTAAACAGCATGATGATGACGCATTCATCACCGCAAATGATGGATTTGCCAAAGAGCTCAAACCATTCCCTGTGTATAGTAACTACAGCACATCACCTTCAAATCCATACGCTGGCGTTTCAAATTTCTATAATACCAAAGATTTTGGTAAATCTAGTAACTATCAATCACCCAGGCGCAGCGGCCAATATAACGATTATGGATCACCCAAGCTTAGGGGGGCTAAGGCTTTTGCAGCGGAATATGATGATAATTATAGCAAGTATGCAAGTAACAATAAAATGTACGGACCAGATGAATATACACATGATTTTGGCCATAGTGATGATGGACAATCTCCTAGCCAAGGAAAGAAAGAACAGACTTCTGCACCAGCTAAGACACCCATTTGGATCCATCCTTTTGCAAATGGAGGTTCAGTGTTTTCAGATAAGAAATCACAGTCTCAGGATTCAGAAAACGCAGGTTATTATCCTTCGAGAAGTGGAGATGACAGGGATAACTATGATTCTGAAAGGTACCAAGGTTCAGATTATCCATCAGGTTATGAGGAGGATAGAGGCCACAAGGATGACCGTTACTATAAGCACAGCTACCCTAGATATGACTCCAAACATGGGGATTACAGAGGTACCTATGGTAGAGAGGAATATGATAACACCGAAGATAGTGACAGTGACTTCTCCTACAGGAGTCCTCCTAGTTATTCAACATCAAAAAGTGGATATCCAAGAGAAGAAAGTTCAGGGTATGTCAGAGAAGAAAAACCCTACTATCCGTCTTCGTACAGCAAGAGAGGTAGTGAATCTTATAAGGACAAACCAAGATCCCACTACTCTAAGAGCTCAAGGAGCTATGGTCGAGATGACCATTCCTCTTATTACCATCCTGATAAGCAAGGAGAGGAGAGATATAGATCTGACAACGATGACTCTAGTAAAAGATATGACTCCAACAGAGACCATGACACTCACAGAGACTATAACAAGAGATCTAAATCAAACCGGGATTATGACTCGAACACAAACTATGGCTCAGATAGAGACTATGACTATAACAGGGATTCTGACTCTCAAAGGCAATATGAATCTCGAGATAAGTATCAAGACAGACAGAGACAAAAGGAAAAGGAAGATCCATATGTGAATGAGAAGAATAGGGAGAAGTCTCACAAGCCTACTGACCCTGACTCCTACTACAATTCTGACAACCCTGGCCCCTTCAGTACAGATGATCCTGGGTACCCCTATATGCCAGAGTCCTCCAGTAACCGTGGTTCAAGTAACCCTGAGGGATATGAAGGTGGGGGTCCTGAGAATCAGGATGAGGGTGGTACCCATACCAAATATGGCAGAAAACCTCCCACATTTGATTCATTCCCATTCAATTTCATGCCTAAGCACCTCACTGGGCCAATGTTCACTGATAGTGGGAGTATGAATTTCAAGGAAAATGCGGGTATGGGCCATGTAGGCAAAATGGATTTAGATGAAAATGGAGATGTTCAGTATGATGACACAGATCATCGAGTTGCGCCAGTCCAAGGGGAAGCAGACAAAGATAGATACATAACTGCTTCAACTGAGGAAAAACATCAAAGTGAAGAGGAAACAGATCTCAATAAGGTAGCGACTGAACCTGTGCTGGATGAGGTGGAAAAAGAGCCCAAGGATGTATCTGGGGATAAGGCCAAATCAAGAAAGAAAAGACATACTGGTGGATACTCCCAATCACATTTCAACCCTGACAGCTACTTCCCTTACAGGGCGAATGATAAGTACTTCTCCCCAAACTCTCCCCCACGATTCAACCCACGGTTCAACCCAAGATATAACAAGGATTCTAGGCAGTATTCCCCAAGAATGAATTCCTATAGTTACCCACCACCACCCAGTTACGGTACCAGGCAATATTCTCCCAGGTTGAATATGAACACCCTTAAGTCCTACCCTAACTATGGTGCACGGCAGTTCACCCCAAGGATGGGCTCCAAAAACTACTCTCCAAGTACAAATTATGGTACTCATAACTTTGCACCTAAGACTACATTCGGCACTAGGAATCTTTCCCCAAGTGCTAACTATAATACAAACCAGTGGGCCCCCAAGTCTACATTCGGCACAAGGAATCTTGCCCCAAATGCTAATTATAATACAAACCAGTGGGCCCCCAAATCTACGTTCAGCACTAAGAATCTTTCCCCAAATGCTAATTATAACACAAATCAGTGGGCCCCCAAGTCTACATTCCACACTGGGAATATTGCCCCAAGGACTAACTACAATTCAAATCAATGGGCCCCTAAAGGCAACATTAATACAAGGCAACTCGCACCAAGGCCCCCTCAACCAAAACCTAAGACACCTAACATGGACCAAATTGCGAGATCATTAAGTACGGCCTATAACATCCAACTTCCTATATTTTTTGATGGGGGCGTTGCAGACCCAACTCGTGGAGAACACTCTACTACTTCAAAGGATATTGAAGGCAATACAGTTAAGGTGTCTACTGCAGATACTGTAGCAACTCAGCCACCTGGAGCAACAGGATCCTCTGGCCAAACTTCTGGGGGCACTGGAGCAACTGGTGTAGCTCCTCAGTCTGGAGCAACAGGAGCAACAGGAGCAACAGGAGCAACAGGAGCAACAGGAACAACAGGAGCAACAGGAGCAACAGGAGCAACAGGAGCAACAGGAGCAACAGGAGCAACAGGAGCAACAGGAGCAACTGGTGCTTCTGGAGACACTGGAGCAACTGGGGGCCAGGCTAAATCAAGAATGAAGAGACATGCTAACGAATATGCTGCGTCAAAGCTGACGCATAACATGAAATTAGACATTGCCCTTTCAAGGAAAACTCAGGTGGTGGAGGATGCAAAACATCGACTCGATGATGTAGGCTATGGAAGCCAGTGGCCAATGCAAGACCAAACCATCAAGGGCTATGGAGACACTTTCTACAATCCATCAAGTGCAAGTGCCTCATACAACACATATGGGTCACAGGGGAATTTTGATCTTGGCGGTAAAACTGGATCCCCAAATTATGACTTCAAAGGAGATACAGGCAATACAAATTACTATGCAAGTAAACCGGATAGTCTAGACTACCCACCGCCGGTCCAGCCTTTTGAACTGGAAAAGTTTGATATGAACTTTGAAACTATCACTCCAAGCCCAAAGACACAGAAACAGATTTTCCTTGAGACAATTCACCTTAGTCCAGAGCAGTCTGCTTTTCTGGATCCCCAACAGCGCTCCGGTGATGGATTCTTTAACAAGGACAGCACATCAGACTATCACTTTGGACAGGACACATGGTCTGATGATAAATGGTCTGATGACAAGTGGCCAAGGGAATCATGGGCTGACAACAAGTTCTCTAGTGATAAATGGGGAGATGACAAATGGTCTGACAACAGCAAATGGTCTATCGGTGACAAGTACCCTGACTTAAAGACATGGACCGCTGCAGATGACGCTAAATGGTCTGGTTACTCGGATAATCAAGACTGGAGTCCATTTTCAGGAGGATCCAACCCCAGATTTGACCTGAAAAAGGGGTCTGCCATCCCAGTAGAAGACGCCATCAAGGGCATGGGAGAGAAGACTCTATCCTCTAGTAAGTCACAGTGGCCCATGTTATAGTGATAACCCTGTAAGGTGATGGGCAAGATGGGTTAGGCTGAGGAGTCATCTGCAGAGTTGATGTTATGATGCCTAACCATCTAAGCAACCAGAGAACTATTTTCCTATCAATATTATTTTCGTATTATGCATACAAGTCATTATTATTTATATTTTATACAGATTTCTATTTTAAATTATCATCATTGGTTTATGTAATGATGTTGAAATGATCATGTCTGTAAGAAAACAGCATGTGAATAAAAATGATAAAGCATCACAACCATGTCTAGGCTGCATCATTTTCTGTTTGAGTTATCATAAGTTAGCATCATGAACACCTCAATGTAGATGACCATCAGGACTGCCCTATTGATTTGCATAATTTAGTTTATCATACTATTATTCATTCATTCTCTATTGTTCTTTCAAACGAATTTAAGAGTTTACCACTGTTGAATCGCCTTCCCTCTGCAATAGCACACCTGCATCAAAAAGATTATCCAAGAAGCGTTTGTACCACCTGATATGCCACTCAAATCTGTAACAGCAGCTTCATCAACTTTAGCAACACACTCCATAATTCTGATGGCTATCAGGCCATTATTGACCATCTTCCCAATGTGGAAATTCTCTATGGAGGTCAGACTTGTGAACTGATACAAATATGACCTAAAATGTATTCAACAGGCTAGATTTGTGATATCATCTTCATCATTCCATATGTTCCAACAATGGACAACACATATACTTACCTTTTATTTTGTAAGGATACGACCTAGTGGCATGGCTCACCCACGGATGGCAAGATCTTTATTTCACTAAAGTGGCGTTATACAACAAAGGGATACCACTGTGTTGCATAACGCCACTAATGGGGCTGTTAAACATGGAGTATAGCATTGAAAGACAATATTGCTGTAAACAACTAGTTCCTATACAACAAATGGTTCATAATTATACTGTTTGTGTTACATCACATAGATGAGGTATAAAGGATCCACAGTAACCCAGAATAATTGTTGTAGCATAACATCATCTAGATATACTTAGTTAAAGGTATAGGGTTATTCAAAATTTATGCGAGGAACAAACTACATTTGGGGTAAATGCTCTATTGTTTTATCAGGGTTATCAAACTTTTCATCTCAGATCAATTGAATTCCCTATCTATTTGGTCCACTTCTGTAAAGGGATCTTTATATGTGACACGTTTTCTGACCATTCTAGATATAGGCGGTTCAAAAAGGGTACCTCGTGGCCTAATCGCCTAATCGTTTTAAGATTTAATGTTTTCGTCATTCTTCGGAATAGTAATATATGTGTACAGGCAAGGGAAAAACTTTAAAATTGATGTCATAAGCTTTCCAGTGATATATTACTCAAAAAATATCAATTCGAGTTTTTGAGAAATGGCTCCATGAATATGTATAGGTATTGCCCTATCCAAAATCCCAATAAGCCCTAAGTCTCTTATTTTCCAAGATTTCTCTATCTAATTAGCATAATTGTGAAAATTTGAAATTCATCATACATTTTCATTCTTTAGGTCATAAAATTGGATCTAGGAATGGTAATTTCATTCTGTTTTGACCATAGTAATCCTCATGAATCATTCTATCAATGGGAATATTTATTATTTCTTCTTTTTGGAATGAAAATCATGTTGCCATGGTAACACATATCAAGAAGGACCCCCCTTTAGGCTTCAAAACGTTCCTTTTACATTCTAAATATAGAAGCTTTTCACCAAAAATGGAATGTTCTGAGTTATCCTATTGTATTCTCCAAAAAAACCCCCCATAAAACAGTTTTTAGCCCGTTTCTTCCATTTTAAGCCATATTGGCGCCCCCCTGGTGGCTAAAATGGGAACTAATCCCGCAGGGACTATCCTTTCTGCTTGTCTGCTCACATATCATGGTAAGGCATTCTCAACATTCAGAGCAACTCCTTTTCTTAGTTTGGTATCTCAATGCATGCATGGGCTCACGATTGAGGCGTGATAGGAAATCAACTGACGGAAAGGCAATTGTTACTCCACCAATGACATCAATATAGAACTACTTGTATAAAGGTCGCTCACAAGTGGCACAGCCTACATGGAGTAAAATATAAATATAATTATATGTAAATCAGCTGCCATCCTTAAATGTAGATAGAGTCGTAATGGAAACATGACGCTAATGGACTGCCAAAAGCGTCCCTCGCTCTGTCTCACAGGCTTAAACTGAGAAGCTCGATTATACTGGGAGTGGATAGATCTATATGTATACATTCATCTACTCCCATTATAACCAAGCTGATCGGCTTAAGCCTCTGCTCTGTCTGAACTACAATAGGATCGCCAGCTGCGTCGATATCATACTGAGAGCTACCACGTTTGCTTATTCGTAAAGGCTTCATTTCCACCCAATACCATCGATAAATACATAACATAATCTAGAAATGTATTGATTAATAATTGAATCATGATTCGATTTGGATATCACCGTTTTCTCATTCGGCCGCCATGCCCCCCCATAATCCCATGTCACATTCCCTTTTATGTTGTAATAATGTTAGTCTGGTTCATTATGACATACAACATGTGACACAGGCCCTTGAGCTAATGCCCCATACCTACAAGCAGGTACACCAGCCCACCACCAAATTGATGCTGACCTACAATCAGTCAGCACTGGTCAAGAAGGAAATATTCCAGGCCCGATGTACAATTGCTATTGTAAGGATTCATTTATCAATTACAGGGGGGTGGTGAGATTTTGTTCAATGGCGCAAACAATTTTACGCCCTCCCCCTATAGGCGCGCCTTTTTGTCCCCTCTCCTATGGACTATAATAATGCGTGGGCTTTATTTTTGCTTAAAATGGGCTTAATTTTTTACGCCCCCTTGAGAGGGGTCTAAATGTTTTAGCCCTCCTCAAACACACCACCCCGCCCATGTAATTAATAAATGAACACTCGCTTAAGGTCGGATTGATCAATCACGTTCTTACAGTGTCACACCACCAATGTCATTATCCCGTCCAAACCCACCACACCACTAATACTGGGCCCACCAAAAAAAAAAAAGAAAAAATGTATAATAAAGGCTTCGCCTATAAAGGAAAGAGTGGAAATTTATAAATAATATACGATAATGTGTGTTTACGATGTCCTGGCTGATTGACAACACTGTCACCTGGCTGATGGACAGAACAGATGGACACCTAGTAGTAGTAGTACCGGCCATGTTTATGTGACGGTTCCCTCTAAAACAACTATAGTTATCATTTCTGTTAAGAGCACAGAACATTGGGTACAGAAGATTGAATCAATATTGATAAATGGTTGTCAATGTTGATTCAACATTGAGCTGAATTTTGTGCCCACTGGGCACGGGGCCCAGACTAAAAATATGCAGATATGTTTGCAATTTAGCTGAGCCGAGGTTCTACGCTTCGTATTCCAAAATGATGTTGACCATGAAACTGAAATTGATAAGACGGTATTATATTACCTAATAATGAGCTATAGACCCCCAAATTCATGACAGTAGGGATATTTCTCAGATTCGACATACAACATGGGGCTCAATGATATGAGGAAAGACAAGTCATATGGTATTTCATAAAACTGACATAGGGCATGGTAGTTTCATCAAAGCGACATTGAGATTTAAGTGAACGGTGATATAATTATGTCCATTTCTCCCTCCCATATCGATGGCACCTATAAACACAGAGGATGGTGGTAACAGTTGTCACTGTCAGACAAGTAGTCTGACCTCTGATTTATACACCCATAGTTTAACTGTACAAATAAAGAGGCTGATAGAGCTGACATCTGTCACTAAGTGGCATCCTGCTTCCAACTATAAACCACTTACCTACTGTACCTGTGAAGGTAATGCGTCACAGACAGGAACATACACCATGCAGACCTGTCCAAATCTTGTCTACTCAGACATAGACATTTCTACTGGGGTCAGACAGGCACTTTAGCCATAGCTGTCAGTAACTTGTCTCTCCACGATTTTACTGCCCACAGTCACCATGGAAGATATACACCATTAGAGATCAATGTTTTAATGGGATGTCAGCAATGGAAGTGGACTTCCTGTTGGAATAAAATATCCCAGGGACAATAGAGGATATTTGGATACCAGTAGAAGAGAAAGGTTTGGTTATTGTATAGCAATCTACAAGTTGAATAACTCATTAATGAGTTCTGCCTGGACGCCCGAATGAGGAAACGTTCAGGACTGACACTTGCGACGCCATCTTTGCAGAGAATCACCATTGGAAGGGACATCACATTCCATTGTTCTTCTACCATAGTACAAAACTATCTGGTTCCCAGGAATGCCTCTTAGTTGAGCTTGGTACCAGGAAGCAATGTGGGGTTGGTACAGACTAGAATGTACATGCCAACAGAGGTAACAGGTGGATAGCAAGCTTCTGGAGGTACCTCCGATTCATCTACTTCTCATGTGTTTGGGGTGAGGTGTGTATGGGGGAGAGATGGGTAGTTTGTTGGTCCTGATTTTGCTTGTTCCTGGTATGCTCACAGAGAGTTACCGGTACCCAACGGATGATACCCACCACATCATGGACGACGCCATTTACAATGTTCGCCAGCGCATGCGTACTGAATCCAAGATGGCCTCTAAGATGTACAGTAAGTTTTAAATCCTTCAGTTTATGAGCTGCCACTTTCATACATACATAAGTATAATCGAGATGAAGAGAGTTCACCAAAGAAAAGGAAGAAGCAATTGATGAACAGAAATAATTGTACATTTTGTTCCAATGTGTCTCAGCAATCCGAGTTGGCGAGGAATTATCCTTTAATTGCGTAAAACATGAATTTATATTATAATGAAGGGAAATGCATCATAGTGGGTTGTCCAGCTTTACGAATTCCAATGTTCTAACAAACTAGAATGGATTTATCACTCTCCCATGTACATGCAGCAATATGCTAAACTATACTTTGGTTCTCCAGAGGTTGAAGACTGCCGGCCTTATCGTTATGTGACAGCCTTCCTGTATGCCAAACCATATGCCAAGTACATCTCACATGCTGGTACCCTACTCCTAGAAGCTTCTAAGCAAATAAAGAAAAGGTCAGTTTTTATGTTCCTAATATTCAATGAAATCCTCAATATCACTTTCCAAGTAGTACCGTAATAACCACCAGGATCAACTGGCAAACCAATCTTACCATTGAAACCCTTGACATGTAGCTCTTGCTAATAAGGATGGACTCATATTTTGACAGGAAGAGTTTTATTCACAAGTCAAGCCACTTCTTGAAGCCGATGCTGAAACCTGGCAAGCCTGATACGAAGATGGACATACCTCCTGACATTAACTACTGTCCCTACCCAGAGTCTTATATCTGTGACAAGTTTCTACGGTAAGTCTGTTTTCTATCACACAAACAGTAATCTACGGCCTATATAAAGCTTGATTTGGCTTGAATTTTACATTATTTTGCTGATCATGTCTTGAGTGTGCTGACAGCCTGAAGTCATAGATACATTGTAAAAAGTGTTTCTAATTTAACTTGGGTGAGCCTACACACCTGAAACATTAGTGGGCAAGGCCAGTTTAGCTAGTCCACTGGACAGCACTATCTATACAATTATTGTTGACATTATCTAACTTCTCATTGATGTTAAATGATATTATAGGTACTGTACTGACTAAGGAGAGCGTGTACATAGGTAAGAGCCTGTACAAGGGATAGGAGAATAACACCAATGGGCTAGCCAAACTGTCCTTACACACCTTGCCATCAATGTGTCACAATGGGACACATTTGGGAAAAACTTTTTTTTTTTGCCAAATTTTGATGAAAAACCTCATCAAAATGGACAAAATTGGTCATATTTGGTATCAAATTATAGCTAATAATGCCAGCAATGCAGTGGTATAGAAATAACTCACATTTTACCCACTTTTTGAGATCAATTATTCTTAACCAATAAAATGTGAATTTTGGCCAAAGAAACCCGTAAATTATCCTATACATTTTGGCCTGCGAGTAAAAAAAAAAGAAGCCTCCATCGTCAGATTTCTCAGACCTTGGTGATGAGAAACCACTTTTTTCTTTGAGTGGCCTTATGCAGACCCTACCTAGTGTGGGAATAAGGGCTCTTATTCGCACCCTGTGGGGGTGCGGATAGCATCGGCTGTAATGTTCTGGCCAAGTGACTTCCGTAGGGGCACCATGAATCAGACTTGGCTTGGAACTAAATAATCAATAAAGCAAAATAAAGTAAGCGCATAATACAGCTATAGTAACCTCTTAGATTTGATGATAATACATTGGCTTCTAAAGTTCCAGGTATACACATTATACTATTGTATCATTGTGTATATAGATGTTCTTTCTTACCCAAATTAATAGCATATGTGGCCTTTTCAAGGGGCAGTATACCATTTTCTGTGGACACACCACTGGCAATCAGTACTCTGGTGCATATCATTAGTACTCAATACTATAATTTATGGCACAGTCCAACTGCTGATCACACCAGTGCAACTTGTCTAGACCAGAGGACTGTTGGAAAGGAACAACCAGCAACCTGTTTGTTGGTTGCCTGAGCCTTTATACTTGGGGTACCTTACTGGGGAATACAGGCTCAAAAGGTTAGCACATGCCTGCATGTGGGCGGTTCTGCTTGGTTCATTCCAGAAATAACTCAGTTGTAAACTTAACAACGATGGCATAGTGGTCTGGCCCTATGCTTACTTATCTATGCTTACTTATTTTACCTTGCAGGGCTTATATAACATTATTCTGCAATAGTCCCCATGGAGTGTAAGAGGCTGGTGAGGGTTCAGGGAAACCCATCACTCAATTTAATCTAGTCAAGCTCCAAATTGACCAATCACTGGGAGAATTCAACCCTAGCCTCCTGCCTCCTCCCCCATCACCTGTCTAGGCATATACACACGACTAGGTTACTGAAAAGGTCTCGTAGCAAAGGTGAGGGCCCTTCGCTGAGAGCAAATGCAACTCTCAGAATAATTTCTAGGTAGCTTATTCCCTCTTTACTCAATAGCGAGGTCATCTGAAAAGCACTGTTCCACTTAACATTAAAATCTGTCATCAATCTCTATTCATAACCCAGCCTCGGTTTCCTGCATTATCGCGAGCTCATTCCTTTTATTAACCGTCATAGTTCACGCGCCAGTTTCACTAGTCGTGGGTATCTAAGCGATGTCTTTTTAAATAGTTGTTCTTCATCCCTCCAGGCACCTTCAGAGTCAATGATATTCTATACATATCAGCTGGGCCAATGGCATCTGACATGGTGCGAACACAATGTGTCAGGATGTGATATATGTACCGAACTTCTTCTCCTGCCTGTCTGTGCCGCCATACCATCTGATATTGAGGCTGTCCGCATCACTTGTCTCCATGGACTGCAGTCCTGCCACATCTAAATTCAAATGGATAGTCAAAAAATAAAAAAATCTAATTAAATCCCCCAGTATCCATGGCAGTGCTAATGCTGAACGTCACATGCCGCTATGTTTGGTACCTGGTCACCTGACAAGTATGGAATCATAACGTATAGTTGGAAGTGTCATGGAGGTGCTGGTTGAGTAGGATGATGCGATATAATTAAATAAAGGTCTAACTTGCTAAATAAGCTTCAACCACTGTCCTGCTAATTAATCTAATGGAGCTTATAGGACCCATGCTAATATTACATTTGATTAGTCGAGGAGAGCCTCCGTTGATATTTCATATCAAACACCTGTGCAGGGCCCTAGATACAACTGCCATTATCATATCTCCTGTCTGACATTTTGCTGTCTGCGTGCTCCAGGTTCCGGACGGTAGATGGCAGTTGTAACAACCTGCAGCGTCCAATCTTGGGCCGGTCAATGACGCCGCACCGACGACGTCTAGCGGCGGTGTATGCAGATGGTGAGACTCATTATACATGTCATGTGGAGGACACATATTGTACTGCAATGCAACTCTGTAGAGGCCATCACGCCACGAATTGTATACGATATCATGTTAGACTTTTCACATGTATATTCAGTAGAACATACTTATTACACACACATAATGTCCTTAGTAAAAGAAATGCCCTGTTGAAATCCGCTTATGCATGCCTGCCCTTCTTCAACAACATGAGTCTTACTCCCTTGGCTCTGATTTAACCTAAAAACCAGTTTCAATGTTTTCCATGTCCCTGATAGAATAACTGTCAGTTACTAACCGACCCATGTACCTGATCATTTGATGGTTCACATGGAATGGCTGTCTCAACTCACTGAGAACTTCTTGAACTGCATGCATCGTTGGATTCAAGCAACTTTAAGATAAAGAACACACTTCAAGTTGATATCGTCCCCATTTTCTACAACCTAGAGACAATTAAATATATCCTAATGAACCTATTAAACTAACAATTATTCCATTTAAATGTGTTTCAAGCTGCCTGCAGTCAAATGTCATTAACAAACTATTTATTGAATTTTAGCCTAAACGTTATATTCCACACTCATGCAGAGTATATCACATACTCAGATACTGCTTCACCTGTTTCCAGGTGTGGAGAGTATGAGGAGGTCAGTGGTAGGAGGTCACCTACCTGCAGCTAGGATGGTTAGTGTACACCTGTTCACAGAGAGGGACCGTCCCAGTGACATCCACACCCTCCTCCTCATGATATGGGGACAGTTCATAGACCACGATGTATCGCGGACTGCCATCACACAGACATCCATGGATGAGAAAGGTAAGGCGAAAAGAGAGCAGTGAATTTCGGGTTCTATCCCTTACTTTGATATAAGACCACAAGCGGGACTTGTTGTTGTTTGTTGTTGTTGATTTTTTTTATTGGCTAAATAATGTAGCATACAGATACATTGAATAGCCAAGAGCGACTCCATTTACAGAATAGAGCATAAAGTTTGCGGCTCGCATATATACCAATGAGTGTCAAGATCAAGAGGTGTCATTGCACACCAGGTGCATGGGTTATTTTTGAGTGCCTCTTTGAAGGCTTCATGTGACATACGCTGAGTGTCAACTGTCAATTTGTCCCATATAATAAGGGGGCACCTTGGTAAAGAGGACTTTTTTCATATATCCATTTCTTTGAGCGGGGGACCTTGAGTTTCAGAGAGTCATTCCCTCTTAGCATCCGTGCAGGAGTTACTAGGTTGTCTGGGTCCTGTGATTGTTTATGTAGGTGGCATAGTAGTTCACGGGTTCTTGTGGGCGGGAGCATCTCGATGTTGTTTCTGACGTGCAGATCATCAATGTTGACTCCTCGTGGATCATGGATGCATTCACATATGTGTACAGGCAAGGGGAAAGGGATATCCGACAAAAATGTCAACTTTAAAATTGATATCATCAGCTTTCCGTTGATGTATTACACAAGAGGATATCATTTCTAGTTTTTGAGAAATGGCTATATGAATATGGGTGGGCATTGCCCTGTCCAAACCCCCAATTAGCTCTAAGTTTCATAGTTTCCAAGATATCTCTATCTAATTAGCATAATTAGAATAATTAGAAAATGATCATACATTTTCCTCCTATAGGCTATAGTTTTGGATCTAGAAATGATAATTTTATTCTGTTTTGACCATAGTAATCCTTGTGAATCATTCTATCAATGGACTTCTTTATTTTCTGTATTTGGAATGAAAATCATGTTTCCATGACAACAAATATCAACAAAGACACCCATTTAGGCTCTAAAACGTTCTTTTTACATTTGGAAGCTTTTCACTAAAAATGGAACGTTTTGTATAAAACTACTGAATTCTCCAGAAAAAAATACCAAAACACAAATATTAGCCTGTTTCTTCCAATTTAGGCCATGGTGGAGCCCCCTGGTGGCTAAAATTGGTACTAATCCCGCGGGGATACCCCTTTCTGCTTGCCTGCTCACATATATGGAGCGCATTGTTTTGCCGGGTTTGTAGTTTGCCCACAGCCCAGACTGGACTGTCATCTACAACAAAGCTGCAGTATTCCTTGATTGACCGTATCATTGCCATGAATAGTTAATTTGCACACACTGCAGTACTATCGATTTACAATGCGAAAGGACACGAAATTTTGGTTTCAATTGCCATACAAAAACTAACAATTGCCTAACCGCTATACCAGTCCTAGTCTTTTGCCCTAATTGGAAACACTTTTTGAAACACTTAATTATAGAGGGTTAACATTTATATACAGTAACCTGTTTGAAAAACAACTAAAAGACGTTCTCACTACTGAAGTATATATCTCTATGAGCCTAGCCAGTAAAGATGACGTTAAATAACGCATTATTGTTAGCTGCGTATAGTCTTTGTCACACCGTAGTCAGTCTAATATGAATGTATACAGTTCCAATAGGATTGCTTGTGCATAAAATGACATATTATCCTCGGTAACCTTACAGGGTTCGGTGCTACAGATGAGGTGAAGTGTGGCTATGATGGCTGTGAGTCAGGTAAACCAGGGCTGGAGGCATGTTGGCCCATTCCCGTCACAGCCGATGACCCTGACTTTGGATACAGTAATAAGTGCCTCAAGTTTGTCCGCTCACAGGAGGTCCCACCTCTGAACTGTAAACCTGGTAAACTCTTTGTAATGCCTTTGAATGAACTGTCATAAAATTTATTCTTCCCATGATTTAAAACCAATACATCTCTCTGTTATTTTAATTTTTGAAATTCAATAGAAAACTTTTCCCTATGATTTTTCAATGACATTACATGGTCTAATCGTACAATTTCACAACAAATCTTATATACTCAGTGGCTGCATGAGTACTCCTAGCCACTATAATTATTCGGTAGTATTCAGATGAAATACTGCCTATTTGAAAACATTGAAAGCCTGTGTTCCAAAAGTTACTCAACTCTGTGTATTCTCACTTTGCAGGTCACAAGGAGACTGTGAACCAGGTGACCCCCTGGGTAGATGGCTCCCAGATCTATGGGAGTACCCCAGAGGAGGCAGAGGCAGTCAGAGACTACTCCAATCCAGGTACTACTTGTAATTATATTAGTTCGTTACAATACAAACACACCAAAAAACTAGCAGTAACCAACAATAGCACATAAAGGCAATGCTATACCTGCAAAATTTAGTACTCAACTTCGTGTCAAATCTTGCTACTGGCAATCAAATACTTAGGATAGGTTTATGTCCATCGAGCCAGCCATTCATGTCATGGTCAAGCATTATATACGTTTACGTATACAGTGTAGCAACAGCCCCATAATATTAAGACCAACAAGGTGTGAAATCGGTGGACCGGAATAACCCACAAGTCAAAAGCACCTTTGTTTTATCAGATGGTGTCCTCAGTTAACAAAACCCCATCTGGAATAAGAAGACTTTTTGTGTTATGCTACTTAGGACGAGGCTGGATGTTGATGACGCCTCACCCTCATGGACCCCAGTGGAAGCACCTGCTGCCCCAACAGGACGTAGAACTGTGTCGGGGAACCAACTCCAGTATCAAGTGTTTTCTGGCAGGTCAGTGGTTTTAAAAAAAATACTTGCAGTGTCCTTGGCACAATGCTATTTATTTTTCCATAATATATGACTGAGTCTTCATGGTATTTTTACACTTTGTTGAATTACCAATAAGCCCACTTATTATTTTAAGGCACATCTAAATGCATGTTTAATAATTACATGTTAAAACAGCACTCTCAGCATTCATGCGTGACACGTTAGTTGAGGGTATTGGAAATAAATTGAACTAGACCCAATGTGAATCTGGTGAAAACCTTTATATCGGAGGGTTCTATTGATATATTGACGAATTCCCACTTCAGGTGATGAGCGTGTAAATGAGCAGTCTGGCCTAACAGCAATGCATACAGCATGGGTCCGGCAGCACAACAGGATTGAAGCCGAACTGAGGAAGGTCAACCCCCACTGGGCAGGGGAAAGGCTTTACAAGGTAAGCTGCTTATAGTCAGCATCACTAGTAGCAGGAGGGAGATATGACTCAGAGTTGTTGTTAACTTTTATTTTGGCAAAATAATCTTCTCACATATGATTTTTCAATATGATTCCCAGCGAGAAGCTAACCTGCGCCCAAATTGGTTAGCCCGCATGGGGCCACAGCAAAAACTGGTCACCAAATCCAATGAAAAAACACAGGTTTTACTATAGGGCCTACTCGCAGCTGCAGAAAGTGTCACAGGCTGAAGGGGTGGCTGCATATATACCAATAATTATATCCTATTGTTCTACCTAATTAGTCATTATAAACTACGCCGTCAGAAACATACTGATGTCAACTAGTTTATGATAAATCGAAATAGTACGCATTTTATGAATCTCTACCAATTATATGGAACATTGAATTCAGTCAAGTCAATCATTTTGCATTTCATATCATTCCATACAACAGTATCGTATCAAGTCGACCTCCCTTTCGATAAAAAGTATTATCTGGTATCTGACATCCCTTTGTCTGAGACTGTTTCAAAGTTAAATAAACGTGAAGGTGTATTACTTATCAATTAAAAAGGTGCGGACAGCTCCATCCCTCTGTTGTAATCCCAGGCAACACGATGCTTCTTTCTCCCTATTGACAACTAGGTTGACACGGTTGGAGAGGGACCTTTCTTATTACCTTCATTTGTGTATACTCTCCTGAACGATATGACAGGTCATACTCGGAAGACCACCATCTTGTCCCCAAGTTGTCGGTTACCCAATGCAATGGTTCCAGCCCCTGCATGAATTTGGTCGGAAGGGATTGCTAGCTTTTGGAACGTTTAAAGACCCCAGTATAATTGATATGTTATGTTTATAGTATACATGTAGTAGGCCTCCATTCGTCAGCAAGGCAATGATGCTGACGTGTAATCAGTCTAGCGTCTAGCGATTGAGAGTGGATAAATTTTATCCTCTTGTAAACTGTTCAAATAGTGGCCGCCGGCCGAGGATCGCCGGTCCCTCGTCGGCCTGACGCCTGACTGTAATGTCTAAACTCGAGCAGCACACTTTTGCTGAAGACTCCTTGAGAAATAAAGCTTCGTTCAGCGCCTTCCCTGTGGATGGCTGCAGTTCTTATTTTTCTTATTTCAAAAAACTAAGATAGGCCGACATAAACTCGACTGGCGGACAAATAACTAGTTTTAATAAAAATTATTTCCTTAAGAAAAATTATTTTCTTAAAACTAGTCATTTGTCCGCCAGGCGAGTTTATTTATCTTAGTTTCCTGAAATGAGAAAACCGTTTTTGGCTGTGTACAGATGTTGTTTTACACCCCTATATACCTCTACTACCATCCCCCTAACCCGGATGTCACTGCTTCCAGGAGACAAGACGCATTGTGGGAGCCCTCATCCAGCACATCGTAGTTAACGAGCAGCTCCCTCTAGTTCTGGGTGCTGACGTTATGCGGCGCTACGGTCTCGAGGCGCTCAAGGACGACTTCTACCTTGGTGAGTGACACAGGCCAGACACCTTTAATAGAATGCACTATGTATAAGGGGTTATATGCTACTCGGGCAGAGTACTGAGTCAAAGGGCTGTCAATCAAATAATTCACACTGCAATTGGGGACGATATTAACAGAGTGATCTTATACACCGTGTGTCCACTGTGCATCCCATTGTGTGCTAAATAAAAGTATTAGGTGCATATGTGATTAGCATAGTTCTCCATGTATGCTTATTACTACCAAGACTGCTGGCCACATCGCCGAAATTATGGCTACGTAGCCTTTTACTGAGATCTGATTATAGTTAAGCTCATGTAGTGAATATATATAGTAGTAGTACGGACACAGCATTGTATTGGCATTTATATATATGTGTAGAGGTCGCGGAAAACTTAGTTATTGATTTGGCCGAATTCGAACCACAGACATGTTGCACCAGTGATAAATATGCTAACCATTAACCTACCAACCAATGTCTGACTACTCTCCGCCCTGTACATTGCTGGGTTACATTGACAATTCCTTGGACACATAGGGCACGGTGACAGCCGGGTATGGTACCCCCTGCAGGGTTTGATACACACCCGGTGACATCGTGCCCCTACAATATTTATTGATTGAAATATCTTGATAATAAATTGTAAGTTTTTCATTAGGCCACTATAAAACTACTCATCAGCTAGGCATTTGAAACGATTCTTGATCTGACATAAATATTCATAAATATACCGTAGTACAAGGCTTAAGGTATGCAGGATCTAAACAAGAGGAATATACACGTACTCTGGGTTTCCCAGATGATATTGCAAACTGACTCAGCGGACCTAATGGAAACCCCTTTATTCAAACACAGGCTACGATCCCAGCTTCAACCCACAGATTGCACAGGGCTTCTCGTCCGCTGCCTACCGGTTTGGACACACACTAATCCAGGACCGCTTCCGCCGGACAAACTACAAATACCACCAGGATAACTCAGTCATGCTGAGCAACGTAAGTAACCCTAAAGCCGCTAGTCCTCCAATCTCTCACACATTTCTCAGCCTTAAACTTTAGAAAAATAAATTACTTGAGCTTTGACGTATTCATACATATCCATACTTGGTCCCTTCCCTTGCTAAAACTTTCTTAACTATCTATATAGTACTAATAATAATGAAAATAGACATGACTACTCACACACTAATTAACTGGAAAAGCTACTATTGAATAATATGCTGAGTAAAAATCTGCATCTATGAAGTGATGCAAACTGTATGTTAGCACTGGTACATTATGATATATAACTATATCTCAGGCTTGCTGTAACCGACAAAATACAGGACCGGTTCCTGTCAGTTGCAGTTGAAATAAAGATATTTGAATTGAATTGAATTGAATTGTACAGTCTGCCTGTATCACCTTGTAATACGATTTCCGTTGATTGGATTTGCACAGTTTTAGCTACTACCAAAAGTAATGTTTCATGTGATGATATTCTGTGGACAAAGTGTGATTTGTGGACATATTGTGATGGTTTTCTGTGGACAAAGTGTGTCTTGTGGCACAGAATGTTGTGGACAAATTGTGGTTGGCAGGCACTTTGTGACCTTTGTGGTGGTAGGCTGTGGACAGACTGTATGTTGTGGACATTTTGTGATGGTAGGATGTTGACAAACTGTTATTTATGGACGCTTTTAGAAGGAAGGCTGTGAACATAGGCCGTGGACATATTGTATTTTGTAATGGCAGGCTGTGGACATACTGTGATGTGGACACGTTGCAGCATGTGGACAATAGGGGCACAACAAGGGTCTTATGATATTGGGCCCAGCTTCTGATAGTACAGACTGTCAATAGTAGAAATGGATCTTCTTATTAACAGTTCGAACTGTCAATACCAGAATGTGTTTCTCTTATTGACAGTTTGAACTGTCAATAACAGAATAAATGTCTTATTGACAGTTTGAACTGTCAATACCAGGATGGAATTCCCTTATTGACAGTTCCATTTTGGGACTGTCAATAAGGGACTCTTTTTCTATCATTGACAGTTCAAACTGTCAATAAGGGAAATTCATTCTGGTATTGACAGTCCGAGCTGTCAATAAGGGAATTTTATTATGTTATTGGCAGTTGGAACTGTCAATAGTCACGGCCATATTCCACTATTGACAGTTTGCATGAGGAACTGTCAATAACAGGAATAATTTCCACTATTGACGGTATGATTTGTCAGCGTTTTTGTTTTAGACCAGCTTCATATCAGTCGTAGTGATGCAAGGATAATTAAGTATTTAGCCAACTTTCCACTGGAATAATTCCAATATTATGTTTGGTATTTCTTCTAGTCTAAGCAAGAAAACAATACAATACTTAATCTTCCAAGGGTAACATTTAAAAATTAAAGGGTGAACAAGAAATGCTCCTTCTTAATGTAAAAAGAGTAAGGATTTAATCAGCGTAGCATCTTATATCGTCTTAACCCTTTCTGAGAAAGACTGAAAATATATAGTGGACTTCCATTAGAGTGGCTCCAGTCTGCGAACCCTACTCTTATCCCACCCCAGCTTGAGTTGAATAAAGATATATTCCAGAAACGGTCCGTTAAATGTCTTTGTTTAAAATCAAAGACTTGAGCAAGTCTATCGAGCCGCCATCAACTTAAAAAAACATAGACAAGCTTTGCACAGGCAATGCCTTTTTTCAGTTTCCATAAAAGCAAGACATGTTGGCCTTTGGGTAATCTTCACTGGGGGCTCGTTTATAAGAGTTTCAATCCCTTGTACTCCTTCTCATTGTATTCTACCTTCAGAAACGTCTATTACATGCTGCTTGTAATAATCTGGATTGAGTTCTACCATCAAAAAGGTCTGTCATTGCCACATGTTGCTTCAGGGATTAGGCCGGAACAAACGTTTACCTGGCCGACGGAGCAGCACACTGATATTCTTACCTTAGTCAGAACCCAGCCACCATTGGTCCATTTTTTCCATAAATACATTATAAATATTTCGGAACATACTGACATCTGATTGCCCTCCAGAAATAAGCATTTATTGTGCATTTTTATAGTGTGTGCTAAATCTGGGTTAGGGCTGGGCACTTTGAATCTGGGCTGACCCATTTGGGTTCCCACTGGTAGCCCTGGACAAAAAGGACCAAAACCCAGGGTGGGCAAATCAGTTTGCCCATGTAAAAACACATATGGGCCCCATTATTCAATGTTGACTTAGTACCGGCTAACAACCCAGTCCCTAGTGCATAGTTATAGTCATTATACGACCAACCAAAGTTAATAAATGCTATCAGGTTAGCAAGTAGTGAGCAATCCACCTTAGTCTTTCCATTTCTATGAGTCTTTTTGAGTCATTTTTGAATATCAGTTGGTCAGTAGGCTACTGACCAATGTCCCTATGACTAACCTGAAATAACCACTACAGACTAAGACCCCGAGCACTTAGATTATCAGTGTAGGCCCTAGTACGAATTTGTTTCATTATGGTTTTCCTTTGTTCCTAATATATTACTTTTCTCTCCCTAATTAATACCGTTCTTGGCAATTTGAGACAAGAAATGAACGAGAATCATCATCCCTTATGAAATTCTGGATGGGAATTTTGACTCTCAGAAAACATGCATGAAACCTGATTAACTTCAGCCAAATTTGCCGAAAAGTCATATTAAAAATTGAAACGTAATCAAGCCATCTTCCAGCACTAATTCCTCAAGGAATGGGGATTTGCACTCTTTTTCCTAAACTCATCGAAAGATTAATTGCTCTTTACATCTTGACAACTGACCCATATCAAAAGTCCTTGGCCATTGCAGTAGACCATTGTTAACATGGAATATTGAACATTGAAGTATAGTGGACCGTATGGTCAAAGATAAATGGCGCTTCAAGAATTCACTTGAAAGACAAATTTATACGATATTGATTATTTCTACGAATAAATAACAACCCAACAATGGGAGGGAGGAACATGTATGCATTCTGCATTTTCGTCAAGGCTATTGCTGCTTCTGACCGACGACCTAATTCCGTTTGTGTCTACCTCTTAAATCCGCAATATTGGTATTGGATATTTAACCAATAATGAATAATATAAAACCATATAGAGCTTCATTATACTCTTGCGTCCTGTCTGAGTTGAAAGTAAGTAATGACGGTAATACAGGCTATTGCTACGTCACTTCCTGTGAAGAGGTTCCAGCATGAACCTAGAGGTGGCAGGTGTGTGCCTTATGTAAGTTAAAATTAAGTGAAATGAGACATTTCATATATTATGAGAGGCTAATCGAGTTCAACTTGTCACATTGCTAACGCCCAACACCAAATTCACTTTTTGCTTTAATTGAACATTGTCAGCGACTAACTACATGCCATAATCTGACACAGCATGTGTCAATAATACATGTTGATTACTTCGAATGACTCTAGGGCAGAACCAATCAGCTTTTATTGTCTGAAAATGGTGCACCTTATAGGGCATCTAGTTTTTCTAAATTGGATCACGCTAATCAAACCTGTGAGACTTTTATTCCATAAATAGATACTCAGTTTCTACTGAAACCTTATCTCTGTTCCTTTACCGGTTTGCGTCAAACCCTTTTCGTGTGATTCACACTACCATTTTTGGGTGGTAGTGGTCTTTTGGAGGGTATGCCTATGAATAGCCGTTGAAAGGTGAACGGTTAATGCACTGACGTAATGTGAAAATGTAAAGGGGGAGTGTCTTAATTTAAGAAATATGTCTAAGGATCTCTTAATCAGCAATTCTAGTGACTGCGATTAGTGTGAACCCAGCTAACGAAAAAACTTTATTTTACGTCAAAATAACATTTTAAAACGTTATATAATGTTAGTAAGGAGCCCTAGAGAAACGTTATATAACGTTATAAAATGTTGTATAACGTTTTTTTGTTTACTGGGAAGTAGTATACTGAATATGCTCAATATTCTCTCCCTTGCTCTTCCCTCACATCTATTTTCCTCGGCAGTAGGCTTATGTAGGGTTATCGTACCTCCCTGCCCGTCACCAGGTGGACTAGAGAGGGTAGTATATGATTTTAATGATCTAACCTGACTTTTCTATTTTTACTTCAGGCCTTTCGACGCCCCGTTCACGTCTATGATACGGGTAAGGGCGGGGTGGACTCATTACTAAGAGGGCTCTGTGACTTTGAGGCCCAACGCTTTGACAGGTTCTTCACAAACCAGATCACTAGAAGCCTCTTCACTGAGCGTCCTCCCAACGGTCCGGGGATGGATCTGCTCTCCCTTAACATCCAACGTGGCCGGGACCATGGTATTCCCGGTGAGTGTTATAGACAGAGGTCCACGACCATAAGGTATGACTGAACCGTTCTTCGCTCATTGGGTTCGAGGCGAAGAATGAACAGCGGATCTTTGTGTTACTCATTTCATATAATATTTCCAAAGAAGTGATCAAACTGTTTGTACAGCTCTGTTTATTTCAAAATAACATGTACTAATTCCATGTTGTTCTATAAAAGCAGTTCAAGCGTCTACACTCCTTTACATAGGTGTCCTTACGTTTTGCCCTGCGAAATATGAAAGGCCTTTCGATTGACTAAACGGAAATGCTAGACACTCATGGAGAGTCGGATCATACCCTAACTGTAATGCAACGTGCTTTATGCTTTACTACAACCTTCTAAAACAATAGTGATATGAGACAGGACTCTGGTCTGCCTGTATCATCTTGTGCTCATCAGCCTTCACGATGTGCAATATCACTAATTGCCATCATAAAGTAGCGACGCGGTGGCATTACTCTCAAAAGACAGAATGCAAGGAATGTCATATTGCGTCTGGTACTGGGCGGTAGTACGATGCTGACGTCATACAGGACGTCATACAATATGCACATGCAATATAATTGCCTGTCGAAAACAACTTCATTTGGAATTGGGTTTGAATTAGTGCAATAATGTCAGCAGTTATCTTTATCATTTTGTTCGCCGAGGTTTTAATTTGCATTCATAACTAATCTTAACAATAACGTTTATCCAAGTCATAACTGATAAGCAACCCAGCTAACAAAAAAACGTTATTTTTACGTCAAAATAACGTTTTAAACTTTACATAACGTTATGCCATACTAAAGAGCCTTAGAAAAACGTTGACACATAACGTTATATAACGTTATAAAATGGTGTATAACGTTATTTGTCTACTGGGGACGGATGCATGACGTGTTGATAGTAGGCATATCAGTCAATCAAGTTTCACTACTATTTTCAGGTTACAATTTTTACAGAGAATTGTGTGGCCTAAAACGAGCAAAGACCTTTGAAGATCTATCTAAAGAAATACCCAATCCCAAGACACGGGCCATCCTAAGAAAAATATACAAGTAAGTAATATGAATTAATACACATGAATAAGGTATCTATCATTGACTTGGTTTTGGGTTTCATTTTGGGCTCATTCCTATACAATCATACAAGAACCGAGGTAGCTATCATTCCGTTTGTACAGCTCTGTTTATTTCAACATAACATTGTACTAATTCCATGTTGTTCTATAAAAGCAGTTCAAGCGTCTACACTCCTTTACATAGGTGTCCATACGTTTTGCCCTGCGAAATATGAAAGGCCGCAATACTTTCGATTGACTAAACGGAAATGTGAGACACTTTAAAATAACATCTGATACTCGAACCAACATACCAACATGCTTGACAAAGGGGAATGGGTTAACAGAACAGAAAACACTCCTATTCTCGGCCAAGTTCACATAAAGTACCGAGTATCCTCAAGTCTGTCCAATACATTTGTTCATAAGTGTTTGATTAAAGATTTCTGTCAGAATCAAAACCCTTTGTGTTCCAAGAATAGGTTTCAGCCAATAAGACAGAACGGAAAAGGAGGCTGACGATTATTTAATTAAACGATAATTATTGGAATTCTAATAATTAGATCTATAGATATATATGCAAGCATACGCTAAGACGGTTGTCCTTCTCTTTCTCCAGTTTGAGCTCAATTCGCAAAAGATTCTTTGCATTCTCACCTCCCTATTGTAGTTAGACACCTATATTTGCCTAAGAAAATGGTAGGGCGAGTATACCACTGTGTTGTGCAGTGATTGCTCGTCTAGACCATAACTTTACAGGTCCAGAGGACCCTATAATTGCGTTTGCCCAGTGGGCACAGAACATTAAATCAACGTTGAGAAATGGTTGTCAATATTGATTCACTGTTGATTCAACGTTGTTTCTATGTTGAATTGGATTTTGTGCCCACTGGGTGCAGGGGTTAGAGCCTCTAGCAGTGTGAAACCGGGTCGGCTGGATGTCAGAGCTAGAAACCCGCCAGCGAGCTATTTGAAGCTATGACTTGATGTTACTGGGCCTCGATTCATAAGTTTATACTACTAAGTTAATTTTTGTGTCATAGTCGGAAGTAAAGCTACAACTATTAGAAAAAACGATTGCATACCCATTTCACAAGAGCAAGTAGTATCTCCTTCAAAAACAGTCAGAAGTAAATTGATTTACGATTAGGAACATCTGCAGTTGTAAAGTATAATTGAAATCGTATGTGCCCCTGTCTTACAATGTGGGGGAAACCAATTTATTTCAATATTTATTTCAATATTGGGGTGTTTCCAATCAATATGACGTCATTTCCGGTGAGGAGTTCCCACCTAGTCGTACAAAGAAAGTTTAGGAAATGGTTATGTGAGGCTAACTCAAAATATCACACCTGTAGACTGACAGGCACCCTATATTTCTATATAGCATATAATAAAAATAGTAAATAAACCAGGTCGGAAATTTACTTCCTATCCTGCTGTCATGTTATCCCACTGCACCATGCGATATACAAAATATAGTATGATTTCTTATAACGACCAATGTTTTATTTATATTACATCCACTTGATAAAGCATTGTATTGTAATACACAACATATTGACATAGTGCAGTACATGTTTCTCTTTCTTTTGCACCGGGTTTGGAAGATATACACCTTCAAATGGAGAAAAGGTCATTGGCTGAGATGAGATTGGACCCTGTCTCAGCCGTCTGTTGTGAAATGACCTAAACCATCCTTATGACCACCTATTACCCTTGTTTTTTATGACTTCATGAGCAGATATATTGTTACGACAGCATTGTGAAATGCACTAAATATGACCTTACGACTGCAAAAGGAACATATCATTAGCTTACCCATATTGAAATGTACTACACCTCCTCATTTTAACGTGAAATGGTATTCTTCTGTCGTAAGAGTATTCAACTGTCGTACATTGTTATGAATCGAGCCCCTGGTCTGTTCGCCTGATTAAAGGAAATTTCAATCTAAACGTCACTCTTTGTTTAAACAAACTTGATTTCACAAAAGCACACATCCACAATATTTAAATGAATTCGGATTGAAACGCACAGACGTCTATGTATACCATGCATACAATATTCCACTTTTCCATCTTCATAGTTCTATTGAACCACAGGATATTATAAATCATAATCACAATAGAACCTCATCAGCTGCTTATATACTCATAGTTACTTTGTGCCCTTGGGATCATCATCAATGGGACATAAATGTCCATTAAAGTTGGTATCCCAATTGGGGTGACTAGAATTGACCCCTCTCAATAATTACCTGAAAGTCCAGAATGTATACTATTCTTTTCAAATGTGTACTTAATTCTGGTTACCAAGAGTCTTAAATGCTTTGATATAAAGTATGTAATAACATCTAGATCTACATATTTCATGGAGGAAACTCAAGCATTGGCAAACCATCTCAGATATGCTGCCACCTGTGCAGATGTCAATGCACTAATGTGTTCATGAATGGGGCTGAGCTACTGGGTCTGCAATGGGAATATCTTGTAAACACTATACACAGCTGCCACCTTGTGGTTGAGAAGAGAGGCATGCTAATTGCTTTATTTTTGACTGCTCAGTGAAAATTCATTTTTGCTACTATGTGTGGATTTTTGTATGGAAATAGTTCTCATAGATCTTTAATACTTTCACATATGTCTTACAACATCAGCATGCTTATCCCCAGGCTGGAAGTGGAAATTCGTCACTGCAACAGTTGGGATACCAACTTTAACAAGCACATTGGTCTTTAAAAAGTATTTAGTCCAGATATGAATATACCATAGAGTGGATAAGAAAGTCGGGACATATATCTGACACACCATCACATTATAGCACACGGTCTTCAGTTATGAGCTTCAGGTTATTGCTCACTATTGTTTTTATAGTCAGGAGATACACATATGAATACGTGGAGGGTGGTTCTCGCTTAATGAACATCTAAGTATCCAATCGGTGTAGTTCTAGGGCTTACATAAATGAAATCGATACTGTACAGAAGATTAATCATGTTCCCGTGATACTCTTCTCATGCACACCAACTATATCACAACAAATAACATCCGTTTACTGTGTGTGGGCGGATTCTCATATACAGACCATTACTGATGCCTTCCTATAGGGGTCAGTCTGGTCGCCCTGTGGGCGCATCCATTGCTTGATCTGGTAACCGGCGAGATAAGCACTGATACAGCAATCACAATGGGTCCAGGCTGTTACATAATGCACCCTAAAAATTCCGCAGTGAAGGCCAGGGAATTATCTCATTGGTTGATAATGCATCCAGCTAGACGCCTATACAACAATATATGGGTACTATGGGCATATTATCCACCTCCCTCCTACACACACATATATAAAATACACATAATATTATATAAACGCAACAAATCCATTCCAGAATTGAGGCATGTAATGATTTCTCCAAGGCTACCATATTGGCAATTATAGTACCTTGCATATAATGGGTACACCAGAGAGGACCTAAAGACATGAAAAATAGAATTTGGGAGAAAAATTGTTTCAAAATTGCATTAACCTATATATTCCTGCCCTACACCTTTGTCAAAACTTGGTGTCATTTTTCAAAATGGCGCTTATTGCGTGTTGGAACCAAGCTCTTCATTTTTCTTAGTGCATTAATATCTGTGATCTGTGAAATTTTTGAAAGACTCAACTTGTTATGTAATATCAGCCAATGAAATTCTACCAAACTCAAACCGAATGATTTACAATTGAAAAAAACAAGAGGTCAAGGCGGAAGTGGGTGAACAAAATACATCAATCAAACCAACATATTAGGCTCTAACACGATGCCCCAGTGGAGCCTCTGGAAGGGGGCAGCCATCTTGTAGGACATGAAATCTCGCTCCTTTGGCAAGATTTCTCGCTCCTTTGGCGAGATTTCACAGCTTTCTTGGCATGGGGGAAGGTAGGGTGTGTGTGTGTAGAGCACTCACACCTACCATCAGCTGACCACTGTACACACCTCTGTGCCCAAGTGTTAATGGGATGGCCATTGTTTTAGGGGGGCCTCTGAGTGACCACACCTGATAAACCCACACCCTGTCTGTAGTAACAGCACCCACTCAGTGTACTACCAACAATCATCCTAGACTCACTGGCTCTGTCCTACCTGCATGGCTTCACTCTCCATACATTTATTTGGCCACTCTCCAAGCATAATTTATTTTTTTAATTCTTATTTATTTCAGTTTTATGATAAGAAATTTAAAAAAATGACTTGGTAGATGCATACAGGATGATACACAGTTTTCATGTATGCATAAACCATAAATTAATTAATCAGAAATACACAGTAAGAAGTGTCCCAAATAGACTATACAAAGAGGCTCAGTGCCATCTTGTCCTACCATTTAGATCTGCTGTGTATCACCAGGCGGCACCACCCCTTAACGTGTTAGAGCCTAATAGGGCCTAGTTTATCATACATATTTTACACATGTTTCTCTTTGTTTCCTTCAGACATGTAGATGACATAGACTTGTTCCCAGGTGGTGTGTCGGAGAAGGGGGTGCCAGGAGGCCTTGTAGGACCCACCTTTGCCTGTATTATTGGAGACCAGTTCCAGCATGCCAAGAAAGGGGACAGGTTCTGGTATGAGAACTTCAATGGAGTTGGATTTACCAATGGTGAGACTTGTTTGGTATTAATAGTATTGAATGAAAATTCCCAGACTTTAAGTTCATTTAACAACTAATTGACATATATACGTATTTATGATATCTGATGCTGACAGTATTACCAAATCCGATTCAAATGATTACATTTAGCCTGTCTGAATTTGATGGTTAGAGTGGTGGTCCCACATTACAAGCATTTTATCAGAACCCAAAAATAATGGGTTCATCTATTAACAGAACAAGATAAATATGATAGTATGGCCATACCCAGGGATCATCCATTGGATTATAACCAGCGGAGTGCTGCAGCCATCTCTATAATAAAAATATCTCATTTTCCACGATATATTTTAATCATTGCAATATAAATATGTATTTTCTATGATAAAGGCAATTCGAAGGGCAGCTCATTATCGTAATTCATATCTTGTCCGGAATTTCTCCACGTAATGAAAAGGGCCACAAGTCGAGTGGATAATATTCATTCTCATTTACATTCTAAAGCATGCCCACGCATCTGTTCAATACTAAATAACTTCATTCCCCTCTGGAGTATCATCCACCTATGTTAAATAGTCAGATAGTGAGATCATGTTGCTTCTGTTTACAGCACAACTTATGGAGATAAGGAAGATCCGAATATCGCGGATTCTATGTGCAAATGGGGACTATCTGGACAGCATCCAGCCCTACGCCATGATGAAACCATTCAGGGAGGTCTACTCACACCTCGAGTAAGTCCTTCTCATTTTGTTTTTATAAAAAGAATATTTTACGAGGCGCTAAGATTTAATTTACACATACTTACTGAATAGGTGGTGGATGGGTTGGACACTTCGGCCTAAATGTAACATCCCCTTCAGCCACCCCCCCCCCCCCCCCCACCCTAGACTGTAGTACTTAGACAAATGTCATAAATTGGGATCGATAGCCATGAAATCACAAAACACACAAAGATTACCGCTTCTCCTACTTAGTTTTAACAGGATCACCACAACCATTTTTCATCAATCCTGGCTAAATCTATCCAAATGGCGTGGCTTCCGTTGATAACGGAATAGTTGTGTGCATATAAGTTAAATGCTCCGGCCCTTAGTCTGTAGTGGCTATCCCAGGTTAGTCAAATGACTGAGGCAAAACAAAATAAGTATGACTAATGCCCTTCTCAAAAAGACTTAGTCTGATACACATTGAAACTAAGGTGAGTTAGTTAGTATTGACCAGCCTATAGCAGTATCTAACCTAGGTTGGTCGTATTTAAGGAGCCAACAATGACTATGGAAGTTGGTCGGTACTGACTAAGATTTCTAGCACAAAATATATTGGACTGTTGTTCTAGCATTTGGAATTTATACTTGAACTCTACAACTACAAGTCATTTCATCGCAGTTGGGATTGTCAATAATCGGATTGTATTTACTGTTGTCGGGACTAACGCGGGAGTAACCACCATGTATGTCAAATACTTCCATTGGCCTCCAAATTGGCAAAACGGGGCCAGCTTGAACGAGCCCTGGGCATACCCAAGCTAAGCCTATTAGATTGGCCTGGAGATGCCCATGGCCTGCACAAGCTCGCACTAATTTACTGAGTTAACAACTGGGGAAACACATCAGGAATCTAACAACTTCACGGTGCATGCTTAGTACCATTCCGCAGTCGACCCCTCTCACAATATAACTTTAATGATGAGTCTTTGCCCTTTGCCTACAGGAGTGAAGGCTTTGATGCTGTGACGATGGGCATGTCTCTAAAGGACTTTAATAGACTTTACCAGGAGGACTTCAATGCCCGCGTACCCTGTAGCTCGCTCCCTGACCTAGACCTTCGACACTGGAAGGAGGGACCTTACGTAGGCTAAACCATAGTTCAATAGCCACAGTTGTTGCCGACTAGACGAAGGTTAACTGCTAGAGATCTATATTTTCTGACAACATTATCAGTACATTTTACTCATCTTGATGTTTGTCCTGTAGCAGAAATGGAGCACATTATGGCCAGCAGATAGACAATGAGCAGAATACCGCCAATCATTGTTATCTTATTTGTTCATAACCATTAGAATGAACACACACTATAGGAAACTATTGGGTGATTATACCCAGAGTTGCATGTCAGTAAAATCGCGAATAGACTAGTGGTAAAAGGGGCAATGTTGTATTATCTTTATTCATTGTATATCAATCAACGTGTTATATGTGAACTAGATAACATTGTATTTTTTTAGTGAAGCGCTAGCCGACAAAATAAGTAAGTGAATATTTTGTTTAATGATGTCACTCATAAGTACGTCACTCATAAGTACGTTTGATATATCCTACACTGTAAAGGTATACAGTAGCATCTACTGTAGGTGTAAAGTTTAGTGTAGGTAAACGGTACAAACTATTTTACAGTGTGGGTATAGCTTTAGGGAAGAAATCACTCACTTACATAATAATTATTGTTTCCTATAAAATGGGCATATCATGTAATGTATTATTTCAACATAACTGTACAGAGGTATTAGCTAACTAATGTCATCCCCTATACTTACAAAATGACATTATTGTTTATCTTTGGAGTTTAGCTACGTGTTGTAAGATCCTTAGTTTATTATACATACTAGTTATAAAGGATTTCTCATCACTTAATTGAATGGCAAAATCATCATGCCGATTCTTGGCTGTAATTTGAATAACTTAATAATGTCTGCATGCATTATTGTCATTGAATTCCACTAAGTTCTTATAATCATATGTATACATGTTTCATCCAAAATAAATGCTTACAGCAAAGATACTTCAAGATAGTTGTTATCGCTTCAGTCAGTCTTTGTCTTTAATGTGTTGAACCGTATGGTCACCTGGTAATAATGGTAAATCCATATCTAGCATGTAAGTGAAGAATGCTAACGGAGGAAATGGGCATGAGTGTTCTGGCCCTATACTAATACACCCAGGGATTACATACTCTATGTTGAACTCATATACGCATATACCCATGGAAGCTAACGCACATGCGCACATTCCTGCCATGCTGCCTTGACAATATATTATATGATGCACTCATACTAGTCATGTTATTAATTGCTCTGTCCATACACATACTATACCATATTTATGCAACACATATTTCGCGCAATTCACACTTTTTTCGTTGGCATGATGTGCCCGCCTTGTACTCGTCTCTATCGCTACATATTCAGAATGATCAACTTTGCATATGGCCAAGGTTCTTGGACCATGTGATTAAGGGGTTGCGGAGCCCCGCCTAACACTTACATTAATTCTAATACAACTCTCCACTGAGTGCTGGTCTGGTTAGAGTTATACTCACCTGGTCATCACCCTGGGAAAAGGCGCTGGTGACATAACTCGCGCCCACTCCCCTACCCCCCCTACCCCCATTAAAACGCCCACCCATTCTGCTAGCCCCTGATTAACCCCCCCCCCCACTCTAGCTCAATCTTCTCTAAATCTTACCACTCCTGCCCTCGTAACCCACTGCCGTATGGATCCTCAGCGCAGAATGACCCTGGTTAATACGCAAAACTACATTAATTCTCTGAAAGGTGTGGTTATAGCCAGCTGTAATGCTAGAAGCACCAATAGGCGCACCATGTTAGACATTAAATTAAGCCTGAGTTGTGACATACTATGCGTCTGTGAAACTTGGCTGAATGACACTAGCGACCATGCTATTATTCATTGGCCAGGCAAAACTATCTTCAGACTAGACAGAGTCACCCATACTGGGGGAGGACTGATGATGTACATCTCAGACACCTTTAGCCCATATTGCATGAGTGACCCGGCTCTACAATGCATGCTGCCTCACATTGAGATTCAGGTCATAAAAATGGAACAGCCCAAGCATAAACCCCTACTAATCATGAACGTGTACCGGCCTCCCCAAGCTGACGCAGTGGAGTTTGACACCACATTGTGTGCCACCCTGCGCCTAATTGACCGCGTTAAATATGAGGTTTGGATTGTAGGCGACCTGAACATCAATTCCCGTAACCGGAATGACCCGGCCTCCATCAACCTATTTGATATGTGCCGGGAGTTCAGCCTAGTGCGTCTCATTGATGAAATCACTCGTCCCAATGAGAATGACTTGGGCGGCACGTGCATAGATCATATCATTACTAACTGCAACATTGTAAGTCACACGGGCGTACTTAGTTGTATGATCGCAGACCATTATTCTGTTTACGCATGCAGAAAAAAGGATCGGGAGAAAAATGTCAGTCTTACCTATACTGGTAGATCATACAGGCATTATGATCCAGATGATCTGAGAGCATGCTTGGGCGACCTTGACCTTACCCATTTCCGTGCCTCTGAGGATCCAGATGAGCAGTGGTTAATCATCTATGAGTTCTTAATAGCCTACCTTGACCTGCGCTGCCCTATAAAGACTATCAACATTAGGAAGCAATCAGATCCTTGGGTGAGTGCTGAGACCATAGAACTCTTGAATGAACGGCAGGAGCTGATTGCGGAAAACCGTGTTAGTAAAAATAGGGAAACGCTGCGGCGTATAAGACGCCTGCGCAATAGAACACAGAGGCAATTAGAGAATGCCCAAAATGATTATGTAATGCTTGCCTTAGAGAATGCCCGGGGTGACCCCAAAAAATTCTGGCGTATGGTTAGTGCTCTGATTAACCCAGTTACTAAGAACCTAAACATACAGTTAGTCAATGAGATTACCGGTGCAGTCATCCCCAAGGAGGAGACAGCAGCATATATCAATGACTACTTCGCCAATATTGGTCACGATTTGTTCACCAAGCTACCCCCCACAGGCATTCTCATCCCTGACCCCGACATTGATATCAATGCTGAGGAGCTGGATCTTGAAGAGATAATTGACGTAGATAGTGTCCGCCAACTCATATGCAAGATTAACGTTGATAAGTCATGTGGTTTGAGAGATATCAATAGCAGAGTCGTTAAGGATGCCATGTTATGCCTTGTACCCGAAATAACATTAATGTTCAAAAACTCATTAAAAACCGGAATCTTCCCTCTATCGTGGTCTAAAGGCCTACTAATACCGATTCCCAAGAAAGGCAACCTGACTAATATCAAAAACTGGCGCCCCATCACACTGCTCCCATTGCCTGGAAAATTACTAGAGAAATTAATCCACAAAGTACTTTCGGACCATCTGGAAAACAACAATATCCTAAATAAAAACCAATACGGTTTCAGGCCCGGCCTCGGTACTTCTGATGCGGTATTCGCTGTGGTTGAAGATCTCTTTGAGGCCCGAGACGAAGGTAAAGTGACTGCTGCTTGCTTTGTAGATTTCTGCAAAGCATTCGACAGCGTACACCACCCTACTCTCATACATAAAATCCATCGTCTAAACATACATGCTACACTGAAAAAATGGCTAACGGACTACTTGGCACACCGCTCACATGAAACTCTAGCTAACAACTGTCGGTCTACTCCTTCAGATGTGCACTTTGGGGTCCCCCAAGGGTCAACCTTAGGCCCTCTCCTGTTCGTACTGTACGTCAATGACTTACCTGACACTATCACGCACTGTAAATATGCCATGTATGCTGACGACCTGGTGCTCTATGCCTCCCATGAGGACCCCCTGACTGCCCAGCGTCTGCTTCAGGAAGACCTGATTTCAGTGGGGAATTGGTGTCTCTCCAACTACATGACTATCAATACAGCCAAGAGCATGGTGATGCATTTCGGCACTGCATGTAAAATTGACCGGCTTGCCGATCCTGTAATTACTCTCTGCGGGCAGGTCCTCCCGTTCTGTCATACCTACCCTTACCTGGGCATAGAGCTAGACAGTAAACTAACCATAAAGCCTCACATTAATAAAGTTAAGAAGAGTTTTGGCAACAAGAATATCAAATTAACCCGCCTAAGAAAATGCATGAGTAAAGAAGTGAGTCTCTCTCTATTCAGGGTAATGATATCTCCTGCAGTGGAATATTGCTCATTTTACTCAGGCAGCGCCTTGAAAACCGAGCTAGACAAACTGCAACGCATGCAAAACCAAGCACTGAGGACCTGCCTGCAGGCAAGAGTTAGAGAGATAAATATTATTGCCCTGCACAAACAATGCGGGGTGGAAACAATGCATGTTCGGCGCCAAAAACAGTTGTTATGCATCATGTGGAAAAAGGCCAAGCGTGGTGATGCCTTAATACAGCGTAATGTCAGAACCAGGGGAGACCTGAAGGTCAGGTTTGCTAAGCGTCGCGCCAAATCTGCCTTCTATGAGAGATCGCCTTACTATAGAGCCGTTACCCAATGGGACAAACTAGATCACACAACACAGAAATTGCCCACCTACAATAAGTTTAAAACTGCCATTAATAAGCTTAATCTAACCAACATCTGACAGCGCTCACAAATTGACCTTCATGTCCTCCACACAGCTTAATCTGCTTTATTTGATATATAACCCTGTACAACACGTCACGATTGCATGATATGATTGCACTGATGCCAGCTTGCTATGTGCCAGATAACTGCGCTTATTCGCTGCTCGACTAGGCGATGACATGCATATCATACACTATAATCATACACATACTATCCATAATCATATTTAACAAATGTCAATCATACACAGCGCGTATAGTACCACATTCGAGCAAGGCCTGAAATCGGTGTGGTGCGCGGAAGACCGTCCCCTAGGGACGATTGTGCATCAATAAATTTAATAATAATAATAATATTTCGGAATTATGTAAATCATTCTAAGTATGGTTGTCATGGCACTGCAAATATGTCTATCTGTTGCCATATACCTAAGATTAAACTACATGTATATATGATTGCCCCATAATGTCATTTTGTTAACTACATTAATTTTATGACAAATACATCTGCAGACCTAAGGCCACTCCAAATAATATCCTTGTTTTTCATTACCGCGCGCATCACCAAAATCGTGTTTTTTTCCAAATTATAATGGGAAAACATGCCCAAATTAAACAAATATGGGCATATTTGGTATCAAATTTAAGCTTACAGTGCATGACATGTAATGGGGAGTGGAAAACATGCATATTTATAACTTTCGCAGATCCTCTCTTCAATACTGAAATGTGAATTTGGTTCTCCGAGAGCCTGCAATATATGACTTAAGCCTCAGCAAAAAAAAGCGCCCTCGTCACATTTCTCATGGCTTAGTGATGGGAAACAAGGTTTTTATTTGGAGAGGCCTAACTTGTGGGTTTGCCACTTATCACATGGGTAGCTATGCTGCATATAGGGGCACCTAGATGTTCTACATAATATTATACCAAGAAGAGGGGTTTACTATTCGGGGTTCAATCAGTACTGAGACCATAGGCGTCCACCTATTGGTACCTCATTGAACTTCTAACCCCCCATCATGGATGCGCCCTATATACATGTAGCTTGTGCTTTTCCAAGGAAATGCACAAGATACTTTGTCATGCTCAGGTTCTCTTTGGAGAGTATAACATTATCCGACTCTAACTGACAATGGGGGTCACTTCATACGACATCAAGCAAGACCTCGATACATTTCTTATGAATGAGGTTCTCGGAAAAGTAAAACATCCAAATGTAATGAGTGAAATATTCCAGGAATTGAGGCGGTAAGAAACTTACTGAACGCCTCTGGGTTGGAGATCATGTGTAAGCCTGCACCTGTCATCCCTCTCCATTCCACCCGTATTGCATACCAAAAACCATTGTTCTGCAGACAGAGATACAGATATCCTTGTTCTCTTTTTTTTTGCACCCTATAGTAATACTGGTGAAGCTCCATACTAATTTTTTTTATGGAATACGGCTGTCTCATTGATTTAACCAAGGCGTATTTTGTCAATCCATTGAATAACCCATTGCCGTATTTCACGGCCTATGATGTTATAAAAAATGGCGGTTTGTTTACATTTGAATGGCGTAGAAAATGTCATTTTAGGCTTCCCCCTCTCATAATTTTGACAATTTGAATCGAAAAAGATACACAACACAAAGGCACACACTCGGTTTAATCTGTAGGGCCACATTTCACTCGGCCTACGGCCTTGTGAAATACGGCCCCACCTTTAACTCGTGAAATAACCCTGTCAACAGACTAAAACTCGTGATCCTTTGTCTATTTATTTCACGTACACAAGGTACAGACAGCAACATATTACTAATCCTGGGGCACTCTGTTCTATAGTCTTCATATTCTTCTGGTCGAAGTCATGTCAGTCAATCTCATTAAAGGGAATCGCTAGTTCCTACACAGAAGCTCATGAAAAGTATTCTTTAAGCTGTATTCATATTCCTACATAGACCACTTTCCCTAAATCAACTATTTGTATTTGTTATTTGGACAGTATACCTCCATTGTTCACATATATTCACTGCTAGGACACCCATCGGATCCTATAGTTAAGGCAAAAGATTTTTTTCCCCAAAATTCATACCTTTCTCATTTCATCCATGACTCCATGTTTTATTGGTCCTAAAATGTTTGTATAGATGTCCATTATACATTCCCAAGGTTTGGTTGCAATCTCAACAGAGGAAGGGGATTATCCATGACAGATAATGTGGAAATGCTGTTTTCCCATTCATTTCTATAGTTAAGGTACTCCTTTGCTCAAATGGCCGTATCATGAAAGTACCGTGACATGGCAATTTCTGTTGATTTTCTATTAGATAATACATTAAACTAACATAACCCTGAGTTATATGCAAAAGTCAATAGAACATCAGTAATCCTGCGACAAGTAGCAAGTCCTTTTAACTCATACCAGCCATGAGTATGATGAGAACCATTCTACGGGAAAATGTACAGATAGGCAAGACCAAGGGCTAAACGTATACTTAGCAGAGCTCAAGCAAATATATACCCTCCGTGATTGTATTGCCCTTGTTATGGACTTTTGAAAAAGCTATTCCACACAGTGGGTCTAAATAGTCCATTTACTGTATCCTGTTAACGCACTATTTGTTTTAACAAGTTATTCTCTGAATTGATGGATAGTAATAGTTCATGTAGATGATTTCCACCAGATTGCACTTGATATAATGCTATCAAAATTTAGTTAAAGTTTCCCTTACACTGAAAACTGTGGGCATTTACACGGGAGGGGTATCAGCAACGACTTAGTTTCCATGACGGGCGTATGTAAAGCTCAGTATGAAAATGTGTTAAAATCAATAATTGTAAATTTGATCATAGAATGAATCATGTGAGTATTTAATCTTGCTGTGGTACTCCAGACGTTTTTCGGTCATAGGATAATTGTGTGTGTATCATCCAACATTGTATGTTTATGACTCGTTGATATTTTGTTTCTACATGTGATGGTAAAGAATACAATAATATTATTAATTGACCTATTTTCCGGCTGATGTTACTTTGCACCCTTGAGATAAATTGTGAAAGCTCTTTTAAAAATCAAAAAGTCACACTGCTGTTGCCCTATATCAAAAAGCTCGGTGAATCTATTTGATTTGATTATCAAATACTGCCCATTGATGTAGTTGGGAAATACGGAGTTGTCATTGCCAGTGGTAAGTATGCATGTGAAAATATGGGCTATTTAATACACCATTACTGATAAAAGTGGACTTGAATTTCCAATTCATTGTTCAGTACGCCTTTTTATGCAAGCTTTTGATCGGTTAGCTGCATGTATGGTCATCACACCACAAGTGTGTATCCAATTAGTCCCAATAAGTCACACACCTGTGGCCATTGGAGGAGACCCCCCGACCTTTAGGTGACCGTCAGTGGTGCTGCCAACGGCTAAAATTAGTTGCCTTTTCCAAGGAAGTACATGCTACCCCACCCCATGCACCCCCTTTCAGTCAAGTCACTACTATATGTAATATAAGACCCCTAGTCTCACACGTCACAGTATTGTCCCTTTCTGATTGGTTCGCGGACACGCACGTGACATGGAAGCCAAGGGCAAGCCCTGTGGCCCGGATGTAAGTTGGGATGGATTCCACCAGGTGGTTTATACCAGGGGTGGGTTACATTTTACATTTTGAATAATACATATTTTGTGAAAAGGGCTCCATTAAACAACAATTCAAAATCCTGCTAGCAATGTTAAGATTGTTATAGTGAGCCTGGTCAATAAAATGTAATGATTCCCAAAACTCAATATCAGGTTTAACTTTGGGCTAATAATGTCATTTAGATTGCAATGCAAAAAATATATATGTATTGACATTGCAAAGTTGGTGTTCATGCAGAATTAAAAAAAAACAGCCTTCTTTGCATCTTCCCACCATTACATTTTACACAACCCGAGATTCGTTCTGCCAACTTTTTCTGCAACAGGACCCAGACACATAGTGTTGGCAGCCAGAGTGAGGTCTGTCATCTCGTATAAGGGTTTCTGCTTCTCCTTTTCCTGAGAGCCACATCTGCTCATATGGAGTTGATCTTCATCGTGCGAACACCATCATTCCTGGTAACAACGATTGTTCTCTTTTGAAGACACGTTATGGAGAATTTTAATCAAAATAATGGAGACCTATACATTGCTTACGTACAATAAGTTATTGAATAACAGGATACATGATCATCGTCCACACTACTCATTCCTGATACTCCCAAATGACTAATACATCAAATAGATTTATATATATAGTCAGTCGATTGATGCATTTTCTTAACGTTGTCTCATATCAATGATGAAGGTTTAAATGTGTTTATTCAATGTCAAAGCACCCGTCATATAATAACATAATGAATGGCACTCTTGATATGCCATTTGGAACAGGGTTTCAATTCTGATAACTCTACCTTTTATAAATGCATCGAGTGATGTTCATCACACTCATTACCCAGTGGGCACAAAACATTGAATCAACATTGATACGTAGTTGTCAATGTTGATCAAATGTTGATTCAACGCTGATTCAACGCTGAACTGAATTTTGTGCCCACTGGGTAAGAGCAACAGCTTAGAACCATAATGGGCACATCACTAATACTGTTTTGATTTACACATAGACTACACATAAAAAAGAGTAGCCTTGTCATTCGCAAAGAACTTAATCCCCATACATGTAGGCGTTCATAGTACAGTGAGGCTCCCCTAACCCCTAATCCCCCAACCCCATACCAAATGTAGCTCCCTGCTTACTATCACCCTCCCGGATTGGCTGACCTGGAATGAGCAGCTTCCGTCAGCCCTCAACCAACCCAGCTCCTGCTCATCCACCATGATTGTGAAGCACTGATGTCCCTTTTTTCTACCAATACCTCAACATGATCAGGGATCCAATCATTGCCTGCTGTGCTGTTGGATTCTGCCTTCCTGTCGGCACCCCTCCTCCCCTATGCCCACATGTTAACACATCACAGACACATCCTGTAGACTTGCTGATATCATCGTTGGTACTTTTCTGGTTCAACCTTGGATCGAAGTCCATTTGTATCATTACTTCTTAATAAAAATCTTATGTAGATAATGATGTGCATATATATAACCAGATGAGTCAAGAATATCTGATGTTGCCATTGATTTACCATCAATAATTTAGGAAAGCAGTGGTGATGCAATCTGTATAAATGGACCTTTAGCCTAAAGAAATTGAGGGAAATACTAGGGTTGACCCTTTTGAAGCTAGGGTCGGGTTGTGTGAAACACACTTATTTTCTTGTGGCCTAAGCAAATATACTCACTCACATACGACTTATAATTATCATTGGATAACATTGAAGATGTTTAAGTAGAGGACTCATAGTAGTGGTAAACTATATAGACTCTATATGAGTGTATTACAATTACACTTGAAGTCATTGATATGGGAACTCACAGAGAAGAAACTATAGACAAGCCCAGTGGACACACAACATTGAATCAACATTGGAAACTGGTTGACAATGTTGATTCAATGTTGATGCAACGTTGATTCAACATTAAACTGAGTTTTGTGCCCACTGGGAGACCATAATGTATGCATTATGAGGAACTGCACTAAGTACACCTGATAAACTTACACTCAAGGATGTTAGCTATAGGTAAACGATGAGCAGTGCTATCATGCTGAGAATTCAATAACCGGGAGCTAGAAAATACTGAGGCATTGTAGCAGTATTATGGGTGAGGATAGTTATAAGGTATCATCAACCAGGATCTGAGGCTTTGTCAACCTATATCTAATGACATGTATTGCTATGAAGCTATAGTAACCTACATAGACAGAGGTCCATGATAATTTGTCTAAACGACCAGTTGTACCTTGGATTGTAAACTCAAGGTACCACGAATGAAGAAAGTAGGAGTTTGCACTTATTTAAGTGGATCTCTCTGTTTATTTCATGTTTTATTGATTAATTCTATTCAAAAAGTGACATTTGAAGATTGGTTTCATAGCTATTTTGATGACGTCATCTTGGAGAAACATCACATGTAGAATGAGTATCAGTGGGGTGTGGAGAACGGCCATTCTAATACTTAGCCATAGTAAATTGGTTTCTCCAAGTGAAATAAAAAAAAAGTATTGGGTATATGTTGATAATCTCAACATCACCGATAAGGATAATCCCAGAGCGCAATCATACCAACTCAAGGCAGCATGATCATCACATTCAATAGAGTCTCTATACTACAGAGGACAGTGGCAACTTCAATATGTGTGTCAGGACAGGGGGCAGTGCAATCAATAATCAAGGCACTGGTGCAAATAATGTCACTCAGAGAGAATGACCTACATTCTGGTGGAACCCCAACAGGGACAACTCATGAATAGGAGCTTCCTTACTTTTTAATGTGTTTTTGATGTGGTGGAAGAGGGTTTTATGTCCAGGGAATGAGATTTGGATTTTTTGCTGCTTTGGTGAAACAGGGTTTTATGTGCATGAAACAAGATTTGGTAATTTCGCCACAGACACTCACACGCATAAAGCAACTTGTGATGGAACCAGCAGTTGTAAATAGGAAGAAGAAAATGAGGTTTTCATAACGTCATATTATATTTTGGCTATGCACAAATAAGCCTCAAGTTAAAGATTAAGTTATAAGGCCTACTATAAAACCATAATTATGTCACAAGTAAGCTACAGAGATTTAATTAGAATGTGCCTTGGTGGTGGTCTGACGTTTCTAATGTATACTGGCCCGACATGAGGCCTAATCAACAGCCACCTGCGGTAAACGACAGGTGGTGGAAGCTTTGGCATTCTGATTATTTAATCATATCTAGCTGTGTCTCCCGAAATCAGGCCAATGTGATAGTCTTTCGCCGGGTGCCATCTTTGATCGGGATGATCATATTTTATCGGGCCCATGGGACATTGCACAAGCGGTGATTTCACTACTGTCCATCCCTCTTCTGTCTTTGGTGGGGAACTAGATGAACGTGTATCGGTGCTATATAAAAAGATTAATAAACCATTTCTCTCAAGCCATGACCCGCGATTAATGAATATTATATTAGGGTCATTGAGACATTTTAGGTAAATCATTTCCTTAAAGAGACCATTAACAATAATTATTGTGCCAGTGCAGCAATAGTGCTCTGTAGATCGATGACTAAGCTAGTTTAAAAAAAAAGGATATATGCTTGCCAGGCTGATGAGATCACATTTTTGGAAGTATAGGCTCACTCGTGGAAGGTTGATGTTTGTCGGGTTGGCTGGCATGGACCCAGCTACATTTTACGAGAGCTTATTAGGCTATATGCACATACCCAATATAATATAATTATCAGGACCATGTCAGACTAGTAACGCAATCTATTAGGCTATAATAAATATTATGCACATATTAGCCTTCATATCTTACGTCAGACTAGTGCAACACAATATTTCCAGATTAAGAAATCAGTGCATTAAATTCAGTAACAGCGTCATTTAACTGCACTTACAGATCAAAGTAGGGACTTTGCACTTCTCAAAGTAGGATCATTGGCCGATCAGCTATCAAAAGACTGATAGATTATCATGTTCGTTTATATGGACGGCATGCAATGGACGGGTTTTTAATATCAATCTCAAATTGCTCCTTTACCGAAAAGTGAATACAGTTAGACCTATTTTGTCAGACCTATCAGAACTAAAGTGGCTGCACAGAGAGAAGAAACAGCGGCAAAATGGAGTCCAGGCTGCTTCCAGAATTCTAAAAGGCGAGATTCTGGCTGTTGTTAAATGTTTCAACTACTTGAGAGTCCTGGTTGACTGTACGTTGAGTTTTGAGCAACAGTGCTCTAGAGTGCTGTCGTCTGGTAGAGCCAAATTGAAACATCTTAGGACCCTAAAAAAATACATGGATAGGGACCTATCTCTATTGATGTACAAACAGATGATAATGCCAGCCTTTGAATACTGTGATGTCGTTCTGGAAAGTGGCCCAACATTGTTGCACAGGGGATTCAGACTATCCAGAACCAGTGTCTTAGGTGTTGCCTAGGAATTGTGGACCCTAGACTAATCAGTGTTGATGACCTGCATGTTGAATGCCTATGTACTAAGTTGTCAGATAGACGTAATGTAAGCCTACTTGGCACAGTTTACAGATTTGCTAGTGATCCTAATAATGTGTTAGTACCAGTAAGATTGTTACGTAACAACGATCAGCGTAAACTTAAGCTACAGCGTCCTAAAGGCCAACTCTATCGCGACAGCCCATTGTATAGGGGGTATGATATCATGGGACAAACTGGAGGCACATACTCAAAGAATAGATCAATATGATGCATGTATGGCTGCTGTAAAGAAAGGAAAACGTTTTAGATGATGTACACGAGTGTATGATGAATTGGTGTGAGATTGAATGTGCTTGTGATAAAAGGTTGGTTATACTACATGACTATCTGTGTGTACCATAAGTTGAGTTTAATATATGCCCTCCTTGGCCTTGTTAGCTGATCTCCTGATAATAGATGTTTAACGATTGAAGTTAAGTGTAATGTATAGGAGGTATTGATGATTGACCTTAAAGCCTAAACTCGAGTGGACTACTCTCTTCTTTACCTACTTAAATGTTCTGTCCTGTGTTTTCTGTGTAAGGAACAATGAAGATTCCCTATGTGCAATTTCGTCTTCTATGGAATGTTTGTTATCATCTGTATGTGATTTATGTACTGACAGTACTTTGAAAGGCGCAACTTGTTGTGGAAGTTTTTTCTGTCAATAAACCTGTTTCAAAACTCAAAACTCAGGTCGCCTAAGAACCGACCCAGAGAGCTATATGACTCTGTTTCTTTTCTCTATGATGCTAACTAAAGTGTGTATACATGTTATGGGGATGTCTCTCTGCGTTGATGGATCAACATAATTTCTTGGGATCATTAAGACATGATCCCTTTTCCAACTAGAACACTCATATTTCCGAGAATCAAGATTGAAAGAATAAACACTTGTTCATTTCTCGTGCACAGGAACAGACCTGTAATAAGTTTAAAAAAATTGAGATACTATTATGCCATGATATTGAGTATGTATATTTGTTATGTGTGATATGCAATATCTCATACATGAAAGGGTAGAAATAGCCTCGTCGCGTACCGTACCGCCGCGAATTAGCGCCGGGGTGCTCTTCAATTGGACAGGGCCTTCACACCAAGACAGGCGCTTATACAAGATCCTACTTTAGTGCTTACCAGGAAAGCCACATTTCTGGACCCCTTTATAGCCTGGGCTCCACTTGGGCTACACAGCTACTTGCGAAATGTTTTTTTTTTTTTAATGTTTTGTTCTAGCAGATTTTGCTACATTTCGCCTCATTTCGCGTCAGTGTCGCCCTGCTTCTGGCGTTACATAGGGCGACACTGCCGCGAAATGAAGCGAAATGAGGCAAAATATGTCATAAGACAACACTAAAAAGATCGCAACGTTTCGCAGGTAGGTGTGTCACCCTAGTGGAGCTCGGGGCTTATCCCCGGCGCACACACAAGACTGGCACACTTTTGAAATGGGCGGTATATGACATCTGCAAAGGAACCTTTTATATAGTCATATTATATGGCTTGAGTTGCCACATGTATGTGCACCATACTGTACCTTCTATCAACTGTTATCATTAAGGTGGGTCGATCCCATTGAATTAAAGTCATCAGATTTCCACAATTTCTTTTCTGTGGGTACCCTAAATTCTTTGAAAACAGAAAATGAAAAGAAAAGTAGGGGTTGCCGCGCTACTTTTTAAAATATAGAATTTTTAAAAATAAAAGTTATTTATTTTTACACTAAAAAATGGAAATAATGTCAATATTTGTCTGATTTTATTTTCTATCAACCAATAACCGTAGAATTTTGAAACTCTACATGATCAGCACATGGTTAATCACCTTTATTCTAAAAATAATTTTGTAATTTTATCAAGTGGTATTTTTGGAAAATTGGCTACATTTATGATAAGAGTAGGAATAAATTCTCATTATTTATTTACATGATAAAGTAAAAATAGTAGTAATAGTCATCAGATTTTTCTTAGCCTTCACCAGGTAATCGCTTAGATTGTTTTCTAACAGATAAGAGTAATTTTGATATGGGTTGCCGCGCATAATTTGAGGGTTTTGGCCCTTTGAAATGAAAAAGTAATGCAAAAATGGACAAAATCAAATCTTTGAAGCATTGCATTATGGGTAAATTCCCAACAACCTGCATATAAAATTATCTCTTAATGTAGCTTTGGGTATATTCAAGCAATTTATTCACTTTGATGCTCTTTCAATTGCCATATATTACTTATCAAATGAAAGTTCCTGAAGAATATCAAAAAATGCCTAAAATACCTATAATTATTATACAAAAATATAAAGTGCTCTAAAATGCTAGATTTTGCTCAAAATCGTCCAAAAATTGTTGTGGGTGAGGAATACCATCCTGAGCACACCTTTACCAAAAATGGCATTATTCTGATATATTTAAGCCATATGCGCAGAAAGCTGCGCAGTAGTCCATTCTGCAATGGCCTCGACCCACAGAGCGGTAAGTGCCTCCAACGGACACTAGGTGGCAACACCTAAGCCATGTCCTTTCGGTTATCCGGTAGCGGAGCCAGGCAGGGCACTCCAGACGGCGCTACGGAGGAGTGCCACGTCGACACTGCTTGGTCCGCGCTCAGGGTATATAAGAGGCCGAGGTTGGCTACCTCACCAGTTAGTCCTAGGACGAGCTCTGACCCGCACCTTTCGTACCTTCGCTTTGACAGGGGCACCTACACCCCTCCCACGTTATGGACTCTGCACCAGCCATGCTGGCACAGGGCTTAACTGTCCGGTATCGCTAATGCTTCGAACTATCGATAGAATCCTGTGTGTCTTCGAATGGTTGAAAGACCAAGTGAACCGAGTGGAAAACCTTCGTGTACTTTTGAGGCTGTGATCGAATAAAAACCTGTTGCATTCAAACCGAATTTGGAACCTGTGTTCGTGTTGTACGCATATGAAACCCCTACATTGGTGCCGTGACCAGTTCGGGTGAAACACAGAATAGCACAGTCAGTTGGGTTAACATGGCTGAACAGGCAAAGGGTGGAGCGTCCCTTCATCCTATTTCGAGTCCAGACCCGGAGGTGGTAGCAGCCCTTGAGAAACACTATGGGCCAAACCGTTCGAGTTCTACACCAGAACCAAGGAGAGGCAATCCTGATTCTATTCGAAAAGATCTGGGGTCAAACCTAGATGATTCTTTGTTTGAAACTGGCGGTTCGAAGAGACACATTGCTGCTATGCCAACACAAGGCATGAGCATGCTGCATGCTGAACGACACCAGCGACAGGAAGTGACACGGCGTCATTTCGAAGAGGAGAAGAATCGTTTCGAAGGAGCAAGGATTGCAGAGATGGGCAGGATGAATGAAGAGTTTGAAGCTTTGAGTCATCGGTTGGTACAGCTCCGGAACAAGAATGAAGATTTAGACGGGGCAACAATGGAGAAACAGAACCGCTTAGACACAACGAAGGCGGAACTGGAACATATGGAAAACCAGTTCGCTCATCAACAAAATGTCTTGCGGCGACGTACTGAATCTCTAGAACAACGTCAGGATAAGATCATACATGATTCGGACGAGCTCCATGATACGATCCGAGAAGCTACCAAGGCGATGATGGATGAAAAGGATCGTCTGATCAGGGAGGTGGAAGATTTACAGAAGAAACGAGATGAAGAGGCAACTCGAGGTGGCCGTTCAGGGTTCGATCATGTCAGTGGTGGCATATACAACTCATCAACTGGTGGGGGTAGTGCCTCTACCTCAACCGGAGGGAGACCAAAACGAGTGACCATTGATACGGGGGATCCGGATAGAAGATCTTCACGGCGTGACCAACGCCCAACGTCGTATGATGACGACCATTCGAACTCTCCCAGTCGTTCCAGCTCTCGAGAGAGACCGAGCCGTACGGGTTCGAATGAGAGATCTTCGAGATCTGATCCGAATGAACGTTCGAGTGGGCCCTCAAGGAGGCCAGGGAGATCTCCTACACATGCAGGTAGACGAGTATCTCGCCGCGAATCGATGTCCCCTGGAATGAAATTGATTTACGACACGAACCCCTGCATTGCTGAGATGGGAGTGGACTGTGTTAGCAGACAAGCTGATAATGCCGATATCGTCGACTGGAGCATCGAGCAGTCGTTTCTGTTGCACAGGGACAACCACAACGCTGCTAGACGCACTGCAAGCACTCCGACTCCGTTCACAGGAAGACAGCCATGGCAGGACTGGTTCGCAGACTTCATGGACGATATGAGGTATAATCGATGGTCAGAAGAGGAATCGTTGGACGAGCTTTTACGGGCATTGAGAAATGGCCCAGGCAAGCTAGCTGTTTCGAGATGGAGAACGATGCATGGTGCCGGATCGTTTACCCAATTGGTGGAATGCGCCAGTTACCTGATAGGTAATGTGGGTAATGAAGACCCGCTTCGATTGTTCCGGAAACGGACTCAAAAGCCAAACGAGTCGCACCGTGTGTTCGGTCTAGAATTGCAATCTCTCTTGCAAAGGGCTAGACCAAGATGGCAGTTAGATGACCCACAGTTCCTAGATGATTTGTTCTCGCAATTCATTGAGGGATTAAGGGATTCTGATGAACGGACCGCTGCATGTGATAGTTGGAAAGCTGGAACTTCTCTCACTGATTTGTTCATGGCCATAGAAGACTATGACAGGAAACGGCATCTGCTATCTTCGAGAGTACTTTCGAGAACTTCCAGTGTGGTGCAAGACCCACCAGCCTCTGATACAGAGGAAGGTGATTCTGGAAGGGAGGAGGAGATTGGCGCAGTTGCTCAAAAGAACAGCGGCAAATCTTATTCCAATTCGAATTCGAAGCGCTATCCGAAGGCTGACAGGAAAACACCACCTGTGGCCCCAGGAGTTACAAGCGCACCTTCGACTACTTCCTCAACTCCCAGTTCTATGGAAGAACTTCTGTTAAGGTTGACTGACTTGATGTCTGGAAACCAGCAATCAACAGGGAGGAATTCGAAGCCGAGAGTGGACAAGACCACTAGGAAGTGTTACAGGTGTCAGGTCCTGGGACACTTTGCTGCAGAATGCCCAGCTGAGAAGCCGGTACCAAAGCCTGAGGAGAAGAAAACGGAAAACTAGACGGGGTTGCTCTGGATGGCAAGGTAGTAACCCCTAAGGAGAAGGAAAGCCAACATATCGCCAGCGGTGCAAGCGAGGAAGTCCGAGGTGCAGTAGAGATTGGAAACTTAGAGGAGGGGCCTGATCAGTCCCTTCTAAGTATGTCCAATGAACCCAGAAAAGTAGACGTCCGAGGAGGAAGTACTGGGGAAGCGGCGAATTGGATACAGGAGCTGGAAGTAGTCAGCAGTGCCCGATTGTCCCCGGATCATCCCTGTTTGAAGCACTTGAAACGACGGGGAGTAGATCTTGGTGTTACTAAGGATTTCGAACGTTTCACCGTTAACCCATCACCACTGGATGGGAAGAGGTGGTATTTGACTGTAGCAGTGAGGGGAAGGTCCGCAGAATTTCTAGTGGATACTGGAGCTAGTCACTCCATGATCTCGAAGAGGTTCTATGACCTTGTAGCCGATGAGCCAGATAACTTCACAACGAGGGTAAAAGCTCATTCGGCCGACGGTAGCTGCATGCAGACGTTTGGTAAAGCATTTTTCGAAATCAATATAGGTGGACAGGATTACCTTCTGTCCCCTACTATTGCTGATCTGAGTGATGATGGCATCATCGGATTAGATTTCGCTGCGTTGTACTGTGCAATGTTGGAACCTTGTAGGGGGATGTTAAAGATAGAACATCCATACAAGGTGGCCGTACAATGCGTATTGAGAAAGGTATCTTCTGTAGCCTCGGTGGTACAGACGGTTAAGATACCCCCAGGACAGACATGTGATGTGCTGTTTTCGAGTGACAGTATCTTCCGAGACCAGATGGCGGTGGTTGAACCCGATGTGGTGAGACTTGCATCAATTGGACTCGAGAGTGCAGATACTTTCGTAGGCAGTGGCAGTAGGAATTTAATTCCTATTTCGAATCCTGGTGGTGAAGTCCGTTATCTGATGAAAGGTACTCCCGTGGGGCAGGTGATCGTTGCACAGGCAAGCACCAGTATACTCTCAGAAGATACCAAACCGAACCTTGAAGGGATGTCCGATTTGCGTCCGGAACTCCAAAAGTTGGTGGACGATTCGAGCTTGGTGACGGGGGACCAGAAAGATCAGTTGAGACGGGTATTGGTGGAATATGATGCAGCCTTCGGGGAGCCCACTGGTTTGGGGCGAACTGATAAGGTGCTACATTCCATCACTACAGAGGACGCTGTACCTTTCAAAATCCCTTATAGACGCCTACCTTTGAAGAAGAAATTGATGGCCGAAAAGGAAATCGCTGATCAGCTGAGATTAGGGGTGATTGTTCCCAGCACTAGCCCCTGGTCCAGTCCTGTTCAGATGGTGACTAAGAAAGACGGCACAATTCGCTTCTGCATAGATTATCGAAAATTGAATGGCTGTACTAAGAAAAACTCCTATCCTCTCCCCCGTATAGACGAGACTATTGATTCCCTGGGCGGAAACCAATGGTTCTGTACGCTGGATTTGCAATCCGGATACTGGCAAGTTGGAATGAAGGAAGAGGATCAGGAAAAAACAGCGTTTTCGAGCCATGTCGGTCTTTTCCAGTACAATGTGATGCCGTTCGGATTGTGTAAAGCCCCTGCAACATTCGAAGCCATGATGGAATCTCTGTTGAGTGATCTGTTATGGAAGGAGTGTTTGGTGTACCTGGACGACGTAATTGTCTTCGGGAAGACCTTCGAATCGTGCCTGGCTACTTTAGTCAAAATTTTCGAGAGGTTGATAACCCATGGTTTGAAATTGAAACCAAAGAAGTGTCACCTATTTAGGACTTCTATTAACTATCTCGGTCGGATAATATCCACTGAGGGGGTTAAGGCGGATCCTGAGAAACTAGATGTTGTATCGGAATGGGAAAAGCCAGAGGGACCTAAAGACATACGGTCCTTTCTGGGCTTCTGTAGTTACTACAGAGACTTCCTACCGGGGTATGCCAGAATAGCTCAGCCTATGCAGGCTCTAGCTCACTGGATTCCGGGTAGAAGGAAGGAGCCTTTCCCATGGGGTCCGGAACAAGATCTAGCATTCGAAGCCGTGAAGAACCTATTTCGAACCACCCCAGTTTTGAAATATCCAACAGCTGATGGACATTTCATACTGGACACAGACGCCAGTAATGACAGTATAGGTGCTGCTCTATCCCAGATGCAAGAGGGGATAGAAGTGCCACTGGCTTTCGCTAGTAATACCCTCAATAAGGCCCAGAGGAATTACTGTACCACTAAGCGCGAATTGTTGGCGGTAGTGGTGTATACGAAGAAGTTTAAGCACTTCCTTTGGGGAGGTGACTTTACTTTACGGACAGATCACTCGTCCTTAAGGTGGCTGTTAAACTTTAAGGAAGCAGAAGGAATGATCGGTCGATGGCTGACCCACTTGTCCGAGTTCGGGTTGGAAAATAGCCAAATCCAACACAGAGCAGGGAGCAAGCATATCAATGCTGATGCCCTTTCGAGAAGACCCATACGGAAATGTTCTAGAATGGATTGCGATGATTGTGGAGCCCATAATGCTGTAATAGCTGGAGTTCGAATGCCGTATGATGTAGGACATTCTAAAGCAATGGAATGGTCCACCGAAACCATCAGGCAATTCCAGAAGGGTGATGCTGTCATTTCGAGACTAATAGAACAGGTCTCCGGTGGTGCCCAACCACAAAGACCAGCCATTTCGATTGAGAACCGGGAAATGAGACAGCTACTTGCTCAATGGTCTGAGCTAACTGTTGTTGACAGTATCTTATGTAGGTGGAAGATAACACCGTACAAGGCCAAAATTCGACAAATCGTGATACCCACAGCTATGCGAAGGGATATCATGTATTTCGTACATGGACATCAGACCAGTGGACATTTTGGAAAGAAGCGCTCCCTTGCGCGACTCTCCAGAAGGTATTACTGGCCTGGCATGAGTAAAGATCTGCTTAGGTGGATCTCTACTTGTCCAGATTGTTGTCTGAGCAAACCAGGTGAAGGCCTGGGGAAGTTGCCACTAACTCAAGAGCTTTCGGGAGTTAGATTTGCACGCATAGCGGTTGATATCATTAGTGGCCTAAAAACCACTCCTGATGGAAACACGTGCATGATGGTGATCTCCGACTACTATTCGAAGTATACTAGAGTGTTTCCTCTGAAAGATCACAAGGCTCATACATGTGCTCGTGCATTTGTAAAGGGTTGGGTGCTTCATCTAGGCGTGCCCTTGATGTTGCATAGTGATCAAGGCAGAGAATTCGAATCCGAGTTATGGGCAGCAATGTGCCATAACCTTGCTATATGCAAAACCAGAACGAATCCGTACAGGCCTCAGTCTGATGGTCAAGTAGAAAGGTTCAACAGAACCTTGATACAAGTCCTGAAGCCTCTGGTCAACAGTCAGATGGATGATTGGGACGAGCAATGCGAGTTTGTGGTACATGCTTATAATAGTACGGTGCATGCTTCCACCGGTTGTTCCCCCAATTTGTTGGTATTCGGAGAGGATTTGATTATGCCTGCTGACTTGGTGTTTGGCGTAGCTGGGATAAACGCTGAAACACCCTGTCAGGTGATGTTCGTGGAGGCATTGAGGGATCAATTCAAGTCCGCATACGAGATGGTTCGATGTGAACTAAGCAAATCTGCTTCATGGCAAAAAGTGGGCTATGACGTAGGTTTGAAACTTAGGTCCTTTCGAGTGGGGGATGAAGTAGTTAGGCTACACGACCCCCTACAGCAGCTCAAGTTGTCACCCAACTGGGATGGTCCCTTTACTGTGGTTCGGATTGTTTCAGAATCCACTGTGGTGATCAAATCCTTGTTGGGACGCCTGTATAAATCCAATGTAGCTCGCCTACGCCGGTGGCAGGGTGATGCTTCAACGCATTCGAAGCCAGGGGAGCATTCGAAGTCAGATAACACTGAGTGGAGAGCGACCACCCCGGAACGACGTGGTCCTGGTAGACCTAGGAAACTAGTGATACCCTCAGATGAGAAAAAACCTATGCCTCCTGGTATTGGTAAATTAAAGCGGGGCCGGGGTAGGCCTAAAAAAAATTTACCAATTCGAGCTTCTAGCAAGAAGGATAAAAAGTGCGGAAAAAAAGTCTCGGCAAATGAAGGTCTGAAGGGGAGGAGGGCTGTCCAATTGACTACTGGACATCCTGTCGAATCTTCCCGGACGACCAGGTCTAAAGAACCCAAGGTGGGGTTAAGGCGCAGTCCACGGCATAACCCGGAGACTGCTGTGACCTAATTTGTATACACAACAAGAAGTTTCGATGCCATGATGGTAGTACAGACCTAATTGCTGTCGAGTGAGCAGAGCTAGGGTGGGTGTTGATCATGAACGTCCCCGAGGGTGGCAGACGGAACTATCCGGCGGGTATTCTTATGTTACCCGTAATGACATTTGCCTACACTCCTGAAGAATTCATGATTAGCGGTATCCCTGGTACTGTGGAACTGACTCAATAAGGATTACACTCCGGTGAGCTACCCGTTCGATTAGTGGCGGGAAACGCGAGCGTCTCCCGCCGGGTTATCCGTCGGAAAAGGGCTATCCGGTGAAGCGTGAACGCTGATTGGTTGACCTTTGCTCCCGCGGCGGGCGTGGCATCACGAGACAAGAAGGGCGGTCGCCATATTGGATCAGTGCCAAGAAGACGCACGGACGCTGCAGGGCAAAGGAGGAGGAAGAAGGGACTTGTAGTCGACCAAAAGTCTCCAAAACCACATCATAAGACGCGCCAACCTGGTTAGTTCCCGCTCATAGTGTCATTAGGACACGCGGAGCTTCGTACTCCGCAAATCTTCGATTATTAAACTTCGTTTTCGTTGAAAACATTCGACTGCGATGGAGGAGCAGTACACCCCCGGTGAGGGCCTCCAGTCCGATGAGATAGATCTGTTCGGGATGGACGATGGCCAATTCAACAACGCTCATGAGTCGGATTATGAATCCGCCTCTGAATCCACCGGGAGTGCGGTTACCGTTCGTGTAGCGGGGATCGGCTCCTATTCGATGGCTGATCTGGACAGCATGACCATGCCACCCCCGGCTACAGTCAACCTAGGGCCGTTGCCGTGGCGCAATGTCCCGAAACGCGTTGCTTCGAAAGACATAGACAATTCGACGTCAACCCGGCTTAACGCAGCAGGTGATGAGGAAGAGGACGAGATGCCGGAGTTGGAAGAGGTAAGCCAGAAATTGCCTATCCATGCAGTATCTGACGAAGAGATGGAGGACTTCGTACGAAAATCGCTGGCCCAGCAACAACTCATGGAGGTGCTGGAGTGCGACCCGCCGTTCGACACCTCGCTGAAGCTCCATCCCACACTTATGTCGATGGTGCTAGACAAGCTGGAGGAACATGGATTCGACCACCATGAGGGTACTTGGCTAGAGAGTTACGAAGGAGCCATCCAGGGAGCATATAAAAACGAGATCTTTGGAAAAATCCTACTGCGATGTGGTACGAACTTTCGGCATCTCCAACAAGCCAAGGCTATGGAGGAAGCAGTGCCCTCAAGTGATGGGAGCACGACCAGTACGAAGGGGAAGAAAAAGAAATTTACCAAGACCAAAGGTAGTCGTAAAACTTCCAACACTAGTACTCCTCCAAATACTCCGCCTATGTCCGAGGTATCTGAACCTGCCCCAGTTCAGTCCGAGTGCTCTTCGAGTACTTCCCAGTCGGCTTCAACGTCATTCGAAGAACCAACTACTACCACCGGGACTACTGAGTCTCCATCCGAATCTCTTCCGAAAGCTCCGGGACCTTTACCAGTCCCATTCGAAGGAGACTCAGCTAGCGTGGAGTTGGCTCCACGGGAGATCCATTCGGATACCTCAGGATCAGTTGAGCAAGAAGCTCGTTATGCTCAGGTGGTCAGGGAATCCGATGAACTCAGGGCAGCCAATGAACAGTTACGGCTAACCCTGGAAGCTATGCAAACTGCTCCCAGAACGCCGATGACTCGAGCCCAGTCCCGTAAGAACCCCAATCCACAACAAAAAGGACGGTCCGTATCCGACGCTTCGGATCTGGAGGAGGTCCCCTTCGAACTTCCAAAGAGCCAGAAACGGAAGGCAAAGAAGAGTGAGGCACGACAGCCATGTGTACCTCATCCTTCGCCTCCCCAAACTACTGCGATTAATATGTCCCCAACCGTGAGGTTGGTGGACGTAGTATCCGGTACGGCCTCTACCCCTTCGACGCCTCCTAGGGCACCCACCCGGACGCATTCGACCCCTCCAGCAACTCCGACCAAGACTCCAGTGCAGGTCGAGGTGCCTGCATCTCCGTCTACGTCCTCCGAGTCAGGGCAATCGAACACGCCACCAGTGGTTTCGTCGCCCCCTCCAGCTGCAGGGGCAGGTGCCTCGGCAGACGTTCCAGGTTCTCGGGTAGAGGACATGATTTGGCGTAATGCCAGCGGGGGCTTCAAGAAATTTAGGCCCGAGTGCATGGAACACTGCAAGCGATCGAGAGAGATGTATTCGTGTCCCAAAGAAACGGACCATGAAGGATTGTCTGATGACGAAGAATGGATGAGATCCAATATGGGTTCACCCAGTTCCTGGTCATGGACAGAAAACTGGTTCGGTCGGCTGCTGGATCGAAAACAGTTCCCCGAGACCTACTACAACCATGAGGGCCGCCCCAAAATACGATGGGCGATGGCCCGGTACAAGGAAGGGGTAAGGGAGGATTGCCCATTCGATTCCTGTCGCAGCTACTACGTACACGAGAACCGCCCCATGCCTACTCGTCTTCGATTCATGCGACATCTCGTGGAAAAACACATGCACCACCGTGCGATGTATGTCTGCGCTGATATTGGCAAGTCAAACAAAAGGTGTTCGGGAATGTGGACCCCTCGAAGAGGCCGAATGATCGAGCACCTGATACAATGTCATGGCCAAGCCATGATGTTGGCCAGAAAGAACGTTGGAGATCTCCATGCATCACTGGTGGCAGGCCTGGATAAAGTAAAGTTCGAAACCATCACGATTGAGACCTTCCAATTCGGAAAGGTCCAATTAACCCGGAATTCGAAACAGTCAGCTGTCTTCCAACGTACTGATCGACGTGGTCGGCTGGACCTGAACGACACCTTGTACAAGGAGTTGTACGACTGGAGAGCGGCCAACCCCCTTCCAGGGAAACGAAGTGAGAACAGGAGTCCAGCCACTTCCGAACCTGACTGTAAAAAGGTCAAATCGGAGGTTCCGGCTCCGAGAGCTCCAACTGCAGCACGAGGGCGCGCGACAACGATTGAGCACCGGTCCCCACTAAAGGACTTGCGTCCTAACTATGGTCCGGACTTCTCAGCCCCCAAGGGTCGTTCCCAGCTGCAAACCCTTCGTCCTCTGACCCCTGGTAACCTGGCTAGTAGGGCTGAGTACCCTTCAATGGACTTCCCTGGTCCGGAGGTACAGACTGAGAAGGATCCGTACAAAAATCTCCCTACGGGCATCTCTGTAATGGATGCCATCCGCCAACCGGACTCACGGGACGTGGAGATGGCGGATTCGGATCACTTTGTGCTGCCTGGGAAAAAGGACTTGGTGGTGACGACCACCAACCTCACTCCTCGGGCAGAAGATAAGGTGAAACCAAAGGCTGACAGTTCTACAAAGTCAGTGGGGCGTAAAACCCCTACTACTAGTGCGGATTCAACATCCATGAAAACTGAGCCTGTGATGGACCCGGTTCCAGTGACCACTTCGAACCCAGTTACCACCACACCAACGACAACTACTGGAGGAGGGAAAGCAGCAACTGTTGCAGCCACCCTACTCACCACCACTACTACCACTGCCACTGTGCCCTATAAGCCCAGCGTTCGTGAGGAACCGGCAGTGGATCCAAACCAGTGGTATGACCTGATGATCAGTGGTGAAAACATTCGGCCGAGGATACAGATTCCGAAGGACTACTTCGAGCCTCCAAAGGCTCCGGATGCAGTGCTGCATAAGGAGCTATACGAACGATGGTTGCAGGAACACCTGGCTGGCATGCAACGATATGCAGCCGGTGTGGCGAGAGCATCAGCCGACTATGCCATCACCATGCAGGGCAAGGAGGTCGAGAGGCTGAGGAAGATCTTCGAACAGCAACGGATTGACGAACAATCGGAGCCAGATAAGGTGATCGAACTCACCAAGCAGCTGGCACAATCGAAGAAAGAACTCTCAACAGCTCGTTGTCTGCAGAAAGCTGCAGAAGACACTCTGGACGATCAGGCCAAAACTATGAAGGCGCTGAACGTTAAGTTCATTCGGGTATTCGGGATAGGACTCACCCAATGGAGTGGGTCACTCGAAGAACTCCAGAGCTTAGTGAAGGACTTATAAGCTAACTTGGGTGTTCGGCTGTTCGATTGTGTGATTGAGGACTTGTGCATATGATGCTTCGACGATACTGTAATAATTGTGTTGTTATTATAAAACATCCATGATTAAGGTCATGATTCGAAGGTAAACATAAGCCAGGTGTAAAATGCATAATTGTCAAGAAATGTCTTCGTTGTCTAAAAAAAAAAAAAATGAGGGTGTTCATACTTTAAGTAGTATAACTTATACTACATACTATGATTCGAACCAAAACTGTACATAGTGTTCAATACCTACTTTTATCTCCAAAAATTTTCTTTTTGGACATAACAACTGGTATTCGGATTTCGAGAGTATATCTATTTTTAAGATATAAAGTCACATATCGGTTGCCTCATATGGAGGCTAATATTACTACATTCCTTGGTTATAAGTGTTAATGTCACAACTATGTTGGTTCCAAGTATTTTATATAATTCCAATAGTTCACGTAATTACCTCTCCAGGGACGGTTTGCCCACATAAATATTTTCGAGCCATTACTTCTGTGTCATTCCGTCCTAAAAAAGTCACATATTGTGCAAACTCAACTTACCTTAAAATGATTAATGTAGTAACCAATATTGTATCTCAACGAAAACCATACAGAACTGTGATCACTATAGTTAGAAGTAGTATAGAACATATATATTCGTATATATTCATATCTTTATTAAAGATGGATATTCACGTATCTATCTTGTCGTTATCTGTAAGATCCCTGTTTTGTACATAGAGATGTAAGTGTTGTTTGGTGTAACAGGTAAAATCAAAAAAATCTATAATTGTACTTTCTACATGTATGTGTAAAAACGTATATCGTACCTTCAAATGTACCCCGGTATTGTCATCATGTACACTGATATTATTCTCCCATATTCGAGTATATTTAACCAATATTGAATGGCTAACGCCCTCACAAGGGGTTGTATGGCTCAATATCGGCACGAGTGCGTAGCACGAGTGACGATATTGAGCCATACAACCCCGAGTGAGGGTGTTAGCCATACAATATTAGGTTTATTATACGATTATTCCATTCAAATGTCTTTAATTACCTCATATATGTCCTAATTTCGCCATTTTGAAGGATTATACAATGTATATCACTCGAACACCAGGAGGGCCATGTTGTTTTGACATCCCACCAACCCTGCTCGCTGATTAGTGGAGCCTGGCTACGTCATACCCTCAATCTCCAACACTGAGTCCAACATAGAATTTGTAAGGGGGCCAGCTTGGGGCGGTGTTATAGTATAACCAGCGTTTCCCTCCGTATTTACCACAGCCGGATAGGCATGGCCGCTAGTGTCTTCGCCTCACACACCAAGGGTCCCCGGATCGATCCTGGGTGGAAACGAAGCATTTTCAAAATGCCTTTTTCTATGTGAAAAAAAATCCCTAGAATTATTTTAACGAAAGGCTAAGTAAAGTCCAACTTCTACCTTTATAGTAAAAAAGAAATTAGAAAAAAATATTGATTTTCAAAGAAATTATACCAAAAAATGCCTTTTCTTCTGTAACTCGGTAAATAATAGTCCTACAGGGCTGGAAATCCGCCTGTAGACTCCTTGTTTCGCCACCTCCATCTACCAGCGCCTCCACGGCGTGGTGGTTAGCACGTCGGACTCCAAGTCTTGATGTAGCGTGTTCGAGTCTCCATGAAACCTCGGATTTTATGTGTAACGAAATTTCGGAATCGCTCAGTCCCACCGGAAGAGTGCCGATATCCACCGGAAGAGTGCCGATATCCACCGGAAGAGTGCCGATATCACTAGATATCGGCACGGGGATATCACGTAAAAAGCACGATGAGTCGTTCAATCGTATAATAATATATTATATCAGATGTATTTCGACCCTTGTTATAATCTGGTGGGGGTGATGTAGGGGCACGAATAATACGTGTACATATAAGGTCCGTGGAGTCAGAGCGGTAAGTGCCTCCAACGGACACTAGGTGGCAACACCTAAGCCATGTCCTTTCGGTTATCCGGTAGCGGAGCCAGGCAGGGCACTCCAGACGGCGCTACGGAGGAGTGCCACGTCGACACTGCTTGGTCCGCGCTCAGGGTATATAAGAGGCCGAGGTTGGCTACCTCACCAGTTAGTCCTAGGACGAGCTCTGACCCGCACCTTTCGTACCTTCGCTTTGACAGGGGCACCTACACCCCTCCCACGTTATGGACTCTGCACCAGCCATGCTGGCACAGGGCTTAACTGTCCGGTATCGCTAATGCTTCGAACTATCGATAGAATCCTGTGTGTCTTCGAATGGTTGAAAGACCAAGTGAACCGAGTGGAAAACCTTCGTGTACTTTTGAGGCTGTGATCGAATAAAAACCTGTTGCATTCAAACCGAATTTGGAACCTGTGTTCGTGTTGTACGCATATGAAACCCCTACAGACCTAAAACAACGCCCTATTTCGCAGGTTGCTGTGTCGCCCTAGTGGAGTGCGAGCTTATATTTGAGCAAGCTGACCTGTGATGCTGCATGGTACGGCCCCTGCCTGCAAGCTCATAATACACTCACCTAGATATCATAGTTTGCATGATTTATAGTTGAAAGCCAATTAGAGACTTATCTATAGTGCCTATGATTATAGCCAGATATACTGAGAGCTATTTTCTCTATGTTCTTTATTTTTTTCTTAACCGTTTTCAGGGTACTTTATCCAGTGAGGAATAGTCCACCGCAAATCACCAAATGTGACAATTGTAGTAAAGGTGGTGAGTGTGTCATACCATCCGAAGGTGAAAGTGGACTTCTCAAGATTATGACAGGAAACAGAGAAGACAGTAGAATCAATGCACACCTGGTACTCATTCTAATTATACTACAAGTGCTTGGATTAGATGTATCAATAAATTGATAGTGCCGTAAGCAGGTCAGTTTACCCTGGGTAACTATCTTTTTTTAAAGGAATTCATTTCATTATGATGTAATTGAGTAAATTGTAATGCGTAATTCAGACTGATTTATCACAGACTATAAACCTATTTCCCAACTAAGCCAACTATTAACACATGTTCACAGATCTATATTAAGCTAGAATACAGTGATTTGAACAGTAGAATTCGTTATGAGGGAGAACCAATATAATATCTAGTGTGTCTGGCACAATTATCATCCACAGTCCCCGGTATGACAGGTAAAAGACAGATAGCAGGGAATATGCGTAGTTATAATTTGACAGGTGTGTTCCAAGCAACCCAAGTGTGGCTGGGAAAATCCCTTCAACATCAATAGGGGGGGGGGGGGGTAAGGATGAGAGATGAGATGTCAGTTGCAGTACTTGGTATCTTTATTAATAATAATATTAATATCAGAGTACCAGTCACTAGGGCTCAGTATAACAAGATGGTGGATGATGTTACTGATGGTTACTGAGATTGTTACTGATTTCCCTCTAGCTGACTGGGGCTTAAGTACAGGTGCCCGACAGATAGAGGGGGAGCCCACGTGACCGGAAATACATGTAAGAGTGGTTTTCATTGGATAGTGTACATTTGACATTTGATTGGATAATTATTATTCATAGCTTTAACATGGTGGTGGCTGGACAGCAGGTGGGTAGCCGGTGTCCGGTGCAGTATGGATAATGGATTACACAATGAGATGATATGCACACCTGGGGGGCTTTGTCGCCCACCTCCTGGTAGCGCCTTAGCTGTCTCGATTAGGCCCGGGTGCTGTACTGGCTAGGGGTGTGCGGATTACATGATTGTTTGTGTGTTGACCGTTAATCCTTGGGGTCAACATATTGTTCATTGTTGTGTGCGGCTGGTGCCTCGGCGTCCGGAGAAATTACTCCCACTGCTGTCAATGGCCTACATAAGTGTCTGGCCTCAGGAAATTTTAAGCAAGAATATCCAACATTTTTGTGATATTCCCCAGATATTACTGGAGGAAACAGTCAGTCAAATTGCGACTCATTCCTAGTACGACCTACACCCCAACTTTAACCATGTCGACTTAACGTGAAACTCTACCGACCGATTTTCTCACAAATCTGACTCAAACCAAGGATATACTGCACGTAGAGAAGCACTGTAGACTCTGCCATAATATTATGTTTATGTTTACAAGTTAGTCCTTGTCATAAATGCTCCAGTCTCAAGTGGAAAATAGACTTGCCAAGGCCATAATTATAGCCCAGTTGAGGTCTCGATTTTGGTACCGATTTTGCATCTCAGGCCGATCTGGACTTCCGATCTCATATCAAATATGTTTGATTTTTATTGGTTGGCATGGACAGATCTGTAGGCTTGTGTCTGCTAAAACCGGTAGTATGATGGCCCAAGAGGGTCAAAGTGTGACTTGGGGAAATAAATCAACTTTCAAAAAAAGTTTAGAGTCAAAGTATAAAATGAAAAGTCAAATGTGATTTTCATCTTAGAAAATGGGTGCTGTCTGCCTGTCAACTCCTGAAAAAATGCTTGTGACAGGTATATTTTACCGCTGGGTACATGTTCATGGTCAGAACTATAGGGGTATATTGTGTGCATTAGTTGGGTTGCATTAGTTTGCAACTGTGTTATACTAAAATCCGACTAATACGGAGGCTGTTACCTGACTTATATTATTTCTGCTCATTTCCTACCATGCATAGTCAATGTGATGAAAGGTCAAGCTATGGCCAGGAAGGAACGTAAGTACTAGGGGACAAGATGGCTGCCATAAGGGTGTGACCACGTTGAGACTAGACCGTTGAACTTGAAGAGTGTGTGTGTGTGAGTGGGGGGAGGCGGGCTCTTTCACTGAGGATGCCAATCATAGAGCATGTTATGATGTATGGCAAGCCAACTTCGGTCTGACTGGTAGTACATACAATTCAGCCGAAATTGCAAATATTCGAAATATTGCTGTAAAATTGATACTGGTGGGAGGGTATCATACAGGAATATACATGCTCTACTAATAATAACTTTTGGCCAAGCCAGCATCTAGCCTTCTCAGTTCTGTAATAAACCCTGCAGTAGCAGTGGTGGTAGTGAGCGTGTATTGGCACCCTCCCTCAGTGGGACATGCAACCACAGGCCTGGGTGTACACTACAGAGGACACCTCAACTCATAGGAAATGGTGCAGATATCTTTACATTAGCCCCCTTTTTAAAAACCTAAACCCACACACCATGTATACCCTTGGAGTCATGCTCCCCAGAGGGTCCCCAGCCCACATCGATAGAGCCTGCATGTAAAGTGTGTAATGCTAATGAAACATATCCAGATAACGATATGTGTCCTATCAGTCCTAAAAGAGGAACCTGAGACTAGGAAAATTGTTGACCACGATGAGTTTAAGTCCAAAATGTATGAAGAAATGTGCCTGTTATTCATACATAACTACTTTATATTCTAGCCTTAGCGATTTAAAATTATTTCTTTCTCGGGGGATAATTTAATATGATTTCTGTACATGCTAACTTAATATTAGATAGGATGCCGCGGCCAGTTTTCTATATATGACAGTGTTATTATAATTTTGGGTAAATCATATGTTATCGTATGGGCAACTCCCAATAACTGCTTGCAGATGAGTTGTCGATGGACTTTATCTGGTCAAATCTGTATAAAATACCTCAGGATTTCACCTTGGAGAATGTACTTAATCTAGACCTAATAAAAGTACATATATATACGTCAGCGCCGGGTTGTTGGAGGGGGAGGGGCTCAGTGAGGAGTAGTGGAGGGGGAGGGGGAGGGGGAGGGGGGCAAGGGTAGCGATGCGACTCGCCAGAGGCCGAAGGCCTCTGGTCTCTTTTATAGTGAGCTTGTAGAGAGCCCGTAACCAAAGTTCACTCTAGTTAGAAAAACGAATCTACTAAGTGCAATATCTATGGTTTAATCCCCATGGCTATATCATTTCCATTAAGATTATCCTTCTTCATCGGTCTAAGGTACATTTTAGTATGATTATTTCTTTACTGAAATACGTTACTTGTACTGCAATCGGAGCATCTGCACCTACCTCTAGGCCTTGACATTGCATACACGTGCCATAATCGTGAACTCTCTATTTCCCTGAAGAGAAAAGTTGTCAACACAGCATAAATGATTTGTAGATCGTTACTCAGCAAGCTAAGTTGACGGATCTGGGCCAGGTTGATGCAATTAAAACCCAGGGAAAGTCGGCCATATTGCTTTACTTGGGGACGCGATGACCTTTACAGAGGCTTTCATAACACATTCTAACATATCCCACAACAGCTGAATTACCACAACGTTCAAACTCCTTTCGCTTTACCAGATTTTCTCTTTTCAATCTTTAATAATACACTGAAAGTGCATTACAATTTGATCTACGCCCACACACCGAACTAGTAATTTACACTTATGAGAAAGAGCGCATCTATCATATTACAATCAACTGATTTTTTGATCTGCTAAATAAAGGTTAGGGTCTGAACTTTCTACTTCATCTGAAGTGCTGGTTTCACTTCTGATCACGTTCTCACTGACATTGTTTTTGTGCCCACCAGGAGATTTCCATTTTAAGTATCCCCTTTCACGAGCTGTATGGAGATTATAATGAACTGAAAATGACTGAATAACCCGTTAAATCTGCAATATAGGTGGCTCAACACGTGAGAAGGTACCTTCGCGGGGGATTTTTAGTTCTGGTTTTGACCACCAGGGGCCATCAGAATGGCAAAATAGTGAAAGATATGCCCAAAAATGCTTTAGGGTAATTTTTTATGGAGGATACAGTAGCCTCATTAAAATTATTCCATCTGTAGTGCTAACAATAGTAACATTCTATATTTGGAATGTAAATGGATTGTTTTCTATGGGAAATTGGCACATACTACACTTTCTGGTTGCCATGAACACCATTCCATGGTTTCTAAATGGAACATTTTGGTCCTAGTCTCTTGAGAATTCCATCAATGACTCAAAACTGAAAACAGATCTTGAAAATTCCTCCTAGAACCAAATCTACATAAGATATTCGCATTTAATTGCATATTTTTTTCAGGAAATCTGACATTTTCATTGTTTTAGTGGTTATCATGGGATACAGTGCATTTAGAGCTGATTTATCATTTTCAGTTATGAGTAACTACACTTGTTCGAAATGTGATTCCAACAAAACTACTAGGAGTATCTTAGCTTATAATATCTCATTTTAAAGATCATGACACAAACTTTACCGTAAATTCTCGCGTAGAAGCCGCGGCTTCTACGCGAGTCAGACTCAGCTTTCTTTTGATACCAAACATGCCTATATAGGGTGCGGCTTATACGAGAGTTTTTATTACTATACTACAGTACCAAAATCGCAATATTCAGACCCCCTCTGCGGCCTATGTAATTTGTCAAAGTTAGGGGTGCGGTTTATACGCGAGTTAGGCTTATACGCGAGAATTTACGGTAATCATCAATTCCCCCCTGAATACCCCTTTCCATGTGCCTGATCACATTACTAGTATCAATTATCGGGGTGACATTTTGTCTTCCTCTCTACCTATAAAATTTATGGTACTGACGCGTTGGTCAGATGAGTCAATTCTACTTAAATTTTGATCAATGGAATCTCTGGCCATTACTCATTCGCTCTACATACATGCTTCTAATTAAAGAATGTCCTCCGTGTTAAAGGCCCGTTCCCAATACCCACCTCAGATGATTTCACTATATGTGACATGTACTGAGGAAAGGGACCTTCATGCACCCTGCACTAAGGTCTCTTTTAGCAGATTGTGTCACATATGAGCAGCTGGTGACGGTGAAGTTCACCAAATTTGGGCAGAAATTAAAAATGATAAGTATCTACACCAACTCACAGCTGGCTTCCCACCGAGGCGAAGCTTCAAGCCTTTATGATTGTGTTAATCAGGGCAATATAGCTCCCGTCTAAAAAGGCAGCATGAAAGTCGTGCTGAGGATACATGTCCTGTGTATTGGAGGATGCTGAGCTGCTCACCGTTGTAGTAACAAGAGCTGCTCGTGCGTGGGAGAGGCCTGGAGGGACTCAGGTGTCCACCCACCTGTGGATGCGGCCTTTATCATAGAGATGTGCAGCACCACCTAACACTAGCTGCCAAGTCGATCTGCTCGCCTTATTGTAAAATTGTTAACTTTCCTCATCAGTTTGTACATGCAGCAATTTCTTTAAAATGTACACAATTGACACAATGATGTGGTATAATTTGATGCTTGATGGTAGTGCTCCAAGAAAGATTGACGACAACATATCAATTTTTTATTCTTTATTATTGACTGTATTTAATTATGTGGTTGATGATGTATATTTTTCCTGGAAATATTCGAGAAATCTTACTTACATATGGAATCTTGACACGCTGATGAATTGTTACAAATACCAGCGAAGCACTGTACATATTTGTCAGCATAATAAACAACATCCTAAAATGAAACAACAACCATGAATGCATGAGGCCGTGTCTCATCAGATCGATCCAAGTTGAAAGTCTTTGACCGGATGCAATCTATGACCGGGTGCAATTTATGACCGGATGCAATGTATGACCGGCATGAAAGAAAACAGCTTATCTAAGGTAAATATACAGTGAAATTGCCGGGAAAAGTTAATGGTTGTATTGAGACTAAATGATAAGGTCATATACCTCACTTTATTAGTAGCGTCCACTTTTGTTTAAAATGTCTAAGCAGATGTGCTATATTACATGCCTGTCAGATATGGCTATGTTATCTGTGTCTCTGAGAGATCCGTATTTCGTGCCCCATGACATACATGTGATAAATACATGTAACATGTAATAAATACAAACCCCGCTCGGCATGACAACCTAGGAATGCAATGTGTCATAACATAAAATAGTGGTGACGGACAATGTATTTATTCTGCACGTGCAGCAGCTTATATCGTCCTGATTGACACGTAAAGACTCGAGGCTAAATATTCATCCTTTGCCACTGATGAAGGGCATGAATCACATTTAAATCTTTTAGTTTATTAGAAATTTTGAGTTCTGCTGAGCCACGCATAATTATAATATTGCCACCTGCGCAGTTCTTGCATTGCGCTGGACGTGATACCCAGACTTGTGTTATACCGGCCCGTGCTCTGTGCTCAGATGCATTTTGGTGATGCAAAGAAAAAAGAATTACCTACGTAAAGAATGCACCCTTTTCCTAGTACATGTCACATATGGTGTCAAATATTGCTCGATGTGAGAAGCCACAACATGATTGAAATAGCGAAATGATACCCGACCGATTACGATTTTTGCATCTGTAATCATTTCCATAACTCAATCTATATGAGCGGTCCGCCCTGTTTTCACTATACTCCACAGCTTAATACCTCCCCAAACCCCTACCTTAACACAACAGAGGAAGTGGGGGAGCAGCCCAGGAGCAGGTCGTGATAACGACAAGGTAGCAGCTCACAGGAGGGAGTGGGAGTGAGAGTGGGAGGAACCACCTCCATCACCACCCCACCACCCCACCACCCCACCACCCACCACCACAGCACCACTCTCACTAGGCTGTCACGGAGGCGGAGGCCGAGTGGCTGAGAACAGGGAAGGACACAGAGGAGGGAGGCAGTCTAGGGATCTGGAGTGCCGGTGTGAGAGAATGGAGGTTGGATGTGACATCAGGAAATATGCCTAATAATTGATAGCAATCAGACGAATGGCAGCCCTGGATGGTAACATTGTGGACTGGACATGGGAGCCTGCATGGACTATGTTATTATGCTATCAATAGTCAGAGAGGTAGGGCTAAATCTAATATGCACCTGTCTTACAGGTGTGGCCGAGAGACCAAACATATATCAGCAGCGCCAGGTAAAGGGCAACACAAATCATCATCCATACGCGACTGGCAGTATAATAATCTGAATAAGTGGCCATAAACTCACCTAGAGTTCACCTAAAGCTACCTATAAATAGCATTATTACAAGTGAGCTTGCCTGGCCATGATAACAGGGCACTAGCATACGGCAGCACACTGGGGGCTAGACTATTATATTATGTGATGTCCAGACATTGTTAAATGCCATGTTGAGACCAAAGATCATGGACGTGCAGTAGAGAGTATATAGTAAAGGGCAGGTAGCAAGAGAGAGAGAGAGAGTGAGAGATACAGAGATAGGGAGAGACAGAGACAGGGAGACACAGAAACAGTGAGAGGCAGAGAGACAGAGAGAGAGACAGAAAGACAGAGGGAGGGGAGGGGGGCATTCGAAATGAACAATGGTTTAGATAGTATGCATATTTGGGACAGAAAGGGAGACAGAGGTCTAAACCCCTAAAAGCGTTCCCCTTTCAATATAGAAGTATACATACAATAGTACGGTCCCCATTAGTTGCCATGTTGTAGATTGTCTCCCCTGAGCCTTCCGGCTATAGTCTAATCCCAAAACAGACCCGATATGGCACGTGGGTGGGCAGCAGACTGACAGTGTACCAGCTCTGATGAGCAACTCACCTAGCGCCACCCTGTGGTCAATGGCCGAACTAGACACCACCTGAGCTGCTCCTGACCATCGACTACTGTGGTGCGGGGACCAGGTGCCATGCACTGGAGCGACCCCAGCCAGGAAGGAGGCTACAGGAGGAAGGCTTAAAGGTCACTGATTGGAGCAGCTCTCGACAGAGGAGCCTCAGCATAGGGAAGGAGAGTTCTGCACACCCAGATAACTACGGGTATCGGGAGCCTATGCCAGAGCTGTGTCACTAGCACTGAGAGGCATTATCAGTGTTGGTAGAACCAATACAGCAACATTTCTCTAGGTACTGATCATCTTGATTGACATTGTCTTCTGCCGAGGGAGTACATGTATAGCACTATCGGTGGTCACATTGGACATTGCAGGGATTCAACTGCAGGGCATCAGCATTGGTGGCATCATCAACACCATATAGTGGCAGCTAGATACAAAACCTTTCCTGATACTATTCAGCCATTAGAAACTCGTTAGGACCATTAGCAATCTGTGGATGACTTGACTGCTGAATGATATCTACTTTCAAAGGTTTACTGACTGTTTTTACCGTGTCTCATATAGCATCGTCAGTGCTTGCACCATTAGCTTTGAGAATCATTTTATACTAACGACTAACATCACTTCAAGAAATGTAAAGGCTCCAGAGGTTTTAAATACATCATCAGTTCATCATCATCAGTGTTTGCAGCGTTCACAAACTATTGTCACAAGACAATCCTGTTTTCAAGACTACCCAAGTAACTTTACTCAAGGTTCCGCACTTTTATAAGACTCTCGGTTTACGTCACATAAAACGAGACATCATTCATACGCAGGCAACTTACAAGGCCGATGTGTTAAAACCTAAGGGTATTGTTGGTTTCTCAGAAGTTCAAAACGTGGTGAGTGACCAGTTGGCTGCAAGATAAGACAGGAAGTGGACGGAGCGGAGTCAGCTTTAGTTGGGGCTACTGCGATCACATCATCAAGGTAAGAAAAAAACATCCAATGCCTTTCATTTCTTTAGTGCATTAATATTTATTTTGGTAATTTACAACAACTTTTTGAAATTATCACATTGATGTCTTCTGCTTGCCTCAATTCGCTAGCATTGCCATATTACAGAATTAGATACAACAAGACTACATATGGCATGGGGAAAGTACACAAACTTGATTCATGGCCTTGTCCGTGCAATAATGCTAGAAATCAACACTGATATAATTTTGTTTATTACATCTGATTTTGAAATTTCTCTATTTAGGTACTTATTTCATATTATGGTCTGATGGTTTGAAGTTCACTCCTGATGATTATACATTTTGAAATAGGCATTGACTTTAATTTACACTATTTCATATCAATTGCATTTGGAGGTTAACTACTCCATTAAACCTCTTTAGTTTATGGATTCATGCAGTCGGCCTATCAATATAGTTACATACTGTTTCTATGTCGAAATTAGTATACTTCACCACAGCGACATGAATCAGCAAAGCACTGAGTACAGTGAACCCCTGGCCTGGGGGAACTGGCTACCACAACAAGTAAATACCACGAACCGACGTTACATGTACCGGTAGTATCAACTCAGGTGCATTTTCCATTAGCCGACTTGGAGGTGCTGTCGGCCGAAAGGTCCAATTGGCAGGTAACCGGCAGGTAGAGTTGTGGTTTATTAACTGTCGATTGGACGATCTAATGGCCGACAGCACCTTGAAAGCGGCTGATGGAAAATGTGTTTAAGCAATACTCTGAAGATTATGTGGCAATGTTTGTTAGTGCACTCTAACATATCAAGACAGGTGAAAAAAGAGGAGACAGAAAAATAAAGGGGATGCGAGGACAGAACCCCCGATATATTTGTGTGAAACAAATTAAACTGCATTATAATATTTTAAGACTATGTGAAGGTTATGCGATATATAATTTAATGTATTATAATATTTTAAGATTATGAGGTTGGCAATAACAGGGTGCCTTATATCTAATCTTCCAAGGGGTTCACCTCTGTCTGGTACTCAGTTCTCCCAGGGGTTCACCTGTCCCTGAGACCCACCTTTCCACTTCACTGTGGTACTCACCACTCATTTATATTAACGATATCACACTGCTCATGAGTCGGACAGTTTTTATTATGGCTAATTACCAAACATAACCGGATATGCTCTAATGATGTAGTAAATGCCACTGCCGTAAATGAACATCATGTACAAATTGGTGGTGTCATCAGGCGTAGGCAGGTTTCTGCTGCAGGATTTCCTCAGTAACGAATAGGGTTTTTCTTAGTAAGAAATAATAGTTGCCCACCGATGACTAATCATATGAGATGGGATATTCGGAAAGTGATGCTTGCCCGTGCACCAATTAGGCAATAATAGTCTTGCGTTAGTACAGGCTGTGCTAAGGCTAATGTACCAACCTCCAAACTCCCCCTTTCCCTCGCTACTGCATGCTACCCAGCTATTAGTTATAGCCTTGAATCTCAATAATCGACCTTAATCCTCATAAGAATGGCAACTCCTTGTAAGCTTTACTGATATTAGGGGTCTATGTCAGGGTGTTAGCCAGCTTTATACATAGGCCTCAACACCCTCAACATGAAGACGGTATTTCTGACCAGTAAGAAAGTTTAAATTCCATTCCGAGGTCACATTATGTGGTTTGAACGATAAAGGTTTGGATGATGCAAAGAACAGCCAAACATTTTAGTCATCGGCCAATTCAACATTGTTGACCAGAATAACAAATGTTTTTTGACTATGGTGCCTTCGAGGAGTTTACAGATTTTATATCCAGGCCGTGCCAATGGTAATGTTATTCAAAGTTTAACTATGAGCCGTGCATTTAATAAGGAGCAACTGAAAAGAATAAAATGTGTTCAAGGTAATTTTAATTGAAGTTCCGCTTTCAATAAAACATGCTGTTTCTATGTCGAAATTAGCACACTTTTTCGTTGGTATTTCACGATGAGGTTATTATGAGCATCAACTTATGCTTGCTCGCGAATGTTACCGTAAATATGGAGATAACAGGGCTAGTTTGTTTCTTTATTGTTGACAGGGCATTCAATAAAGAGCTTGATTATTCTAGGATAAACATGGTACGTGGGAGTTATCCTAAATCAAGTGAAAATCTTCTCTTTCGTATGAAGAAGTATCACACAATTCATATTTCTATTTTTACAGTTTTATTGGGAACTGTCTCACAGGTCTTCTGTACTAGATATTTGTTGTTGCAAAGTTTGATGAATGGTTGAGTTGACACAATACATTTAACACTAATTATTATGAAGGTACAGAATCAGTGGTTTATTATGGGAAATTCAAAATGTTGAGCTATTGTCACAGAACCGAGATATTCAAAACAAAACTTCATGATTCTCATAGATTTAACAGGAATACATTCATAAAACAACAACTTAAACAGAAGCTGCAATCGTGAGAGTGCGGGCGGTGCAATGTATAATATGATATGAAGTGTAGCACAGTGTAGGCGTTTATAGCAGAGGCTTCTGTATAGAGGTATAAGGGGGACGGAAAGCCTATTCATGTATAAGCTTCATATTGACTCATAGTAAGGCAACCCAGGCCATCATAGAACAGGAACCTCCTGTGGAATACGGTCGGACTGCACAGTGGCTGAATAATACAAGGTCAAAACACAGGAATATCTGCGGTCAAGTTATCATATATTCGGTACACTTAGGCTAAGTCTTAGGCCAAAGAAAAAGGTGTGTTTCAGGCAACATGGTCCAAAAGATTAGGGTAGGTAGCTCGGATTTTTTACTTTTATTTTTTTCAAATGTTGGAGGTACCTGGAATGAGTTGCGAACCGCCACATCGACTAGCGGGTCATCACCATGACTCCCCGATTCTTACAATAACTAGGAATAGCATGAAATTGTTGGACATTCTTATTAAACAGCAACTTCCTGAGGTCGGACAATTAATTAGGCATGCTATCTGTTCTTCCTGACCAAAGAATTGCTAACATTTCCAAAAAAAGTATGAATATTTTGCTAAAAAAAAGAAAGAAATTCTCCAAAATCGAAAAAATACAAGGGTCAGCCCTTTTTTGAAACTAGGGTCGGGTTGCCTGAAACACACCTTATCTTGGCCTAAGAGCAATATGATATTTATCAGTATGACATTCGTTTAATATTTTAAATAGATATATTCATGGATTTATCATACAGAAGTTACAAAGCTCTTGAACTATTCTAAGCATCTTCAATTTAAAGCTTCACGTTCACATTGAAACACAAGGTTCGAATAGATGTAGCTACATTGTATTAAATTTTATTCTCTGGGAATATCATTTTTGCCATGCATATGGGTTTTTATTTTGAAGGAGGTAGTTATTAGGCATCCCATTATCTGAAGCCACATTGTATATATTTAAGGCGCCGCCTTTATTCCTACTACACAAACATGGAAAGCAGTATAGGCACAATTCAAGAAACAATTCAACTGCATAAAGGCCTTGTTTTATGACCCATTCTCAAAGAGACTATCAAAAAGTTACACGTTTTGCCCAGATACTGTGCGGATGCCCCATGATATTGGCTAGGTACTGGCATACGCCTTCCTTAACTCCAATCATGATGAACCTAGAATGACCCCCTGCTGTCACCTAGTTCACTTCTCCAACTACACTTAAAAGCTATTTACCTCCTATGGAAGCAATTTTCACCAATCATCACTATTATAGGGCAATATGCACCTCTCCCACTGCACAATGGGTTTACAAAGGGCAAGAGTCATGGACAGTAAACAACCTGGTTGACCTTAGAATCCTCCAAGTTTAGCTGCGTTTCTGGTGAGGCTTGAGTGATTCAGAGGTTCTCATCACGTTGGCTCCAAACCTAGCCTGAGGGGAGCAGCTCTGGTTCCCAGTCTAGAAATGGGTATTCAGCTGCCAGCCTACTGCCGTCGTGCTACATGGTCTATACCATACCCAAACCATCACTGCTACCAGCCAGCAACAGCAGGGTTGGAGGCAACCAGACAGTATCGTGGTAGCTAGTTATATGGAAGCAAGCTGATTCAAAAGCTGTCAACTTTCAAGGGCAGATGTACAGAGGTATACATAATATAATAATCATTGATGATCAATTTCAATCAATTTCAATAGAATTTATTTGTCTCAAGTTCAAGTTTTCAATACATTTTGTTTGCTTTCCATTTGTAGAAAATAATATACATATGTCGAATTACACTTTACACAGTATTCTGGTCCCTAATGAACTTTTACAAAGAGGCTGCTCCTTGGCGAAAACACCAGTTTAATTAAACCACCTATATTTACTGTAATGATTACCATGTTTATATGATTATAATATTATGATGAAATATAAAAATATTATTGATATATTTCAATATTTACAACGTCCAATATTATAGAACAATATCTTATCAGATATTTTTAAATATGTTCAATTACTGCCAATATTAGCAATTAACAATAGGACAGTGTAATCGAGTTCAACCATATGGTTGATAAAAAAAACGTAAACTTTACATATTTGTTTCAATGCGTTATAACACTGCAATTTTATATATAATTAAATGTTTTGTTTTTGTAAATAACAGGATTACAGGACAGTACAATTAATACTCACTATATAAACACATATACAGACTCTATACAGACTCATTACTGGTGCATTCCCACATGTCAGGGGGAAAGTTATTTCAGTTGCTGATTTTCAAACTTATCATGAATTTTTCATATCTATGTGGCATGTACTGGGAAAAGGGACCTTAGTGCACCCTGCACTAAGGGCCCTTTTCCCATATTGTGTCACATATCGAATAATAAATCGAAGCACCATAAATGTTGACTTGACATTGATACAAGACCCATAGCAGCATTCTACCAATATTGGTTGTCAAATTCAAGAGTTTGGAGAAAGAATAAACCCCTGTAGGCTTTATGACGACCCCTTTATGACCCGAGCTTCGTTCTGCAGTCTGGACCTTTAAGACTCCTCCCGCCCCTGTGCCTCTGGATTGCAATTGGATGCTACAGTTAGCTGCCAGAAATGATGCCGTTGGTTTAAACACTGTTAACTATGACCCTGGTTAGATGTATGAAAGTAGAGCTCTCCGTTTTAGAATTGCTCATTATATGGGTCGCCAACAAAACATCGCTTATGGATGAGAGACAGGATTTAAAATACCTCTCTTATATGAGTCTCGTTATGAGGCTATTATAGTCAGTTAATGTCAGCTAATTGTAGCATCCAATTGCAATCCAGAGGCACAGGGGCGGGAGGAGTCCTGAAGGTTCAGACTGCAGACCTCCAAACTCAACTAATGGAGACACCATCAAGCTTTATTCACCTGCCACACCCCAACAGCTACAATTAGAGCACTGCCTTCAGTTAAGGCAATCATCACTAACCAGCAGCATTATAGTGCCACACGTACCCAACTTACTTCATGAGGCACATTGAGACAAAGGTCGAGAGGCATGGCAGGAAAAGTACCTCCTTCAGCTTAGAACCCTCCCAATTAAGAAGTGCCACTATTCAGAGCTCCTCATCCTGATAGTACTAGCCTCAGCCTGAAGGCTGTGTCTCACGACCTTGGGACAATGTTTTTGTCTCTGACCGGGTGCCGTCTCTGACCAGGTGCCGTCTCTGACCAGGTGCCGTCTCTGACCAGGTGTCAGTAAAAAGGTGTTTTAAAAACAATTATACTCATATATATAAGGATTTGAAAAAGCGTTATGGCGGTTGTTATATAATCATAATCATAATTATAATTAGCCTCCTGCTGTTGGTACTTGTATTTTTACCTTATCAAGCCAAGCCGGTCAGAGACGGCACCTGGTCAGAGACTGCGCCTGGTCAGAGACGGCACCCGGTCAGAGACAAAAACATTGTCCCAAGGTCGTGAGACACAGCCTGAAGTGAAGAGCTAGAAGTCACCAGTGCCACTGTTCTCATGGATACGGTCGTGGCTCTGACGGCGCCATTGCCCATACCAACACCAATACTAATAGATTCACGACATCATTTTCTATGTAGATATTATACGCATAAAATGTATGCACATGACTTCACACACATGTAGCAAAGTTATTTTTGGGTGTTGATCTAATTCATTCATTTATTAGCAAGATGATGATTGTAGGCTCATCAAAACATTGGGTTGAAGAAAAACGATAGACTGATTGAACCTCTACAGAGAATCCTGTTCAAAAGATTGTTACGTCCCAAAGCTGCTCCCAATGAGGAATCGGTGCCTTCTCGCGTATCTACACAAAATGACCAGATCCCGGGACAACGTTATCGTCCCTGCTAGAGATCTGCGTGGCAACAACCAAGTACGACTGAAAATCCCCAGATCGAAGAAACGTATCTTCGACAAGAGCCCACTGTACCGTGGTGCCCCCTATGGGACAAGCTACCAGGGGAGACCCAACGCCTACCGTATAAAGACTTCGTCAACAAACTCAAATCTTGACACCTAACGGTGTGCCTCGGCACCCAGAATGGACTAATGTGATAATGTGATATAACTGTCGATCTGTAAATTACTGTGTCTGCCGTATCTCCTACCAGACATATTACTCTCATCTTTGGCTATTAAATGAAAAAGTTCCCATGTAACATTTTTAGTAAGCCAATAAAAATATCAACAACAACAACAGGATAAACACCCGGTATTGTCTTACCTACAGAGTCTCATAGTTTTAAAGGGCACTGCATAAACAGCTGATACATGGCTTCTGTGTCAATTCAACAGGAGACTCCCACTTAACCATCTCCTATTCCCTCCTAAATTTTAAAGAAAATAATTAGAATGTCCGTTAAATATTCAATAAAGTCTCCCAGTTTTGACTCGGACAGACACCTGAGTCAGACACAATTGGTTTTGAATGGCATTTCCAATATAAATATTTCACTTGTCATGGCAACTAAAGATAGCATCTGAGATGTTTTTCCTTTCATCAAATATTAGCCACCTTATACATGGTTCAACGACTACCTGAACTTGGGGTGTTTCAGCCATAAATTATTTTACAGATAAAAGTCACAAGTAAATGGGAAAATTTGTTTCCTTGTTCAATGAATTGTGGCCACCCCAAAGTCTAGACTTGCATCTAGCATCGATACTGCTCAAGTGAAGTCACTTGAACTAAAAACTAAAAAGTAAAAAGTAAAATTGCAGGGTTGAATATGTGACATATTTTTCTTTATTTAAAAATGCAAATGAGAAGACAAATATTGATTATGTATTACATCACATCTTTGTACCGCTATAAATACTCCCTCGCAGGAGATGTGTTGCACTAAAAACTACCTAAACTCAACTCAAACTTACAGCATCCCTATGGATAGTACGAGCGGGATATGTATTTTCTGTGATGGTTTAGGTAAATAAAAGTATAGATAAATTACCCATAATACTTTGTGAGAGGGGATCCCATCGGGGATCCCATCTCGTCATCAAATTGCACCAAAAGTCGGACACTAATTACACCCAGAGTCGGACACCAAATAATACATGAATATGGAGGTAGATATAATATTTTCATGTGTCATAGTCATAATACTGTTCACGCGTGTTGAGTTAAAATGATAATCTGATTCTGAGACTCTTGCAAGACATGGATATTAATGAGTGGACTGGAACAGAATTCCTGAACCAGGCACTATACATAAACTCGAGCAGTACATATTCTGCAACAACTTACTGCAGTAATGAAGTATTTTATCACTTTGTTGAATGAATGGAGGTTAACATTCTGATATTCTATACTCCTTCTTCCAGAAATATTGCATATATAACAACATTTACTTACTCACCAACGACAGGGTAATGTGACCGACTCTAGGATCATTTTTGACATGAAGTGTCCGAATTTAGGTTCAATTCAGTATTTTGAGATCAACATGATAGATGTAGATTTACTCATACTTAAAGAACAATATTTAATGCATTTTCTTTGGGAATATATGCTACCATATCTTATGTGTCCAATGATGAACCCCATATCAAAATTGGCATACCCGGTAATCTAAATGGGTTAATTTGACCAGCCAAACATCGTCAGCAATTCATTAGCCAGGAGCGTCCGAATCGGGTGCCTTTACCTTATCATAAAATAATTCGCAGGGTTGCTAGTCCATAGAGAATTCCACTTTATTCACATAATACCCCCGATACTAAATGGAGCTAGAAATAAATGCCAAGGTAACCCATATGGGACATGGTAGAAAAGAAATTCAGATTAGGCAAAACGATTTACCCCATAAGGAAATCCTGAACAACGTTAAACAAAATTCAATTCGAAGGTAAAGATGAGGTCTTTTAAAAAAAAATCATTGAAAGTCTGAAGAATTGGTGCCGCATGGCCTTAATGGATCCCGCAACTAGATTATTTTTGACGAATCACCTGCCCCAGAAAATCAAGAACAGCAAAAAACCCAGCCGTGTTATAATCTCCACCCTTCAGTATGCATATAACATAACATTTCATGTCCAGCAGCTTCATGAAAGCATGCGTCGATATGCCACTTTATTTTAACCTAAGGGACTACCCACCTCATATAGATCCTGCCCTTAACTTCTGGTTGAATAGCCTTAGGAATATGTACAATCGTCTTTGGGGGGAGTACACTCGTTATCCTAATTGCTGTGCAGTGCAGTAGTATGTGCCATCATCTGAGGTATCTGAATTATGGCAGACCTATTTATAGCATTACATTGTTGCTTGTAGCACTGCCTACCCATTATCACCCCTCCCCATAAGTCTCTAGATATGCAATAGAGTATAGCTACATACATGTCCGATGTATTCAGCTGCACCAGTGTACAACCACTGATGAGTTAGATTTGCATAGATATTGATGGGATATCAGAATCCATTTAATAGAATAATTGAATTTATAAGAATAATCATAATTACATAGTTAAATAATACTTATTTCAGGAAAGGGAAAAGAAAGCGAATAAACACTAAAAACTAGAGTTGTGAAGTTCTCGCGACAATGATTAAAATAATGCTAGTCAATGGAAAAAGCACATCAAGCTTTAAATTCTCGTTTTTAAATTCAATGTGGCCGGCCAAGGCCAAGGAAATAAAAGGTGTGTTTGAGTCCGTTTCAGGAAACATGGTCCGACATTTTGGATAGGTAGCTTTGATAGTATAAATTCTTTCTGTTGTTAAATAATGAGCACTCCCTAAGTAACAGGGCCTAACTAGGGTACTAGGAGCCATTATACCAGCAAATAACTCAGCGACTACCATATTATAAGAATTGGCACTTTTTAGGAGCACAGTGTCTGGGATTAGGGGATGTCCGAGATCGGGGTACTTTACTGCATAACTCCTCCTTGACCATGCTATAATAAGCAACCACCAACAGCCATTGTTAGGGCGTTTCCATGGCAATATAGCCTTTGTTAGTCTTCCTGTCGTGCTACAAAAGAGACCGATGTGATTGCTATTTGGGTAACTTGATGTACTATTATTAGAGACACAATACAGAGGTGACGTGAACAGTACATGTAGATGTACTTGATTAATAAGTTTATTTTTCACGTCTATAATGAACGCAAAAGTGACATTAATCCAATGAGTTGGACTTTCTGAGTAGACGTAATGGTAGATTAAACACCGATCTAATGGATAAGCACCAAGGCAATTTACAAGTAAATCAAAATTGATGTTGCTGTTACTGGGAATTAATGCAAAAAGTGTGGGTGTTGCCGGCGAGCATATTGAAATAAAACTGGAATAATAACTTGTATACTACTATTATTATATCGTTAATATCGCACAGATTCTTTTAGAAGTTTCTAAATTTCCGCTGCCGACTGTACATACCTAGGACGATACACAATTTGCAAATCTATCATATTTATTTATAGATCTGTTGCATGTTTAAAATTCCCCAAATCGGTTGATATCTATACTGCAAAAAAGGTGTTTAGATCCTAAACGTAATCCTAAACGTATATGCCTCATACATGCTTACACATTCACTGTCCGATAATACATGTTGCACTGTATAAAGAACGATAACACTGTCCTTATCAACTGCCCTGCTATCTCATATCTTGTAATCTCATGCCATTGACATAACATTTACATATTCATTATGCAGTCATCTCTAGTATGCTCACACAAGCCAGATACCTAACCAGCGCATACAGTACCACATTCGAGCAAGGCATGAAATCGGTGTGGTGCGCGGAAGACCGTCCCCTAGGGACGATTGTGCATCAATAAATTTAATAATAATAACGTAATCCTAAACCCCGTATTTGTCCACACAATATGTTTCTAAACATGTTTAGACCAATAATATGTTTAGATCAGTTCTTAAAAAAGTTATGTGTTTTTAGAAATTCAATAATTCTGCATATTATTGTGTTTATCTGTCAAGTGTTTAAGGCTTAAGTGGTGCGTGTGTTTATATATTTAAATAAACTCATAATTATGTTATTTCCATGTAGTGTCTTAAGGAGACTTTTAGCAGTCCCTCCATGAGCAGATGTATACATCACTCTTGCACATACTGTATTCGACATAATAAGCGCACACCCCCTCTTTAGATCCGATTTTAGATAGTAAAAGCCCAAAGATTTGTCTTTTTTTAAAAAGCTCAAGTGTACAATAACTATCAGGAATGTGTAATATAATATTTTCTTAGGACTTAGTGCATGTTGTATGCTTGATATATCAAATATGGGACTGCAACAGCAAAACAATTTGGGAAATTGGTATGAGGTTGTGTGATTAATAGAATGAAATTTTCCATATCTTTATTTAGTTTGAAATTTTTTTTAAGCACACTCTGCCCTTATTACGTAGATTACGGTAGGCCTCTACTTTAACATAGACAAATCCTTGAGTCAATACAACAGACCTTTAGGGGAGATAATACTGTATCCATTCTTAGAATTCTTAAAAGAGGTGTCTATAGGAATCTGGAGCTTTTACCCAGTGGGTACGCCATTTTAAATTTCGCTGGTTGAGGTTAAACCCACTGACAATACATACCACTATGGGTACAATAGGGGACAAACAGGGGACAGGCTTGTAACAGTCTTATCAGCTCTTATCAATGTGGGCCGCGGCATCCAGCCCCTGTCCCGACTAAGCCCTATATAGCAGATTTTTATTGCATAGTGATCATATTAATGTAGGAACCATCTCTTCAATCCTGCAATTTGTATATTAACCTATTATATCCCATAACACTTCAGTTGATTTACTCAGATTTAAAAGCATATTTATAACAACAATAACGTTTGAATGGTTGTAGAAACTACAGTCAAACTACATAGCTGCCATTTGGTATATATTATGATCTAAACACTACATGTTTACATCATAAACACCTACTCTTCATACTGTTTAAACACTAAACATCTAGTCATATTCAACATAACTGTTAAGGTGTTTAGAATAAAAGTGTTTATTTCCTAAACACAAGGATTCAAAGACACAAACCTAGTAAAATGTTTAGACTTTAAACATGTTTAGACCTAATCATTTTAAAAACCTAAGCACCTTTTTTTGCAGTGTGCTTCTGTCTATGCAGAAAGTGAAACATTCTATTCAATGTATATTTGAGGTGTAAAATTCTTATAACGAGCATCCCGCCCTTACCAAGAAGGACTAGACTGGGTGCGTGGGTATTCTCATTGAAATCCCTCCATTCCCCCACCAACCCCCCTCCCTTTGTTAAAATAGTTATTACTCCCTTAAATAAACAATGCTTAAATGGACTTCCACTAGGCCTTTTAGAACTACCTAAACACCACCCGGTATTTTGGGTAAAGCCTAGGTGTCACGGAAATGATTTTAAAACAATTACATTGAGAACCACTGCCCTTTGGTAGATAATTGGCCTAATTGCTTCTAATTGGCATCAGTACGGGATCCACACATCGTGTCCAAAGAATGACTTTAACAACTCTCTTTCTTCCAATTATGGAAGAGATGCTCTTTGGTCAATCCTAAATATGCTACCTCTCCATTTCCCAATAGTCCTTTGAATCCCAGGAACTGATAGAGAAATTGAGTTTCAGAGGATGATTTGTAAAAGAGCGAAGAACAATACGCAGTTCAAGCCATGGCATTCCATGCACCCATCCGATAATGTCGGGTCTTTTTTGTAAGAGCTTCCGAAGAAACTGAATAATATTATTGTTGTAAATCTTTTCTCAGGCTGCGGTTTCTCATTGCAATGTTCATTGCCGATCTAGTCTGCCATCTTTCAGATCACCGAAATGGCTTTGGTGGAGCCGACGCTACATTAAGCACTACATTGCTTGCGATTTGGGTGAATCTGAGGGGATCAACCGGTCTTGACAATGTAATTTACGGCGGCCCTATCAACTTTATCTAACATTGTACACAAGAATCATTTGGATATTTTTGTCAATGTATATACACAGTAGACATGTTACTAGTGTGGACCAATAGATAGGTAATGTTTCCCTCTTGGGGGAGCGCAGTGATACTAATGGTTGTGCTTAGTAGAAGTCCTACGACATACACATGACATCTGACTTTTGGATGCCTATATTACATTGATGACCACTTCACACACTGACACAAAAGCCCTAATTAAACTAAAATGCGAGTATCATAAGGAATTGTGATTTGTCCCAGGCTGCATTACCTCTATAATGCAACGAAGGTGTAAGTGGTGTATGAAGGTGAGACTTCCTACAGAGATGTGAGAGTAGTATATGGAAGTGTGCCTTGTACCAGGGTGTTTAACGCAACAAAGGTGTGAGTAGTATATGAACGTGCGATTTGCTACAGATATGTGTGAGTAGTATATGGAAGTGTGCCTTGTGGCAGGGTGTTGAATGTTACGGAGGTGTGAATATTATATGATAATGAGATTTGCTACAGATATCATATGTGTGAGTAATATAGGGAACTATGATCAGGGTGTTGAATGCAACGGTGGTGTGAGGAGCTTTTGAACGTGAGATTTGTAACAGGGTGTATATAACATGCACAGCAGATTAGGCGTGTGATTTGTATAAACTGTGATTTGTGCCAGGCTTTTGAATGCAACAGGGATGTGGGTGGTATAATTATCATTGTCGAGTACGACGTGGTAAATGACTTTCTGAATAACATCAGGATACTCTGAAATGAGCTGTTCACGTTGTAATTAATTGTCTCTTAATTGACAGCTACCAACAAGACAGACCACAGTCTGGGGTAACAGTGTGCTAGTTCTCCGACAGGTGGCTGATACCGCTAGGGGGCGGCAGGTGGTGGCTCTGCTCACAGAAGGCGGAGCAGCTCCACGATGCTCTGAGCTGTTGGCCAAAACGTTTTACAGAAGCCTGATAAGTTATAGTTCTCTACTTATAGCATAAGGTACCAAGGTTTGGTCTAATGGTGAGCTTCCACAGGGGGTCTGAACATGCTTGGTGATAATATTAATTAATTTAAGCACAGGGTTTCAACTACTCTGCAGTTCATCTATATAATTATTGTCCCCGATGTCCAGCATAACAACAGCGGAATAAACATCCATGTTAACTATATTGAACTGATCTAGACAGTTTCTCCTGTTTGCTATCTGACTATTGATACCTACATTTATAAATATCTGTGTATGAACAGTCTCATTCTCACAGTACCCAGGACATATCACATGGTTTTTATTCCCTTATTCACTGGGCTGCTCACATAGCCTTATGCTTGGGAACACAGTGGGCAGCGGGTGGCTGTCCAGGCTGGTTTCTCAGTCGTAGTTCACCTGGGAGACAACAGGTGTCAGCAGTGAGTGTAATATGATGCAGGTGAAGCCTTCCCACCGCCCCATGCTGCAGCACCGGACAAGCCACGGCTACAGCAGCTGAGTAAGGTCGTTTTGTATAGGGATGAAGCTTATTGTTTAGTAGCCGCGGCCATTACTTCATCTTGTACAGGCGAGATAAGCACAGGTGACAGCTTCCACAATGGGTACTAGTTACACTCTGCGAATTACTAAGTGAAAGGAGAGGATTATTTAATTGAGGAAAATTGCATTCCGCTTGTGACCTATATCACTGCTATGATACTTTTCAGAAGAACAACTACAACTGTATATAAATGCGGCTATTGAATGACTCTATTAAAAAGCTTAAATACTAGAACTTATCATCATCATCATCATCAAAATCATTGGTAATGGGAGATGGAAAATCAACCACGCATATACATGGTGCACTGACGCTAGGTTGAATTTCTAATGGTGAGAATGCAATATTACGTCCAAATAGAAGGTATACAGTAGCCTACATTGCTCCCTTATGAGAAGATGTACTGGACATGGGAGACACTCTAGGGGTATACTGTGGTTGATGCGACAACCGAAAGGTCACCTGGAAGCTGATATCTACGTGGGAGGGTAGATAACACTGATCCATCACGCATGTCGCCATCTCTCTCCTCCCTCCCACGTTGCGTTGAGGTTTATTGTTCCCAGTCATTCAAAAAGGGGGAATCACCACAGTTATATGTGACCCAGCAAACAAAATCCAGCAAACTCACGGCGGAGCAGTTTCATACACACATTTTATTTTGTGTGTAGGGAAGAGAACCTAACGTTTTAAACATAGTATATGTGCCCGGCATTCATATCAATGATTCTATTATTTACAACAATAAAACAATTTAAAACAAAACAAACAAACCGACTAAATCCATTCCATTGGCTAGTGGACGACATGTTATAAAGTATCTCATTTGGATACAATTATTTCGGTAATACATTATACCTTGAATGCCCGCGTTGCTAAGGAAACATTTACCAACGACGTCATCGTCTTGGGGGTAAGAGGGAAAAATATCGCAATGGAGGTGACGTCATCTGTGAACTGTCCCTAAATAGAATTCTATTATTTATCCAAACAAAACACTTTGTTAACGAAAAAAAGGCCGACAAACGCCATTCTATCGGCCAGGTATGACCTGATCATACAGAGGGAGATAGGCCTATTGTACTCTGTTGACATAATACTGCAGGTGAGTGATCAAGACACCTAATGCCACTGTGTACTACCCTGCCTGTGGACAGCAGAGGGCACCTTCCCTGTACCAGCAGTCACTGACCTTATCTAGTCAGGGTAACGTATACCTATATTGGTCACCTCATTTCCTAATACAACAGATAAGTTGACCAATCACATCCTCCAGTCAGCAGTCTTGCTCTGTCTGATGCCCACCGTCCACTGGGCGCTTTGGCCGGTCGATTTGTGCACCATTAAGCCGGTCATCCACTAGCTGATAGAATGATTGTGTTTGTCGACGGTTTAACTTCGAGTACGTTATTTAGGTAAGCGATACAATTATCGTTAATGATGATAATGTATTTATCACTTGGAATTGTATAATTTGACCGTATAAAATACTCGAAAACAGGCAGACGAGCACCATTCCAGTGAATGGCCGCCTTGGATATAGGATATGTCTGACCTAATGGGTCACAAAGAGCTCTGTGGATGTTGGGCAATACAACTTAGTACTCTTGGGCTGTTGACTGTTAACTTTTCTGTTTGGACGGGGTATTAGGTTCTGTTAATTTGATGTTTGATTGTAGACATAATGCTTTATATTTCCCAAAGCATTTCTTATCATTCTTGAGTTGATGGTGATTAGTTGTATGTGTAGAGATAACTAAGGAGATAGATGACGGGTAGCCTCCTGTAGGTCACGTTTAGAATTCTATTCTTCATCTCAAAAAGTTAGCAAAGTCGCGATTAAGGAAGCGTCAACATTTTAATCGATTGGAAAACAATTAGTATAAGTATAAAGAACAGTTGATACTCAGGTCTAGGTAACGCCCTTTCTAAAGTACAATTTTGTGGAATTCATTGGAATGGACTGGTGCAGCGAAATAGACATTCAGCGATACAGTCAGATAGACATCGTGATTTGTAGTACAATCTATAGATGTGGAATGTCAACATTCGTAGATATTGCCTATTGCCTTATAATGTTTGTTCTAACATGTTATGTCAGTTGTGTCAAACAACTGCTGATGGGATCTGGCCGATAACTAGTAAGTGTTTCGCAACGAGGTAGTTCAATGACCCGGACTATACTTATTATGCTATAGGTGTAATAAGATACATTTTGTATTATTCTGATCGCTTAGCGCAATGTGTACAGCTCCTGACATACACAGCAACCCGATACTTATAGAGGTGAGATGGAATCACCTCCAACTATGCTGACTCTTTGCCAGTTGTATACGTCTTTTTCTCACAGTAAGAAACAGCAATGATATGTGTTTCAGTATGTGTTTCTGAATAGACATTGACAGCATGTGGGCCATTTAGGGGAATGGGTAGGGGAGGCACACTTTGGGTTACTCTGACATGTGGTTGTGCAGCTGCGTTTATAGGTACATACATGACAGTACCTCCATTACACAACACGTTCATATAGTATATGGCTGAATATTAAATTTTATTTTTGATGAAATAGAAATCTATCCATAAACATTGTACATTGCGTATTTCTTGTTGAATGTGCCTATAGGTTTGTGTCCACTAACATGTATAAGGCTTATAAATATGAAATACATGGTTTGTCTCCCTGTGGACACAGGTGGACGACAAAATTCTCAAATACAAAATTGGGATAGCAGACTATGGGTATCAAAAGTGGACGACAAAGGTGGACATTTAAATTTCTAACATGTTTTATTTTTAGTGCAGGAATTGGGCAATATGCTCTTTATTTTATTATGATGCCGCATCCATGTATGCCCTGGGCAGTCTGAGCAGCAATTTATAACGCCCAGTGGACACAGCCTATGGATTATTCTGTTCCAAAAAGGGGCTATTTACTATACAGGTATTCCATCTATACTTACCCATTCGTATTATTCATGCAATCATGTCTACCTTGATGTCCGTGTCAGAAGCAGTGTTACATGTGCAGGATCCTTCATAATAAGGTCCTGCAATGCAATACGGGGGCGAAATTGCAACTTTGCAATATGAGAAAAGCAGCTCCCCTGTGTAACCGAATCTGCGTGGGTGGGCTGCTGTCCCAGGGCCCAAGTAAATGGGGACCTACTTATAATAGGTATAAAGCTCCTGCAGCTTAGCGGTCTCTGGTGGGTGATCTTAGATTATACTCCTAGTCCCCAGTGTATGTGGTAAGGCCAAAAAAGGTTTATTTCAGGTCACTCAATAGGCCTGTCTCCACTATACGATGAGGAAAGTGGAATATATGGCTGTTTTGACGTCCAGCAATATGCACATATCTGGGAATATATTTCGTAGATATATTCTACTTTAACTGCAGGTATACTGTGTCCACTAGGCGTTATAAATTGCTGCCCAGACTGCCCAGGGCAAAGATGGACGAGTTATTATGATAAAATAAAGAGCATATCGCTCAATTTCTGCACAAAAATCAAACATGTTAGATATTTTAGCGTCCACTTTTGACGTCCATGTTTGACGTCCATCATTAGCTCTCCCACATTTGTATTTGAGAATTTTATCGTCCACACTGATATTCCTAGGCTCCCTATACGCCCAACCTCTCAGTCACTAGTGCCTAACCTAGTTAGTCATTTTTTGGATCCCTATACACCCAACATAGGTCAGTTATTATTGTCAGGTTGGTCAGGACTGACCAACCCACCTTAGTCTTTATATTTCCAGGGGGAGCCACCGAGTGGTCATGACAGGTGGCCCCAACTAGTGGTATACAAATACAACACACCAATGATGAACCTAGGTTAGCCACTACTGACTGACCCCTCAGTCATTTTTGAATATAACTTTGCCATTATGACTAACACTCATATGACCAACCTAGGATAGTCTGAACTGACTAACCCTTTCAATCTATGGATTTTCAGTGCACCTGTGTCCACTGGGAGACAAAACATATATTTCATATTTGTATACAAATTCACATTTTAACGGACGACAAACGGCCTCATATATGCTAGTATAGTGGACACAGGCCTATTAACATACTTTTACCCCTTTTTCCAATCAATTTTAGGGTATGCAGAGAGGCTGGGTAGTACATTCATGTTAAAAAAGGATAAAAAGAAAATCCGACCTACCGACCCTACACTTTCCTCCCATGTTATCTGAAACAACCTTCCCTTTTTGCCTAAGTGGCCTCTACCAGCCTCATTAAAGTGTCTCATAAGTTAGCTGACAACCATGCAGATATGGTATGTGTATGTGCAAAGGTGTGCCAGTAGATATGTGAATAGGAATTGGAACCTATTGGCTAATGAGATAATTTGAGATGCCCTGATAACATGCCATCGAAAGAACATTGTTCAGAAGTAGTGATGCAACATTATAGACCTCATTTTAGATATTATTCAGCTTCTGTCAAGAGTTTTACTCGGCCGTCAGGATGATTATTCAATGAAATTAAATTTCACAGGTACCCTTCTAAATGTAACAATTAACACTTTGAAAAGAATGCGTACGTTTATTTATAGCAACTTTTGTTGGCCATGTAAGGACTACACTCACTATTTGGGAATGTTAAATGATCCTTAGGTAACTCATGGGGGCGGAGCTTATGAAAACCAATATCTAAAAGAATGTCCTGCGTGCAATTTGTTCATAAAGAAAGCATTGTGAATTTCCATGAAGAAGATGCCATACGTAATGTGAATAATACCGTGCCGAAAACTGAGAGCAGACCAGGGAACGTGTGGGGGCAATAACAAGTTATATGTAATCAATTTTCTGACCTCCCACATGAGAGGGGATGATGTCAGTGGATACTAATATAACATAGCGGGGTAATAGATGATTGCGGGCTCTAAGAGAAACAGGCATCAGATGCTTTCACCAAATGTGTTCTCTCATCAAGATAACCGAATGGAACTACCACAATTCATTACTTGGCAGAGGTAATTAGGAGATGAATAATAAACGTGCATCTCCATTTCCCTTGACATTTCAGAGGCGACAGACCCAAATTAACCTTGCAAAATGGGAAGGCCCAAGTAATCTGCCATTATTTTCCTTCCAAGGCCGAAGGTTTGCTCGCGTCATACTCGCCTCCTAAAACACATTTTTTTGAAACATAGTTTCTTTTAAAAGTCCCAATGGTGATCAATGATGGAGGTGAATTGTTCCATAAGCCTGCCTGTGCAGTAAGTTAACGTTACGGATAAAAGGGTACTAGATCAACACTTCCCTTGTGGCGGGATACCATGTCCAGGAACAAAACATGGGAATTATAACATTAGGGAAAATCTTAAAGTCTCTAGACACAATATCTCGCGAGAAATGTAAATAGTTAAGAGAAAAACACTTTTATTGTTTCTAACGTCTCCAATCATGAGGTACTCTACATTTTCCTTTTCCGTTAAAAAACTAATGGTCTTATTTAGAACATACAAGAAGTGGTTTATACCATTTACCATTTACATTTATTGACGTTTGGTTGCCATGGAAACCATTCTTTGAATCGTTTAGAATAGAAATCGTCCTTAGCTTAGTGTACACTTTACTGTATGAGGGTTTCAGAAATGAAAACAGAGTAGCATTAATCCTGCTAGCTCGTAATTTACACACTGTTATCCACATAGGCCTACAAGTCAGGTTAACTTCTCTTACATCTTGTCAAAAGTACATACAATACAATGACAGATCATTCTGAGTATAAACTCAATACAATCAAACTAGTTCCAAAAAGTGTAAATGGTTTTACATTTAAATACCAAACATGACACTATCTTTATGAGCAGCAATACTATCGTTCTCTGATCAACATTAATTTAGAATAATATATTATTTGGCAGATCACATGGGAGCTCGCACTGGTGACTGTTAGATTGTTTTAATGACAAGATGAGAAATTTCCGGTTTGGGGAAAATGAGGTTCACACAGACAAACCATGAACTCGAATTGATGGATAACAATAATGGAAAACAACATTGAGAGCCAGATCTATTTTAACTCCAAGGACGTACAGGCTCCTAATTACTTTCAGAATGTACAAATTGGGTTGGGCATGTTGATTTGACATTTTTATGTATGCATTATATCCAGCATGGGATCATACACTCAAACAAAGAAGACAAATTGGAAAAGATACAATAATATGTCAAAAAAGTATGTTTATGCTAAAGGCTTCCATGGTGAGTTTCTTCCGTCAGGTGGCACAATAGTCACTTTGTTTCAGAGTCACGCCCCTCCCTTTCCGGTTCATATGACAAGACGAAACATTTTATTTTATTAAATAACATGTTTATGTACATCATTATTTTGAGAAACAAAGTTAAAAGGTTTCGAAACTGTGAAACGGGCATACCACACGCACTGAAATAAAAGACCATTCATCATGGGAGTATTATGGGCTACAGGACATGTGTTTCAGGCAACCCGACCTTAGCTTCAAAAGGGGGCAGACCGCTTTCACACACATTAGCGACTCCCACTGCTTTTATGAGACTTAATAGTAATCTTGCTTCAGGGAATTGGCTTCTATTAAACAAGTATATTCAAAGATTCCGTGAAATTAGTAGTTACTAGAAGGACAGTGAGACATCCTGATGACCCATAAGTCGTTGCTGCTTTTCGCGACTCTTTCCTGGTACTTTTAGCATTGAAAACAATAAAATTGTGTCTACTTCCCATACTTTTTCAGACCATATTGCCCTTTTCTACCTCATCAGACTGCAAATAACAAACTGAATAAAACCATGTTTCATACATGGACCGTGTCCTAATTCCAACCCTGTTCTCGCACATTCCATGCCCTAAACAATGTATTTATATAAATTACCAGTAATTGACAAAGTTGCTGCTTAATCATACTAAGAACCCGGTATAATCTAAGGCGGCAAATGTACTAGTGGCGCCCCCACCGACAGCGTCTAAAACTACTACCGCTGGTACCGCAGTACCACCAGCGTAATTCATAAACAAGGTGTCGACAAGAAGCGTGGCTTCATTTATTTAGTTAGATTAGGGTAGTTTTTAGTTAGTTAGAGTAGCCATCGTCATGCCTCCTAGGAAGAAGCCTACCAGTCCTTCCTCTCCGGTCTCCTTCAAGAAATTGGGGACCCAGGAACTGACGAATAAGGTGTTTCAGCTGGAGTCACGTCTCGGCACACTGGAGACTACTGTCACCTCAGTGTCCGGGACCTCTACTGAGATTCTCTCCCGGCTTAAGGAGGCCTTCCCCACATCCAGCTACTCTACTGCTGTCCCTAATAGCCAGGACACGGACACTAGGCCACCAGGAGGTAAGAAAACTGTCACAAGGTCGTCGGCGGCGGCAGCTCGGAGTGCGGCAGGCCCATATCAGGCCTCTGCGACGAGCCCCGCCCCCGCTGACACCCCTCCTATAGTCATTGACACGGACACTGTCAATGACCATGTGGTTCCTACAACGGCCGGACAGCAGCAGCTGTCACAACCCCCGCACGGTCAACAACACCTGTCACAAACGCTACCGGCGCAACAACAGCCCCCGGCCTTCGCTGCGTCCTACCCCGCAGCCTCACAGTATCTACCGGTCTCCATGCAGCAGGCTACAAGCCCCCTCGTCGGCCTGCAGGTTCAGGCTCTACTAGATACAGCTCAGCATATAACAACCATGAAAGGTAGGCCCTCCCACCCCCATGACTATGTGTTTAGGGGTCCTACCCATGTGAAGACGGGGCTCGCCCTTCTGGAACCACCTGAGTACCTGTATGGCCTGCGTAGACTGGCCACTGATGATCGCACCCCTCTTCTAGATAGACCTATGATAGAGGCTCATTTTGAAGATGTATTGCATGACGCTAAGGATTACGAGTGGGAGCAGGTCAGAGAGTGGTCTGAGGAGATACTCACCGGGGTGGCTGAGGGCCACATACGCTGGTCAGATTCCGCTCGCCCAGGCTGGACCGACCCTGAGATCGCCTCCCTGCGTAACACCACCTCCAGGGTCAGGGCGGGCAGATTATTTCCGACACTGGCCTCAGTTCAGAATGCTGCATCCAATGCTAGCTCTGCCCCCTCAGCCTCATCTAGGGCACCTCGCCCATCTACTACCACCAAGACCGCTGTCCCTACCCCAGCACAGCCTCCTCTCCCTCCTGCTTACAGTGTTCCCTACCCTACGGGCTATGACCAGAGTCAGCCTCAGGGTCAGGGTAGGGCTCGACAACGCAAGAAGGCTCCCAGCTCGGCCAACCGCACAGATGTTGCTTGTGAAGGGTTTAACTCAGCCGCTGGGTGTCTTAAACAGGACGGCCATGTAGAAGGGGGAATACAGTATGGTCACCACTGCTCCTGGTGCAGGTCGAATATGCAGGTCATACGCTGGCATACCTACCCAGCCTGCAATATAAAGACCAACCCCAGGTTCCAGCCCTTTCGTCAGTGAGCCGGCACTCCCCGGCTTAGCACCACTACCCACTGTGTCACATGTCAATAGTCGCTATGCTCTACACACCAGGCCTCATCCTACATGCTCCTCTAACCCCGGGCCTCTGAGGGCGAGTCCGTCTGTACAGTGTATTGAGCAGGACACATACTCCCCCACTGCTACTGGTAGAGAGGATACTGACATGTCTTCACAGGAGTGCACAGGTGGTGCATCTGTCCCCCCTGATGGCAGCCACCTCAGGTGTACCGATATTACACCTGACACCTCCCAGGGTGTGACTAAATTATCTGACACTGATGACAGGCTGACATATAACTCCATACACACTGGAGGCAAGGACCATGACGCAGACGACTTTCATGACCCTTTGTTGTCAACTCCCTTGTTACTAGGCCCAACACCAGCTCAGTATGCGTTGACCAAGTCCACTTTGTGGCCCAGGGTTGATCCTACTCAATGGGGTTCCTTCCCACAATAGACCTATTATACTCAGCTGTCAACAATACCCACCTCCCCAATCATTTAGGCGCTCGCCTCACTGTCCCGTCTGGTCTCCAGTTGGACACGTGGGACGCCCTACTATTTAAGTACCACGACAAGGATCTGCTAAAGTATCTCAGATATGGCTGGCCTGTGGGTTTCACAGGGGTGTCAGTCCCACCTCCCATTATGACCAACCACACTTCAGCCAACAGACATGCTAGCCAGATACAGGTGTTCATTGACAAAGAACTCTCACTGAACGGCCTCCTGGGTCCTTTCAACAACCCCCCCTTCTCCCCCTGGACGTGCGTCGCACCCCTACTGACTACAGCTAAGAAGGACTCTAAGGAGAGGAGGGTGGTTCTGGACCTTTCCTACCCGGATGGCCAGGGCATTAATGGTCACATCACAAAGAACTGTCTAGAGGGCAAGTCTTGTGCTTACACACTACCTAATGTCGAGGACTTATCAACAAAAATCAAGCAACTAGGTCCCCACTGCTACACATGGAAATCTGATTTGGCAAGGGCTTACTGTCAGCTACGGACGGACCCAGGGGACCTACCTTTACTGGGCCTACAATTTCAGAATAAGTTCTATATAGACCTATGCCCGTCTTTCGGATCTAGGCTGTCGTCCTCGGCCTGCCAAAGGACCACCAACGCAGTGGTCTATCTCCTCGCCCAGAGAGGACATTGGTCCCTCTCGTACCTAGACTATTTTTGCGGAGCTGCCTCCACGAAGACTGAGGCTGATCAGGCTTATCGGGCTTTTATGGATTTGACTCAAGAGCTGGGCCTACAGTTGTCACCCTCCAAATGCCAGCCCCCGTCACAATCCATGGAGTGGCTTGGGTTTCAGTTTGACACCAACGATATGAGCCTGAAAGTCCCTCCAGCAAAACTCCTAGAGATAGAGAGAGAGTGCTACCTCTGGACAAAGACTAGATACGCTCATAAGCCTAAGATTCAGTCCCTCGTCGGTAAGATTATACATGTATCTAAGTGTATACCTGCCGCGAGAAGGTTTGTGTGTCGTATACTAGAGACTCTCAGGAAGGCACCTGACTCCTCGCCTGCCTTCATCACAGACTCCTTTCAACTGGATGTGAAATGGTTCCTCAACTATGCTAGATCTACCAACGGCATTCACTTCTTCACTCCCCCAGCACAAGACTTCGAAATAGAATGCGACTCCACCCTGGTGTGGGGCGGTGGAAATTCCAACTCCCACTACTACTCTCTGGAGTACACAAGTGATCAAAAGTCCAAGTTCCCACTCATAGTCCATAGGGAGGCAGTGAATCTGGTCATAGCTTACAGGACCCTGACCCCACCTCTCTCCAAAGGCCTCAACATAGTGGTGTACACTGATAATATGACCTCTAGTCTGGCCTTGTCAACAGGCCGTACACATGATCCCATCTTGGCCTGCTGCGCACGCCAACTCTGGCTCGATGCAGCCAATAGGGATCACAACATCATAATCAGGCACCGGTATGGCAAAGACCTACCACTTGCTGATGCTCTCAGTCGCCAGCACATACGCGCTAAGCGCCTACAGGTACTCAGGCTAGTGAAAGAACGAGGACTCCAGAAGGTCGAGCCCCGGGATCCACTGCCCGTCTTCGATCCTATCTGACTCGTACTAATCCCCTGTCATCTGTCTTGTAATTACAGATTGTCCATTGGGCCATCAGGCTGTGCATTCCTTCAAGGCATCAGTCTCAGATGAGACAGCGATTAACAGGCTCAGACAGGCAAAATTCTACCTCACTTTCGCTGTATACTACTCAGTGGACATACTGTTCCCCTTGATACAGGACTCGGCCATGTTTCAACAATTTTTGGCTAATTCTCTGACCGCCCCTGCATCTCGCAGGAACTACACCTCAGGTGCTAAGAGATGGATAGAGGCAAGAGGGCGAAACTCTACAACCCTAACAGCCTTCGAGGCTACCTCGGTGGCCAAAGGCTGCACTAATCTAAGACCACACAACACAACCCCGGCCCCTGCTCTCACACCCCAGGACCTAGTCAAAGTGTGTCAATACTTAGACACAGCGGTGGAAGCAGTACCGGTAAAGGCAGCTCTACGTGTTGGTTTCTTCTCCTTTTTACGAGCCTCCAATCTTTTAACCCCTGCTACTACACTGTGGTCTGGACCACATACACTCAAGAGGGGGGACATTACATCTACCCCAGAAGGACTAACCATAGTGATCAGGTCTTCAAAAACTATAACACGTGGAACTACCCCAGCTATACTGTGTCTCCCCAGAATACCTGGTTCTCCAGCCTGCCCAGTGGCAGCCTGGGAGAGGTACACAACACTTATACCGGGTCAGAACAATTCTCCTGCGTTCACTCTACCTACCGGTATACCCCTGACTCCAGTTCACCTTACCAATGTGACTAGACTAGCGCTACTAAAACTCAGAGTACCATATGGTCCCTCCTTCTCCAGTCACTCCTTAAGGAGAGGAGGCTCACAAGCAGCTGTAGCAGCAGGATGTGATCCACAGGACGTTGCCACACATGGGACATAAGCGAGTATCTCTGGTATGAGACCATACGTGCCATCACTTCCCTCTCAACGTGTGTCCACTAAACTGTCCACACTATTTGCCACTGGACAGTGAACTACTACCACGTATATATATCATACACTTTACTTCTTTAAATGTGTTAGCTAGGTACTTACCGGTACCACACACATATATATAACATTACAAGGTCAAAGGTTAAGACCCACATGTTCATAACATTTTAAGGTCAAGGTTAGACCTACATGTTTATACTTCGTGTTTATCCTTCAACTGTATACATGTAACATGTCATTTAAAAGTTTCACAGGATAAACTTTCCATATTATAAAAACCTGGTTCTGACTTATGATTACCAGTAATTGACAAAGTTGCTGCTTAATCATACTAAGAACCCGGTATAATCTAAGGCGGCAAATGTACTAGTGGCGCCCCCACCGACAGCGTCTAAAACTACTACCGCTGGTACCGCAGTACCACCAGCGTAATTCATAAACAAGGTGTCGACAAGAAGCGTGGCTTCATTTATTTACCCACCCTCCCACACCTGTATAACATGTTTCACATATCTTTCATGTAATCACATTTTATGTCAACATTATAAACACTCACGTGACACTGGACAGTGAACTACTACCACGTATATATATCATACACTTTACTTCTTTAAATGTGTTAGCTAGGTACTTACCGGTACCACACACATATATATAACATTACAAGGTCAAAGGTTAAGACCCACATGTTCATAACATTTTAAGGTCAAGGTTAGACCTACATGTTTATACTTCGTGTTTATCCTTCAACTGTATACATGTAACATGTCATTTAAAAGTTTCACAGGATAAACTTTCCATATTATAAAAACCTGGTTCTGACTTATGATTACATATTCGCGAGTCATGCCTGCATCCAAGCTACAGCGTACGGCCAACACAACTCCTTCATGTCACGGGAACTATTCGAACAAACCAGGACCGACTCCTTAGTATTCCCACGAGATCATGACACATTTTAAGCAAGCCCCCGGGAGAGGCTTCCTCGGTAGTTGATATTATCATCAATTTGTTTTAACAATCTGCTTTGTTGTACTGTGGCAAAAAATACTTTTGTGGAATGTCTACCGTACATTCATATGGCTCCCCCATCACATCACAGTAATAACACCGATTGGCTCCCTCTCACACGTCCCTCTGACCAACAGGTGACAATGCTGAAGCCTCAGGCATGTGAGAGTATTCCGCGAGCAGCTCACCGAGCAGCTCTTAGAACACACCACACAACTATAGACCAACCCACCAGAAAGGAAGCATTACATATTTATAATGTTATATGTAGCATTTTCGCGTGTACCTACTACGCATGGTTCATCGTTAACCACGGATATACTGCCTATATTATGCTTACTGATATTGTATAGAAATTAGGCTGTAATTATAAAGAAACGGGACCAATCATTTTACTCACATGTATCCACTCATGTTTCTGATACTTAAATTGTATCATTACCTTGACCAAAATATGCACTGTTTATCATTCCCATTAATTTATACAATAAGATATGAAAGAAAACACACGAAAGTACTTTCGTTATATATCAAACATACAGTATTGTTATGTCCAGGTCATTGAATGGTACTTCAATTAAAGCCAAACATCATTTTGAGATACCAACACGTTGTTGAAAATTGTACTGGTTACAATGAACTATAGGAGCGTCAACTCAGCCCATAGGAGAGCTGCTCAGAGCTTCCCCTTATTTGGAGTGAGTGAGTGGGAAGTGAGGAGGTGGGCGGCCTGGGGGGAGAGCCCGAGCCGGTGGCATGAAAGTGAGCAGTGATGTTCGACTGGATGGCAGTCTCCGCAGCACATAGCCCATCCAGCTCCCCTTCCTGTGCTCATCCTCACGCCAGGCCCTAACTCATGGTGAATAATCAGATTATGGCAGGCCTGAGCACGTCTATAGTGAGTGGGCCGAGCAGCTCACGCCACCCACTCACAACACATAGAGCAGCTCTCATTCAGGCTACCTCCTCAACTCCTCTCCTCCCCGATGGCTATAAAGTGGTCCTTCTCTCCTCCCCTCCTCCTCATTTCATACTACCTCCAAATCCGTCCACATCAACCGTTGCCTTACATTAATACTCAGGGATACAAACAGCATCACCAACCTTCACAATGACTACAATACCACTCTCAATATTCTCAGAGTATGAGGTAAATCCAAACAGAGGACAGAGGGAATTACATTTCCTCTGTCTCTGCTTATTGTTTTTCTTTCTCTCGGATGGTTGCCATTCCTGTCAGGACATTGTACTCATCTATATAATTTGTTTTGTCACTGTGCAACATACCGTGTAATAATGCGTAGTCTGATTAGTAACTAGTTCAGGTATGGCATGTGCTTGGTATGCCTACATTGGCTCTGACAGGTAGTTCCCTCAAACGCCACAACACCGCGCTGCGGTGCACACAGGCCTCCCGTTGCAAATGTTAGAGTGGCCGTTGATTGGCTGCCCTCACGGCGGCACGTGCTCCCATTGGCTAACGGCAATCTCTGTGTTGTGTGTGTTTCAGATGAAGCCCCTGACCGAGGAGCAGATTGAGCAGATGCAGGAATGGTTCAACAAGTCTAAGGAGAAGGCAGAACCTATACCCGACAGGATGGATTACCTCGGAGAAGTGAAGCTGGGGTCGAACTTCACCTTCGACGCCTTCCTCAAGATAGTCACTGAGAATAACTCCCAGCTTTATTGGTTCGGGCCAGCCATTGAGGTGCCCATGATACTTCTCTATGTGATTATCATAGTGTTTGGGCTGTTTGCCAATGGACTCATTTGCTATGTTATAATCAAAAGGAAGAAGCTTCAGACAGTGAGGAATATATTCATTATGAATCTGGCCATCTCTGATATGATAATGTGTGTGCTCTGCATGCCATTCACTCTGGTTAAATTACTACTTAAGAACTGGCCCCTGGGAGACGCTATGTGCAGACTGGTGCCCTGGTTGCAGGCTGTCAATGTGTTTGCCTCTACTATGACCATCACCGCCATAGCCCTGGACCGCTACCAAGTCATAGTTTACCCAGCTACCATGAAGGATCGTTCCAAGAAGATGGGTGCTGCAGCAGTTATTATGGGCATCTGGTTTGCCTCAGTGCTCGTGGGCCTGCCTCTGTTGGTCTACAGCCGTCTGGAGAGGAAGGAGTATATTAAGTTCATCAGTTATGAGATGTGCCTGGAGGAGTGGCCCTCTGCCTTTGGCCGCACAGTGTATGCGGCAGCTATAATGCTGCTGCAGTTTGTGGTACCTGTAATCATCCTCATCATCATCCACTGGAGGATCTGCTCCTTCCTGAAAACCCGCATCCGTCTCAATCCGACCACGCCGATGGAGATGAACCGGGCCATGAAGGAAGCCAAGCGGCACCGGAAGAACTCCACGCTGCTCATGGCCATTGCCGTCATGTTCGCGCTCTGCTGGTTCCCCCTCACCCTACTTAACCTGCTTGCTGACTTCAACTACTTCATCTTCATGTATAAGAACTTCCTGTTAGCATTCAGCTTAGCCCACCTCATCGCCATGGTGTCGGCCTGTCTTAATCCAGTCATCTACGGCTGGTTCAACTCCAACTTCCGCCGCGAGTTCACGCGCATTGTGTGCTTCTGGCGCGAGGACCTCTATGACATCGAGCGTCGCCAGCTGGTGGTCTGCGAGCCGCGACGCGTCGTCTACAAGAGAACTGTCAGTTACAAGGCCATCCAGACTGAAGTTCAACCTGTCTTCGAACAGCAGGACTCTCCCTATAGGGATTCGGATGATTACGCTAGCAGCCGCAGTGCCGGAGAGCGCAGTGAGCGCTGAGAGCACGCAGCGGGCGCCAGTGTTGAACGCAATTTCGAGCCGCTCTCTCCCAAAAGCTAGGAGTTGTATGGATGTATATGCCTGTTCTTACAGATGGTAGAAGTCTTCTCCAGCTTTCAGAAGGTAGCGTTTTGATCTTGCTGGATTAGTTTGATATCTTCAGCTGTAGCTCATATATATTTCTGAAAAAATCAAGAAAGTGATATGTTTCACACTGAAGGTAATACATGTATCATTTTGGGTGAAACATATTACATTATGAGTGACTAACGATTGGTGCATAATGATGTTGAAATATTGTACATCTGGAAAACACTACATACATTGTTTTGCTATACTTACCGTTGCATGTTGAAGGGAAATATCAAGGTGCATACATTGAAAAGTCAATATATCAATTTATGGAAATATGATATAGTTCTATTACTCAAGGGTTTGGCTATTTTTATCCAACAAAGGCTTTTTGACTATAGATAAACTCGATAGAGGACATACTTTGTATAACCGTAATGTAAAAGAGACTAACTAGGAAGGTTGAGCATAATAATGGCTCAAACTTAAGATGAATTTATTCTCTGACGTCATTGTCAGAACAGATTCCTGACTACTAGATAGATATCGATGCTCATCAGAAGATGGTAGATATAGAATGAGCTCTCATGTTGTAGATCATTATTTTCGCATAGTCCCATAAAAGAGGAAAAATGATGTCATACTTGCTTAAATATCGGAAGCCTTTTCGACTGATATATGTACATGGGGTCCACTCCATTTATGAAGGTGCTAAGATTGGACATAATTGTATACCCTCTAAGAAGGCATACTGGCCAGAGCATTTGTGGATGTGAATTACCGTGGAGAAAGGTGTGAGAATACTGACATCTCATTCAATCCATTTGCCATAATAGAAATAGCACAAGAAGGTCAAAGATGTCATGCCAATGAATCTTTCCCGGTGAGTTCATACTTAGGCCAAATAATAATACTCTTTCTTGTACCTAAAGGTCTGCTCACGCTATTTCAAGAAGAATGCTAATCATTACTCGTGTATTTTTCTATTTCTTTTGACGATGGCTTCTGTGCACAATGTTGTGAACATTTTGACAATTGTCAGATTACTTCAATTCATTTTTGTCATTTGTTTAAAGGAATTAGAGCTAACTGTCACATAATCACTTAACGCCATTAAGATAACATCACTACGACCATTCCTATTAATTTTTATCGCACTGAAAAAAGCCTGCACAATTTGAACACTTTGCATAAATTGTTATTCATAAAGACATCTTGTGGCACTACTCTGTCTGACGATCTGCTCATTTTAGGTTCTATTACTCAGTACTTCACCTATCCAGCCACTGAGAAACACAAAAGGGTCACTCGATCAGAGAGCCTCAAGAGTTTGGAGTGAACGGAGAAAAACATGAGTAATGAGCAAATGTCATTGACTGATGCCCAGTGGGAGTTGTTTCTTACTAGCATTGTTATAATCATGCCTGTTGTAAGTTGAGCAATTAGTTCATTATTAGATGGGGGCTTCACGTCAGTGACTCAGTTCAAATCCGCGGACCGTCTGTTCTATGTGTTTCCGTTCATCTCAATGTATTATAAGTACATTGTACATTGTTATCTGTACTTTGGATGAACATGTATGATATAGAATAAGTGTAATCCTTGAGGCCAGCGAGCTTTCCATTTGTTTATATGTCCACTAGAGGTTGTGTTATTTGATGTTGCATAAAGTATTAGAGGATGACTATAGGATAAGCCTATACAGTCTATACGTCTCTGAGGATAATCCAAACGCGTCACAACTTCTCTCTGCTGCTTATACCTTCAGAGGGGTTTCTGTGCTTAAAAACTATGTTTCTAACGTTTTGTAGCCTAACATACATATGTCTATGTGATCTTCTTATTCAATATCATGGAAAGCTGTGGATTGTTTGGGGATGAACAACACAACGAATGTAATACTGCTTCCCACCAGAACTATCTCTTCAATCAACCCATCATTGTTGGTGTGCTATCCCCTGCCTCTGCTCTGCTAGAATTATCTACTGGTGAGCTGCGTGTCAGACGGCTTTGTGGGGAATCAGGTGAGCAGAAAAAGGACTAGAAGCCAGAACTTGTGTGAGGTCTCCATTCTAATCAGCATCCTAGGGACCAATGGCAGGCGTAGTGAACAAAGCCACTCACCACGTTCACTGCGCCTGTCAGACTTCTTTTTCACTCTGCCTGCCAAGCCTGCTCCGAGACCATCCCCCAGAGCCAGTGCCTTTAGCGCTTGGCCGGGGAGAGTGCCACAATAGAAATAAAAACTATTATTCTGAATTAACATGTGGAATACACAGATTTAGCGAACCCATGAAATGAGTTGAGGGTAATTCAAGTGTAGCATATGTTGCAGCTTTAAACTAGCTTTAGTTCAGCATTGACTAAGTATAATTCTAGCCAACAAGCATGGCATCATCGAATAGAGGGTAAAACATATCTCATATCTTGGCAAAACTAGAGTATTTTAAATTAATGCTATATAGCAGACACATTGGGAGAGCTCTTCATAACGCAGGTTATGTGTTTTAACAAAACTTTGTACTGAACCCAAATGCTGGCAAGTTTTATGTTTTCGATAAAGCTGTGAGTTCTTTGTGGGATCCGCTCTGAGCTTTTCGGTCAGATAGGGACCTGCTCGTTAACCTGGTATCTGAGCCAGGAGAAAAAAAGGGAAGAAGTGGAGATGCTACAGTTTTGGCTCGTAAAGAGGGTTTTCTCAAGGCTTCAGTCAAATTCTCACCAGCGTGTATGTAAGGTTAAGAATAAACGGGTGGTGGGTTGAATTTATTCCACTTTCTGATAAAAACTGATAATACACAGTTATGTTCTGTAAGCACAACTTCCTAAACTTTTGAAGTGATGATTGGATACCTTAAATATAATTATGTCTCTGGGGAATACGAGCTTAAAGCTATTTTATGAAAAGTAGCAAGGCATACATACTCTGCTACCATTCTTTGTAGTCAGGAGAGAGCCTCTTGTCTGTTATCTTCCCAGTAAGAATGTTCTAAGTTACATTACTTATTAGTGTGCTTCCAGCAACGAACGTGTATTTAACAGAGCTGGACTAGAACACTAATATCGATTATATATATATATATATATATATATATATATATATATATATATATATATATATATATATATATATATATATATATATATATATATATAATTATATATATATACAGTTCTTGTGTTTATTGTTACTTGATATTTTTGTTAAGATACTTATATAAATGATCTCATCTCATGGCTGTTGAAGCTGGTAAAATGTAATGTAGTACTTATAAGGGTTATCAGCGTGAAAAGGTCCGATGTTTTCCTTCTGTTGATGGTCCTTGGTTGCACCAATAATAGTTAAGCATCCGAGGAAGTATCCATTGAAATTACCTTGACAATACGAGTGAGTGGTACTTGAATGTGTATATATTGTGCATTAATAAGGGCAATTAGAAGTTATATATATTACACAGTATTTGACATACATACAAATCTATAATTTTAATATTATGCCATAACTAGATGCCCCAGGGGAATATCGTATCTAGAGTTCATGTCAATTGTTAAATCATATTACTTAGTTAATTTGTTCAGTATTGTAAGTGATAAATCATGTGGGAACGAAAACTGAAACAAAGTAAAACGCCAAACAGTTATACATATTTTGGTGTGGATGTGCTCAGTAATCTTGTATATCCTTTAGTAACAACTTGTTATAATCTAATATTGTATAAGTGATCTTGAGAGAAATAAGTGTCGATTGGATGTGCAGAGGTCGCTTAATGTCGCTACCATGTCCATTACGTTTTGTCAAATGGGCATTACTAACATGATCTCACAGCTCAACGGTAGTGCCAACCCATTCACAACGTCTAACGACTTCATAGCGGTCTCCTTAAAATATCTTATGAACTGATGCTTGCTCTAGTATAAGAAAGGCAGACCCACTGACATTTCACATCCATGGCTCAACATGTTTTTGGTATCCAGATGTGTCCCAATTACCACGAGAAGTGTCCTTTGTGGTAGACCTCAGATGTTAAAACAGATGAAGAGACTCATCACTATGGCTTCGTTGAACTAGATGGTAGTATTCGTGACATTTCAACATTAGACATGTTGAAAGATGAATCAGAAATGCAAAACACTTGGTGGTGAATGCATTGCTATGATTTCAGTTGACCGCATCAAATCGGTTGACACTTGGAATGGTGGATAACAAGATGGTAATGCAGCAGTACTAGAGAAAGGACTGAGACTTAGGAGTCTGGCAGATACAGAACACTCCACATAGATAGGGAATATGATACTTTTTATGAAATACTTTTATGAAATATGACGACAATTGACAATCGATTGCGAAGTATTTTTACAACTGTGTATAGAAAACTGTTAATGGGTCCAGTACTCAACTCCTAATGTTTAAGGATATGGATATAGTTCATATTTATATAATTATGGAGTGTATATAAGCATATAATTATGTACATTTAATGCTGCATAGTTTGACAAATATTGTTGTATAATTATTGTCTAACAGTTATATGTATTCATATAGCGATCTGAATGTGATATATTCAATGAACCGCTCATGTTGATGTGGAATTCCCTGAATAAATGAGAGATGTATATTTTTGTCAAATGTTATTCATGCTTTCTTCTCATTTTTTCTTCATTCGGTGAATTCATGCTATTTAATATAAGGAGTGCTGCTACAAGGAGCTCCTTGTTGAAAGAAACACGTTTCCCTGGCCCCAAGTCTCTGATCTCTATATCTTAGTATTGGATAAAACTAACTTTGCTTAAAAGGAGAAAATTTGCCCCGACACCCATCGTGGACAAGGAAAATGTCCATGGAATATTGACAGATTACAAGAAACAAGTGTACATGAAAGAACACACAGAATGTTTGAGCTGCATTGCTGCTCACATAATACCTCTTTCACCAACGATTTAGGAATTTCAGTATTGCATTATTCATTGTAGTTAATATTGTTTCATATTCATACGTGGAATTATGAATACTCAAACATGCAAAATAACACACTACAACAATAAACTTTACGTCAAGTGAGGCAGCTTCGGACAGATTAAAAAGAACAGCATTGGGTATGAGCAATTAAGTATGCAATAACTATAGACGATATTGGAAAAGTAAGAGCGGGCTACCCAGCCAGATCATAATTATGAACCCCTATATCTGAAATGAGGCGTAATACCACATGACTTATATAGGTGATTGATTACACAGTACGCAGAGATCCTATCAATGTATACATCACGGGAAACTCTGCAGTATACACGGTCAATAAATCCGCTTGAAATAGAGCACACCACACTCATATGGGGATGGAGAGTGTTTCACTAATAACCATGCTATCATAAGGCATGATAATGATTAAAGCACAGCAGGGCAGTAGCTCAATTCCTTGTTTGGGCGTTTCACTATAGACCTGTATCCTCTGAGGTCATCAAGTAAAGAACATTTACTTTCATCATATTTTGGCTATGGAAATGAGACCCCTTCTATATAAAGTAAAGGAACGAAATGGTGTCAAATAATATTAAAAAAAGGGTTAAAACCCTTCTGTCATATACACCTAGTCAAATGTAATGAAACCATTCATTCCCTTTCCTGTACTGCAATCAAATTGCTTCCCCATCCCCATCCCAACATACCAAACTAGGTAGTTGCTAAGTGAAGTGGCAGAAATGTAATTTTCATATGAATGGTTTCATGAATAGTATATTACGTCCATGAATTACCCAACGAGTGGAATCATGCTACTTAACTGCTGCTTCATCCATCAACCACAGGAGTTAGAATTCAATGTGGCAGGAGTGACAGATTGCTGACTCTTGGAGAACATATCAGCTTAACAATCCTATGCACTGTATTTAAAATGCATGGAGATAGAAATGCTATTATCTGAACTTAAAATGCAGTTTGAAATTGGCTCTGACACAATTAGTGTTTTCACCAATCCGTCACTTGGCAACCAGTGGCAACGGGAATTATTAGTTTTTGAGTAGGCCCAGCGGGTAAAAGTGAAACTGATCCACAGCTTATCCATAGCTTATTTTGCTTTTAGAATAATGAGCTATTTTGATTTAAGCGACCTTCTTAAGATGAACTACGTCACTCAGATGAGATATCTATTTGGGTAAAACGAAATAATTCTTGTCGAGGTACACAAATATAGTATGACGTGTAGAACTTCTAACTCCTAATTCCAATGACCAAAAACATAAAACTGTTCTAGGAGGAAGAGAACGTGCGGACGAGGAATTGGGTGTGCACTCTGTCACTACTCCACCAGTACTGAATCAAGTCTGTTCTAGGAGGAACCTTCAGAAAATCCCCGTATGTCGATACATCTGCAATGACATTCATATCGCACTATCAATAGGCTTTTAAACAATGGTCTACTCCTCAAATATCTAGCTATATAGATCTACAGAATGATATTCTCGAGTGACATCCACAGTTGCTAGACCTAAAACCAGAGATCTCACAACTACTAACAACGAGTCATCATTTTCCTCATCTGCCTAGAGTTATTGAGTACATTAATAATTAATTATTAAGCAGCGATGTGTAGGCTTTACTCAACGGTACAATTCACATCCGTAAGCTACCCTTTTTTGTGTGAATGGCACGTTTTGTGGTTTAACAACCATCTTATTAAAATATTTGAAATTAAACAACAACTATCCTCCGAAGACCCAATTACAGATGCAGGCACTGACCAACCCAATAAGCAACACCACAGTATCTATTCACGTCTGTCGACGGTGGATCTGTTTAGGAATTGGATATTCAATTAGCTAAATCTGTCTCTTTTCAGATTTGACGGGTCTGATAAGCTGGTACCCCAGGTGTGTACCCATAATATGGGTGTAGACTCTGTATTTCATATCATGTTATAAATACAGAGTCTACACGCCAAAGGAGTCACAATAATCACATAAAATCACAAAGATTAACCGAGTCCAAACAAAAAGAACACCCAAAAACAACAACAAGGAGAAGAAGAAGAACAACAACAACAAAAGCAACAACAACAACAACAACACACGCATTTAATACGCCACCTTGCTGTAGCTTGACAACGTGGGCGAGCCTAACGGCTAGTAAAAAGATATATTCTGCTCCAACACCTCATTCTTTAAGTGGAATAATAAAAATCGGTAAAGCTCTGATGAGGTTGAAAATGCAGTGAACTCCCGTATACCGGACAGCTACTAAAAAAGACAAGTAATAAATTAACGTTCATGTACAATGCATCTCATTTCAACCCCCTGGAATGTCTATTTTACTCACCTGACAACCTTTTAAATCGTTATATCCCAGCTAGCACATTACGTAAGAAGCAGCACTTTTAGTGGGCATATTGAAGTTAATACGTCAAAATGACCACATCATGTCGTCTTGAGGAGGTTATTTCTTCATTATGAATACTGACATCACATTTGCGCCACCGTGCTAGGATCAATGTGCTAAGGTACATATTGGAAATGTCAACAGGCAGAATACTTTGATTATATGAATTCTCTGGATGTCACCTACTTGGGGAAGTATTACTGTATGTGTTGGGTATAGACATGTTTACATCACATCCCTATATCGCCAATCCCTTACCAGAAGCATGCAACAGGCCTGCATGGGCCCAACCTAAAAGCTATATGGACAAGCCCGCTTCAAATCTGGGCAAACCCAGAGTTGCCAACTACAACAGGACAACTTTATGGTGGGCCCCAGATGGGGCAGCCCACATGGGCCCCACCTAACAGCCCACTTTTGGGTCCATGCTGGGCTAGTGAGCAATGCTGACTGGGATGTGAGCTGTTGGTCAGCTGCTCAGGTGACGTGTGTGCCTGAACGAGTTCCCCGGTGGCTGCTCCCCACGCCATCCTCAGCGTTCCTCTGAGCTACCTGAAGCCTTTCTCAGAAAGGCCTGCCTGTCCCCTGGGGTCCATATCCGGATTAGATGTATGTTCCTCATTACATATACAACATCAACCGTTTCCTTCCCTGCAGGCATATGGTGGCCGCTGATTATGCAGAAGTATATAATTATATACACCTGCGTACATTGCCAGGCAGGATATCACCATGATAGTCCCTCCTTTACCCCCAGCGTAATTAAATATATTGAGCTCTTCAATACTGGAATTTGCGCTCGTGGAAACCTCTTGTTAATCACTACTCTATACTCTTTGTGAGAGGCCCTACTATCGATAATGTGTTATCTGTTGAGGAACCTATTGTATATCTCTCTGTATTTTTTCCTTTGACTGTACTTGAAAATCATCGCTGACATGAAATATGGTCAAATAAAATTTTTCAAACTTCAAATCCTCAGCCTTGATATAGCATAGATCTTCTTCATATACCAATAGCATCATGATAAAACAGAACCAATGACCTTCAACTAATTGAGTAAATCATAAATTAGCTTCGGATGTATTTTCATAGATCTTGCTGTTTCTCCCTTTATTGCATTTAAAAAAATCGAGTGTGCTCACCATCAAGAGATAAACCAAATTGTCCTGGATTTGAAGTGGCAATGTCAAAACGTAGTGTTATTGACAGGGCTACAGAAACCATGTGCCAATGTAAACGTGCCCCTGCTGACAATCATTTACAATGTCCCTTGGGTAATGAGGTGGTGAGGTACACACGCTGACAGCCTGTAATGAATTTGTAAAAGATTATTTGAACAGTTGGGGAGCTCGGAGACACGCCAACATCAGGATTATATGACAGTTCCACACACAGGAAACTCCCCTGGACAATACATCAGCATATCGGATAGCCATTCGTGGGCGGACCTTTGTTTTGCTTGTATGGGACTGCTTGTACAGCTTTAGCCCGAAGTCTCACCTCGTCCTTCTAAAAGTATTCAACCATTTCATTCGAAAGCTTCTCTAATCCATGGTGTGATTAATGGATAAATTAAAAGGTTCACACAGAGAAATATGAGCATCACTGTTGCCAGATCCACCTTCTTCTGAAAGTTAGGCACAGGCTGACCTTCAGAAGTCGGTAGTTTTGTATTATATTGTGTTTATTTTGTCATTTCTCATGAATTACAGGATAATAAAATTTAATGTGAAAAATATTTGCCGGCTATGTACAAAGTTTAGCAAATTAATTCATTCTCCATGTCCTTTAAGACTCTTTCACTTGTGTTTCAACATTGCTGTTTGATGAGTGCTTATACACTACTGGGTGTATATCTATTAAAATCAGGATTCAAGTTTAGCAGAAGTTATAAAGGAGCTTTATAACGTAATATCAATAAGATTGAAAGATAATGAGTACCGGTAGTAATGCCAAGGTAGCAGAATGTATTCTCACCATCAATGACTTTGTCATCAATGATCGGGTTTACCTTGACATTCTTGTCGAGTTTGGGTGGAGAATGGTATAATACATGATTAGTCTTTTTGGCATTAACCGTGAGACTTATTGTGCAGCCCCAGCTGTGGTCCATGTCAATGTCAGATGCTATAGTATCACCACCGGCTATCATTTTCAGGAACATCATAAATTTATATTTATGAGACAGTATACTAGAGCTAAGTTTTTTTTCAGGAAAAAACTAGAAGCCAACATGTCAACATAGGGGTGGGTAGGTAATTATCCTAATACAAAAGCCAAAAGGCTATGCCAGTAAATACTTAGTTGTCACTCAAATCCATTCAGTGGTCCACTAGTCACATGGAGTAGACTACCACCGCGTCGCTCCCGGAATATCCTTGGATTAAAGTGAGAGGAGGGCACCCTGACAAATGAACTGAGGCTGATGTACATATAAAGGTTTCAAGCACGCAGTTACACATCTTACAACAAGATTGAAGCACAATCTTAGCTATAATAACACCGGTATACATGCCTCTGTATACACCTACACATTCGCCATTATACACCGGCCTGTCACACCTGGTTACACAACACCTGTAGGCCACCGGCACGGACGCTACAGTCATAAGGTAAACAACAGCCTTTCATACAGCAGTCAATATGAGTCAGGGAAGACGTAGTCAGGGCCATACGGCTGAAATCTTCTATGTAGATAGCAATGGTGAGGAATATGAGCCAGCTACGGCTACAACTGGGAAGAAAAGGACCAGGGGCAAAACCATGACGAAGTTACTAAAGGTAACAAACTCCACAGGAGGTAAGAAGCGAGCTCCAAGTGGCAGCCCACCACAAGTAGACCCCCGGGACAGCATCAGGAGGATTAAACTACAAAGAAGGGAAGGCTCGTCGGGTGAGACTATAAAAGGGGTCTCAACTCAACGTCTGACAAATGCGCGTATACATAATGTGCAGGCAGACTTGCTCACACCTATTCAATCGGGTGACGAGGGCACTGAATTAGAGGAAGATGGGACTGATACGCAGAGTGAAGATGAGGACGAATATATAGATGGTCATGTAGACCCCGAGGAAAATCGCATTTTGGCCGAAATGAGAAGCCTCTTCAAAACCTCAAACAAGAAGGTAGGCAGGAAAGTGGATTCACTGCAGAAATCTATCACTACAACACACCGAGTTCTAAATGAAAAAATTGTCCATATGGGTGCCGAACAAGATAAAGAAAATAAGTTCTTGAAGTCAGAAATTAAGCAGCTTAAAGACAGACTTGTAAGGTATGAAGAAGGAAACAAGCAGTGGAAGGCCGGGGTTGAGAATAAACTCACTACTAGACCGCCAGCTTCTCGTAGTGAAACTGGGCCAGAAGAGGAATACAGATCCCCCAGACGATTTAATGTTGTCATAGAAGGTATTGAGGAACTGGAGAAGGAGGATTTGTATGATATAGCACTTACAGTGCTGGATGACATGGAACTGACCTTTGAGAAGACATACTTGACTCTGGTTAAGAGATTACCCAGATTCAATAGTAAATTTGAAGGACCACGCCCGATCTTGGTATGCTTTGCAACCACGTGGATGAGAGATTTATGCTTAAGATGCAAATCAACACTGAGTGCACATCCCGCGGATGCTTATAGAAACATCTATGTAAACGCGGATGAAGACCCGCAGACTAGAAGAGTGAAGCACATGCTCAGAAAGATAGCCTACTTTTGCAGAGAAGAGAAGAATGTGGAGGTTAACCTGAAAGGCACCAGTATCAAAATAGATGATGTTCTATATGATGGCTGGGATCCTGAGAGTATACCAGTCAATCTAAGACCCAAAGACCTCGTCACTACTTGGAAGAAACCTCAAGCCAGGAAGTATAACAAGACACAGCGCCTACCAACTAGAGAGGTGAAACCGGGAAGATCTGATGAAGACATGAACTGGAGACTGGTGGGCCGTGGAGGAAGAATACTGAGGGACGAAGAGGTGGATGCCATGCCTCTAGCACAGCGAAAGGTGTTGAATGATGCCCAGAAAGGTAGAAACTCAAAGAAGAAAGGGTACGCACCTAAAGAGCAGGACTTCCCCCTGTTTGAAAAGAAAACCAAGTCGGGGATTACTTTCTACGGTGCCAAGAGCATACTCAGTAATTTTCACGAGGTTGAAATAGATTACAAAGATAATCTCTTCCCGACGGGTGAACATCTGTTCCAGTGGCTTAAGTGTCATGAGTATAATGACCATGAAGGAGCTGACGCTATTCTGAAAGCTCCTACGTGCCTTGCTGCAATGGACATTGGAGATAAATGTGATGGAGGTAAAGACTGGATGGGGAAGAGAGTGCCCGCCATGGTCTTAACTCAGCAACTGAAATATGGTCAGAATCCGAAATGTAAAGAAGCCCTTCTAGATACCGGCGAGGAACACCTCATCCTCACCAGCAGGGATCCATTCTGGGGAGGTATAGCAAAGTATGGAGACTCTAGATATGATAATGAAACCTACGAAGGCCAGAACATGTTTGGTGAGGTACTTATACAAGTTAGAAGCGAGTTCTGCGAAGGGATCGCCCTCAGCGACAAACCGGATAACACTGAAATGAAGGCGGGAACCGGGACTGAGACTCCGCCCGGAGAGGCGACACCGGCTGACCCGGATACCGGGAACGCGCCAGCGCCCTCGACGCAGGCGGCAGAACAGGGAACTACTTAAAAGAACTCGAGAAGGCGTGCACGCTCAGTGTTTATCGACAAAATGCCCACTATTTACGTAGTTGCCGACGATAGAGGAGAAAACTTAGGGCGCTATTTGGGTCCAATGAACAGTGATGTACGTGTCATCGAATATCATCCGGGGGCAGCCCTGGGAGACATATGGCTCGGTTTAAAAGAAGTCATGGAACTTCGTGACCCCGACAACAATATGGATCCACCGCCGCCGACTGCAGTTATCGTGTATGCCGGCATCAATAACATTGTAAACAGAGACCAACTGCCCGGTAAGGTAACACTTCATGACCTAGATCCAACGCTGGGTGCCATAAATATGCTAACTGAATATGAGCAATTAATCAACAACGCCAAGGCACTGAATCCGACAATACCGGTATTAGTGTCGCAAATTCATGGGGTGAATTTAGCGTCAATGATTGACAGTCCTAGAAGACATCCATTACAGGGAGATTGCGATGCCCTAGTAACTAAAATAAACGGGGACATTATTGGCTTAAACAAGATCAATGGATTGTCTACTCCATATGTAGAACGAGTCTGCCATAAGCACATTGTCAAGCGGGGCTATAGACATAACTATGACCTCATGAGTGAAGGCTTCTTACTGAACGATGATGGTCAGAAAAGAGTCGCGCAGCTACTCAGTGAGGGTATTAAAAAGAATGCCAAGATTTATCCACACATCTGGTAAACATGCACAGGTACTGTACTCCTGCTGCGGTCTGGTCATGGGTGAAGTCACCAATGAACCATGACGTGGGAGATAAGAAGTATACTGCATGGATGATTTGTCTGTATGAATTGAGGTGCTTATTCTACCCCTGCATGTGACTAATTGGGTGAAGGCACCCTAACCTGATTTCTTAGCAGTATCTACTACTAAAGTGAAGTCACTTTAATTGGACCGACAAATGAACGGGCGAGTGAAATCAAAGGTAACGTGCACATTAAAGTGAAGTCACTTTAAAAGCTACACAACTAAGGTGAAGTCACCTTACAGCCTACGCCACACAGGATGCGGACGAAGAACTCTCTACGATGAGTACCACTCTAAACATTATTTTATGTATACTTTCTCATATGTATACCTTAAGAGATTATATTCTTGTATGACAGCAAACTTATATAACTGTCAACCGTTCCAATATGACACTGATCGACTGAAAGGGGTGCCCACCCTCACAGTCACTACATGGAACTCATATCTCTCAGTTAGGAGGGAGTCACCACAATCATAAACCCAAAAACTAACTCGTCCTCCCACCTTAGACAGCTTGGTGGACACCAGATCAAACTCATTTAAAAATAGCACAAACGACTATACGAGTGTGAAACCTCCTTTGATAAAAAATCCGAGATCAATTTGATAAGCAAGAGTCAATTTTTGACTCACCCAACTTTCTGTTGACTGTATACTTGCATTATTGTTTCTTTTTTTTTGTGCATTTCTTTTTCTTGTGTTCCATATGTAACTATTGTGTGTTAATTAAACCACGCCTAGATTGTACCTGCAACCTGCTAAATCAATCTTTACCCTGTGCCCTAAAGTATCTGTGCCAGGGGAATTATGTTTGCACTTGATTGTAAAATGTCCATGTATATATGTTTCCGATATGGAGATAGAAGGTCTATGACTTTTTATAATTGTTTGGCTGGGAATATTGGATTGCGGGGTGTGGATGGGGCTGGGTGGGGGTCCACCCATAAATCTAGATGGCCTACGTAAATTTTGAAATGCTCAGGGAGTCCAGGGGTATGAAAATCCTTAATGTAAATGTACGGAGCTGGTACAAAAAACATAAAAAGCATGGACACTTACTGAAAGGCCTTGACTTCATATGCATAACGGAAAGTTGGCTAAACAACACTCATCTAAACTCGAAGTTGCAACTACCTGGTTATAGTTTTCTACGGCAGGACAGACCATTGAACCTGGGGCTTACAGGAGGAGGGGTACTGACGTACATAAAGAATGAATACTTACCACATGTAGTAATGCTGAGTGATCTAAACACCCTCTCAGCTAACCTGGAATGTATGTGTTTAACGGTATCTGTCCCCAATCACCGGCATCTATTCATTGTAAACGCCTACCGCCCTCCTAGAGGAAATACTAAGGCAGGTTTCAAGCGTCTAAAGGAAATCCTTGCGGACCCAAGAGTAGGTCGCAGGGAAATCTGGGTCATTGGCGACCTAAACGTGGACGCTAAATCAAGAAACAGTAGTAAATTCAAATATTTGACTGATTTTCTACGTAAAAGGAAGTTACGACTTCTACATACAGGCCCTACACACTACCATGACTTTGGCAGCTCCACCCTGGATCACGTGTACACGAACTGTAATAAAGTAATGAACCAGGGTCTGGTCACCGACACTTTAAGTGACCACGTACCGATGTACGTGATTAGGCAACACAAGCGGACACAGATAACTGAGAAGAAAATCAAGGGCAGGAGTTACAAGGCATATAATCCTGCTGCCACAAAGGCTGCATGCAATGGCATGGACTGGGAGGGGTTACTTAATCCTGAGGTAGACCCTGAAGATGCATATGAGTACTTTGTAAAAATGGTCACCGACTACCTGGATGAAGTACATCCAGTAAAGGAGATAAAGGTCAAACTGTATGATGATAGAGAATACAGTAAAACAGTAGCTACACTGGTGAGGAAGAAACGCAGATTTTTCAAGCGTGCAAGAAAGACACCGCGCGGCCAGTACAACTCAGACCTACAGCGTGTTCGGGCTGTCTCAAAGAGCATTGACCGGGAAATAGCTAAATGCACCAAGAAGACTGTGGTAGATAAACTAAAGAGGTATAGGTCCGACCCAAAAAGATTTTGGAATGAAATAAATAGGATATGGAAGGGAGACAACATCCAGCCAGATGTGGCCCTAAGGGATGAGGATGGACGTCTCGTCCCGCCAGGTGATCTTCCAAATTATGTGAATAACTTTTACTGCAACATAGGCCCTCAGTTGGCAGCAGCATTCCAGAACATGAACCCACTGATAGACATAGAAGAGATAGTAGACGGTGATGGTTACATAGACCTCTTCGATAGTAGAACCATTTCTCTAGAAGACAGTAAGAAACTATGTGCTACAATCAAAAGTGACAAGACATCAGGAATAGCCAACATTAGGACGTGTGTCATTAAGGATTTCCTAAGTGCAAAGAATATACTGCTGCAGCAACTAGTAAACAGAAGTATTGACACTGCTAAGGTCCCGTCACCATGGAAACGAGCCACTGTAGTTCCGTTGCCCAAGGGTGGTGACAGCACTCAGATAGGAAACTGGCGACCAGTAAGTCTTCTAAATCTGTTCTCTAAGTTAAGTGAAAGAATCATGCACTGCCAATTGCTTGAATATATAATCGACAATAAGTTAATCTCTGACAATCAGTTTGGGTTCCTACCGGGACGCTCGACCGCAGACGCTGTGTTATCGCTAACAAAAGTGTTGTATGAAGCAAGAAACCAACACAAGCTAGCTGGGACTGTATATCTGGATCTACGCAAAGCGTTTGACACTGTTTCACATGTTATCCTTCTCCGCAAATTGAAGGACCTAGGCCTAAATAAACGGGCACTTTCATGGTACGTCAGTTTTCTCAAAGATAGAAAGCAATGTTCGCTAGTAAATGGAAATACATCTGATGACGGGCAGGTGCCCTACGGGGTACCCCAGGGGTCCGTCATCGGTCCTCTTCTTTTCATTTTATATGTCGACGAGATTTTTAAGGAGGTTGAAAATTGCCACGTGTTCATGTACGCAGACGATTTGGCGTTGACAGCTGTTGGGAATGACCCAGCGGCGGTAGCTCTGCTTATGCAATCTGATATGAACAAGGTAGCTGCCTGGTGCGCTAGGAACGTTTTGACTGTTAATAGTGATAAAACAGTGCTGATGTGGTCCCACTCCAACAGGAATCAACAAGACCTAGAGCCCCATAAAATAGTACTGAATGGGAAGCCCTTAAGGGTTGTGAAGACCTACAACTATCTGGGTGTGATCATTGATGTGGAGCTAAACTGGAAGGAACAGTCAGCTAAAGTAGTGAACTTGATGAAAATCAGGTTGGCCCAATTGAGACACATCAGACCTAGCATAGACAGTGAATTAGCTCTGGAAATATACAACACCATGATAATGCCAATCATGGACTATTCTGACTTTCTACTGGATGGGGGCCCGGCATGGGTACCCAAAAAGCTACAAAGCCTCCACAACTACGGCTTGAGAATCACGCAGGAAATCTGGGATGCCCGTGACATAAGAGTATCAGAGCTGCTGACACTATGTGAATCCTGGTACATGATAGACCGTAGAAGAGAAAGGATCCTGTCGTTAATGTATAAAATCTCCCGCAAACCAGAGAATGTGGTACCTGCACCGAGGAGACTGCGCAACCACAATAAGATACGGTTAAAGATACAAAATCCAAAGACTGATATCTACCTGTCGAGTCCCATATACAGGGGCAAGGCCTACTGGGGCGAGCTATCCGACATACAGCAGCACAAACCCAGTTTAGACAGCTTTAAGCTTTCAGTGAGAAATGACAATGATGATGGGATACCGTGAACCATAATGACACAGATGTATACCCCACATACTGGCCTACCCTATGAGCTATGAGCTTGATAAGTTAGTCAACCCGGGTACTATGTAAAAGGCTATGCTCAAAATACCGTCTGTTCTACTCCAACTCCAAATACCCCCATCCTCCTACCCTCACCACGCAATCCACACCTATCCACTTAATAGTCAGGTAGTCACATTGACACCCCTGACTGTACTTGAAGGTTCAAAGACTCTCAGTTCTTCGATCCAAGTTTAACTTCATGAGTGAAGTCACTCATATAAGTTTCCGAGAATCTTAACACTCTGCATATTTGCATCAGAACATTACACTTAGATCAACCGATATAATTTCTTTGTGCATTGTAACTGAGTCATTATATATTTTTGTAAAACTATTAATACTCCCTTACAGGAGATGTTTTGCAAATAAAATATTCAAAAACTCAAACTCAACTCATCTGGACATGGTGGATCGGTCGATACTGGAGGTGGAATTCTACAGACTTATAAACATGTCTTTTCCCATACACTACGAATTCGAAAATGCCCGTACATATACATTTTTGTTTGTTTGTTACCCCCGCAACATGATGCATTGTTTATGGAGGCATAATGATAATAATAAATTATGCATCGTTTATTGCATAGAGTGATACGTTGAGCTAATGATCATTGAGACAAAAAATAAAACAATTGCCAAACTGACACAAAGCATGTGTGTGCTGGAGACTTTTCAAACTCTACTCTTGATATTGAGATGCCATCAGAGGGTCATGTGAGCTCTTGGTCAGCTGCTCAGTTGACATTGTCTGCCTGAGCCTCTTCCCCAAGAGCTGCTCCTCGCCCCGTCCTCAGCTGCCCCTCTGAGCTACCCGAGGCCCTTCTCAGAAAGGCCTGGCTGTCCCCTGTGGGTCCATATCAGGATAATATCTCGTCGCATACAACATCAAGGGTGTCCCTCTCTGCAGGCTTCTAGTTGAATTATATATCTGTGTTCAGTGGTACTATGGGCATCACTGTAGTCACTCCCACATGAGTAACTAGACGTAATTATCGAGGACATCAATGTTCAGATTTAATATAGCATACGTTCTAAAACATCAATGAGCATACCAGTATAATATTTAGATACCAGTATAAACCTTTACAGGTATAATTACAGTAGAAGCATTAGGCTGTGTCTCATGAATTTGGGCAAATGTTTTTGTCTCTGACCGGGTGCCATCTCTGATCAGGTGCCATCTCTTACCGGACTGAATAAACCGGTTTATTTAGGGCAGAGGATGATAACAATGTACAACTAATGACTAGTTTAAAGCGTTATAACACCCATTAACCTTTTCAGCCAAATTTTATTTACATCTGCCCTAAATAAACCGTTTCAATTCAGGCTGATCAGAGATGGAACCCTGTCAGAGATGGCACCCGGTCAGAGACAAAAACATTGGCTCAAGTTCGTGAGACACAGCCATTAGCTTAATCGTGGTTTCGTCTCCATTCATCAGATTTGCTTACTATGCTGGACATCAACCCTGAATTTCCAGTTGTAAGCAAAATCATATCATATCATTGATTGATGCACCTCTGTTGCCAGGGCTACAGAGACCCATTTGCCAAAAGGTCACCTTGCTAATCATACCCCATGCCCATTAGGTAATAAGCTGAAGACGTACGCATGTTGACAGCTTGCAATACACTGGTAGAACACCTGAGAGCTTGGGGTCCGTGGAGATATCAGCATCTGGATAGAACAGCCCCACCCACTGGTCGTTCCCTATACCGTGCTGCAGTATACGATTATTGTGGGTATTGTGGACTTTTTGTATACAGTTGAGTCATATTTCCTTCTTTCTTAACATCAATTCAACAAGAATGTCCCCTTTGTTCAAACGATATGGTTCATTGGAAATCTGATGCAAACTTGTCGTATTCTCGTGTCCTGTCTCCAGGGATACTAAACTAAACATTTCTCATCCATAGTGTGATCAATGAGTGAGGAAACAGCTATGGCAATCTACAGCTGTCTATTTGGAACGTCATAGCTACCAGTATGTCTAATAACATAATAGTATAATATACTATTATGTTATAAGACATACTATATTATAGACCTTTTTAAGTTAAAACAAATCAGACTCGATACAAGTGACAGAAAAGAATTTACGAGTTACGCCTTCACTGCATTGTGTTTTCACCTGAATAGCAATTCTCATTATCAATTTCTTCAGGACTCTGGAAAGGTCATCTAAAACCATGGGTGAAGCTAATGATGGTGAGCGAAGCTGTTCAATTTGTTCTGTCCTTAAATTGAAAGCAATATCTGACAGTCGTTTAAATTAAGGGTGCTTAGGGACTGGGTTCAGGATGCTCAACTCAGTGCTTAGGGATTGAGGACGGTTAACTGAGCAATGCTCAATATTAATGACAAACGTGCAATACACCCTGATGAAAATGCTAGCTAGTGATCAAAGAGCGTAGAGACCAACATACCCAGTCAAGGCACTTTGCATTTTCAATGAGCTTGTGTTGGATTTGTTCAACGATCAACATGTTTTATTGTGTACATTTATTGAGAATTTGGTTCATTGCCATTCTATAATGCTAAGAAATAAAGTCGTTTGATTAATCGAAATACGATTGTCATCAGAAATCACATAGTTATATAGAATCACAGGCAGCTCTTTTTCTACTACTATGTGAGGGCTGTGGCTAGAGTCTGAAGCTGGAAAACACATTCTAATTATTGGCCTGTAACCATGTGTGTGCTGGACATACGTTTTGGCATCAGGTGCAATATCTGACCAGCTGAATGAACATCCATTTCCCTCGATACTTCTCACACCTGGCGAAGGTCAGTGGTTATTCTAAGCCGCCTGCTCTGTACTGGTGCTGAATCGGGAGTCCATCAGCATTATCGTAGCCACCTTTAGCACGGACCGAGGTAGCTGCACGATGCCTTTACTATGAATCATCTCTAAATCTCTGATTGGTCAGCACATGGGGTACCGAACATGTAAAAGGCAGAACATCACACCTACTGATGGTTTGATAAGAAGCTCCCACACTGTACTGACGTTTGAGAACCCCGCCCCACTCTACTCCGAACTTGAATTAAATCTGCACTTCTACCGATGTATTTCATGGCCAAAACATTTGTAATACTTCTTAATATTATATCATTGATATGTTTTATGTGAACTTGTTTAAAATCTTTTCAGTCCATATAAGTCGTTTCAATGAGAAAATGCTATGCCCTCGTCACTGATCCTGACAGCATTTTGCCTGGCTTTCACTGTACAGAGCGAATCATAATTATAATAACAGCCATCCTCCAAGTGCTGTTAACATGTAGCATTACAGGTTGGTACATCAAATAGAAATTTATATGAGATGCCATGAAGCTACGATAAAGGCAAATGTCTGTCTAAAAGGATCTGAGTATTATATGGCGTGTGCATGGACAGTTATGGGCACTATAGATTTGAAACGATTGCTCAGGAAACCACACTAGATTATAGCTAATGGAAACCCATTGGTCTTTGGGCAGCCACAGTCTTATAGAGATGGCAGCAAATGGAAATGCATGTCTGTATCCAGTTAGTGGCCTGTACCTATAGTGCTGTAAAGCTGCCCACTATCTTACTCAAGACTGGAATCAGAAATGTCACCCTTGCGTGGGGGTTCCACCATTATTGCCTTTGCCTACATGATCATTTATATAGGCAGACAAGCCAACTAAAATAATGCCCCTGTGACTATGCTACAATCAGGTTTTTACCCCCTGTTTCTTCGGTATGCTATAATGTCTGATAGGGTATCGTATGAAATAAAACCAAAAAACTTGCAATACTGCTTTGGGGAGGAAAAGGCTGTCAAATTGTTATCAACTAGGAAACATTGTTGACGGAACTAGGGCCTAGACTCGGCGCGAGATTGACAAGTAGCGTGGGTGTCTAAGTTATTGAGGAGGGTTTTCTCATCTGCGCACAGGCTCTGATATGAGTCTGCTGTACTTTCAGTAAGCTGTCAGCTCTGAGAAATAATGAGCTGATGAAACCATTCTTAGAATGCTGAGGCAGTCAGGTTGGGGCTTATCATTCAATATGTGCTGACTAACATTATGTAGTAGTTATAGGACGTGTACCAATCTGTACGCGAAATACAGTGAAGGAGCCTTATTGGTACTAGTCCTATAACTACTTTATGCCATTAGCTGTATACAGTATACAAGAGGTGTGAAATGCTTTGTTCTCTGTGCCCGCTGTGGTATAAATGCAACATAATGCAGTTTGAGTCGACCAGTAAACCATGCCTTTAGCAACCAGGACTTGGATAATATTCTTATTATTGATGTACTACGGCATGAAGATTAAACATGTACATGTAAATGTAACAATGATTGATGTACAGATACTACTACATCAGGATCTCATTCGTTATGAGCAAGCATTTCTCCATTTCAGTCAGATGATAATGTGTTTCCAAGCTTACACGGAATGCAACAGGAAAAGGTTCAAAGAAATGTCATTATTTCATGACTAGGACTACTAGTATGCTCTCCATATAAGGCAATCACAGCTTGGATCGCCTTTGTGAACAAGGGAAACTTTGCTTTTTATGTGGTATCTACGCTTAGTAGGGGCTATACAAATAATAACTGTCATGTTTCGGACCCCGTGCAACACTGTTGCAGTACCTCATTTTGGGGGTATTTCGAAGCCTACAAAAGCAACTTTGAAATCTTAGGAGTTCCGGAATGATTTATCAAAACTTAGCCATGTAAGTAATTTAATCATGAGATCCAATCAACCTGAAAAGCTATTCCTCCCCCCCCCCCTATGACCACTCAGCCATGAATTAAAGTATTGCCTTTATCAGTATTGATTATACAGGGCATCACCATGAATAAGACGTGTCCTTGATAGTACTGGTCAACAATGCTAACCTATGCATAAACCAGGTAAATATGTGAATTGGGACAGGCAACAGCATGACACATTGCTAATAAAGACAACCTTTCCTATGAAGAGGATATATAACGCATAATTATATCTATTAGTTTACAAAAGGGTAATCAACTCAATATAAATATGATATATTTAGATTATATATATATACGTCTTTGATGTATAGGAGGTAAAGGGTAGAGGCTGTGACAGGGCCATGTGACTTCGGTCAGCTGCTCAGATTACCTGTATACGTCCACCTGAGCTGGAGCCGCTCTTCCCGGGAGCTGCTCCCCTCCCCTTAGATCTAAGCTGCATTCATGAGATGTGCTCAGAACGGGCTTGCTGTCCCCTGTGGCTCCATATCAGGATTATGTGTACCTTGTCACATGCAACATCAATGCTCTACACTTCTGGAGGTGTCTGTTTGCCTCCCAACAAGGTGTACACAATAATTATGTTGTGTACAGCTGCGAGTCACTCATTCACTTCCTTCGGTACATAATCATAGTAGTGACAATATAAGTGTGTAGCTCTAGTATAGTTTATAGATTCTCCTAATTTATATATATCCAACAGCTGATTGTTACACTTTGTGACAAAGCACAATAAGAGCAAAAATCTAATATTTCTTTTTCACAGATCACCTTCAAGTTATGCCTTGACGGAAGCAGTGACTTTGCCTTTGGATGCTAGATTAAGAAGACATACATCTAGTTTTATCATTTATCTCACACTCAGTCATCTCTTCTTTTCATATAAGATATCCTGATGAGTTTATGCTCCCATAGTCTTGGGAATGATCACCAGAGTGAACCTTTAGCATAACATCAATCAACTGAGTTTCATTTAGTTTTTTGGGGGGCAAGTACCAGTCCTAGCATGCGTAGCCTTTCTGCTATTGTGGTAGGCCCTTCCAGTGGAATAGCGTGAATCACAACGTATCTCCACAGTGCTCAGCCCAATGCCATTCCCGCAATTCGCAGCTGCAAAATTTACTCATAGTGACCTCGCTAAATGGATTAGCCAATGTGATAAATTGCCATACGCAGCCGTCCTCTGACAACCACAAAATGTGATACCACCTTTGCATGAATACCTCTGCACTGCTGCTCTATATATAATGTGCCTAGTCCACACAACACCTGTTCAATGACATTTTGGCTCATTTCAAGCCCTGTCAAAACTGTATGTAGTCTGCTTCATTAATCAAAAGATTCGGACCAGAAAACTTGTATGGTCCATTGTTACCGGGCTTGAATGACTCATTTCCAATGTATAGATCTGGACTAGATAATGTAGGGAGTGCTACGGTCACTGGCCGCTGTGGCTATAGTTATTCTACCTTACTGATATTGATGCAGCAGATAGTACAAGTCTATCTAAACAAGGTCCAATGGACTCCTCCTGCGACTTATGTTACTCTATCTGCATCTCAGCTGTATAATCTGCTATTCTTGGTACAAAAATGGTATCATTGCATCAATATTGTAATATCCGTTGTCGTCAATGATTTAGAAGAATGACTTCATAGAACCTTATAATACTCATGACGGCCAAATGGGTACGGTGAAAGGCTTTATATATATTTTGAATATTATGTGTAAAGCAGGACCATTTAGCACTAGTCTGTGAAGCAAAGGCATTGGAGTTGAGCGATACAATGTTAATCAACAGTTTCACATAAAACAAGTAGTCATAGAGCTGTCTTGCAACATCCGTGTACATACACGTTTCACATAATGTGTGCCTAAATGATCATGCATATATGATAAACATGCATGTTTACATTTATTACTTTCTAGATTGAAATCAACTGAATTGTTTGTAACTAATAATACAATATAACAGGACACTAAATTTTGGCTAAACTGATGTTAAAGTCAGTGACCCTTTAAGAAGTGGCGGGCTAGGAATCCAATCTCTTGCAGAGCAGCGCGTAGGTGGGAGGAGCAGGTGATAAAATGACCGGAAGGTTTTGTCTGTAGACCGGAAGTAATGAGTCTCCGCTCCCCCATGGGAAGGTGCAATGTGTAGTTGCATGTGAATGGTTGATGGAAGGGGTGCGGGCACAGGGGTGCAGAGGTGGGGAACAGTGATGGCAGAGGCAGCTAATATTAAAATAACGTCAAGGACTCCAATAATATGTGTCTGTAGATGCTTATTTGTACCGGTATTCTCGTCTAGATGGATGTCATTGTGAGTGTTTTGTCAACTAATGAATATTAAAAAGCAACATGAATTAGGATGAATGTTACAGGCATAGATTTCTATTTGCCTGTTGCAATCTGTTGTAATCAAGGTACAATGATCCTAGGGACAATTATCCATTCATATGGCGTGTGTTGAACCAGCAGGGAAGGATTAGAAAAACTGATTTGTTTGAGCAGCTGAATATGGTGATTGTGAGGACTATGGTGAGGAAGAAACTTTTAATCTCTCCTCTCTAATTTAGGAACCGGTAGATGGGGAAATATCAGAGGTCCATATCAATCAAACATATACTAGGTATAGGATAACCAGGAAAAGATGAAATCAACTATAACATGATCAATAATAATTGTTATATCTATTGATGACCACCAGTACAGAACGGAGATATCGGTCTCCTAAAGAAACGCTAATTGAGAAAGGATGGATGGGTCAATGATATATAGATGTACATGTATATACATAAAATTAGAGGTACATTTAAAATACGCTAGTACTAGTTTCAAGTTTCAAGTTTCAATATATTTATTTCCTTGCAGTCAAATTGTTGAGTACATGTGATACATTGTCATAGCAGGTCACGAATTAAGCTGGGTTCCATAAAGGATCTCTATCAAATCCCATGATGATATTATGAGCTCTCCAAGGCTTTAATATCGCCATTAATAGAGTGATCATACATGTTGAAACAGCGGAAAGCACTCTGTGTACTGGCAGGGTAAGGTCACTTAGACTAGGTAAATTTAGAGTAGACACAACACGCAGGATTCAAAACATGTTTGTTGTCACAGTAATGCAACAGTTCCAACCACAATAACACTTTATTTCTAGCTACCATCTTTAATAAGCAATGATTCCTAAAAGAGAACATAAAAAGGTGTCACATTCTTTAATACCAGGCTCAAATCCCCAGAGGGATGACTGACCAGCTGATTGATCTGCTATATCTGGCCTATATCTCGTAAATAGGAAATTCCTGCAGACATGGAACAGATAGGCCAAATAATGTTCAACGATTGCATTAGCCTACATATTGGTTATCATATCCATCTATTTCGAATGTGAAGGTTTCCAGTAATACCATCTACATATGAAATAAATGTCCATGTAAGATGGTATGAATCAGGTGACCTTCAGTGGTGGAAGCCATGCTTAATTCAGCAAAACATTATTCACACACAATCATGACAGTCCTCCACCTACGATAAACACACACTCATAGCCTTTGGACAGGGCATTCCTTTACGACCTGTGTCCCCGCCCTGTGAGTAGGGAGAAGCTCCCTGCATCCCATGCCTCATGTTCGAGGCTGCACGGCACCAGCCCAATTAGTGGGAAGACGGTAGCGTGGCTGGACCTATACCCTACACACTCGTCATCGCACCATGAGGCTTTGCTGCTGCTCTCAGGTAATGTCCTGTAGGTTAAGGCGCCATCTTGCACACGATATAAATACTGCACAGTAAGGCTACTGTGAATAAAGGTGGAATAAGTACTATAGAATGGCAGACATCATAACTGGAGATTATTCCCTGAAGTGTGGCGTTGCAGTCTTCTGGACTTTCCCTATTTGTGGGAGCTTCTCAGGACAGAACAAGCACTGGCTGTAGCGTCTGCCAACAGGCAGGAGCTACCGCGGAAGGATCAAATTCCTGTGGGGGAAAAGATCACCTCCGACCACGTCCATCCGAATTGAGACAATTATGGCCGGTGGTGTTAAGTAGTACGATCAGCAACCTGCTGGAGTCGTAGCTTGGCAGGGAGGTAGTGCTCAAGGTGTGTGGGCAGTTGTTTGTTTACTTGGAGTTTCTAAATTTAGGACATGTTCTTTACTGTCTTACCTCACACGATGCTTTAAGTGGTCATTTTCCGATCCTGGTAAACTGCATTGTCATCATATTAATACTCATGCAGTCTGGTGTGATGTAGTTTTTCAAGGCAAAAGTTTCCTCGTGACATCCTATTGTAAGAGCAGAAATTGCCTAAATTGAATGTAAACTGGTTTCAGTCACGTACACAGATTCCATATTGAGACTCAATTCAGCTTAAACAAAGGGATGCTGAGACCACTTCTTCACATTAATCTATACTATGAATTGAGCACAGGCACTACAAAAATGTGTTTCCACGCCACATAAAAATTCCATGTTGACATATTTGGTTCAGTTCCCATTTTTACTTCCAGTGAAAATGGCAAAGCATGACCCTTATGCCAAACACGTTAAGAACTCGACCACAGTTTTCGTCCTCTTCTTTACCCTTTCATTTTGCGATTCTTCCATTATTGTTATTGACTTGTTCAAACCTATAGATAGCTCAGCAGCTGCCTCAATATAGTTCCAGTTAATGAAAGTTGGTTTTGGTTTCGCAGGGTATTACCTCCAACTATTTTTAAATTCATGGTGTCATTGCATCTGCAACAATGCTTCACCTTATATAGACACGAATGCCGCAATTTCCTGTAGGCATTGTCTGGAGATTTTAACGGTGCTGATACCTTATCTATTTATAAACTCTAATTAGTAACATCATGGCGGGCATTTTCATTGTGATATGGTTATAATGCGTAATGCATTATTTTGTGATTAGAATAGAGAATAATGACGCGAAAGGGATTCATTGACAAAAATTACAAACTTGCGTTGAATTATTTCTCAACTAATTGCTTTTCAGATGTCATATTGACTGCATCAGATAACCAATCATATGGCCGGACAAAATTTGGATCTGATTTAGTCAATGCGACTTCTGAAAACATGATTATTGTAAATCTAGTTATTGCTACATCGTTATTTCTTGATTCCTGGAAGGAAGCCATGGGAGTGGACCATTCAGATGTTAACATCCTTGGGCCTATTTCAGTGCTGCCCCTGCCTTTCAAAGCTATGGAGAACAACGTTTTGTCTATCTTAATACTAAGAATGTGATGAACACCAAGGGTGGTTTTATCCCTTGCCACTCCACCCATCACATCATGTTTTAAAGCGTTTTATTTTGGCAAATATACAGTTACATAATTATGATAAAATAGTAAATGCATTAATCCTAGCGTGTGCGCGTTGCATTCCTTCACTGAAAAGCTCACAAACAATATCTTTGGAGCCCTTAACATTATCCAAAATGGGACTGAGTCATATTTCTGTAAATTTAATGTCTGATATATAACGTTTTACAGACGAACTCTCCTAGGATTGCCTGTGTGTTTTTTTTCGGAACAAAAAGGCATACAATTTAGGAAGAAATGATGAAAATCTGATTTTGAAAACTTTTCTTTTTTTAGAGGTTGAGAAAACTGAGTCGTATTATACAATGCAAAGAGTCACATACACTTCAGTATACATAAGTTCATGGAATCCAAGTCTGAGAACATTGAAATCGTTCCCAGTATCACATCATAATGATAATGGAAGTATATGTGTTTTTAAATACAACATTAACAATCATTTTTGAATTAAAACAAAACACGTTAACCCTACACTCGGTGGGTTCGGCCAGGATGATTACAGTTGAAATGCGGACTGTGAGTCTGAATTACAGATTGAGGTATCACACCGTGTCGGAATGCATCGGCAATAAAACCATAGCTGAAATTAAAAGTTTCAAAATACCCGGTAATAGAAACGCAACTCTGGCTGTTACTTTTCACACCAAGAGTTCCATTTTAAACAAGCACACGGGGACTGTGATGGAATCCAGAATATGTTCAATATTCCCCCTCCCCAAATGTATCATCCAAGAATTATTTAATTCTTCCAAATCAAACCAAAGGGAAAAAATGAACGTTAATATTAAGGAATGAATTCGAATCTTCTTATTTTCCGACTGAGGAGACCGCTGATATCTGCGTTAATTTGTAGAATATTCTGTTCAGTATAATAAACAATTAAATTGCAATTGAAATTGATTCTACTCTTTGGTTGGTTCATGACAAGAATTGCGATCAGGCAGATAGAAAGGGGGGATGCAAATAGTATTGCTCTAGAGGTTGATAATAAAGGTTAAAGGATGCTATGCAAGTATTTGGTTGATCCCATTGAATATGATAGTGTGGGTATGATTTGTGATAAAGAAAACACTACCGGTGTGTGGATCAGGTCCATGAAAACAGTATCAGCCTGTTAGATGGTACACATTTGAAATATGGTTCGCATTTCTAACACTGTATGTTATAGCCATGATTGGGGATAATAGTGGCTCGGTCACACCCCACCACCTGTGGCATTAGGGACCTTTAGCAACCACGTAAAAGCTCATAAAAGGTAGACGTAGCAGTGCTGAAGGCACAGGATACGTCTGCGTTTAATGAGCTACGTCAGGTTTGCTAGTGGCATTCTCACCGAGTAAATCCCACTCACAATTCTAGTACTGTTCTAGTCTACTATGTGGTTAAGTGCGAGTGGTGAGAATGCCCCTTTGATAGGTATACCCCGTGTGAATAATGATCCTTATTCCCACACCTAGTAGGGTGCAGGAAAGACTAAATGTAAAAATCCATGGCTATTACTAATAGCCCCTGTGGAGCAGTAGGTATGGTGCCTGCCTCTTGTGTGGGAGGCCAAGGTTCACTCCAGGACAAGTCACTTGTTTTCTCTGCTAAAACGTAAATGTGTAGGGAGGTCTAGACCTGGTGTTAAGATTATCAATTTTAAGATTATTAATCTTTTGATTATCACAGGATTTTAAGATTGGAAAGTTTTCCTTGGAATCCCTGTAGTCCTAACTTTAGTGTGGCAATAACAGCTTCTATACACACCCCATACAGTGTGGGAATAAGAGTTCTGACCCACACCCTCCCCAGGCCCAGTCACAGGCTGAGTATTTGGACTGAACTGAATATTCCCTACATAGGGTGCTGATAACCCCTTTAATTCACACCCCACACAGTGTGGGAATAACAGTCCTAATTCACGCCCCAATCACCACCCTATAGGCCTATAAGTATAATATAGCCTGCCAATAAGACCTGTATTGCACACCCTATATGGTGTGGGAATAAGATGTATTATGCAGACCCTACCTACACTGAAAATCCATAGATTGAAAGGGTTAGTCAGTTCAGACTATCCTAGGTTGGTCATATGAGTGTTAGTCATAATGGCAAAGTTATATTCAAAAATGACTGAGGGGTCAGTCAGTAGTGGCTAACCTAGGTTCGTCATTGGTGTGCTGTATTTGTATACCACTAGTTGGGGCCACCTGTCATGACCACTCGGTGGCTCCCCCTGGAAATAAAAAGACTAAGGTGGGTTGGTCAGTCCTGACCAACCTGACAATAATAACTGACCTATGTTGGGCGTATAGGGATCCAAAAAATGACTAACTAGGTTAGGCACTAGTGACTGAGAGGTTGGGCGTATAGGGAGCCTAGGAATATCAGTGTAGTGTGGGAATAAGGGTTCTTATTCGCACATTCGGCATGTTGTGTGGAAGTTTAAAGATAATTCAAGTACTTTTACTACTATTCCTCATTAATCAAAACTATTTTCCCTCTTTAACTTTCAAAATTCTATAATTATTAAAAAAGGTAGCTAGGGACCACCCATATTTCTTTTTACTGTTGGGTTGAAAATTATGCAAGGAACCTGGAGAAACGTTTTTGTGGAGATCTAAAAACTTTTGATCCATCCTAGACAGCCACCTTAAGGCTGCACTGATGTCTGATGCTGAAGGTTATGGTAAGGAGATGGCACCCATTACTCCATATTAGTAAGTACACGTGCAGTAATGGAAAGATGGTAGGATGAGGAGTAACCTAATACGTAATGGAGCTGGTTTATAAGGAAAAACGGAAACAACCCTTACATAGCACATCTAGATAAAATATCCCTACTACACAGGCTCAGTATTTGGACCGAAATAGACCCGGCAACTCCAGGAGAACTTAGCTTCCTTCTGAAAAGACTAGATCGACCGTAGGCTCACATTCAATGATACCCTATACTGTTCTTAAATAAATAATTTGCCCATGTGAGAAAATTACCCTGTACATTTTTGTGTGATTTTTTTCTCATTATGTCAAATTTAAAAGAATTACCAAATCTTTGGGACAACAACATAGACGTCAAGCTTGAATAGGTCTCAAATAGGCTCGAGACCTCTTTCCATTTTCAGAATCTACATAGAATCTACTAGAAGTCTTATAGTGAAAGCTCAATGTACATCTAAAAACGTTGAATCAGTATAGTGGCAACACAATACAAGCTACTGCTGATAGCCTGGATATTTAGTTGGATCTGGTATGTCAGATGAAAACATTGTACACACTAATTCTTAACATGTGTGACTCATCAAGGGAAAAGACCCCTTCAGGCGGGATTTTTAGCTCTAGTTTTAGCCACCAGGAGGCACCATAGTTGCAAAAGAGTGTTAAATACATAAAAAAAAGTTCTTATGTAGAATGCAATGATCTTCATAAAATAATTCCATCTTTGATGCAAATATTCTGTATTTGGAATGCCAAAAGAACGTTTTTGTGAAGAATTAGCACATATTATACTTTCTGGTTGCCATGGAAACCATGCCAAAAGCCTACATTGGAAGTAATAACCCGCCAACCTGCCAATCAAGAATGCAGTCGTCCAAGGTCTCCACCTGCAAATCGAAGATAGAGCCCTTGGTGAAGTAAGCGAGTTCAAGTATGTGGGCATACAACTTGACAGGGACTTAATGTTTGAAAAAACACTTAGAACAACTGGACCATCAGTTGTCTGCAAAGTTAACCAACTTCAAGTTCAACAGAAAATATATGACCATGGATGGTGCTATAGCCATACACAAACAAGCAATAGTGCCATTTATTCAATGGTGAATACGGACTGTCAAGCTTAAAGCAATGGGAGACCGATGGGGCCGTGAAATAACCCTAGGTCGTATTGCACGCTGTGGTCGTATTGCACGTTTCCAAGGGGAGTGGGGGGTCGCTATGGGGTCTCTATGGAGTCGCCATGGGGTCGCTACGCTACCAAGGGTCATGTGACCTGTGCGGAATTCAAAATGGCGGCCGAGGGAAGTAAACAAACCCCGCGGAAGTAAAAAAACATTGTGGAAGTAATCAAACATGGACTGCATGTCTGTTTTAGATTGATATACCCTGAAATAAATACAGGGCGGCACTTAAAAGTGCCCTCTTCACCGGTTACTGCACTTGTGGTGATTGGGCCATATTGCACTAGGCCTACGGCCAGCGTGCAATACGGCCCAATCACCACTCGTGCAGTAACCAGTGACTCAGCCACTTTAGTGTGAAGCTCTGTCTATGTATTGAGTATGGAGACTTCCTGTTCAATTCTGGTCTGGCTAGTAAAGTACGAAAACTGCAAACCCAACAAAACAACAGCCTGCGCATCTGCACTCACACAAAAGTTGGTGATGTGTCAACAAACTACCTGCACAGGAAATGTAAGACTGAACGACTAGAACCGAGAAGAAGAGGCCACCTACTGTACCTAATTATATTGACATGCTACCAATGATGAAAATTGTCTAACCAGTCTTGGTAGGACCGTTGAGACTCCAAGAAGAGGATGAAACTAGAACACCCTAAGAGAGAAAAATATTGACTCAACCCACTCTACCATGGAGGCCAACTATGGAATGAACTTACAAGTGATGTCCAAGATTTGGAAAGCATACATAGTTTCAAGGCCTGCATCAGGAAAATAATCAAATGATTGAACAAGTCACCTACACTCTCCTAGCTGGACTATAACACGAAAAGGAGAGATGGAGTGATGAAGATGATGATGGTGATGATGATGATAATACATTTCTGTGCCTGCTGTCTTATCATCATCGGATGATTACACCCACCTACACAATCATGTGTCGTGTTAGCACATGTGCTGGAACTGACTCTGACCTGAGCTGGAAACTAATATCATATTTTACAAATTCCATGCCAAAATGGTATCCTCTACTCATTGATAGCTCCTCTACCCTCTCATTGACATGAGTCAATATGACTAAAAATGATAACTCACCAGTGCGCCAAATCGCTAGATGTGCCAAATCCTAAACGGCCAGATTGTACATTCAAACTTATATAATTATGTGACAATTATATTTTAATTATGTCATTAGTAAGGCTATATCCTTAGACGGGCTATTGCCGGTTTATGATGTAGTGAATAAGGACAACACATTAACAGTATTACCGCACGACCCCCACCTGTGATGGTGTGAGGACCTGCTCGGTCAACGCGACACACAAACCCAAAGAAGAAAACTTACAAGGACTTGAATATTTCATTTTATTGAAGTATTATCTGTAATATAATGTACATAATATCCTTTTCTGACCATACTGGCAGAACGTGTTCTACTTATACATGATTTATGGTCAATAAATCTATTCAAAAAAAATCTGGATTTCTTGAAATATCCCATCAGTTACCCAAAACTGAAAACAGAATGCGAAAGTTCCTTCTAGAACGAAATTTAGACTAATAAATCCAATTTTATTTGGTTATTTTTAACTAAAACAGATTTTTCATAATTATCATCATTTACTACTATGAGACACAATGCAATTACAGCTTATTTACCATTTTCAATTAGTGATATGTACTAATGTTTGAAAAGCAATTCCCACAAAACTACTAGGACTTTTTTAGCTCATGATATCTCATTTTAAAGATTATGACACCAATTTTGATTACTCTTTCCCCCCCTGTTTTCTTTTACCTCGCCTGGTCACATGTAATCTAAGTTCATGAGATCAAATGGAGGAAACCATCGGTAAACACATGGAGTATGCTAGCGGTAAGGCTCATTCTCTTGGGGGCTGTTACAAAACAAAATTTATGCTACTATTAGCGAATATTTCATAGTTACTATGTGGTCTTAAAATTTAGGCTAATTTACACATTATTTGCACACTAGCCGGAAGGGTGGTGTGAATGAATAAAGTCTATAACGTAAAACTATCTGTAACTTAAATTATGTTTTATAACACCCCCTTGAAAAACAATATAAAAAAATTGTTTTGTAACATCCTCTTTTTTTGCTATGTTTTTAAAAACGTTATTCCCGTGACAGCTCCCATTTCAGCCATTTTAAAACTTGCTGGTCAAAGACTGCACCCGGTCAAAGATGTTTCAATTGTTACAAACTCATGAGACACGGCCCTAATATTTCCTGTTTTGTATTTTTTTCTGGAGAATTCAATAATTCTATACAAGAGATTCTATTTTTTGGGAAAAGATTCCTGATTTGGAATGTAAAAAGAACGTTTTAGAACCTAAATGGGTGTCTTTGTTGATATATGTTGCCATGGAAACGTGATTTTCATTCCAAATAAAGAAAATGGAGTAGCCCAATAATAGAATGATTCACAAGGATTACTATGGTCAAGACAGAATAGAATTATCATTTCTAGATCAAAATCTATGGCCTATAGGATAAAAATGTGTGATCATTTGTGACATGATCTGCGAAAATGGACCTTAGTGTAGGGTACAATGAGGTCCCTTTCCCCAATGCATGTCACATTTTCTAATTATTCTAATTATGCTAATTAGATAGAGATATCTGGGAAAGTATGACACTTAGAGCTTATTCGGGTTTTGGATAGGGCAATGACCACCCATTTTCATATAGCCATTTTTCAAAAACTAGAAATGATATCTTCTTGTGTAATATATCACTGGAAAACTTATGATATCAATTTTAAAGTCGACTTTTTCGTTGGATATCCCTTTTCCCTTGCCTGTACACATCTATGCAGGCTATCCTTGCACTCCTACTACTAACAAGTAAAGCCATATGTGGCATGTTGACAGTTATTCTGGGTCTTGGCAGGGACGCATTGCTAAGAGGAATGCCAGTATCACTGGACGCCTAGGTGATAGGGCTACACAGTGGTGGAGGTGGCTGCTGTAGAGATATGGGCTGGCTGCACCGCCTGTCGCAGTGACAGTAGTAGCTGGGAGTAGCAGAGAGGTCTTATCTTTTCTTACCCCCAATACATTTTCCATCTACAATAGGCACTGTCGTTAGTCTGAGCCGACTCTAACAACTGAACCACTAAGCAGCGGTCCCTAACAGCATCCTTTTTCATCAAGCAGAAAAAAAAACAAAAGATCAGTTCATGTATCACATAACTCTCATGTGATTATTTCAATCTCATATGACATGATTAATAGAATTAAGATTAATTCAGGCAAACCCCTTTTAGTAGGTTTCTCACTCAACATCAAACAAAGCCAGCTGTTCTAGGCATTAAGGAGAGCAAAGGAAGAACACCGGTTGGCATTAATTCCACCACCAGTAGGGAACTCCTCCTAATCATGTGAAAAAGTAATGCTCCATCTTCAGCGTCAGCAAGTAATGGCCAGGAAGGAGGAAACAGTCATGAGTCTATAATTAGTTTTCTGGTTTTGACTATTTTAACATACAGACCTCGGTTGGTCTAGATAATATTACCCATGTTGTATCAACGTCTTGTCCAAAATACAATGTGCCTGAGGACAAATACTGAACTGCACAACCATAGGATAATAATCATCAGTTTTGCGATACAGTTTTGTCTGTCAGAGCTCCCTTGATGGGAACAAGAAAATACAGTTCAGCATGAGCAGTCATATGTATTATTTAAGTTAAAGCTGAACATGAAGCAGCCATATACAGACAGGGCAGCCCTAGATAACGTTGCCTTTTCTCAGACTTTATAACACAATGTTGAATATTCCAAGCTACCCGGGCAGAACGTGATAAAACGTAAACGTGTCAAAACGTATATATTATAATGCTATGACACTTTTAATTTTTGTTTCCCTTTCGATAGAATAAGCAATAAAAAGGAGCCTTTCCAGTGACGTAGACTGTATTCTAGTATTGTGATATGACCAGAGGATGAACTGTGTGGGCTTTCATGCTGTATCACTACACTGTGTACTGGTTGCCGCCACATAAGGCAGGGACAAAGCAGCATCTTTTTACAAATTGTTATCGATTCAGCAATTCCAACAACAACAAGTTCCCAATCTCCCACTGAGTTCATTTGATGTTTTAAATTCAATGCTTCTTTTGAATGGAAAAGAAATTGAAGGTGAGACATTTTCTGAAGGCTTTGAAAGCTTTGTCTGGGTGAAACAATGAATGAAAAAATTACATTATTTGGAATTCATGACGTCCGTACACGAATGTCATGGCATATAATTGTTCGCTTAACATTCTAGTGCATTTTATTTCATGGAATCATGCCACATCTCACATGGTGTGGGAGGGTTATCAATACCTGACATGTTCAGGATTCAGACAGCAGCTTTACTGCGATTCAATTACCATTAGGTATGAATTAAAGTTCAAATTATAATGCCATTAGCAATGACGTGATTGCTCCCCATCATAGATGGGCAATTGTGAAATGCCGAGGCTGGACACTGATGGGCAATCGTTTCAAAATTCGTTCATCAGTGAACACAGGTGAATAATCAGAATTTAAAAAATATTTATCTATAATTTTATGTTTAAATGGGGTGTTCCACTTTAATTGATACAATCTCATTGGCCACCTGGAAAACAAATGTTGTCTTCATCTTGTGTCAGAAAATGTACCTGCAAAATCGGCCATCATCCCAGTGCAGTCGCGTTATAAGCTGAATTGAGCATGCTTGTATCCATCAAGTTTACTACAACTGCTTTGTACTATGGGGTTTGGTCTGGCAATATCAGCACTTACAAAATCGTGCTAATCATAATAGATTTTTTTAACCGATCTCATTACTGGAAGAGATGACCAACGGTATGTATATTGGACTCATTAATGGTCCTGGGAAGTGTATTCTTCAGATTCCAAACTATTTATGTTATCCCGGCTGTATACAATTGAAGTGACATGCCTATTTAAAGTTGGTATCCCAATTGGGGTGACTAGAATTGACCCCTCTCAATAATTACCTGAAAGTCCTGAATGTATTCTTTTCTTCTCAAATGTGTACTTAATTCTGGTTACCAAGAGTCTTAAATGCTTTAATATAAAGTATGTAATAACATCTAGATCTACAGCTTTCATGGAGAAAACTCAAGCAAAGGCAAACCATCTGAGATATGCTGCCACCTGTGCAGATGTCAATGCACTAATGTGTTCATGAATGGAGCTGAGCTACTGGGTCTGCAATGGGAATATCTTGTAAACACTATACACAGCTGCCATCTTGTGGTAGAGAAGAGAGGCATGCTAATTGCTTTATTTTTGACTGCTCAGTGAAAATTCATTTTTGCTACTGTGTGGGGATTTTTGTATGGAAATAGTTCTAATAGAGCTTTAATACTTTCACATATGTCTTACAACATCAGCATGCTTATCCCCAGCCTGGAAGTGGAAATTCGTCACTGCAACAGTTGGGATACCAAGTTTAACATACCTTTCTTGGCTCTCAGTTATGTTTTTTGTATGTGTGGGATTGTTTATCGAGAGAAGAATTTACTCATCCACATATCTCAATTTAAACCATCAGTTACCAATGAATCTATAAACGTTGGTCTGATAATTACGACAATGAGATTATTGGTCGGGTAAAAAAGAATTTTCAATCATTCGCTATTAGAAAATGCAAAGTGCATAGGAGAGCCAGAATGGCACCAATTGAAGTTGTTTTGTCTGATACATTTCTAAGGTTTAAAATTCTATAAACATTTATTCCAAACATTATGACAGTGTCATTCAGGAGATGGTGACATACACACTGACATCTATGTCTAGTTTTACCTTGCATTTCCAATGGACGGATTAAGCAGTGCACTCCAATAGTGGTATATTGAGCTGACAATGGGATCAACATAATTATATAAGCCAAATTCTAGATGAAAGTAAATAGTCTTGGTGAACATCCTTGTCAATACTGATTCATTTTATATTTCATTGCAAGCACGATTGCCTGAAAAATATCCAAATGAGCAAAAAAATCATTGCACATATAGGTAATGTCAATCATATCTGCTTTTAGCCACAGAGCTTGGACATTGTTGTCCTTTAAACGGCCACGAATGGTCTATAAAATCAGCAATCTGTCGTTGGAGAAGCTATCCACCTGGCCATAATCAGCCCTGGAATTTCGGTTTCCGTGAGAAAGAACGAGGCAGAAATAACACTTCCTACTAAGATTAATACGACTCGACAGATATTAGAGGGGAAATGTTCTAAGGGGCTCATGGAATGACATGTGGAGTATATCCAGAGAGAGAACGTTCAGTGCGTATCTGATCCTATTTTAAATGACTCCTCTATGATCTCTTCCCATTTTGGCTAGGTAGCAGATAGAGACTTCTAGTAACTTTCTATATTGGGATGTTGAATGCATCCATCATTTACTATAGCTGGAGTAAGGAAATGTATAAAATACTGTAGTTCAAGGGCAATGTTGAAACACCAACTTAAGACTAACATTTGTTAGAGGCAATTTGATCTTAATAACCATGTAGCATTAATATTCATTGTATGATGGTTACATAGAATCAACATAAAACATTGCTAATTGAATGTATATAACCAGCGTATTCTCATCCTGAATGAACATACATTTTTAGGGATTCCTATGTGTATTATGACAAATATATTATGTGCAAAGTATGGGAATAAATCTATAAGGAAAATATTAGTGGGCATGGTATGAGCTCCATCCTAATATGCTTTGTGAAATACATATACATTAGTTGCATCTGGGTTATAGCCCACACACACCAGCTTTACATCTTGGTATTATATAGCTCTATGAAACACCTTTTAGAACCACTATACATTTGATGAACCCAAATCTAAGTCTTACTAGCTACACACAATTGAGTTGACCGATAGAAACATTTTATTATACAATTAATTGTATAACCCCCTTGTGAAACACCCACAAACTCCTTAAAAACATGTTAGCTGATCATTATTATGCTACCGTTTATGAATATAACCGACATAACATTAACTACTCATTTGCTTCATCTAAAATTATTTATTATTTCTCTTCATTTTGTCATATTTTACATATCATTTCACCTTCTCATTACGAATACATTTGTTGTTGAAATAATATCATCAAACCTTGTATCACCGTACGCGTGCTTATAACCATTAGACAAACACGACTTTATGCATCTGATTATCTTATACTTGTCTTAGAATATATTTAGAGCTTGTTGTAGATCTTATACTGTATTATGTTACTAGAGTTTGCATAAATGTGTTTGGCTATTATATAACATGAATTGTACTATTTTCAAACGTTATCTGAATTCATGTCACAGCGGACTAACGTAATAAAGACGTCCAAAGAAAGAAGGTTAGTTTTGATGCAACCTACGGTTTACGACTACATAATAATTCTAGTGTTTGGTAAAGAAATCAAACACTAAAAGTCGAACATTGTTAACCTTTACAGCTGACAAAGAAAGCAGGTCTGCGATAAAAATACACTCATTTTGACTCAGAAATTTAGTTCACTGACCGAAATTAAGTCAATGCCATTCAAGTAAATATTGTGCTTCAAAGTTAATTACTAAATTAAACGCACCTTACCATTGGCCAGCTCTTATACAATACACTGTGGCGATTGGCTTGTTCAAACTGTGAAGGTTTCAAAATGATCATTATTTATTTTCAACTGGGTGTCTGCATGGCTATATCATTGTAGTTCATAAATAACACGATCCCTTGATCATGATTCTTTCAAATTAAATCAGATCCAACAGTTGATCCGTTGTATTCTTAGAAATGCTTTAAAATGGCTTAGTGAGTGGCCCTTTGGCAAGAGGGGTGCCTTCTTCTGTCGTCAGACAATAACCATTGCCCTGATTTCATATTAATGAGAAGCTATAGATCCTCTTCTATTTGATTGTCCGTGAGTATTCAAATTTAAAGCATTGACGTTTGAATAGTGAATTAAAATGAGTGTGGAGCATGCGTGTGTGTCCACTGCTGTCATTTAACCAGCTATGGGCGCTTTGGACACAAAGATACAGTTTGGAAAATATCAAGATAATCAAAGCAGCTACCCACTAGGGCAAGTGGCCTCATGGGCATTTGCCACTATAAAACCTCTCAGAGTATGAGTCCGTAGTATACATAACAACAAGGACGATTGGCTCCTCGTAATGCATCATTATCGCAGTATCCATCAAGTCACTGTTATAAAACAAGCGATAATGGGCATCCAAACAAAGACTGTGAAATTGGAAGAGAACCACCACAGACTTTTATGGATGTTGGGGAGCTTCCATATTATCATGGAATGAGATACCACCGACGTCATCCTTTATGGTCACCGGTGAGAGTATACCAACTTGGCTTCCTGCATCAAAGCCTGTGAGCCAGTTATAGAGCGGTTCCATGGCATATGTTTTCTACCCACGCCATGGACATCATATGACATGAACCTGTATAGTATTGCACATGTGAACCTAAAAACCACGTAATTGGCAGACACCTCCATTATATAATGACAAGAAATGACTGTAATATGGCAGTGAAGCCATATAATGGCTGACAGCCTTCAGCATTAGCGCCGCTAATCCGACTTCTAGGTTATTACATGCCACTATGAGGTGTATAGTTGAGGCCACACAGGCTGGTATTCCCTTTTTCTCTTTGTGTTATAGATAACAATTATTTGTATGTGTGTTTGTGTGTGTGTGTGTGTGTGTGTTTGTTAAGATTTTGTGGTTTCAGGTCGCAAGAAAAGATAAAAAACTAAGTCTAGATTGCATGCTGAACAGTATCAATCATTTCCTCTATTTCTCAGAGGACCACCCACTGAAATACAACAGGGAATGGGAACCCGTCTCAGGACAAGGTTAAACCCCCAACTGGAATACATAAGCTGCAGGCCACATCCCTTTTTAAATGCCCTCTCTCCCAGCTGATATCCACAGCTCACCAATAAATCCTAGGATTTCAATGGAAATATTAAAATATTTCTTTTCTAAAGTCGCATAATTCTAAATGGACCATAGTGTGATGTGGCCATTTAAATTGAATTTTAAAATATGATCATATATGTGACAAAACATGGGAAAACATAACATTAGGGGAAAACACCTTTATTTAAGTTCATGTCTTCAGCTACAATTTGATACTTCAAGCATCAAAATATGTGAAATAGTTGCTGAGAAATGACATCTCAAACATGGGATGGTAGGGACATTTAGGAATTCAGAATAGACTGTAATGCGATCACATATCAATCTATTTTCAAATAATCCATATAAATCATAATTATTAAAAATTAAACCAATAAATGCATATTATTGTACATAGATTTGGATCTGGTAGGAATATTGGTATTCTGTTTTCAGTTCTAAAATCCTCATGGATGGGGCAATTGGGTAGGGATGATTTTTATTCCAAAAGAATGAATTGATGGTTGCCATGGCAACCAAATATCAACAAATGGGCTAAAAATGGCTAAAAACGTTCTTTTTACATTCCAAATAAGACCAATTTAGAATGAAAATAGAATTTTGATAATAGCTTCAAAAGATTCCTTGGGAAAAGCTGGTCTAAGCTCATTTTCTCCTAAGTTTTCAGATTTTTAGCTATATCTCCTGAAATATCACGTTTAGAGCATTTATGGCTATTCCCCCTAATGTAACGATTTCCCAGGTTTCGTCACATATATTGAGGTAATAGGAGATTTAGATTCAAATATTACAACTCAGAAAACCGTTTGAGGGGTTGACTGACCAGGGGCGGATCCAGGAATTTGGGAAAGGGGGGGCGCCGTAATACCTACAGCATTGGGGGTGTTCTACCATCTACATTAAAATTTACCAAAAAATAGGGGGGGCGCGCGCCCCTTGCGCCCCCCCCTGGATCCGCCCCTGCTGACAGGCACTCCAAGAGTAACTTTATCTCCTTGGCTACTGACTAAACTCAGTGACAGCTTCACAGGTTTGTGTACAATGTAGTAGGCCATGTGGGTGTGAGGGACTATGGGAAGGGTTAGAAGTAACAGTCAGTTTACTCTGATAGAATATAGAAGCACATAGACCAATATCTCACATCCAAGTGAATACACTAATATCTAATGGTTTATCTGAAAATTATACTCTGTCAGGGCGTTGTAGCTGGTCTAAAGTGATAGAGTGTGGGCGGTATGTGTTTAAGGCACCATCTACTTAAGGGCATGTAGTGTAGAGTCATTACCAAGATATTGCAGCATATATCATATATATTCAGATACGTCCGGTTCCAGCCTGTTTTTATGAGGATCACCCACAGCACCATCAAGACTAGTGTCCATAGACCACCGCGACAGGAAGACCAATAAGGTACTGTCAGGCACAGGGAAGAAGAAGTACAATAATGACCAAAACCTTAAATTTGTTTTCTCATATTAAGATGTACTGAACTATATTTAAATTATCTTAGATGTGTCTTCGTGAATAAAGAGCCTCTTTGGTTTACAAAATTGTATGAGACGGGGAGTTCCTGAAATAAAGTCATATGATTTCCCATATCTGGTCCGGCTCCTTTTCCTGGTCCTGGTCCTAATTTGAATCAAGGTTGACTAATTGTGATAAATGTTTGATATTCTATTGAATCTGAATGCAATGTGAAAATTACTCTCAAACATAATCTGTGCCTTGAATGGTTAGTACCTCTTGGATTCACACAAAAACATAATTTTAGGCGTTCTTTGTGTGACATGTTTACAGTCAGTGCCTTGAGATTTGATAAAACTCTTCCTGGTGGTGTTCGGGAGAAGGTTATTATGCACATTTCATGAAGATATGTGATATTGCAGACACATTCTATATGCAATTTAATTGTATTATACAACGGGGTGACTTTTGCTACAGTAGAGCCATCCCAGATTTTTTAGACCATAAAGATCACACATTTCTGTGGCCTACTGTAGGATTCTCTCACATCCTCCTCAACCTCTGCCATTAGCTGACGCCAATTTGGAGGATGATCTTTATTTTTTACTGTTGGGGACTACATGGAAAACGGACTTTTAATGGGGCAGCACCACATTCTGAGCGGTAATTAGGGAAATCTCGCCCTCCTACCCAACACCATGAGATGTACATAGACAACTCCACATGTTTGTGTCACGGGAGTGCTATACCTAATTAGGTGTAAAACTACTTTGGGGGCGGCCTCGTTGAGATAAATACATAGAAATGCTTAGTATTACCAATAACCGTTATTCAATGACATCATATGTCAAATATTCAGTTAATGAGGGTTATTCCTGAGAGGTATTTTTTCGCAGGTTTTCCACGTAACATCAAACAAAGCCAGCTATTTTAAGCGCCAATGGGGGCGGATAAAATTAGAAATGCTTAAACACCAGTGATTTAAGACGCCATAGTTGCCCGAGAAAATCGAATTAATCACATAAAAAGAAATTACGTTTTTTTTTTTTTTAATAGTTTTATTGACGACATTTCACATAAAATAATGCGATCTTCCAACGAGGTCATACCGAACAGGGACGGAACGATTGTGATAAAGTTAGTGTGTAGAACAGTAGAGAAAAAAGTTTTTCGAGTGTTTGTATCTCAGAGTCCTTACATATGATGACACTTGCATATTTTAAATCAAGCGTATACTTCTTAGTGATATCCTTGTATATATGCATGTTTTGCAGCAGCAGTCCATTTGGTTGTATCAATAATCATACTTATTTTTGTATAAAGATAGGAGATTTATACTGAGTGAGTTATAAGTTACTTAAATTTGATATTTGCAATTTTGGCTTTAAATATGTGGGCCGAGTCACTTTTCTGTATATTCCAAGGGATCTGCTCCCAAATGTTCATTCCTCTGTATAGGGGTCCTTTCTTATATTTTTCTCGCTTTGGGCGCTCAACCTTGAGTTTGACCTTTTTGTCTGAGCGGGTCCTGTTGTGTTGGAGCACTCGATTGTTTGGATCCTGGGCAACCTTGTAGATAAGGGATGCCAGGTGCCGTTTTCGTCTAGGGGCAAGTCTTTCAACCTTACATTTTTTGTGTATGGCGTTTGTTGATAGTTCCAGTGGTTTTACACGTAGGCACGCCCTCAGTCCTTTATTTTGCACCGTCTGTAATTGTTTAATGTGAGACTTTGGGGCTGATTCCACCAAGAAGTCTCCATACTCGAGTAATGGCACTACAGCGTGTTTGAATAGGCATATAGAGTCATCCCTATTTATAAAGTAGCGAATCTTTTGCAAATGTTTCACACTCAAGTCAGTTTTAATGACTGTCTCATCCAATTGTTTTTTGAATTTCAACGCGCTATCTAACCAAACTCCTAGATACTTAAATTGGCAAGTGTTGTGCATCGGTTCCTCGTTCAGCTTCACGTACAGGTTAGAAGATTGACCCAGTTTTGAATCAGGGGCGAACCACATCCCCTTTGACTTTTTCAAGTTGGGGGTTAGTCTGTTTGTCTTGCACCAAGTATTGATACTATCAAGATCTGATTGCATCAGGGCAAGAGCCCGTTGGGGGTCTTTGGCACGAGTGATTATTACCAAATCGTCAGCGTAGAGTATGACTCTTCCATGGTTCACCACTTGAGGAAGGTCGTTTATATAGACCAAGAAGAGGAGTGGTCCCAATATACTGCCTTGGGGCACTCCGTAGTTGACCTCATTCATAGATGATCTTGTATTATTTGCTAGAGTACAGCATTCACGGTCTTGGAGGTAGCTCGAAAGTAACTGGAGGGCAGCGTGGGTCAAGCCTAGGTCTTTCAGCTTAACAAGGAGTCTGCCATGGTGGACTACATCGAAGGCTTTGGTGATGTCGAGAAAGACACCCATGGCAAACTCTCCCTTGTTGCGAGCGCTATACAGAATATTTGTCAAGTAGAAGACAGCCAGGCCTGTAGACTTGTCAGGTAGAAATCCAAACTGGTGTTCACTAATTAAATCATTCTGTAACACAAAGTCTAACAATTGTCTGTAAATAATGCGCTCCAGTACCTTGCCTACTATGGGTAACAGTGTGATTGGTCGCCAGTTGGTTACATTTCGAGTATTGCCTGTCTTGGGTAATGGTACAATGGTGCCTGATTTGAGTTCACCAGGGAAGTTCCTTTCTACAATACACCTATTGACCATAGAGGACCAAATATCACCATTTCCTCTCATTGTATCTTTGATTACCCTTGAGCGTACATTTTCTATACCAGATGATTTGGACACATCAATTTCATCAACTATAAAACCTAAGGACTGAGCACTAATTGGTTCAAAGACGAGTTCAGGAGTGTGCACATTTTCGTCTTCATTGTCCATGGGCTCATCACTCCTAACCATAAGAGCGTCATGGCGGTCAAGGTCGCCCGGTAGATGAGTAAGTTTATTTGCCAAGTTTTTTCCAATGTTACAAAAGTAACCATTTATATGTCCTGCAGTGTCCTCGTGTTTTATCGCCTCGCCAGTTTGTTCATGGAGGAGACTGATTCGTACATTAGACCTTTTCCCTTTCCAGAGTTCATTCAGTTTCTCCCATAGCTTTTTGGGATTATTTTTGTAGCTTGAAAGTTTCCCTTTCACGTCCTTAGCTACATTGTGGCGTATCTTCTTGTTTACTTTCCTACGGAGCCTGACAGCTCGTTTATAATGCGGGTTACGTCCAGCTCCGATCGTCAGTACCAGAAGGCTATTGGAGGAAAGGTGAATGATAAGATCTATGATAAACCTCCGATGTGTTTTATATTCAACAAAATGCATAAAGCTTGTGTACTGGTTAATCAATATTTTACAGTATTAGAGGGTCTTCCACACTAATGGTATGGTTGAATTGAATTGAATTATATTTATTGGCTGAAAAATCTACATACAATACATTGAGTTTTTCATTCAGCAGCCAAGTCACCTCCTGCAAAAGAAGGATCGGATAGAAAAGAGTTCATGTTATGTCTAGAGTTATTCACAAGTTCTTTGTCATAGAGATTATACGAGTTTCAGCATTTGGTACGTACGTACCCCAGACTACTACACTATAAGGCACTAAGGAATTTCCGACTGTCTTTCAGTTTCTGAGTCTCTGGGGGCAGTCTGTTCCAGTCCTCCATCCCGCGTAGCAGTGGGCTCTTGTCATAGACATCACTCCGGGATCTCATGCATTTCAGTTTCACTTAAGCATTGTTCCGTAGAGCTCTCGTAGGCACCACTATGTTGTCCACATCCTTGGAGGCCTTGTGGAGAAAGCTCAGTAGCTGCTTGCGTCTAGCGATCTCCAGCATTGGTACACCGTTGCGAGTATGAAGTTGGTCGATGTTGACACCTCGGGGATCTCGTATCTTCTCGCAGATCCTGAGGGCGTCATTTTGAAGAGTTATATCAACTACAATGCATATATATGATGACACGGTAGAATATGTATCACATCACAACAACAACATGAGAATGATTGAACTTGAAATAGAAATAAGTATGTTCCTTCCAGACCAATGGAAGACCAAACTTCATCGAGCTGTCATCGTAATTATTAGGATGGGCAGAGGCGATGAATGGGCGGATTTTCTCCCACTCATGGCCTCTGATTTGCCATGCATAGGCTTACAGCTCCACAAAGGAAAACACAACAACTTTTACATCTCCGTTCCTCGTTCTTCCTATACCATAATAGATAGAGCATTTATGAAAAAGGTGTATTTTGTTTAGCTGACATCATTCTCTTATCGGTATCACACCCTCAGAAAAGTGAGAGTCATTGTCGCTAAAACTACCAGTTTTAGCGACAATGACTCTCACTTTTATGTGTGTGCAATTCTGGTATTTGATTAGAACATCCAATCAGATTTGAATGTACTCTAATCGATAAAAACCTCAGAGAAACATCAATTGTAATAATCATTATGGCCTGCTGTGCAACTGCTAAGTGTATCGATCTGACTAACTTTAGTAACTACACTAACCATACATTGTTACAATTTAGATAGTGATAATTATATACTTGACAGTTGTTTCCCTTGATATGGATAGCTCACTTTTGATACAGTTAGCAGTTCCATCTTGGAAGGTTGACCACTAAGTGTAGTTACTACAGTTAGCAGTATTGATACACTTAGCAGTTGTACAGGGGGTAATATAATCTAAAACTGATCCTGCAACTGGAAGCCAAAGGCAACCCATAAATGCATTCGATATGCCACAAAACATGGCCACTGTAAAGACTAAGGGTGATGTATTGGGACGGGAACCTGCCACACAAACATCTACTGTAAGGCTTCTGTTTTCAAGGAAATTGCCTATGAATATAAGCTATTCACCTAGCTGTTGTTGCAAATCTACAGCAAGGACAACTCACTAGTTACCGGGAAGAATAGCGTACAATGAAAAGGATTCCATAATTAAGCATTCATTAATATACTATAAACGTAGATATTTTGCTGGTATAAATTATCCCGGATTTGCTAAAAACTAAATCAGCTGGCATGATGATCTCAGATCCGAACACTAGGCTATTAGGAGTGCAACCAGTGGATGCATGCACTGTACAATTGTAAGCATGGGCTACATACTGAGAAAAGGTATCCCAGTCATCCTGCTTAGAATTAACTAACGCAGTCAGCCCCTGTATCAATGTACGATTGAACCTCTCAACCATCCCATCCGACTGCGGTCGATAGGGATTAGTGCGTGTCTTCACTATTGCCAACTCATCCATCATCCCCTGGAAGAGACGAGATTCAAACTCCCTGCCTTGGTCTGAATGCAGCATGAGGGGTGCACCAAATGTTAGAACCCACTCCTTAACCAGAGCTTGTGCACAAGTAAGCGCAGTATGATCTTTCATAGGAATTACCCGTACAAACTTGGTATAGTAGTCTTGTACCACCATCATGCACACATTGGAGTTAGCGGTTGTCTGGAAACCAGTGATGATGTCAATGGCTATCCTAGCAAACCTAACTCCAAATAATTCTTGTACCAGCGAACTCTTACCTTTCCCAGGGCCAGGCTTAACCAAGCAACACTTTGGACATTCTGTTAACCAACGTATGACGTCCTTAGACATCCCTGGCCAGTAATATCGCATTGCTAGCTTGTCCAGTGTTTGCTTTCTGCCAAAATGGGCAGAGGTCTGGTGACTATGAAAGTACTCGAAAACCTCCCAACGTAGAGATGCTGGCAAAACTATTTGCAATATCCTCCTAGATTTTCCTTCCAGAGTCTTCCATCTACACAATAGGCCATCTCGTACAATCAATTGAGACCACTGGCCCACCAGATTCCTCACCTCCACACTTTCCAATGACAGAGCTGGTCTAACGGGACGAGGAGCTCTCTCCAGGATGAGGTTCCGTATCAAATTGATACCCACATCCTCAGTCTGAGCTTCTAGTATGGACTCCGCTGACCAATACACCAAGTTCTCCTGCCATGCAGGGTCGAAGTTCATTATTGGAGCTACCAATGCATTATGTATATCACAGTCATCACAATCCACACGAGCACATCTTCGGATTGGTCTTCTTGAAAGACAATCTGCATTCACATGTTTCACGCCGCTACAATGCTGAATCTGGGTATTCTCAATCCCCAATTCAGAAAGAGTCAAGATCCATCGACCCATCATTCCATCAGCCTCCTTAAAATTCAGAAGCCACCTCAGTGATGAATGATCTGTGCGGAGCGTAAAATTCCCACCATACAAGTAATGGCGGAATTTCTTCGTGTATACAACTATGGCTAACAACTCACGTTTGGTAGTACAATAATTGCGTTGAGTTTTACTCAAGCTGTTACTAGCAAAGGCCAGGGGCACCTCCTTCCCATTCTGCACTTGAGAGAGGACAGCGCCAATACTGTCGTTGCTAGCATCGGTGTCGAGGATAAAGGGATCATCCTCCGTGGGGTAACTCAGCACAGGAGTTAGAGTGAATAACTCCTTCAACGATATCCCTGCTGCCTCTGTCCATACAAACGGCAGAGGTTTAGACATTCCCTTCCTCTTACCAACCACCAGTGCCTGTAAAGGAGCTGACACCTCAGCGAACCCGGGACTAGTGAGACCTAGGCCATTAGAATAACAGCACCGTATATTGAGTTATACACAAAATGTTATCTAGCCCAACCACCCTATACAAATAGGCCATAGGCCTATCAGACTCATAGTTTTCATGAAACCATAAACAGTTGGTAACCACATACATAGTATAAGTAAGGTCCTAGTACCTGCTGACTATCAGTGGAAGTGAATACACACAAATCTAGGCCCCACCACAACAGGTGCCAGTGTCTAGTAAACTGCACTTGCATTAGCACAGTGTCAGTATGAATAGGTCAGGGCTTGACCACAGTGTGACCAGTTGACCACATGAACAGCCAATGAGAACAGGGGTGGGAATTTTGATGCATAATTAAGTCCAAGTGGTGAATGTCAGCAGATTCTAGGGCACTTTTGTAGTCGAGGTCCCTCGGGAAACAACAACTACCTCCTCGTTTTCTTACCCGAACCCGGGAATAAAGTCACGGTAGTAGGAGCAAAACCCCAGGAATGACCTAATTTCCTTGGCATCCCTCGGAGTTGACCAACTCGCTACTGCTTCCAATTTCCCAGGATCCGCAGAAATACCTGAGCCACTTACAATTCGGCCCAGATATTCCACCGACTGCCTAAAGAACTTGCACTTCTTCGGTTTCAATCTAAGGTTGTAGGATCTCATTCGATCCATGACCTTTTCCAAATTTGATAGACACTCTCCCCGAGTATTCCCGAAAACTATGATGTCATCTAGGTATACTAGACAGTTCTTCCACAACAAGCCTCTAAGCATTGTTTCCATCATATTTTCAAATGTAGCCGGAGCATTACATAAGCCAAATGGCATCACATTGAACTCAAACAATCCTCTATGAGTGGCAAATGCGGTTTTCTCCTTGTCATCTGGGTGCATCCCTATTTGCCAGTACCCAGGCTGCAGATCCAGAGTGCAAAACCAATTGTTGCCACCCAATGAGTCCAAACTCTCATCGATGCGCGGGAGGGGATAGGCATTTTTCCTAGTGATTCCGTTCAGTCGCCTATAGTCAATACAAAAACGACAAGTGCCGTCCTTCTTGGTAACCATAACCACAGGACTCGCCCACGGACTATCAGAAGGTCTTATAATCCCCTCTCCCAACATTTTGTCTACCTCATCCTCTAGTGCCTGTTTCTTAGACAGAGGAAGACGACGGTACGGCAAACGTAATGGCGGGCTAGAACCGGTGTCTATCCGATGAGTAACTCGGTCGGTTCTACCCAAAGGCTCGTCTGGCGAGGAAAATATATCAGAATTCTTACACAGGAGTTGCGCCAGCATTTCCTTATCTTTCTCCTCCTCCAGGTGACTGTCCATTACCAAGGGTAGAAGATGCAATGGTAGACCCCATCGGTCACTCTTATCTGACTTACTAGCGCCTTGCATAACCACAGGCCTAGCAGATACATCCAAAGCACCAATCTCAGCTGCTCTTCTAGCTGCTAATTCCACCTCAGGTGAATCAGCTCTACCCACTACATCAGCATATGTCACTTCCCCAAAGCGAGTACCTCTTTCTATGTACACCTCCTCGAAAGACATATTACTGACTGGAACAACAGTTCTTCTAGAATTCTGTACCAGGGTACAAGTTGAAGTCAGACCAAGCTTCCGAAGCTGCTCATTGTCTGGCTCAACCACACCCATGCGATTGAATTCCACATCTCGGCTATATACAACTACATTGCATACATGGCGAGGGGGAATTCTGACTGTCTGAGCAACGGAAGAGACGCCTGAAATCCTTCGAAGGACACACCTTACTCTCATTTCAGATGGAAACTTTATCACCAGTTCACCAGTGACACTGTCCAATCCTACTCCATAGAGAGCACAAAAATCCATCCCAAGGATTCCCTGATCCGTTATCTCAGCCACAGTCTGTGATATGACGAAAGATGTCTCATTCGTCACTAGTGATAGCACTTGTTTGCCATATGTCTGCATATGAGATCCATCAGCAGTCCGAACCCGATCCCCCCTGAAAGGTTTATCAGGCAGGTCTGCAAACGTGCGGAAGAAATCCCTACCGATCATGGAGTGGCTTGCCCCAGTATCAATAAGAAATTCCGCCGAACGCCCATGAATCTTTACAGGCAAGTACCAGCGCCTTCCCTTTAAAGGGGAAGGCATGTCTGCAAAGCGTTCGAAATCCCCATTACCGCCCAGATCAAAACCATGTCTCTGTAGAAATTCCACTACAGGATCCTCTGGGTTGAGTTGCATGTCACAAACTTTGTGCACCATATCTGCCAACTCATTTTCACAAGCAGCATCAGGGGGTGCTACCTCCCCAATGCCTATCTCGCTTGGTTCCTGGGGCCACGTCTCATCCTGTTGGCGTCCCAACCCGGATGCGGCCTTACCCAGCGTTAACAGTAATGATTCTTCCTCAACTAAGCAGGGGCTAGTACCCTTAACGACACAAGTTGGGGCTGTTGTTTTGTCATCAACAACAGCCCTTTTCAGTTTTCCGGCGGTGGTGGGGCGGAATTGGAAGCAGGCACATCTTTTTGCTCTCTCAGACAATCTCTGTCTTAGGACCTTCTGTCCCACACTGTTTAGCAAAATGCCCTCGCTTCCCACACCTATGGCATACAGAATCCTTACTAGACTTATTCAGCTCTACCCACTCGCTTCATGACCCTTTTGATCATGGACTCCATTTTCTTGTCAAGTAGTAACTCCTCTACCATACTAGTAGACTCCTCTACATCTGACTTGGAATGGGGTGTATGTGCTGCCACCTCTTGTGACTCAGAAGCAACTTGACCCTCACTTAATACACAGGGTCTATATGCTCCCTCTGGTGTCACAGTGACAGTTCGCAATAGCTTCTGCTTCAACAAACAGTCCCCAGTGAGATCAATGATGTCTGATAGTGACATATTTGTCCTCCACTGGGATCTTACTTCAGCCCGTAAGACATTGTCTTCCAACCCATCGATGTATAACCCCCCTAGTTTCCTCACTAACCAGGGATCGCTCGGAGAAAAAGACTCAAATGCCTCCCTAGCCAAAACCCAAAGCGCCATGCCAAACTGTCGGTGTCCTTCACCCTTCCGTTGCACAGGGGCCTCCAACTCAGCCTCTTGGTCGGTTCCCGATTCAGAACCTAGAACCCAAGCAGCACATACGACTAGGCCTTCATATGTGCCATCGCCGTCGAGTTCGAAGGCGGTGAGAGCGGCGTCACCAGGACCATCACGCAGACACCATGCCAAGGAGGCCAGGCATTCCTCGCCGGCCCATCCATTATTACGCATGTCTGCAGCGAAGCAAACAAACCACCTTCTCCATGGAATCGTACCATCAAATAGCTTCAGCTCATTTGCGCGTCTCTTAACCGGCGTCACACCATTCCACAGATCTACTGTTCCCAACTTCACTATGCACAGCATCAATCCCCATTGCCCTGATAGCAGGGTTAGATTGATACACCAGTTCCTCAGACATAGACATCTTTCTATGTTGCCCTTCTGGTGGGGTCACACCCATTCTGTGCTGCGTCCCATCATGACCAGCTAAACTACAAAGGGTTTCCTCTAATCCTTCCTTCCATTCAACTATCTTACAAGGAGATTCCCCTTCATCCTGTTCCCTTCTAAGTCTGAGTGTCATGGCACCATCCATTATAACCTTGCTCCCATCTGGTTGTCTCTTAACCCTTACGTGCCCAGAACTCCAAAAGTGCGCGCATTTACACCTATATATCTTCAGCAAAGCACCATAGGAGCTATAGTGGTCAAATCAGGATGATTCTAGATGCAAATGAAGCGCAATTGCATACACTTTCTAACGATACTAGATACTCTATAGTGACATGTATAGAATATCGTTGGTATGCTTAAATGCAAAATATAATGAGTTAAAAATAGCCCAAATATCATTGAAAATGCGCGCATTGTCCAGAGGGGGTGAAAGAAATATTGATAAATAAAAGAAATATTGAAAAAATGGCGAAAATAGTGGAAAAAACTTTTTTAATGTATTTTTTCTGGAGATTCCAATTAAATTGGTGGTATTCTTCCACTATCAATATGACTTTTTTGTATACCCTCATTCGGAATAGCAAAAGCATGTTTACTATAGCAAATCAGTCTATTTCAAACTGAAGGGGCCCCTTTTTGGAAATATTAACCGTTTTTTACCATATTGGCTAATGTTAGGAAAATAATGTTTGTGGTTGCCATGGTAACCCGCATTATGACGTTCTTCCATACATTATTAGAAAGGGTATTCCATTAGCTTTCAGAAAATATAATATAAAGAATATCTAAGCACAAAATATTGTAATATTACACAATCTACGAATGATCTTGCGCAAACTGACTTTTGTCAAAATAGTTCTGGGCACGAAAGGGTTAACCCCTGGGGCCTCAGATTCCCACCTTCAGAAGGCTCACCTCTACCAATCCCAACAACTACCATCCTGAAAAAAACAAAATAACCAAACACTTTTCGCCTATGGAACCTTACTCCCCCTAGATAGTCACACACAAAAACAATGTATATATCAAACTCTGTCCTTACCAAACTTATAGAATAAAATTCCTATAATACCTATGTATATGTATAGACCACACAGTGTTCAGGGTCCTCGTAAACACTTCAGATTACGTGTCCCTACCAATCAATGTATCACCTGATCCGGTCACAGTCTAGTGAACACAATCACAGACCCTGTAGGGTGAGTTGCACTATAGGCCTACGTGCCAACTTCACGGTGCACTGCCAACAATCCCCTACCAGTCTATACCTACAGGAACTATCCCTAAAATTCTAAAGTTAGTATTAGCTTGACCTATACCCCAAACAGAAAATATAAATTCTATACTTACCTAAAGTGGTCACGGCACCAGTGTAACTGGTTCAGGATACAGGGATTGTATTCCGAGCCAACAGATTCGAAGAATAGGTTGTATTAAATATATTTCTTTATTTCAATAGATCAAGCACAGTTACAGAATGAGATATATTCTCAGGTCTTATTACTTCAGTTCATTCCCCACTCTCATACTCAAGTATGCCTCAGAACCCTACTTCTACAGGAATGGGGGATAGGGGTTCTAGAGTTGGGGCTATGCTGGCTTCATACAGAAAGGTTCCTCCAACAGTTCCCACTCCAGCATGGGAGTTGGGAAGGGTGGAGCGTGTACCTGTCACCGCATTCTCCAGGACTTGGAGACATATGTGACAGCAACCAACCTGTAGGGAGCCCAGCTCCAACAGTGGGACTACAGCAGGGATCTGGGACCCACTGCTGTGTAGCACTCTATGGACTGGCATGAGCCAGCCTCAAGGAATACCTTGCTGGTGTCCTGGCAGGCAGGCCTTATATACCTGCCCCTGGTCAAGGTTCAGTGGGCAGAAATCCGGGAGTCCCAGGCACCCAGCACCACCAGCAGCAGGGGGGAGGGGGCATGTACCCAGTGACCGCGGGACCTTCCCGGGAAAGTTTGGGTAACTGCCGGGAGCGCCCGCAGGCGGCGTGAGGGCGAGAGGAGTAAGGCGGATCACTACACTAATATCATATATATCACTATTAATGGCCTCTGGTGTACTTGCTAGGACATTTCATTTAGCATTACATATGCTGATATGGGCTTGGATTGTTGGAATTGCTTTAGAGTGGTCTTATTTTGACAAGTCGATGTCATGGCTATTCAAAGTATTCGTTTGCGAATGGGAAAACTAAAAGTTCAGAATGAGTTTTTCGGTGTTTTTAGGGTGGACAAACCATTGAACTGCATACCATTATAACTTGAATGATATAATCGATAAAGATGATCCTCCATGTAAGATTTATGATGACAACCATCACTGAATGCAAATACATTGTACTGATTGAAACACCGTATTTCCTATTCTGTGTGACCAAGGTCATGGCCTGCAGTAATGTAATGTGAAAATGAGATGCATTAGCAGCAAATACATAATAGTTTACTGTAATTGTTTTCTTTGTTTGCTGAATATATGGACACTCTTTAATAGCTGTAGCTCATGCGACACACCCTATATATTAGCGATTTTCAAATTGACACAGCTCTTAGTAATTACCCGTATGTTCCGCTAGCATATTGCGTTTGCATGGAGCAGCCATTCATGTAGAGGGAAGAGTGGAGGAGGATGGAAGGTGACTTGACACTGAAGCCACATAAGGGACAGCTTTCAACACCGGATCTCCTATTGTGTGTGACTTGTAGCTCACATATGCATGGTATTGCCGTCCATGGGGCTAAAAAGCTACGTTTTCCTGTGTATACATATTATTAGCCATATCATATCTATCTATATGCATCTCAGTGAAAGGTAGCCTTCCTCATCAGCATATTACTGAACATCTACACTGTTAGAAGTAAGTAGTGTTCCTGTACAGCAAATATTGGGGGCAACTTTGGTTCCAGTAAATTCTGCTGTAGACCGACAATAGAATCTACTGTAGACGCGGACCTGCGGGCTAAAAGGGCTCATATATATTCAACATCTTCGAGATTTGAACCCCCAGCTTCTGATCCATAGTTCCGAACCATGACCACTACACCAGTGAATCCTGCATATCAGGTGCATTGAAACACCACCTACTTATTTATGAATGGTAAAGAGGTCAACACAGGATCCCTGGGGGGAATTTTAGAACTAGACTGTTCATGTCTTAAGGGTTGATATGAAAATTACCCAATTGCAGTGATGTACTAATAAGTACTGAACTACCATTAGTTGGAGTGTAATCTTGATGGCCTATGTTTTTCAAAGTAAATTTTACTATTTTATCCTGTGCATCTCTTCAATAGTAATATTTCAGTGTACCAAAATATATCATACTTTAGAATTGCATCAGGAGAAATGTAGTTGGTATGAGAGTTTCCTGTCTGGACTGGAACCGCTGACCCTCAGACTACATCACTGCTCTACCAACTGAGCTAGAGGGGCAATCACTTATATGTAGCCTGCATCAATAGGCTTTTGAAAAAATCAGGTCTTATTTTAGCTGATAGACCTCTCTAGTCTCTCTCCCTCTGGTTGCTGGCTATGGGATTCGAAGTTTGCTGTATCTTTTTTTTACAGCTAAAGTACTGTATAGCCATAGCACATTTTGCTGTTCATGAACAACAACCTTTTACAGTGTACAAAAATACTTATTACAAATGGCTATATGGGATAATATCTCTCTAACAAGTCTTTCCAAAAAAGGTGGATGTGTTGACAGTGAAGGGAGAAGATAAGCCATGAATGTCAGTTATTGAGATGGAATATGCATGGACACTATAATCATTTTGGTAGGACATATGAATTTATCCTTATATCACTTTGCATAGGTTTGCATACCAAAAGATGAAAACATTATGTGCGTATGCCAATTTGCTATCCCACGTGATATTACGTTAATATCTACAGGTACAACATGTGAAGTGGAATCTGCGACATTCTATCGCCACTTTGATCTATTTAATTGCTTAGATGATCAGTGTAGAGGCAAGGGAAAAGGATACTCCAAGAAAAAAGTCAAATTTGAAATTGATGTCATAAGCTTTCTAGTGATATATTACACTTGAAGATATCAATTCTAGTTTTTGAGGAATGGCTTCCTGAATATATGTGGGCATGGCGCTATCAAAAAGCCCAATAAGCTCTAAGTCTCATATTTTCCCAGATATCCCTATCTAATCAGCATAATGATGATAATGACAAATATGTCATACATTTTCATTCTTTTAGTCATAAAATTTGATCTAGCAATGGTATTTTTATTCTGTTTTGACCATAGTAACCCCGATGAATCATTCTGTCATGGGGTATCTTTATTTTTGTATTTGGAATAAAAATCATGTTTCCATGGCAACATACATCAACAAGGACACCCATTTAGGCCTTAAAACATTCTTTTTACATTCCAAATATGGAGGCTTTTCACCAAAAATGGAATGTTTTGTGTATTCCCATTTTTTTCTACAGAAAAATGTACCCTAGAGCTATTTTTACCCTTTTTCTTTCATTTAAGGCCATAGTGGCGCCCCCCTGGTGGCAAAAATCGGAACTAATCCCGCACGGAGTATCCTTTCTGCTTGCCTGCTCACATTATTAAGTCATGAATCTATTCACGTCCAATGGTCTATGATAAAGTACACAAATAACATAATAGCAATTTAGTGCCCCAACATGGATAAAATTCGACACATGCGACACAGCGACACGGGGGTTTTAAAATTCGACACGTGTGACATGGGGGTTTTAAAATTCGACGGACACAGAAAAATGAAGGCTAAAAATCGACCTACAGGCATTTTTGTCTAAGTTCTTATATGCATAAAAAATCGACACAATGACACAGCACTTTTGCTAAAAATCGACACGGCGACACGGTCAAAATTGTGGGTACCCATGTACAGGCACAATTTAAGATCAGAACGTATAGTGAGTATCCCTTTGGGAGTGGTCACCCAGCTAACACGGCCAACGTGGCCTCATATGGGATTAATCTTGGCACTCTGGGCAAGCCCATACATGGGATCTTACTGCCGGTCTTACTGGTGCTTGTACTTGTGTGGGCTGCCGAATGTGCACCATTTGGGTCAGTCCACCAACACCACTTTCTGGGATCATACCACTAACACGACTTCCATGGTCACATTTCAAATACCTTTCCCCGACCTGAGCTAGACCCGGGCTATATGGGCTGGTATTGGTCCTGAACTAACCATCTGATGTCCTCGTTGAGGATACAGCATTGGGACTTGATTATCCTAAGACAATCATGTTCCTGTTTTTTTTAAATAATGGGCATGAGTTCTCAATGATTTGAGAACCATTGAGAATGGAACGGTTTTCACAGTTACTTCATATACTGTTATATTGTCTACTAGTAAACTATTGATATGGGTGGAATAGACAGAAATAAATAGACAGAGGTCCACGATGATCTGTCTGAATGACAGGTTTCTCCACAAGTGGTACCTTGGATCATATCACATGATCCAAGGTACCACTCGTGGAGAAACCAGGAATTCAGACTGATTAGAGTAGATCTCTGTGTTTATTTCATGTAATTATTAATATATCATAATTTAAAACAACATTTAAAGATTGGTTTCATATCTATTTTATTGATGCCATCATGGAGAAATACCCCATGGAGAATGAGCATCAGTTTCTCCACAGGGAATACAGTCAGCCTTGCATGCCCCCTGCACTGAAAATCCATAGATTGAAAGGGTTAGTCAGTTCAGACTATCCTAGGTTGGTCATTTGAGTGTTAGTCATAATGGCAAAGTTATATTCAAAAATGACTGAGGGGTCCGTCAGTAGTGGCTAACCTAGGTTCATCATTGGTGTGTTGTATTTGTATACCACTAGTTGGGGCCACCTGTCATGACCACTCGGTGGCTCTCCCTGGAAATAAGAAGACTAAGGTGGGTTGGTCAGTCCTGACCAACCTGACAATAATAACTGACCTATGTTGGGCGTATAGGGATCCAAAAAATGACTAACTAGGTTAGGCACTAGTGACTGAGAGGTTGGGCGTATTCACATGTACTCTTTATTCCTAATTATCCTTTGTCTGTGTTTCACTGCAGCTGACAGCTGACAGGTTCACCATGGCATATGTGTGGCTACAGTCATACATGGAACGGTACCTTTTAGACCTATCACCGCCCTAGACTGCACTAGAAACATATCTTTATACGACGAAGCTCAGATTTAGATAACGTACTCAAACTGTATGTCTTAAAAGTGTGGCCCTTTTTAGCACTGGAAGTATCAACCTAAAAGTGGGTATGCATCGAAACTATTCTTTCTTTAATTTCCAAAGGCAATAATATTTTTACACTTTACATAGATCGGAAGAAAGAACAAATCAGATAGAAATACATTATATACCAAATTTGAAATTTAGCTTGGCTGAGTGACAAGGCGGTGTTCCTGCGAGACATCTCCGCCTCTGCTTTGAGGTTGGCTATACGCCGCTCAGATAAATCCTCCTGAAGAGATAGCACATGTCGTCATTGCTCCACGAGAGCTTCCTTGAGCTTCTCCTCCTCCACCACACCCTCCAAGGTCGTCACCTCCTCCTCCCTAGCTTCCAATACGGCCTCCATCTTGGATTGGGAGGACGGGTGTTCAGAGAACCGGGGTTGTTCTCCCCCTATCATATGACCTTTTGATTTCCTAGTCATCTTTTCACAACCAAATCTAAAATTTCCATCAAATTTGTAATTTTAAAGTGGTACGAAATTTTCTTCTAACCTACGGTAATATAAAATTTATATTTCAAAATTTTAGATAGTTTTTTTCTCTTCTTATATTAATAATCTTATCACATATTTCCCATATAATAATTTAGATACTACTATTGAAGACAGAAGGACCTGAAAATCAACCCATACACTGTTTAAGGGGGATGAGTGTCCTTTCTTTCATTTTTGTCGCATATATAGAGGTTCGTTTTAAATTGATATCTTCCAATATGTTCATGTACGTATTGACTATAATGATGATACTGAAAATACCCCTGATTGGTAATTACTGGAAATAGAGTTGCTACCCGGTATAATAAGGAATGTATCATTGCTTAATGTATCACATACGAGTGACATGAATGTGCAAATGAACAACGACGAGGAATCCTTGTAAACATTTTATTCTTTTATTGACAAATAAATGATATTAAACCAAAAAAATACCTGCCGAACGGTGGGAGGTGTTTAAAACCACACCCTGATACACAGTTCTTGGCTTCAGGTAGGGTACCTTCCTGGCCCCTAGTTCGCTGCAGTGCCTGGTCCATCATGGGCCAGGGACATAAACCACCAAAATATAAAGTCTCAGATGGGCACAGGCGTCTGACCTCTGCGGTGCCCAGGTGTGTAGTGGTCAGCGGCAGAGCTGACCCGTGTGGAGGGGCAGGTGCGCTCAGGTGTGTGCAGCGCGTCCTGCACCCGGGCTAATACTACCCACAACCCTCGGAGGGGGGAGGGGTGTTCGTTCACTTTATCAAAAAAGTATCCCCCCAGTTTGTAGTGTAAACTCATAAGGTTGTTTCCTCTCAGTGGAGTTTACAGTTGCACGTTCTTTCATTATGTACATAAATTCAACCTATATTACGAACTGCTTCATACCTGATTCATCCTCAGTAATCATTCAATTTGGGCATTGGAGAAATTAAACTGAAGAATAAAGGAGAAACGATGCCTACATTAAATACTGAACATAGCACCTCATACTATAGCTGGTGTTCATCTCCATATTTGATGTGCTTACTACCTGTGTACTAGTAGAAGCGCCTTGTAGGATCCAAATGAGTGTGAAGAACTGCAAGGCTACTGCATCTTTATCCAAAAGTGGGAGATGAGTACAAAGTAGGAAGTAGGTAAGCTGTTGAATGAGCCGTAGTCCGGTTAGAAATGCCATCGAACATTTCAGGGGATATGCAATACGGACACCTGCCCAGTTATTCTAAAGTCATTTTTTTCTTTATAGAACTAGCTTTATCATGTCTGAAACATTGCTTCTGATATGCACAGCTTTAGCTTTACCTGGTATTGGCGCGAGGCCAGTGCCATCTGTTGACTCCAGAAAGAACCAATGTGTAGCTGCTGGTTGGTGAAAGTCTTGGAGCTACGTCATTTGAGCAGATTTGAAGGTCAAAAGTAAACTTGGAATTGTAAACTTTAAATTCTACCACACGTTTTTTCGTTATGACTAGAACAATGACGATATCTGTATGCACAAGTAGGTACTAATTTCAGGACCACGTATATATAATGTGTCTTTACAGCTCCTCAGACTCAATTGACAGAAAGTATGAATTTCATTGTGTCGCAATTGATGCGGTGACCAGACTGATGCGGTGACCAGACTTTCACCCTGTATTTTGACCACCCAATCTCTTTGCTCTTTTGTTCCCTAACCTAATTCACAGAGTAATAAATAAACCCCAAAACACGAATGTCTGATATAGTCAATGTCACACAGATTCTAGCTGAAGGCAATAACAATGCCCTATCTTGTAACTAAAAGGTAAATATGCTTTCAGTTCTACTTGGGGCAGAAACAAGTGTTAAAAGGGAAGATGTCAGTCTAGCTTTTCCACCTCTTATGCTTATCCAGTAAGCAGTATTAGGGACGTTCGGTGGTTTTTGAAGAAAATACATATTATTTATACTCTGGGAATTCAGTGACGAATACTCTGAAAAGTCCATTGACACAACCCAGAAGAAAATACATTATCGCTGTAAAGAGCAAAAACGGTTTGAAAGTGCATTTTCAAGCCCCAATCTGCTTAGTTCATTCTCTTACTATAGTGGAACCACACAGGTACACTGTGAGTACGCCAGTCAGGTGGAGCAGTCAACAGTGGGATGCACAGTGGTTCATAACAAGTGCATAATATCATATGCATTTGATTTCTCATAGATGGGCTTTCCTGACTACAGGCCTTTCATTACATATTCTCAAGAATTATGAAAAATAATGAGAGGCTTATAGTTACTAAATCCCCTCTATGAGAGGTCACATTAATCAATAGTTGTTATGGAACACTAGGCACCCACTGTTGTACATTGTATATACTGTACATTATACTGTATATTGTAAATTGCACATTGCAATTCATGAAAATCATAGACTTCTATGCAATACTTACTTCTTTCCTCTAGAATTCGGTCCAACCAATGTATGTCATACAGCATTGACTGGGATATTGATGGATGAACTCACCAGACCTGTGGCCCCACTCTTAATTAAGTCACCTAGCTAGGCCCTATCCAAGTCAGTGCCAGAAGTCCACCATACAAGGTGCCAGGACTTTGACTCAGTTTTTTTAATCTATATTGTAACTTGCACATTGCAATTGATGACTTCACATAGGCTTCACATAGGCTTCTATGCAATACTTATCCTTCTTTCCTGTAGAATTAGATATTATATCTGCTCTCGCATATAATCTCTGCTGTTTGTCCAATTGTCAGGAACCAAGGTGCAAAATGACGGCATGTCAATTTTACTTTTTCCTATGGTCTAAATATTGATGGGCAGACCCATCATTTTTAAGGAAATGACTTAATAGATAGAGCCCTCAGTACACATATACCACCAATGCTGGGGCCAGTGAGTGTCCCTATTAGTAGGGAGGGGAGAATCCACAATGTACCATAGGGAGCCACTCTCTTGAATTACTATCCCTATACATAACAAATACCAATCAACGATACACTGTTACTAGTACTGGAATATGTAAATTATGATATTGGAAGTTCCCAATACCAAATAGATCTTGGTCATAGATAATTGCCTTGTGCTTAGCCTTATCAGTTGAACATGAAGGATAGCTAGACCAGGTAAGAGTTCAGCCTATACATTAGGGTATACTCTGATTAGAGACACCCCTGTAAACACAACTACGTAGGCCAGACGTAAATTTACGTTGATTTCGGGGCAGAACTACGTAATTTTACAAGGTTTGTCAACGTCAAAACGTTAAGGTTTAGTTACGTCCAACAGACGTAGGTATCTGAATTACGTTATTTTACCTCCTTTAAACGTAATTAAACGTAGCAAATCCAGGTAAGTGGTCATGAAAACTGCTTTTATTTCCTGAATGAAGACAAAGAGTTTCATGGGGATTCGATTCTGCAGCATTACGGTTATATTGGGCTATAAAAATAAACCCATAGATTTTATATCACATTTGTTTAAGCTGTTTATTGGTTTGTTTGAATACCAAATAAAACGATCTAAACTTAAATTCAAAAACTCAAGAGCAGCAGTACCCCAACACCAGGTATGCCTGCTTTCGAGTGGCTGCACTGGCCGGCTTTGTATTTGATTTATTTCCACCAATGTGGTGTCCAACCAGTAAACTGCCCTAATGCAACTATTATGTGTAATTATCTAATCAACTATCCTTTATATATGAATATGCAATGATGTGCAGCTTATTTGAGCAATATTGAATTCATAATTGATAAGAATGTATTGCTTTAATGTGATACATTTGCTAAACAGCTGTATAATTCTCTTGATACTTTATGGTGCTGCAACCTAGTGTGACACATGCAAACTAAGTATCAACCTCATGGAAATATGCACAAGAAGCAAAACGTAAAGCTACGTTGAACTACGTAGATTTGTTAAGTTTATTTACGTTGGAATGAGGTAGATAAACGTAATACAAGCAGAAACGTTTGTAGAACGTAACTAAACCTTAACGTTTTGACGTTCATAAACCTTGTGAAAAAACGTAGATCAGACCTTTGGTTGAAAAACTACCTAAGCAAACCTCTCACCTACGTTGGAATTAGGTAGCGTGTTTACAGGGACCTCACCTGTCCCACAGCAGAGGACATACCTGCCCCATTGCCCTGATTGACCTGGTTCATTAGACCTTCCTGGTCTCTCTATGAACCAGTGCCCGCTAGTGGCCCCTATTGAGTGCCAATGATATCAACATCATCACAGCAATACGTTCCATTTGCAATACAGCCTATAATTATATGCAAAAGGTGCAAATGTGTCTTCAAGTGACAAAATATCAGGTTCTAGCTTGTCTAGAATCAAAAAGAAGAAAGGCGAGGACTTCCCAATGTAATATCTAAAGATCTACGAATACACCACCATTGACTTAATCTCCCCCCTCCCTACTATTAAGTGTGTGAATAGTGGGGCCGCGTGTTGGACGTCCCTAGCAGTGTTAATGTTCCTCTAGATGTCGGGTCCAGCACCAGGTGGTGGTGCCGTACATGGCCGCCATCTTATGCCAACCTGGCCCAAGAGCCACAGCCTCAGTGGCGCCCTCTGGTACCAGCTTCCCACAATAGACTAGTGTGGTGGCATCTGAAGCACATTTACATTCTTATGATTCTTCACACTGCCTCCTCCTCACCATCTATCTTCTTCAATTACCAAAGGAATATATTTGTGATAGTAATATTATTGCAATTTATTTATACAATGTGAGATAATACACTACTCTGAAAGGAGTCTATTAATAGACGTGGTGTGAGTACCTACCCAGAGAAAAATGGTAGAGTCATTGTCGACAAAAACGACCACCTTATGAAAGTCAGTGTCTGACTTCCAGAAGCGTTCGTTTTGGTCACTCATGACTCTTTTTTTTGGTGAACTCTTTATGCCTTTAACCTGTTCTGCAAGAGTTACAAGTTATGATTAAATCATTGTTATCATTGTTGGTTGTGTTTCTTGATCAATTTATTATTGGTATGATAAATGTATCTCTACAAGTATAATTTAAAAGAATTCTCTATGAACTTGATATGTCTTAAACCTGCTCTGCAAAAGTTACAAAATATAAGTGAAACGCTAAAATTATGAGCGATCGTTGAATTGTCTTCATTGTATTTTCCATTGGTAACACAGAGAGAAGGATCCGAGTCATAAGGGGAGTCCAGGCTATAAAAAGAGAGCCGGGCCCCCTTTGGCTCACCTTTTGTACTGTCTGACTCCCCTTATAATGGCCCTGACTCCTTTTCAATTAGATCAAACAGAGTCCAGGTCAGCTGAGGTGAGTAAATGGTTGCCTGGACTCCCTAAGGGAGTCACAGAAGTAAGCATACAAGACAGAAATAGGGAACACACTAGGTGGCATTACTGTACAAAGACCGTAATGCCATCTAGCACATATTATGTTCAGAAGCTATCTGACTCTCTTTATAATCAGAGTCAAGGTCAGTTGGTTATTATTAAGCCTGCTAGGTGGTAGCACTATACTTTTTAAAGTGGTATTATTCTTTATGCTCAGATCACTAGATCCACATAATTTGTGATATTTATAGTTATGCTAATGCATGTATATCATTGCAGCATCAAAATTTAATGTCAGAATTAGATTTCATAAAATAATTGTAGTTAACTTAAAACTGTAGCATAAGCAAAACGTATTAGATAGAGACACCCAATTTGTAGAGACATGAGAAAGTTAAATCCAGAAAAGCTCAATTGTTCCTTTATATATAATAACTAATGTGCACTGAGGGATCTTTCTGAGATCCCCCCTCCTTGTGAGACATTGCACCAAAATGATGCAGAAAAAGCAGCCAAGGAGACAGCTAATGGAATGGATATATAGAGGGGTAAGGGATAGAAACTATCAATGTACAAAGGGAGTCGTGGTTTAGTGACTCCCTGTGCCTGCAGCATGGACCTGGACTCTGTTTGTGGTGGGGAGTCATAAAAGGGAGTCATTTTGGAGGCAAAACCTGGGCTCTCTTAGAGGAGTCACATGACTCCCTTTTAAGGGAGTCGGGTACCGACTCCTTTCATCCTGAGAGTCAAAAAGAGAGTCAGAAAAGGGAGTCATTCTGGAGGCAAGCCTGGACTCCCTTTTGATTCTGTTTCTTCTCTCTGTGAATATTATAATGAGCATGCCATCTGGTTCCAACTTATATATTATGGACACATATATATGTGTAATCTGTTGATGGTAGATAACAACTACATGACTTGATCTTGTACATGTTCACGATATTGTTAGGGCCCACATGTCCTGGTAACAGTTACCTTTAGAAATAGCACAATGCATTAATATTAACAATAATGGCTATGTCATACTTTCTTTTTCTACGGAATTTAGATTGCAGATGATAGCCACATATCTTTGTATACGAGTGAACACAGTATGTGTGTTGACTTTGGTTATTTTCATTGGCTGAGTAGTTTCACACAAGGGGGCCTATAAACAGTTGATTTGAGCCAACGTAACGTCAAACAGGGCAATATACATAGACAAGAAGAACATTTCCTGCTTTAAAGTTACCAGATTCAGTATCATAGGATTACATAGATCGTTTTTAAGTTAACATTTATCAAATAATCAAATAATTAGAAAAATTTCTAAGTGTCCACTCTGGAGTTGTAGCGGCCAGCAGTGACGTCACGGCGTCACGGCGGGAAGGCCAGTACTCCCCCCTGGGGATCAATAGTCGTACTAACTAGTTAGTCCATGTCATAAATTAAAGAGACATAATCTATAATAGGCAGAAGTATAGATTTCATGATTAAAAGAATACATGAAATATTTCCTGAAATATTGTATTTGAAGAATTTGGATGCAAAACGACATAAATCCATTTTTGCCAGTTTTGAGATAACAGCACATTTCTAATTTTGAAGAAATGGTGAATAGAGAATTTTTTTTTTCAATTACTAATGATTATATGTCACTTTTTTTACTAAATATATGGTGTGACCAATATTCGCCAGGGTCAGCAGCCATGAAAAAATTTGAAATTTGTCTCCTTGGCAGAGATAACATAACCCTGAATCCCATTCAATGATAAGACACCATTAGAAACAGAGCTCTACACCGACATGGAGCTAATTTGTGATATTTTAGCGATATTTTAGTAAAAAGAACACCATAATACATTATATAGATATATCCTGAAAAGATATAACATTTTTCCAAGCTACTAAGATAAGAATTATAACCCATTAGGACGAATTGAAACTTCAGGTTCTTTTTTAATGCTGTCTTTAGCCACTGCAGGGTACCAGAAAGGCAGAAATAGACCGGAGATACTTTGGGTAATTTTGTATACGAAATACAATGGTACATTGTTAGATCTGTATAATCTATGTAAATGATTAGAAAATTAACGAATGTGAAGTATTATGGATCTAAAAGGAATAATGGTAGTGCATTTTCAGTCTTGTTCCAAATAAGACCAATATAAAACAAAATGGAATCTGGATGGTACCATAAGGTGAATTTTCAGAGAAAATTGGCTTAGGGCCATTTTTCATAACTATGTACTTTTGTTGTTGTTTCTGTTGTAATTATTTATTTATGGGCCGAGAAATGGTAGCATATCATTTATAGGGTATAATCTTGGTGGGAATGTTGGAGCCACCGGGTAACTGTAGAGAGGTCACTGCGCATGAGCCAGGTCTGGCTGTATCCGGGAAGACGGTCAATCGGCCATTTGGTTTGAACTCCCACTGGAGAAGGGTGTCGGCGCAGTTTGGTTTGCTTTAATTTGTTGTTCTTCAAGGAATTACGTCTAAATTAAGTCAGGAGTTGGCGTAAAGGTTGCTGGACATTCGGAGATTACGTGGAAGCACTGTCAGTTAGTAAGGGCAGTGATTATTGGATTTTACAAGTGAAGACGAACCGCCGGCATTTGAACGGAGTGCCGCCATCTTGTGAGAGACTTAGACACTGCCATTGTAAACAGTAACACGTGTAGATGAAGGCGTGCCAGGCTTGTGGCGAAGAGTATGATGGCCGCTCGAACCCTGGAAGTGAGTTTTGCAAGCACTGTGAGGGGAGGCAGAATGAAGACCTCAGTCAATATTGTGGCCTTACAGGTAAGGAATATGATACACGAGATGAAGATAGAGGTGTCAGTGGTGCTGTGGGTGGACAACGACAGTCTAATGAGAACAAGGGCGTTCTGGGTGACGAAGTCTCCTCTACGAGAAGTCAGGTTGGATCAAATGATAGCCATGGTGGAGGAAGAGATGATGGCGATGTGGGACGCTCAGGTAGCCTGTTACCAGGGCAGAGTGTTCCCGATAGTTCCATAGACTGGGGTGAAGCTGCTGATGGGGCATGTATATCGTCCCTACAACAGGAGTTATTATATGAACAACAGAGGTTAAAAGCCTTTGAGCGCAGCGAGCAGATTTCCAAAATGAGGGCTGAAGTCTCTTATATTCGTAACAAGGCACGACAGGTTGAAATCCAGTTCGACGAGGAGGCGGATGAAGCTGTCCATTCTATTGCCTTGAAAGAAAAGCTGAAATCTAATATGGTAGAGAGGGCAGTACAGCGAGATGCGACGAGACAGCGTGGGTTGGTTGAAAAGCTCAAGTTGGAGGGATCAGGCAGTGACGCTGGTGCTACGTCTCCCAATGGCCGCTCCTCCAGTAGAGATGATGTTACGGGTAATGAAGAGGAGTCAGAGGGGGAAAAAGAACATTCTTAGAAACCTATCAGGAAAGACGAGAAATCAGGGAAGAAGAAGAAGGAAAAGAAGGAGAAAAAGCCTGAGAAGAAGAAGAAACCAAAGAAGAAGGAGGAGGAATCCTTCAGTGACTCGAGCAGTGACAGTGAAGGTACGATACAAGGTGATTTGAACTTTGACTTGAAGAGGCTCCTTCCCAAGAAGGACAAAAAAAAGGTGTTGGGGTATAAGGAGATCCTTTATTATTCCCTTCGTAATATAGAAGCCTTATTAGAAAAAGGTGAGAAGGTGGCTCCCTACACTGCAAAAAAGGTGCTTAGGTTTTAAACATGTCTAGGTCTAAACATGTTTAAAGTCTAAACATTTTACTAGGTTTGTGTCTTTGAATCCTTCTGTTTAGGAATAAAACACTTTTCTTCTAAACACCTAAACAGTTATATTGAATATGTTTAGATGTTTAGTATTTAACCCTTTAGGGCCGAGCATCGACTATAGTCGATTCCATGGCTGGCCGAGCATCGACTATAGTCGATGCCATGGCTGGCCGAGCATCGACTATAGTCATCATAACTCTATGGGAAACAGCAAAGGCTCGGCCCTGGTAGGGTTCCTATGAAAATGTCCCGGCCCCTTCACCAGCAAATTTTTTTTTGGTCGGCCTTAAAGGGTTAAACAGTATAAAAACTTGGTGTTCAGAATGTAAACATGTAATGTTTAGATCATAGTACTTATATCAAACACATACCAGATGGCAGCTCTGTGGTTGACTGTAGTTAATACAACCACTCAAACGTTATTGTGGATCTAAAAGTGCTTAAACATGAGTTAATTAACTTAAACTGCATGGGATACAGAAGGATAATAATGCACAATGCAGGAGTCAAGGGTTGAATGCTAGATCATTGTGATTACGATGCAATAAAGATGCATCTGCTACATAGACACCTCTTTTAAGAAAATTAAGAATGGATAAAGCATTATCTTCCCTGAAGGTCCATTGTATTGACTCAAGGTTGTGTCTATGTTAAAGTAGAGGCCTATGTGAAATAGTGATGCATATATTGCCCTAAGGGGGGGGGGCTGCTAGAAGTCTCTTCAAGACACTATATGGAAATAAAATTATTTATCTATTTGAATATTAATATCTGAACATAATAATCGTCATCTCTAGACACACCACTTTTATCCTTAAATGCTTGACAGATAAACACAATAAAATGCTAAATTCTTGAATTCTAAACACTTTATTGTCCTAAACACATTTCCTTAAACACATAAATATCTAAGCACTGAGCTAAACATATTATTGGTCTAAACATGTTTAGGAACATATTGTGTGGACAAAAACGGGGCAGGAATAATATTATGTTCAGGATTGTGTTTAGGATCTAAACACCTTTTTTGCAGTGTATGTGGGCCATCTCAGGTTTTTGTGTGGGAAGGATCTCAAGAGGTACTGCTACGAGAATATCGTACAGTAAGATGCCATAGTACGGGAACAGGCTGGTAATGATGGTATAAAGGCATTTGGTAGCAGATCGAGTGATGTTATACATGAGAATCTAGGCTCTGACACAGTCTTAGCCGGGGGGGGGGGCAGGGGAGGAAGGGGGCGTGGCAGGGGTAGGGGATTTGGTTTCGCACCCAGGGAAATTTCTGGCCAAATATGTTTTGGTTCGAATGAGGGGAAATGTATGTGGGGGGAGCGATGCTTTAGAAGGCACGTATGTATGGAATGTGGGGACAGCTCACACCCTGTGGGGAGGTGTGGGGTAGCAGGGGGGGTGGGGGTGGTGGGGCAGGTCCAGGTAGAGGGAGGGGGGTATGAGATAGGGGGGACAGCTGGCGCCTGGGTCTGTGGGTAGAATGAATGTGGTGAATGTGACGATTGCTGGTTTGTGGCTATCATGGTGTGTATTTCTGTTTTGTTGGAAAGTAATATCATGCATAATCTTCATTATAATGTGTAAGGCTGTCGGTTTGAAATGTAAACAATTAGATTGGTAGTATCGGAGCAGCAAATTAATTGTTTAGTATTATGCCTGTGTCCAGTTGTATTTGAAGGTATTAGAGACTGTGAGGCCTTATTGGCTTGGTTGAAAAGTGAAAATTGTATTATGGTATCTGAAGAAAAATATGAGAAGCCTGCGGGCTGTAGGTATGTAGTTAAACATGTTGAGTCCTTGAGAGGGCAATTAATAGCTGATGTTCTAGATAAGGCGTGTTATGTTGGTAATTCTGATGTGGAGAATTTTGTGTCGTCATGGGGGTCGGTTAGGTTGTGTGTAAATGATTGCGCGCATTGGATTAATGGAGTTGAAGTTTTATTGTAACCTTGCGGTATGCTGATTCATTTAGTTATTAATGAAAGCTGGGACTCTTATATGAATTATATTTTTGAAAGCAGTTATAATGGATGTGTGATTGTACTAATAAACTAATTTTTTTTGGATGATGTTATTTTCCCCGGGACTGATGTTGGTCTCCCTGGCCTGATGGTAAGCCTAAGGCTGATGTTGAATGCCTTTATAAGTCATGGTAGGTCCATATATCCAAATGAATGGGGGGGGGGGGGGTGGGTGGTAATGATAGTAAGGGGTATTTGAGGAGTCTTACTAAGGGGAAATATTGCCAGTTGACCGTGGAGTAGCTGGCCATAATTACATATTTGTAAGCACAGCGAAGCAATGATAACAAAGGTAAACTCAGGTAGGGTAGGCCTTTATTTTATTTTGAAAAAAGCTATCAAGCCATGTATTGAAAGAAGACAGATCATTTATCCGTCTAATATCCTTATGGAGACTATTCCACTTAATAGCTGTTCTGAACTCTAGGCTATGTCTATACACGGGACTTTTGACTCTTTTTACCTTTAATATAACCCTTGGTCATGAGCTCGTGTACGGATATTTCTATCATCAATTAATTCTGGAAGTTTGGACACCTTAAGTGCCTCCATATAAAGTATTTTATCGGCTCTATCATTCAGGTTAAGAATGTTGCCTTTTTTTTGCAACTTTGTATTTTTGGTGCCGGCATCGTAGAAGGTAGCTCTCATGCCTTTATTTACAAGCAACTGTAATTTATTTTTTACTGTAGTCTTGGCAACCATATTAATCTATCCAGGGAAGTGAGGCGACACAGGAACTGTTTGGGATGATAGGTCGATTAAAGGTAGATTTTATAACATAAATCAGTAGACTGGTAAACAGTATGATACAGTGCACTTAGAATAAGAGTATTATGAGGACAGGGTTTTGTAAGACTTAGTACTTGAGATGAAGACTATCCCTCTTCTGTCTATTACTTCTCCAAGCCATAATATGAATATGCTGCATGGTTAGATACATTTCTGTTGCTGTTGTGAATCAAATTTCAAAACGTTAGGAATAAAAAGAAACAACTGCATGGTTATAGCAAGAGAGCTGAATTGTACATAGTTGAGTTTTCTTCTTTGGAAGGGCCTATTCAGCTTTATGTGAAATTCACACTGTATTTAACACCTTTTTAAACATGAAACACCCAGTATCACCCAGTTTTTGAACTGGACTATCGTATCTGCACCGATTCCCTACTCTTTCCATGATCGAACCCCATCATTGCCAGCTTGTCTAATTGGGCATGCATGCCTAGGACTGGTCTGAGGCCAATGGCTCTACATGCACCATCGTGGGCACTGGAGCGGAGCCAACCAGGTAGGCGAACTGGGTCAGGCCACAGCGAGGCTAGGTCAAGGCCGAGTACACCTACTACCACAGGCAGCCACACCTCACCTGAGACAGGTATCACAATATTGGACACACGCACACAGCCTACTGGAGGAACCCACCACACGTGTAAGGTGAGTAGGGCTCATCTCGGCCTGTCTAGGTGTGTTGACAGTGTTAGATGAAGCTGTGTAGGGGATAGGAAGGCTGTACGGTTACAATATAGTGGGTTTGATTTAGGACATTTAGTGTGTACAGTGTATAGGCCATACATATGAGTGTATGGAGTGAGTGAACACAATAATGTACAGATTAGTGAGTCAATGGGATACAGTCATCTCTCAGTACCTCAGTTATTTTGGGATTGAGTTTGCTGTAGGTTACGGTTACCTGTATATCCTGTATATGCTAAAAGAACATGCCAATCATGCCCTTATACTCAATATACTGTACTGGCTATGTAGCTGTACACATACTTATTATTGTGGTGGTCGTGTGTCAGTTTGCTGCTGGATATACCCGGTCATGTGGAGGTATCTGGCGTACCACGAGACCTGGTCAGCTTTAGGGAGTGGTCATTTTTTAACAACAGGGGGGGGTTGGTGGAATTGGGGGGGGGACCAAAAAAATTTGGACCCCTTGAAGGGGGGGGACCAAAAAAATTTGCACCCCTCTTGAGGGGGGGACCAAAAAAAATTACACCCCTTTTTAGCGATAAAGCCCGCGCGTTACTATAGCTCAAAGGGGTCGGCGGCGCTCAATTTCAACCTGCCTGGGGGGGGGACCGAAAAATTTGTGACCCCTTCCGCGGGGGGGACCAAAACAATTTCGACCCGCTCGCGCGAAAATCCACCGACCCCCCCCTGTTGTTAAAAAATGACCACTCCCTTAGTACTACCTACATGCCTGTAGTCTGGATGTAGGGTCTTGCCTGCGTGTCCCTCCTGCCTGTATAACATGGGTCCCTTTTGGGGAGACCCCGGGGAGACGCGATGTCCCCTGTCGATTTTAAGAAAGGCTAATGTCGCCTTATCGATTTTAGGAAATGACCATGTCGCCTTATCGATCTAGAAAATGTCACGATCATATTATATCTATTATTTCCTCCTGTCCTAAGCCCCAAACATGCCCATGTCGATTTTATAGTTGTTTTTGGGGGCATATTTATATAAAGCCTATTAACATAGTGCCCATCAACTAGGTACCCATAGTACCATGTATAGCAAAACTAATTTGACTCAGGGCCAAAGTAAAAAGGGGGACGTTTCAGGTAAAATGGTTTGAATATCTAGGTTAGGAATTTCGGATTTTAAATCTTCTGAATTGAAAATGATCCTTAGGTCTCGTACGGTGCCCTGCAATTACTAAGTAACCCCAGCACTGTAATGCTGACTCGCAGACTGCAGCCTTAACTTGTGGATCATCAAATTGATTCTAAGATAGTCTCAAAATGTCGTAACATCTTTCAGAGTTGGATCAAATTGCCTGTGGTGGGGTCGGGGTTGGGGCTTATATAACCACGTCTCCTGATGAGGTGTTCAGGTAAGTGATGGCCTTCAGGTACAATGCACAATAATTATGGACTAACACCAATGACACTGCAGCACTATCGATCTGCTCGATCCCCAGCCTCCAGCCTGCTATGATTACCAGCGGATCATACCTGTAGTATATACAGGTTCGTTCATGTTTTTGATTTCGTTTTTGTTATTATTGTATTATGTTCGTGTTTGACATTGTTGCCATAACTGTTTGAGTGTTCTTTTGTCTTTTATAAATTTAAGTTTTCATTCTGGTGATTAGACGACCAGGCACAAAATGTGAATCTTTATTTGTTTGAGGTACAAGATTTACTATACTTAAGTACTAGAAGGGCTGTATTCAATGCCCCCCATTGAATACAATGTGGTCGTATTCAGTGGGCTAAGGAAAGGTTGTTTTCCCACCATTTAATGGCTTCAAATAAAACTTTCAAAAAGACATACAAATGCCAACGCCCATTGATACCGTCTCTATTTATTTTCTATAACACGTTTCAGACTAATTATTTTCTAGAGCCTAGAGGGACGAATACAAAAGGGTTTGTCGGATGGGACTAGTTAAACTGCTCTTGACTGTATGAAACTGCTACTTTAGGCCCTGTTTAGTCCTATTGTTAGCATCTTTGTCCGGTGGTCATTGGCCTGGTTGTAGAGGTTATTGCTCTGCCACACCCATGACTCTGACAGGTCAGAAAGTCTACGTGTGTAAAGCGGGCAGTCGATTGCCTAGTAGTCCAGCATTGTGTATCAAGGGCTTGGTTATTTATATGGTATGTGTGTATAGTCAGAAGTAGGTCAGTAAAAAGGGTATATATGGGGGGAATTAATAATCATAGTTTGTGTCAAGATCTTTAATGATAATTCAGACAAACTGGTGGCAGGACCCTGTGGAGAAGTTCAGAACCTTTAGAAACTCACTAACCCCACCCGGTGGACGTTCTCAGAATCTTTAGAAATTCACATACTCCCCCTGGTGTGTCTTGGTTCAGGGCTAATTTTTTGAAACGTTTTAGTAAGTTTCCCCAAGAGAGCCTTGAACCCTCAAACCTCGGATTTAGAGGCAGGCAATGTAAAACGGAAATGATAAATAGCCTATAAATGTATTATATCCCATAATAAATACCAAAATCGACTGATAAATCTGAGTTAAAGAATTAACCTAAAAAGGATTTTTTGAAGTCTGTTTCCAGTTTTGAATTACTGATGAAATTCCCAAGAGATGAGTTTCTCTATTGATAGGGATTCATTCTTTTTCTATGTGGAAGGAAGTTGTGGTTGCCATGGCAACACATGTGCGGAAGAAAGTCTTATCTAAGCCTCATATTGGCTTCAAAACATTCCATTTACATTCCAAAGATGAAAGGTTACCCCAAAATAGAATGTTTTGGAGAAAACCATCATGTTCTATGTAAGAAATCACCTTAGAGCAAATTTTGGCCCATTTTCACATTTGTGGTCATTGTGATGCCCCCGAGTGGCCAAACTCCAGTACTAAAAATCCCTCCTGGATGTACCTTTCTCCTCAGCTGCCCACAATTTATTATAGTTAGGTAAAGGTGGATAAATGGACCGAAAAATACTGGGATGAATGAGTTAAATACTGTTAACACTATTGTTTAGGCACTGTATTGAAATGATAGTGATGTCCTGTGTTCTGTTAGAATTTTGGTGATTCACTGGCACCACTGGGTGACCGTTATTTTTACGGTCAAAGTCCGGCACCCAGTGGTGCCAGTGAATTTTGATGGATTAATCTAAAGTCGGAATTTTTTTTTACAGTGTAGTGTAAACTTTAATAAATTTAACAAATAGAATGTTTCTGGTTGTTATGCTACCGAGATTACTTTTTTTTCTAATTTTAGTATGAGAAAGAGTATTGGATCTGCTTTCAGGAAATTTAACATGAATCCTCTGTAAGGACAGCACATTCAACTCTTTCAAAGTCATTTATAATAGAACCCAAATCATGTTGCAGAAATAAAGTAGTTCGAGGCCTGTAAGGGCTAATCTAAAGTCGGAAATACTATACGGAAGCTGCTACAGGTCTAACCAATTAAGGACCTGTTCACTGAATGCGGTATATGGCGATTGAAGTTTCTTTGCCCGGATTGATACACGGTTTGTTTTCAAGGAAAATGTTCAGAGTGAAATATAAAACACACTGTTGTTACGATTGGTTACCTGTGCCCGTCTAATTGCCGCTATAGGCCCGCACAATTTATATCAGAGTCACTTTCATGAATAGCTTATTATTCTTAACTATAATAGGCGCTATAGTCATAGGCCTACATGATGATACTTTAGACCCCCTTCTACTCAATACAATGTATAAAGCTATGATAAGCATCTGGTAGGAAATTCTTCTTCGAAACGTCTGACGTAGAAGTTGTCATAGCATCCAGAAGGTACTGCAGATGATAAAACTGTTTAACACATTTAAAAATGTCAGTTTACTCCTGTTAGTCCCCCCAGGATTAAGTTGCTAAACACTGCAAAATCTAGTGCCAGACGGGTAGAAAAGAAATGTCAGAGATGGAGCGCGTGTCACACTGATACTATCATTAATTATTTTACCGTTTCCAACCTATAAGTAGTCCAAGTTTTACACTGGTCAACAATTTCCGGTCCTTTCTGTAAAAATATCACAAATGGGGCATTGGCCCGTTACATTATAGGTTAGCCGCCGACATCATGGTTGGCTTGTATTATATATTTATTCTGTATTTCCTAAACCTTTGCTCTCACGGCAACCCATGGTGACGAAATACAATAAATTACGTCTTCAGTGACGTCATCTGCGTTTTGAGACCTGAGTATGTCCTGCACTAAGGTCTCTTCACATAGATCACCATCGTGATTCCAGTAATTTCCCAATTTTATACCAACATCATAAAACCATAATCCTCCGTTCCCATCGTTCCCTAATTATGATTTCAATCTAATCTGTAGTCATCTTCTTTTCCCAGCTTCGCCGTCGCCTTGTGTGTGGACCGATAACTGCCTTAGTGGTCCTGGTGCCTTGTCAGCTGCCTCCCTGCCTCCTGCTGATTGGATCTGGTCAATATTCAAGGATCAATACAAGAGAGCTGACTGCTGTTCCTTGTCAGGATAATTCCCACACAGGGGACTGCCATCCGTCATACGCTGTATGCATGCTATAACACTGCCCACTCCCCGGACAATGCTGCAGCCGTCCTTGATGAAGATTGATATGGTTTACTTACATCGGCGCCATCAGATAGACGTAGACTAAACTAGAGATAATTAACATTTCATGAGTGTGTTATCGAGTTTATTCATAATATTCATTTATTTCTTAGGTGACACAAATACCTGATATTGACAGCTAGCCTATAAATTAAGAACAAGAGATTGAGAGAAACAGTGCCTTCAATGCTGAGAAGCGTTACTTGGTTCATCGGTAGGCCTGTACGGAGCTATAGCTGTGCTTGTTATAGAATCTGTTAAAAGTGATAAGTTAACCAGTCCTTGACAAAAATAATCTAAAATTCAAAAGCAATAAGTACTGGAAAGATTTCACTGAAACTGGAAACTGCGTTTTATGACCAAGAGCTCTAAAAATAAAACGAGTTACTCCTCAAGTATTCCACCACAAAACTACAAAGATGCCTGGACTAACTTGTCCCCAGAACAAATGCACCAGATGCCTGGGCGCCGCTGCTATACCCATAGCATGCTTCTTCATGATGGCCAGTCTGGTGGCCATAGTCCTTGTCATAGAGATGGTGATCATAGAACATTCAGGATCCAAGCACTTTAAGGAATCAGAATGTACTGTTGTGAAGCATGTGAGCATGGGGAGGGAGAAGTGTGAGAGGTGTATAACGTCTGGGGGCTACCACAGTTACACTGACTGCTACTCCTCCTACTTCCCATGTGTCCAAGTACATGTCCGTATCAGGGACAGGAACGAGACGACCGAGACCTCCATTTTACACACGTCACACAACCAGCGGATGGAGAATCTAGAGGTAAGTACATGTTAAATGTTATGTTGGATCTGATCCCTTTCCAGGTGATTTCCCCATGCCAAAATCATCAAGTATCTGTTGATCAATACATACAATTGATGAACTGTCACATCTTCAACACGTGGACACATAATGTAGTGATAATTATTTGAATGGAAGACATTTTCCCCAGTGGCAATCAACAGGTTGGACGGCATCAATATTAATACCTGGTATTCGTATCAAACACCAGGCAGGCACATGTAGCCACTGTGTGCATGTTATGTGGCTGATACGTTTGCCTATACTAGAGCCATCTGATAACTTGTAAAGGTTTATAATTTGGTTTACATTTTGATGAGGTTGTTCTCTACATCATAAAAACACCTCCAGAAAGTGCATTTTGAAATTGCCTTTACAATGATCAAATTAATAAAGTCACACTTGCATGTAATTGGGTCAAATGATAACATGACAAGGTCTTTATATATTGGAGTTTTATTCTGTGAGTTTTGAACATGGTAATAACAGTTATAAACGACAACAAACCTAAGTGCTAGTAGAACCTCTACCATGATAATTATAGATGGATAGGTATATGTATTCACTATGAGAGTGTTTAGCCATTGTCTTTAGAGGGGATATAACCACTATATTTTATACCTTGATAAGGTTTTTAAGGCGTCGATGAGTGCTTGAAAGAACACAGCTCATGACGTCACATGCGTCAAGAATTAGTACCCAATGTAAAGGTTTATTTAAAGTACATCCGATGTGTGGGACAAAGAATAGATTTCCCTAAAAATGAGTTAGAATGTTCACACAAGTCATTATATATTTGACTTCCTATCTGTTCCATTCCTCCTAATTTCCTCATACTTTGCTCTAATTAGATTTTATTGTGCGCTATATGATCATTTTGAAATAAAACCGTGCACGCTTTCATTCCCCCCATTGAAATACACTAGATAAAGCCCATGGTTGGGGGACATTGGATCCCTTTTGTGACCTATTAACCCCCATTGATGACATTTAAGTGACATGTATTCTCTAAATGTCATAACTTCACAGTGTTTGGAAAACATTTAGGTAAGATTTAGAATTTGAAGAAAAATTAGATATACCCACTTTAACCGTCTATGCCATGAGATAAATGGATAATTTTGTTCCTGCAGAATTAGCACCACTATTTTTACTGATGATGGGCGCATAAGGTTAAATAAAACACCTGATCCATGATAGTCTGTAGTGCCATCACCATACAATGATGCATGTGGGCCTTCCAAAACACAACGGGTTTATCGTGCGGTAGGGACAATGGTGCCCACAATGCACCGACATGGGTCCTGTTCAATATCATTACACATCTGTAATGATAAAGAAGCAGCGAGGTCAGGATGTATCCCGGGGATGTATAGTCCATGCTTCAACCTGCAGACGGCAGACGTGTTCTTGTCTTAGCCACATCGGTGACCCTTTCCCACACCATCGTCATATAAATCACACAGTTTTCACAGTGCTGGGCCTTAGATTCTAGGCTGGGAACGACCTTATTTCACACAGCTCTGTTTTAGAGGAAGCAGGGACATGGGGGCGTTTGTCATTCCTCAATCAATAAGTATTGGCGATTATTTCCAAACAAGTCTGGTACTATAGGCCTTTGTTTACAATGGCTCAGCCAGCCATCAAAATTAAGCTAGTTCACCAACATCATACTATTGGAAATGCATACATCGAGTACTGATTGCACACTAGACATTTCTCATAATTATGAAATAAGGTTTATGCCTATCATAACCAATGGTCAGTCCCACCCGGTCTAGCAAGAGAGAATGAAAGCTACCAGGGAGGACTGTGATTGACATGCTTATAATGAGCAGTATATTTGGTATGAGAATTATGATAGTGCTGGATTCTATAGTAGGACACAAATGGAAATAACAATAACGTTTCATACTATAACGAATCTATAAAATTGGATAGAAAGAACCTCCATCGGATTTAGAATTATAATTACAGAATTTAACTAAATTTGAGTCTGTAATTGATAGACTAACCGGCTCAAATCATGTACCTGTTCTCTGCATTTGACTCTGAAGCCGGTGTGTTGCACTGCAGTAGACCTGATTAGAACTCCCCGAGGCTCTGTTGAAGCCATAGCTGGAGCCAAGAGCGAAGCCACATTCAAAAGGGAGGCCAATTCTATTTGGCCTGATGTAGTGGTTAACTGATGGACAGAGACCTGCCTATACACGAGGGTTGGTACCATCACACAACCACAGACAACCCCCACGTCCCATGAAAAAAGGAATACAACGCAGTAAGCCTGAAGCCATATAGGGGTGTATTGCTTCTGAATATTCTTTACATTACACTTGCGGCAGTGGTGCGTACTTTAAATGCGTTAACTGTGTGTTGATTGAAGTGATGAGTACCAAGTTGATCTTCATGAACGTGCGATCTATAGACTTTTGAACATGCCCTTAAACCTGCTGTACCAGCTCAGATATATATAGATAGCTCAATTTCTGCATATTGAGAGTCTTCTTGTTTGAGTGTACCGGTATCATCCCAACACATTTTGTGTCTTTAACCATGCTAGATTTAAGGAAATAGATGAGGAAAAATAAATTCTTCCAGCATTCTATTCAGTACTTAATTACATCAACAAGGCAGTGCCATCTACAGGGGTACACCAGGTACTAGTAGATTGTGTTTGTGAGTTGAGCGATGGAAAACCTCCAGGCTCCTCTCCACTCAGTACTACCACCTGATGGCATTTGTGAATGTTTTGACAGATTATAAGAGGAACAGGATTATACAATAATCTGAGTATCAAATGAGGAAAATGTAGGTTTGAGTGTATGAGGTTGTATACCAGCTTTAATTAGGAACCGATATGTTTCAGTTTGTGATACACAAAAATTGATGCCTTATATATAACCATAATAGTTGCTGTTTGTATACGTCAGTCTTCTTTGGTGTCTTTCAAATATGGAATGGATAAATTCATACTGACCATCTTTTCAGTAAAATACACAAATACAGATGGAACAAGATGGCGGTCCCTATACTTAACCTGGTCAATACACCATCACCCGTATCCCCAAACCTTAACACTGCTTTTCTGCTGGGGAATTACACCTACTTAAGCCTTGACGGCTGATAAAGCAGCTTCTATGGGAAGCGGACGCTAGCCCCTTCCTTACTCAACCAAACCACTTAGGCCAAATGCAATTCCCTTTCCTGCTCTAGTGGACTGCAGTCACAGTTTCCCTACTTCCACCAGTTAGTGCTTTCCCCTTCTCCATGTACTGTCTAGAGACAGAGGAGTTGTGTGGTACTGGTAGTGGTAGTGATGGCATTCTGTCAGGTTGCTAGAAGTATGGCTCCAGACTCCTAAATTCGATATGGTGACATGGGCATTTCTTGGAATCTACATGCGACACGAGGCTTAAGATGATAGTGACCTGGTGACAGGGGACATGTACAGTTCTTAAAATCGACAAAAAGATCACATGAGACATGAGTATTATTAAGCAACATAGACATGGTCATTTCTTAAAAGTGACATGTGACATGGGGACCCCCGACCCCCATCAAGGGCCCCATAAGTGACCTTGGGAACCAGTCGCATATACACTACAGACACCTCTAGGCTTGATCAGACATTTTGGACATTTGTAAGTTGCAATTAATGACTAAAATGTTAAACTTGGACCATGCTTGAGAGAAATGCACTAAGGAAACTGATGGTATGATTATAATCCGATTCAGATGAACATATCTGGTTAGAAAAGGAATGTGCTTGCTATTGCTATACTACTATGCCCTTTGAATTGACTCAGATATAGCTGCGCTACTAATACTATATTCGTGTACCGATACCATTTACATACTTAACAATGGTGGTTATGTGTATTATATGGGGTCTCCATGGACATTGTGTATGACATAAAAGGTACACGTTACGCAAGTCGTGTGGCACTACGCTTCATTCAAGTATATAGACTATCTAGTTGTATAAGGGGACCATAAGATACGGGTATGATACAGACTCAGAGGTGTATAGGCATGGTAAACGAATAGTGTGAGCTTCCAGAAACGTAACATAATTTTCAGGCTGTTGTAGGCCTCTATTGCATTTATAAAATAAATTATGTTATAATTATTATGTTATTGAGGAACTTCAACATCAGATACTCCTGGAAATACAGTTTGTTCTGCGGCCGATTATCTACCCTGATGTCATGTCCTTCGTCACCATGTCTTAGTTACCTGCTGACCCTGACATATTTAGAAAAGTATTTTAAATGATGATATCAATCATGTTAGTCGTAGTAAGGTCTTGGAGCACTGCACAATCTACATGTACTACTAGAGCTAGGTCGTTGCAGCCTTTGTTAGTGTTCATGGTACACACTAGATGCCGCCACACGTACCCCTAATGCCAACAGCCACAGCATCAACATGCTGAGTGCTTCAGGTGGACTGTTTCATGCATGGTAAAGGAGTACCCCCTCTGGATATCTACCACACTCCCAACGGCGATACCCTCTGTTCCGAGGGGATCGCTGGGATAGAGTATGGATATCCATTAGGCCATATTCCACTTTACATACCACATGGGAAATTACAAGGTTTAAAAAACACATTCTCATGTAGTAAAGAATGGTAATGTCTAGAGCTGCCTGATGAACAGCCTACGCTTCTCTCTTTTGTTTGTCCCCTCAATCTCGCTTCGAACTGCCCCTCTCTAAATATTGTGTTTTCTCTATACATTATCCTTCAACCTGTTGTTCTCTCCTTAAATTTACTAAATTGAAGTAATTATACTGCTTGAATCGTAATATCGCTGTTCAATTTGAACGAAATATTATACATAAATGTAGGAAATAAGGAGGACTCAAACTCAAATACAATTTTATACGTTAGTGGATCGTAGGACGCTCTTGGCAATGTTTTAGTTTTCAACTTTGCACAAGCTCTCCGGCGAAATACACATAGTGCATGTGTACAACATTTATGCTTTTTGATTTGCTTGTCAGAATTAGCAGCAACAATTCATTGTATATACACCAACCTTTCTATCATTAGTGTTCACATAAATGACACACTGTGACTGTAAACCTCGAGAAATCTACTGTCGACCCATCTGCCTTAGGAGACTCTGTAGTGTAAAAAGCCCTAGCTCCTTCCCCGGTTGATTTGTGTAACTATAGCATCCTTGAAGAAAACAAACATGTAGATGTGTGGCCTCCACCTGATTTGCGTTGCCATGGCACCCTTGGGAAGGGCCTGCAACATTCCTTATGAACGTTCAATCAGCCAGAAAATTGGAATGGCCGCTTTGTCCTCAGACCTACAAATTCATACTAATTTATTGTTCCGTTCACAGTTGCATGGCTATAAATGACTGCACGGTTTGAGTGTCAATGTGGACTCTCAGAGGCAGTCACGACTGTTTATGGAGAATACAAGATTCTTCTGACAATCATTCCATATTTGACACTAACGTTTTATATTTGGAATGTAAATGGAACGTTTCCTATGGGAAATTGGCATGTATGCCATTTTCTGGTTGCCATGGAAACCACGCCATTGACCTAAATGGATCATTTCACTCCTTATAACTACCTCATTTACTCAAAACTGAAAAGAGACCTCGAAAATTCTTCCTAGAACCAAATCTACTCTAAAAAGTCACACTTTTTAAAAGTTAATTTTTACAAATCTATTTTGGTAATCATAATTCAAACAGTGTGTTTAAAGCTTATTAATCACTTTCAGCTTTACATAACGACTTATGTTCGAGGTATGATTCCTGCAAGACTACCAGTGATATTTTAGCCTATGATATCTCATTATAAACATCTTCACACAAACTTTAATTATCAAATCCCGCTAGATACCCCTTTTTACTAGCATGGTCACATAATCATATGACCTGTATATGCTGCCTACACGGCCTATGTACATGCATGACAGACTTGGAGAACGTATAAGTACAGCAGAGCTCTATCATTGTTTCTAGACAAATTGTGCATACAATATTGGAGATGATTAATCAGGCAATTTATTTAAATCTAAGGAAAATCTGAGAAATGGCGGGAGACCAATTAAGACATGGACAAAGGTTCATAAGAATTGTTCATCATTGACGGTTATCTCACGAGGCCAATAACCCTCAGTGGTGAACCCTAGGCTAAATCAATGGTGTCGCCTTTACCAGGCCTTAGAAAGATATGCCAGTCCCTTTACACACACCTCACATTTAAGACAGGTGATTGAGATGCACAGGAGGATGAGGGTCGTGATACATGTTGGAGGGTGTTCCTGGGCCTGACCCCACTGTAATACGTTACCTCCACTGCGGCTGTCCGGTCATCCATCTAGAGCAGAGGTGCAACGTGTTGTAGCCCCTGTTGGGAGTTGGGAAGATGTGCGGAAGGGAATCAAGTGAGGCGTTCAGGTAGAACACATGTATGTCTTCTTGATTCTTTATGCCTGTATAATGTGTATTTCTTGCTTTCTATATAGGTAAAACGCAAGAGAAGGGGTTAGAGAATGTGATTTAGAAAACAAAAAAAAAGCACCCATAATTATACAATTTTTCATGAGAGCAATGTTGTCGAAATCCTATAGTATGGCACCAGGTTGTGATCGAAATAGTGTTTCCACCTATGTATGTTATTGGTCCAGATTCACTGTACGTTGTAGATGCACTATGCTATTCTCAAATAAAGTTTAGTCCTACCTCATAGTATATGTCTAGCTGGGTCGTAGGTGAGCAAAACGGTACTGAGACTGAGCTAAGTTAGGTTTTGACAGCAGTCATTGGCGCAATATCCTCTAGCATACCTATACAGACCTACACGATACGTGTAACACATATCATGCAGACTGTTATGTTATCCATGTGACGGCTGTAGGGCAATGCAACAATGAATTTAAGTCATAATCAATTTGTATCACAATGAATTTGTACATTGTTGAGTGTGTCCCCTATGCCGTATATATACTGCAAATATAGGATAGCTCTCCAAGGTGAGAGGACAAACATTTAGAGCGTTATCTTAATCTTAAATCTTAATATCTTAATTCAGTGTCTTCTTTTGGAGCAGCGGTGCAGAAGGAAAAGAAGAAAAGAAACGGGGGTTGGGGGGCAGAGCCCCCCATTACATATTAGTCCCATGAACGTTCATATAGATCCATGCTAGTCCCGAGATTTCAAGCAATGTTTGACGTGCTTGCACTGATCTATATAGCAAAGATAAGTACCTGCCCCATAGCAGCGCAGCAAAACGGCCGGGAACTAGCAGACCTTTAGAGGCACCCTAATTGGTCAATCGGTAGTCACGTGACTTGCTAAGGCTGGTCTTAAGACAAATAAGACCGTCTTAATAGTCTTGATAAGATAACGGTCTAAACGTTTGTCCTCTCATCTAAGAGAGCTATCCCGTGCATGCGTATATACTACTGAATTATTTACCTATCATAATATTACGTTTCTCCATGGATAGGTATATGGAGGATGGTAATCTCTATGTTTTGAACATGACGAATAGGCATTTTATTCAAGTTGGGATAAAGCCTATCATGAAATCATCCTCTAGCTCTCACCTAATCCCCCCCCCCTTATTCCCCATCCCCTCATTCTATCTATCTATAAATGTGTTGGGCATTGTTTTGTCCCATTCTTTGAGAAACCTGTCTTTCAGACAGATCATCGTGGATCTCTCTCTATATCTTATCTATGATGACCTAACTGAACGTGATTTTTTCATGAGATATGTCAATAAAAGAAACTCGGACACACAGTGAATGTGTGTACTCAGTGATGAAACAGTGTTTAGCTATGCCTGCGTGTAAAATCATAATTTGCTATAATTTAATGACCTAGCTATAATGAAAGAAATATTACATTAAGGTAGCTGACTTGGAATTATACAGAATGATAGTTATATAGGACAGTATTATAATTGTCTCTATGTGGTCTATAATACGAACATGATGGTTCTTCCGCTACCTTTTACATGTCGCTATACCTAAATAGCATCTCTCTCCTAACCAGGCTATGTTCCAACATGACAATTGTTATCTAGGTAGAGGCCCAAGGTGGCCCTGCATAGTGAAGCTGAAGGCTGTCCATTCATCAGGTCAGCCCTGGGGGCATTCTCCAGGCGATAAATGATGACCCTTTCTCGGGAAGCCCTGCTGCAGATCCAGCTTTAGCTGTTTGCTACGACCCCTCTGTGCATTGTCAAATGGTGAGCTAAAGGGTTCAACAGGGTGAAGGGAAATGGGAGTTAGGCAGCTTGCTGCTACTACTGAATGAACGTTGACATTTAAGCAAACCTATTTTTTGTAATTTAAGTCACTCTTTAAGTAGCTTTTCATTCAATAAAAGTATACCTTTAATACCTTTTAGTAAGAGGCGGTTCCATGAAAAAAATATTCTCGAATTCCCGCTACATCCCCGTTTCACCCTCTCCAAAGCCAAAATCTTGTTTTATCTCATGTGGAGAAGCAACATTAGTGCAGTTTTTCATGGGAAGGACCAGTTTCTCCACCCATCCCCCTCTCCGTGGAGAAACTGAATCGTGTTCTCCACGGCTCCGTTCTCCACGGCTCCGTTCTCCACTGTAAAATCATGAAAATAGCTGTGAACCCACTCTCTAAATATCGATTTTAAATGGATTAACTAATATATTACATGAAATAAATACAGATAAACCTCAAATCACGAAAATCAGCCTGAACCCCTGGTTTCTCCACTTGTGGGACCTTGGGTCGCATCACACTCGGCCCCACCTTATGTGATACGACCCAAGTTCCCATTCTTTGAGAAACCTGTCAAGATTTCAGACAGATCATCGTGGACCTCTATACATCTTATCTATAATGACCTAACTCGGACACACAATGCATGTGTATACTCAATGATAAAACAGTTTTTAGCTATGCATGTAAAATGCTAATTTGCTATATTAACATATAATTAAAGAAAAGTTACATTGAGGTAGCTGACTTGGTATGTCCATTATCATCAGAAGACTGTCAGAATACTATGCCCACCTACATTACCTCGGCACAGTAATATATCAGCCGCTTAATTACCTGAGACGCAGTAATATAAATTTCTTAAGTAGATCACCGGACACAATTCAATTACATTGAAGGCTTCTATGGTGGTAATTAGAATCTCTAATGGGACAAAGTAATTCCAAGAAGACCTTATTGCGACATTGTAAGACATGCCATTACAGCCTCTACTGATAAATGAATTCGCTAAGACCATTTATGTAGAAAGGCACAACCTTTGTGAAATAATAAACCTTAAAACTATGTCAACCTTCACATGCCTGACTGTGCTACATTTACCCTCTTCTTTGATGTTGTAGGATAGCGTCTGTTCTAAGGATACCTCATCAGTTATAGAACACTAGAGAATTTAGATTTCTCTACATGCTAGGAACACATTAGAGAGGTTAAGGTGGGTCTACTTGTGACGTGTGCCCATACTTCAACACAACTCGAGATGTCCACGTTGCCGTATACATTGTTATCTCACCCTCAATCTTGCATGGTGGTCCAACTGTATCACTTCTAGCTACCGAAGTGAAATTGCTGTCAATTAGATGTAAGCAAATTTCTTTTTATGAATATTTCAAAACACAACTCCTTAAAGACTTGTGGTATCATCATTATTCCCTTATTATGGTCGAGCTACTGACATACCATATAAACATTCGGATACAGAATGGCCAAGTATTAACACACAAAGAAGAAACGGCGCCAAAAGGGAGTCCAAGTTGCCTCCAAAATGACTCTCCTGTTTAGGGGAGTCCAGGTCGCCTGCCTAGGTAACAAAATCAACCTGGACTCCTTTTTGACGCTTTTTTTTTCTCTCTGTGAAGGATAACATGACCATGTGATAGGCACTCTAATCGCCAAACTCTAGAATTGTCACACAGTATTTCATATGGCTAGAAACTTAAATCTTCCGATATATTGATAGCATTTTATTCGGGACACACGTGACGTTATGATCCCTTAGATATGGACTTATATTATATCGAAAAGTGTTTGAAATATCCAGTTGAAAAAGGAAGGTTTGTTTGATTTAATTTGAGACCTGTACTAATCCAACCACTCTGAATAGAGATGTAATCGACCGACAGATTGAACAAAATAAACATGAATCATTAACGAGCAGCTCGGAGAAAGAGGGTTAGGAGTGTGCTATGACTGATAGCCATATATTCGTTATATGCTAAGAGGGTATCACTTGGGTTCAGCAGTTATAGTTCTAAATCAATCAAATTTTATTTGTCACGAAGAAATTATACATACTTTAAAACATGTTCTATTCTAGCGATCAGTATACCGATTTTACAGGTTATGTGATTCAGATCGATGGCTCATTTTGGCTCTTGGAATGGGATTTAATGTTTTTAAAAGTCTGACTAGCTTGATATATTATCTTCTATGCCTTTGTGTACTATGGTGATAATGTCAAGCTGGAACCGCCATAAGTATTTTCTACTGACACATTTTGATCAAAATCAGTTTTGTGGGCCTTTTTGAGTGTTTTTAGGATGTTCTGTTATGTTCATAATGAAGCTAATTTCATTGTTTTGATTGCTTTCTGTACAAAACAAAGCCCCATGTCCTGACGGTCAGGCCAAAAAAAGAGGTTTGTTTCAGGTCACCTGACCGACCCTATCAAAACAGGGCCGACCCTACGTTTTTTTGTGCAATTATGAAGAAATTTCCGTATTTTTACACTTTTTTGGTCAATTTTAGGGTCTTCAGAGAGGCTGGCTGGTACTTTCAAGTTTTAAAAAATCCGACCTACCGACCCTTCATTTTCTGCCTATGTTATCTGAAACAAATTTTCTTTTGGCCTAAGAGAGTGAGTGCAGGTAGGGCATGTACTGCAGCCTTTTATAGCCGGTCTATGGTTTCAAGGGCCCCCTTGTGAATCAACAGTTTGCAGCTGGCCTCTAATTGATATAGTCAACAATGGTATCAAAATGGCTGCAAACTGAAGCTGCATCCTGTCTGAAAGAGTTTACTCTTTAGCATAAATTATGTATGAGAAGAGATGAGTTCATAAAAGGTCATGTATGGTACATAAGTTCCTCTCCTAACATATCTGTATGAGAAAATGAGTACATACCATAATTGGGTGTCATCTATGGCCATCTTACGGCAATGCTACCCTATACTTGCTACCAACTCTTCCTAATTATCCTACAGGAACATGTGGGTGATCAGACAACTTATAAGAGACCCTTGATGGTCCAATATCTGATATGACTAATGGCGATATGGCACACACATCCCGCCCTTAGATCTCAACGATCAGCTCCACTTAGACCTTATAAGCATGCCGCCTATCAGTCTTCTATAGTATGTTTCTCGCCTCCTATATACCACACATCATAAAGTGCAGGATTGCTGGTAAAATGCAGACGGTTCTGGCATGTCAACAGCATTATACTGCATACTGCAAAGTTGTAATAGGGCAAGCTCGATGGGCACTGTAAAAAGTTGGTTGCCACTTTTGTAGGTGTACAGTAGATTCTACTGTAGGTGTAAAGTTCATTGTAGGTGAACAGTAAATCAACAGTAGATTCTACTGTAAATCCATTCTACAGTAGATTCCACTGTATACCTACATTTACTATTAAGGTTGGCCTCTCTGCAGTTTTTACATCTTTGAATTTCCATATTCTGTGTATCAATGGGATAATTAACGGCCATTCCTTTTAAGTGCACAGTAAGTATAACGGCCATTGCTTCTAAGTACATGGTAACCAACCTCACCGGTCAAAGAAATAATATAATCCAAGCTGCTACTGGGATGATGATTCGTGGTTATATACATTGGATATACTGATTAGAATACACCTAGGAGAAATGCTCACTTTCTCTGAGACAGACTATTAGCATGTCAGCCACCTATAAAATGTACAGCTGCAAAATTATCTAGAAGGGCATTGCCGATAACAGCAACATCGTCTTGGAACCAGATGACTGCCTACAGACGCTAAGAACTGAGTCCCCCATACCATATCATAAGTAGCAACCCTTGATGTGATGTCCGGCCTGGTTCCAGACTTCTGATCAAGACTTGCTACATGGTTATGGCAGGTGGCCTGACCAATGTATCCATTACTACTCAGCCTGACCCATGTATGACACACCCGGGATAGCTCTACCAGGTGAGAGGACAAACGTTTAGAGCATTATTACTGGACATCGATTCTCTGTCTCTTTGTAGCTCTATAGTGATCGATGCCCAGTTTTATACTTCAGACCAGTGGCTCATTTTGGCTGTTTTTCGCCTCACAGATTGCTCCTAGCGCAAAATCCTGACTAGGTGTCAATATATTCTCTATGCCAATGTGTAATATGAGGGTAGAAAACAGTGGAACCTCAGTTAGAAAAAATCCTACTGAACAGTTTTTGAGAAAATTAGGGTTTTGTTGCCCTTTTTTGCTGTTTTTAGTACATTTCCTACATAACCCGTGAACGTCAGCATTTCTCAATTTTCAGGTATTTAGAATTAGAATTTGACATTTTTTTATTCGCAGTAGGATTCCTGAATACCGAGCCATTCTAGAAAAGCTATTCTTTGGAAAAAATACTTAGTATTTCTTGATGATTTTCGTTGCACAAATTTAGGTTGTAATATAAAAACTGCATTGTCATCCAATCAAAGTGTTTATGCACTGTTGATGGTCACCCCCTCCCACCCTCTTCACTGTGCATTGAAGGAGAACAGGCAGGGGAGGTACAAGTGTCTGTATATAGCTGTTGACCTGGGTGCTGGGTGCATTTTTAATTTATGGTGTGCCAACTGTTCATGAAAGAAAATTCAAATAGATTTTTTTTTTTAGTATCAGATTAATGCAACTACAAGTCGTGATAGCACTTAAAGCATTCTATTTGCATTAATATGAATGGTGGCCACCTTATGGGGTGCCAAATATTCATGAAAGAAAAATTGATAAGAATTTGTTTTTTATTAGCATTAAATTGATGCAACTACAATTCGAGATTGCATTTCAAGCATCGGGGCATTCAATGAATGGTAGTCATCTTAAATATATGGGGTGCCAACTGTTCATAAATAAATAAAAGAATAGAATTAGTTTTTTTATTAGTATCAGATTAATGCAACTACAATTTGTGATTGCACTTAAAGCATTGTGGCATGCAATGACTGGTAGCCACCTTGAATGTATGGGGTGCCAACTGTTCATGAAAGAAAAAAAAGAAAGTTTTTTTTTTAAGAATCAAATTAATGCAACAGCAACTCAAGATTGCATTTAAGCATTATGGCATTCAATGATTGGTGGCCATCTTGAACCTATGGGGTGCCAACTCTTTATGAAAAAAAGAACTAAATTGGATGTTTTTAACAGTTTAAAATTAATGCAACTACATTTCAAGATTGCATTTAAAGCATTGTGGCATTCAATGAATGGTGGCCATCCTAAACCTATGGGGTGCCAACTGTGTTTGAAAAAGGTATCAAATAGAAATGTTCTTATATAGATATCAAATTAATGCAACTACAATTCTTCATTGCACTGAAAGCATTGTGGCATTTAGTAAATGGTAGCCATCTTGAATGGGTTGAATGAAGGAAAAATCAAATAGGATTTGTTTTTTTGATAGTATCAAATTAATGCAACTACAAGACAAGATTGCATTTCAAGCATCGGGACATTCAATAAGTGATAGCCATCTTGAATCTATGGGATGCCAACTGTTCATGAAAGAAAAATAGAATAGATTTTTTTTTATTAGTATCAAACTACTGCAACTGCAATTCGAGATTACATTGAAAGCATGGTGGCATTCAATCAATGGTTGCAATCTTGAATTTCGAAATGAACATACACACAGACATATAGGCATGAACATGGTGTTCTCCTTCATATAGATATTCATGGATTTCTACTTCTAATAAATATAGCTTTCTGTTACATGGATGTCGATGTCCAGTTTTAGATATATATCCATATAGTGCATTGGAGTGCTATAATGTTGGACTGCTGTATATTCTTAATTGCATTATTAAGATGATCTTATCTTAACTTTAACTCTTAAACTATCTTAATCCCATCTTAAACTATCTTAGACTATCCTAAAAGTATTACTAAACAAATGAAGATAGTGTCACTAGTAATGATAAGCCTACACAACTAGTGTATGGTAGGATAGGCTAGTTATCTAATGGGGGGCTCAGCCCCCAAACCCCCCGTTTTTTCTTCTTTTCTTGTCTTAACTTTAATTCTTAAACTATTTTAATCCCATCTTAAGCTATCCTGGATTAAGATTTAAGATATAAGATTAAGATAACGCTCTAAACGTTTGTCCTTTCACCTATGAGAGCTATCCCGTATTTGCCCATGTATGCCCCTGGCCCTGTCCCTGGCCCCTGGCCCCTGGCCTCTACTCCCTGGCCCATGCCAATTACAATCATGAAGGGGGGGGGGGGCTGAATTGTAGGCTTGATATTTAGGCTGAAGATGGCTGTATCAAATATGGATCTTGCTGCCGGTCCTGCTGCCATGACCAGGTACTTTGTGTGGCAGGTGATATAAGGATCTCAGACCAGTATGTAGTAGGGTAAAGAAATAGGTACCACAAGGTCAAGATAGAGCATGATGTAGGCGAAGGATGGGGAGTGATGCATGGACGCAGGGGGATGTTTAACATGTTCAGGTGGCACTTTTAGGTGATGTATACATGGAGATGGGGGACCAACAGGAACCGAAACCATGGTAGCTTCATTCGTATGAAACGAAAGAGTTTTCCCAAAACGTTATACCTGCACGATGCTCAAATATAGATGAACAACCTAATTACACCTAAGGGATTGAGGTGCAAACCATGCTCAGGGATATGCCTGAACACAATGTGTCGTAGAATTCCTTACATGCTGTATGGTGATCATAATGGTCTAGAGAAAAGGACGATGCAAAAAGCAAGGCTTCACTGAAATACTATAATAATATTTAAAAAGGCCAGCACGGAAAATAGGTTATCGATGCAACCAGGATTTCTAGCTGGGGTATTTCACATTGCAGTTGATCACAGCAACCTGGCATTGTGTGTGCTGATCGCAGGCAGGCGGCCAGTAATGTAGCACAATGATGTATCCACTGATACCTGTAACACCATGTAAGTCACCCAGGTGGTCACGGGACATCTCTCCAATTGTTAATCTAGTCTTAAACGCTATGTGGTACGGCGCATCATTACCCATCTGTAGTTAGTGAGATCCCGAAGGACTAGTGATTCATGTGGCTGGTTATACATCAGACCAGCACTTGATAACTTTAGGGTAACTAAGTCTTCTTGTGAAGCCCTGTTTTAAAATTTAGTTTTAGCTACTTGCCAATAGCACAAGCTATACAGCTTTATAATTATCAATGCTACTAGGATTGACTTATGTATATATATAGTTTTATATGCATTTGAATTTACAGACCCACCTTGAAATCAAATTTCAGACAAATTAGTTTGAGCTAGGATTAGCCATGATGATTAAGGACTGTAGAAATACTACCACCACCTTATTATTTCATTACAAGCATAATAGCACATCCGTAAATACCCTTTTAAGACTTGGTAAACTACATTAAATTGAAACACTGTCAGAATTCAATTACGTTAATTAACAGCGCTTCTATAATGGTAATGGGAAACTCTAATAGGGCAATGCAATTAGTATCACAACAAAGCACGACGTGCCATTGCAAGACATGCCATCACAGCAGTCTATGTCAAAACTGGCATGCCAAATGAGGCTGCCTAGAGTCAATGACCTGTTATATTTATAATCGTTTAGAAACATATGGATACCCTCGGTATTAGATATATAACTTTCAATCACATGCAAATGCCATGCACCATATCCCGGTTATTTCCTATGCTGTTGCTTCTTAACACCCATGGGAAATATTTAGGTTCACATTCCATTCATCAAAAAGGATAATGCTCATCAGAATTCTAGTGGAATCACTGAAGTCCATAGATAGGAGTTGCAAAAGCCATATATTAATAGTACTAAATACCTTCGATACCGAGGCAGTCCAGTTATATTTTACATGTTGAGAAGCATACGACTTACAAGATGGCTAGCAGTGCACAATGCAGCCTCCTAATTTCTTATCTATGGGATTCCCATTGTACCCACACGCTGCTTACGTATTGCCTGCACCTCACAGCATGACCATAGATAGTGATTAGACACAATGTACAAAAGCAATGTAATGCAATATAAGGGGAATAACTACATACACTATGTTTATCCACTTAAGGGAGCGCATATTGCTGGGAAGCCGATTTGTTGTACTACAGATAATTACTAGTACATACTATTTGGAAAAATTATTGAAAATGATATGGCAGGAGAAATATGACTCAGCAAATCCTCAGTGCCATTGGGATATTCGTCATAGGCGTAGAAATATCAAAACAGACTGGAAATAGGGGACTCGATGACTTGCTACATGAGCTAAAAAGGTACTTACCTATACCATATCAGAAATAGTAAGCCTTGACATGACGTCCAGTCTGGTTTCGTGTCACAGACCCCCGATCAAGATCTCCAAGATGGTAATGGCAGGTTGCCTGTACCAACACATACATTGCCACTCAACCTTCTAACCCTGATGCCCCCTGTCCCCCTCCCCTGCCCCTTGGTTCCTGCCCCAACCCCCCACCTGCTCGTTATCAGCTGCCTCACCCCTCCTGCCCTCTGTGATCTGTAGACCCCTGCCGCCCACGCCCCTGCCTGCCTGCTTGTACTTCTAGGACGTTGGAGAGGGAAGTCTAAGTATAATGCATGTTTGGACGTCATTACTGAGGTTCTTTTGTGCTGCTGTATCCACTCACTAATCCTTTTCTCTCATATCACCCTGCAAAAAGGCTTTATAATCAAGGTTTCGGTCGAATACTGGCTTCTCCAGAATATAATATCATGTGCTATACCACACCCACCAGTAGTGCCTAATAAGATTAGTCTAATATATAGGGGGGACTATAGCTCTTATGCACAGCATGTGTTTTGTGTGGAGAGCCTCACATGTTTATAGTATGTGCTATACGGGATAATTCATGGGACTGGTTTTGGGACAACCCCTGACATGTGAAGTAGCTTTATTAGGTCCTTTCATAGTACGTATGGATTCTTGAGCCATGACCTCATACTTTATATGGCAGGTGATATACTAAAGGACCAGTATCTAGTAGGGTGTAGGAATGGATAGCACAAGGTCAAAATGGGGAAGGAGATATAGGGGAAGGATGGAGAGTGATGCATGGACGCAGGGGGATGTTTAACATGTTCAGGTGGCACTGTTAGGTGATGTATACATGGGGATGGGCGATCAGCAGGAACCACAGTCTTTAACTGATAAGCAGCTTGGTTAAACTGGTAGTATATAACTATATATACCACAAGGTATGACAGACCTAGACGCCCATCATCTGTATACCCTAGATGGTCTTACTGTACCATGGGTTTGGCCATAGAGGGTAGCCCCATCTAGCTAGTAACATGTAAACTGCTTAGTCCACTATCATCTTTAGACTTCAGATATGGCCAGATACATGGTATAGTACGGCCATCTAGTGTACATATAAAGATGATGTCCGTCTAGCTCACAGTTTAACTAGGCTGGTTAGTTTAAGCCTGTGACGGGAAGAAAGTCGGTCAGTATATGGTACATTCCTTTTGTACCAGATGTCCTCTAATAATTATTAGAGCTGCTATTTAGAAAATGTACATCATCTTGTAAGCATGGATCATTATTGTCCCCTAGGTGCAAAAGGGTAGTTGCTAATACTCGATATTATATTCTGGTTAACACCCTTTTCCACTATGAGGAAGGTACTGCCAATGTGTACACAGTGCACAATGCTGAGACTCCGAGCGTAAGCTGATAGTTCCTTGAAAGCACATCATACACAATCTGATCCGAAGTCATGAGTTTAGGGTCTCTCCAATGCCTTTCTGGTTCTTGGGAAGAAAGGCTGTAATCACTAATCCCTTGCGCTGTGACTGTTTGATTACTCATGTGGGTTAATGCCCTCGCCTTTGTCGTCCTCTATAAAAAGAAAAAAATATCACATGATCAGGGAGAACCAGATGTTATTTTGGGAATTTAATGAAAAATTGAATTCATGAGATGATGAGATAGAAGTATAAGAAGCTTAGACAGTCCTGCGCCTAATCAGCTATGCAAACCCTGCCAATTTATAACAGTGAAATAGCAATTAATGTGGAGAAAGGAGATTAGATCTATAGGTTTAGGACTGGTAAATATGTTGATGTTTGTAGAGTGCGATAGGAAAGGTAGGTGGATGATGTGAACCCCTGAGGCTGAGGTCAAAGAGGCAGGCTAAGTGATGAGTGATATAGCGTCACAGCGCACACACTATATGATATATGTTTATAAATAAAATATATATGGGTGCTATGGTGAGATTTATATCATGTCGGTTTGATACAATACTCCTGTGTACGGCTGTACTATGTGAATAACTCCATGTGCAATAGAAGGAGCCACGTCCCATTCTAAGATATTCAATAACGAATATTTTGTGACACGATTTATAATCAATTTCATGATAACGAATATTAAATAGGTAACCACTGAACTGTCCAACCTATGCATGTATCTATACTTGAATTGTTTTTTGACATTCGATATGGATCTGGCCATGACCTTTGTTAGCTATGGAATAAGGTTACTCAAGTAGGATTAAGGGTAGACGCCGATCTTAACGGTTCTGTGAGATTTAGGTCAGCTTCACGAATTCATACCAACAGGCGGTCCTCAAAGCTAAGTCCCGTTTTATTAAATCTCAGTATAAGACTCAAATTTAAAAAACCTTTTGTCGAGTCTTAGTCTCTTAATTTCTAGTAAATACTTTCAGCGTCGGGGGTACTCATGTAATCCATGGATGTGATAATCCAAGTAAAAATAACTTAATGCTCTAAAAGCACAGACACAATCACCAATGACTGGGGATGAGAGGGCGTCTGTAATACTAGTAGGACAACAGGGGAATTCCCATTTCTGGGATAGACTGTTTTAATTTGGGTAAGACAGTTAATTCAGTGAGATATAGCCTCGTTATTTAGCCACACAACTCTGTAGCTGGCACGGTTTAGTGTGTTCTGCACTACTTTACTCAGGATATATAGATATATGTGCGACACTATGGGGGTATTTGTCTAATTCACTTGCCCTGCTTCCCCAATAAAAGCAGGTAAATGTAGTCTGTATAGCCCGCAGACAGGCCCAAATGTGCCATTATTCCATCAACATGTTCTACAGATGTACATGGCTTTACTTTGGCAGTTTGTCTGCAAGGTGTACACAGCATTGCCGGTTCATCTGACGACATGAACATAAAGGCACCATGTCGTCCTTAGGACCGACTTAGTACGGCATGCTTAGCATCACTAAATCTTAATTTCCTTAGCAGTACTGCACACCTTGTTAACATCCTAATGAATATATTATAGTTGTCTTTCTTTCCAATAAGAACCAGCAAACTCCACATATCAATTAGGACATAGAAACAGGTAGGCCTATAGTTATGATGCTGGAAATCTGCATTTCGGATTTAGCAAGCTTTACTTGGATATCATATAAAGATAGTGTTATACCCAGTGCATGTCATTCTCGGTGCCCTTTCCCTTGCTACAGTCCTTTAGCACGATTCCCCCTGTGGAGTGAACTCTAGGTATGGCGTAGAGAGGTGTGTCTTGTAGTGTTATACAGTCTGGCTCCAACAGTACCCAGAGGAGGCCCCAGCAATGGCCACTGTGTAGAGAAGTAAGATGGAGAATATAGCTAAGTGTATCTGGCATGGGATGGGTGAGGGAGGTAGCAGTACGAGTTAGTGGGGAGGGGGGGAGGGGTGAAGAGGCTGAGGCGAAAAGAAATCCAAAAGAAATCAGTGTTTCAGATAACATGGTTTGAAAGTCTGATCTAAGAAGGATATTCTTGTTTAATTCTTGAATAATAATACGCGTGAAACATCACAATGACCTGTGCATCATTGCGCTGAGTGAGAAGACACCAAAACGCACCTGACGGTTGATTTTCTTATTGAATTTAGGAAAATAGTTTTGCAGCCTACGTTGAACATGAGCTATCTAGAGCGGGGGGAGGGGGTCAGAGAGGAGGAAGCAGGGGTCTCCCATCTCAGTGCCCACCTACAGGAGTTTGCCATTAAGGGGCTGTGCATGTACAGCCTGTATTAGCAGGGAAATGTCCAGTTAGACCCGCTCCCCTACCACCCACAGACCAGTCCCTAAAGGGCTCTTACTCCCAGGAACCTACGTCTGAAGGGTTTATTTAGGAGTTAGGCCTCTCGTGTCGCCTTGACTAAACATGCACTTGGAGCAGAGCAAGGACTTTGCTCTGTGACAGACACACCCAAGGTGACCCTACTTGTCTTTATGTGTCCTTAGAAATAATATGGGAGTCAATATGGTCCCATTTGCAAATACTTATCGGGCCTACTTATCAATCGGAATGTTATTTTGAAATGAATCAAATCATGATAGTTTATAAACGATTAAACGATGCGCTGAGGTATCAACTGATACGATTATTTTCCAAACCTCTCCTTTCAACATAAGCACAGTATTTTATGGTTGACACACACGCAGTAGGCTTAAGTACATTTCTAGGTTATTCTTCCGATGGGTAATGTGTCAATGTTCTTGATACAGCCATTATCGCTAGGTCCTTTACAATTGTGTGTTATGTTTTCTTCAGCAAGGTAACTAATAAAACATGTACTTGTTATAACACAACTATATTACCGATTTTCTTCATAATCATGTAAATATTAATTGGGTACAATGTGGTGTAGAATGCATGCCATAGCCACTGCGATAAACCTACCAAGGAGACCGAGATTTTATATAGATTTACTCCCTTTTAGGGGTAATATCTCATGATGTAATTTTCTGATGGGATTATCTACATTGTGCATCGGAAGTCCTATTTTATTTGTCATTGTACCCATAATGTACACTATAGCCCCAGTTTAGGGCTCTATAGGTTCTTAGTGCGTGTGTACACGTGCAGATTTAGCCAATAAAGCAGGATAGTGCGTCTACAGACGTGAAGCAGGATAGTGTGTCTACAGAAGTGAGGCACGAGGAATTTAGTGAGGTGATATTTAGTTGAGGTTGTTCGTGATCTCAAGTCCCAAATGCTCACTGCCACTTCAGCAATGTTGAGTTGGATCGGAGCATGGACAAGTACCCAGCGCCCCATAACAGTGGAGCCGCAAACGCATCGCCTGGACATTGGTAGTTTAAAAAAAGGTTAGCCTATAGATGCTTCAGTGAGGTATGGTGCTTCTACATATCATATCTTCTCAACTTTAGAAAACAAAGATTCTATTAGTTTCTCTCTCGTATAAGTATGCTATGAAGCTACAATTGACTTTCACACCAATGGGTCAGCTTTTACTAAAACAGAACACTGGGATCTGTAGATGACACTGATCAAAAACTCTCATATTGACAGCCTTTCTTATAAGGTACCATCACCAGCTTCTGTTGCCCTTTTTACTTGTAACTTACATAAACTGACATAAACTAGCAGACTAGCTATAACTGGTGAGCTTATAAATGCATATAGATCTGCTTACTCAAACGTGTATTTCACTAGGACATTCTATTGCGTTTTCCTCTAGGAGTTATCTTTGGGTGCCCTTGATAACAATTGTATTTCATATGAGTTCTTACTAAACATGGAGGATAACGATTATCGTAAGCCAGTTACAAGCGATTGTTGCATTTCCGTTCTCTTGGAAATGCCTTTAAATTGGATACATGTAGTTTGATCCAGGCTTTCTCATGGCAAATAAGCCTCTGATGTTATGCGTGAAAATCCCCCCTTTTATACACTTACAAATGTATAATACGCAACTCTATGGATATGCATGGCTTCCCAGCATTGTCCCAGAATGAGAGAAAATAATAAAGACACCCTAAACAATCCCATTGGTGATAATTATGTATGAGGAAATGTCAAAACAGACCTCTCTCAGATTCCTGCCACCCAATTACACCCCATGCCAATAGGTTGTGTGACAGGGTGCTAAGAAGCCTCATGATTGGTTGTCTCACACAGGCCTAGAGGTATGTTCCTCATCCTCCAGGCTCTCCTGCTGGCATGTAGATTATAACACTGCACTATGACCACTTTGCTGGGGATTCCCTACGGAAATGACAATGGACCATTGCAGCCATGTCCCATACTGTTTCATAAACTGAGCTTGAACTTCCTGAAATTAATCTGCATTGTGTTGATAACAGAAACAAAATGACAATGGTGGCATCAGGATCTCCTCTACCTCTGTGTGAGGAGCCTGAGGAGGACTAGTCTCTCATTACAGGGGTCATTAGAATGTCTAATTAGTAGCAGGCAATGAGGCATCACCATGAGGACCCGTGAAGGAGCCTTAATTGAAGTGTATTGCGGCCTGCTTAGAGACTATCAGCGCTGTTAGAACAGAGGACTGACTAGTGGTTCGTTTCTGCTGCAGCTATCGGGGAGTAGCTGATGATACTATACATTTACATGGTGATGCTCTCCTGCCCTGATACTCACACTTCAAGCAGCTAGTGGTATGACCCCCCGGACGACACCATTGCTCAATAATTCCCGGGCCATATATATGGGTTTGCGCAGGAAGGGGGGGGGGTCTATAGGGGGACAAAATGGCAACTTATAGATAATTTACTGTTACAATCCTATATGGAGTGTTCTGTTTTAAGTGTGTATTTGCTGTGTAATTACCTAAGTGTTTGGTGTACATCAATAAAGCTAATACAGATAGCAATAAGGACCAGTAGTGCAAAGCCAAAGTTTGAAAGTGTGAGCAGTTGAGTGAGCTACATGAATTGGCAATAAATCATACCATTCTAATTAATCTTCAGCGCTTTGCTATCAACAGTCAATTTATGAATCATTACATGAGGTTATTCAACTTCAATCAATTCTGAGGCAGTATTTATTCAGAGCTTGCAGTAGATAGTATTGGCCTCAAGGTTGCGTATCTGAAGATCGTATGAACATCTCTTGGCATTTCTTACAGGTCACTTCCAACCTATAATCAATGCCAAAACCAAAGTGATTGACCATGCCATATCGAAACTACAGCTTTCCACAAAATGTGAATATTTACACATTGAAAATGATAGTGTTTTGTCATAATGACATGGCTTTTCCTGAGAAGGATCACCCTCAGAAAAGTGAGAGTCATTGTCGCTAAAACTACCCTCGCCTGAGGGTCAGGCAGTTTCGCTAAAACTACCCTCACCTGAGAGTCAGGCAGTGCCTGACCCTCAGGCGAGGGTAGTTTTAGCGACAATCAATGACTCTCACTTTTCTGTGTGTGATGTATAGACTCTCTACTAGACCCCTGCACCAGACCTAGTCATGAGTTGGGATTTATCCATCCTGCAATGTATTAAACTAACAGAATGGTTTACCATTGCATCTCTATGATAAATTTGAAAATTAGTATCCAACCCCTCTTCCAGATGGAACATTCCAAACTATTGCCATGGACCATTGACCATCTCATCAATAGGCCTTGCTCACGCTTGTCTGGTTAGCTTCGTCGGTATCCTAATCAGGGTTGATGGTTCTCACCTGTCTTAGGTAACAACAAAAACATGTCTAGAATGGGCCCTAAACCAACATACACCAGGGGCAGTTAGTGAGTTTCTTAAGATTCTGAAAAGGTCCAGATGGGGGAGATAGTGAGTTTCTAGAGGTTGTGGACGTGTCTACAGGGTTCGGCCACTAGTTGCAGGCCTGAGTGTGAATTCTAACCAGCATACACTTTGTTGACAATGATATAAGTTTACTATTTCAATGATATGTTTTGCTCACACATCAAAATGAAATTATAGTCTTAGATGAGTGTGTACACAACTGTACGTGACTGTAAAGTGCATAGGCCCTCATGACTGTACATGTCGAGAGATTTTGTGGAAGTTCGAGATCGTTAGTTTTGTTCCAAAATAGGTATAGGAGCAGAAGTAAAACCCATTATCAGGGATCCTGGATGCCACTTGTACTTGGACCCTCAAAAAATAAACCTATGATCTAGTGATTTTGTGAATAGTTCATATTCCTAGAAACATCAAAGTTCAGTAGGAAACAGGCCTAGGGTGATCAACAACACATCATAATCACACGACCAATATGCCCCTTGCATACATAATGGGAATCGATTCAGAATTATAACGAATTTCACTTGTGGGGAACAAAAACCTTTAACCTGCACTGCGCAAGAACTGTTGAATGGGAAAATTCGATAGAAAGGTGCTTTGTAGGGTGAGATCTGATGAGGGGTAAAATCTGCTCCGGGAACGAAGGGGAGTTCCCATTCACAGCCTCACATCCACAGGCACCTCGGGAAAAAGAATAAAAAAAGGGAAAGCCTGCCTTTCATCCACCTTGCAACCATCCAACCGGAAATATCAGACTTAATTGGAACGTATTGAAGATTAATTCACTCACGAACTGCATGAATCTGGGTGCAGTGGGCCTGGGAATCTTTAGAAAAAGATTCCCATATGGAATAATTTCCACAAATTGTGTAAGTACTTGGTTGTTATTAGAAAAGGCACTCTCCAGGAAATCGATCAGGTGTCGTATAGATTTCTATATTCTATGCTACTATGAATATCTATAGGTACACACGTGGAACCGTCCTTTTACCATAGCACTGTATAGATGGACACTCAATGTTGTCTGCCATTTTGTTTGTTGCTAAAATGTTGCTGGTCTCTGCAAACTACTTTTTTTTAGTAATGTTCCAACTTCTAGGAACCGGTGCATACTACTGGCGACATAAGTTCACTTGTCTGCCACCAGCATAGGGCTGCCATTAACCAGTTACAACCCTATAGATATGACACACTATAGGTGGGATATTGCTTTTTCCCTCGGTGATGCTTCCGCACAATCATTGATCTCGGTCCTGAGTTGAATGTGGCCCTCGCGCCCAAGGGCTCGGGCTGAACTTCCCCAATGCCTCTCCGGGCCTACCCAGATAATGGAGTGGCTAATGGAAAACAGCTGAAGAAAACTCATGTGTCTAAGGGGCATCTAGGACTCCCTGTTATGATGTCGTTTTGCCCTACAATGGTCTTTGATATATCATCTTGGTGATGACAATGATTGGGCAACACCAGCTTTGGTGAGCTTGTCATCTATCAGGCGTCATCTATCTAAGAAACCACTGCTGTTCAGCATACATGCATCAATGAAACTAGCATTCTAGAGACACTGCCATATATGAGTATTCTGCAGAACTTTTTTTCCCGGAAGAAACCCCATGCCCAAATGGCTCCAGGTACGAGTCTATATCAGAATATTGTTGGAGATGATTCTTTGTTACTTCGGTCTCACGCCCACGCCCACCCCCTGTCTGTACCAGTTCAGGATAGCAATCAATATTTCCTCTCACAGTTGCTGGAAGCAAGGGAAAAGACACATAGGAAGGAGGAAGAAACTCTTCCGGGGCAATCACAAAAGGGTCTGGGGAGGCCCTAAGGGTCTGGGAATGAGTGTTCAGTAGGTGTGAACCTGACTTCCACCATTGCTAAAGGATGCCCATCAGTCCATAGAGGAATGTTACCAGATTTCTTTTGGATATTTACAACTCAAATACATTTAGATGTTAGCGAAATGTTCAAATCTAGATACAGTTATTAACTAACTACGCTTATCAATTGAATGGTTTCGATTATCACTAGCCCAGCGCATACTTCTTTCGTATAACCCAAAGATTGAGATGGACGTCTAGGTAGGAAAGTAAGGCTGAGATTACAACAGTGACCTGGGTGGTTATGGACTTGGCCTCCTTCTGCTGGCCATGATTGATGTGACCAGAGCTTCAGGTGTCTTCTGACCTGGAGATAGCCTCCTCATGGTCCACACTGATTGGTGGCACCCTGATGGGCTCTGAGACAAGATTTATAATATAAGGGTCTGTCACTGATTGCCTAGGGCACTGTTATGAAGGAAACTGTATGCTTACAAGCTTTTCTAGAATTGGACAAAATTTACACAAGGTCGGCTTCACAGGGGGAAAAAGTATAGACATAGAGCATTTACATAACAGCGTTATAGTCAAGTGAACAGTTATCCAAGAATATGTATGTTTAATTGCAATAAACCCATAGAAAAATAGTCTGCCTTGCCTTAGCTTGCACGATTCTTAGGCATATTATCAGATATTCCTATTTAGTATGGGTATACATACAGTATGCATTTCATCCCCATTCTCTGTTGAGGAAGCATACAGGCGTGTCCATACAGTGAATATAAAGAGTTGAACGGGCTAACAATATGAATACATACCTGTCACAGTTAGATGTGCTTCGTTTCTAACATAACAGGAAGCACAACCCCTTTTAGGAAATGTCAAAGAGTAGTGTACAGCACCATATTGACATTAGAACTGTCTCCATAACCACCAGGGCGAGCAGCATGTCTATGGTGGACAGTTAACCCTACCTCAATATACAGTGCCGACCTGCCATTGGTCCAGACAGACAGTTCATGTGGTGATATTTTTCTCTCACCTGTAGAAAGGGTTAGGAACAGATATCAATGAATTATCCATATTCAAAGCAATATTCTATAAATCATCTCTATTTTTGTCGAGCAATGGGTTGTTTCAAACAAATATCCAGTGGAATATCACGAGAATAATATTTCCTTCTTATTGTAGCCTAGTTGGTAGATGAGCACAGCACTCCATAACCTGCAGCTTCCAACGAGTTGCTTTTAAAGTTGGAAGGATGCATTCTGTTTGTTGTTTTAACATTTGTAACTGCTTTCAGTGGTTCTATGATTGTATTGTCACTCCTGATATAAGATCTCCATAGTGAATGACAGTCCTGCCAGAAAATGTCAATATGCATAATCAAATATATAGTCTCTCTGTTGACTGTTCAGTGTTTCTGAACGGTATGTAGGAAAACTAAGGCAACACGACCAGTAATTCATGCAAATTGTGCACTACTATAATCAATAGTAATTCATCATTATGTGGCATTTACGGGGGATAGGGACCTTATTGTAGGGACAGTAAGGACCATTTTCGCAGATCACTTCACACATTTTATCAGTTCAGTCGGGGGTAGATTATTGCTCGATGTGCCTTTGCAATTCCTTTGATGCCTTCGCAATTCCTTTGGTACCTTTGAAACTCCATTGGTGCCTTTGCAATTCCATTGGTACCTTTGCAATTCCATCTCTGCCTATGCAATTCAAATGGTACCTATGCAATTCCATTGGTGCCTATGCAATTTCATTGGTGTCTATGCAATTAGTTTGATAACGGGTATGCGTATTCAGGCGGGAGTGACTGATATGTTGTATTACAAGCGGGAAAAGATGGAGAAAGACAATGTTCACTTTGGGAAATGCCCATCCGACATTGTAGGAAATCAGAACACCACCAATTGGGACAACCTTGAATCTTCTGAGCTATATTATTACAACTACACAACGAATTTAACTGTTGTCCATTATCCCTCTTTTAGCCAATTTCTATTCTCTTGGATCGTGAATGCACCATTTTGTTAAATCTCTCTTTCAAATTGGAGCAGCTCAAAGCTGGCGGGGCTTGAGTCAATTCCCTGTGCAAATATCATTTTTTAAAGCTACATCGTGCCACTAGATGGCAATACCAGATCCAATCGCTCTTACATCTCTGTCAATTCACATTGATAATTCCCTGTTTTAATTTAAGGATTGTTATATTCATGGACATTTTTCCCTTACTGCACCGCCTCGGTCGCCTTGTTGTAGGACTATTAATCAGAAAGACATTACATGTACCAAATCATGTAGCACATATGACTTTGAACCCAGGACCCCATGGTTACAAGGTGTGTCATAATTTAGCCAAATGAAAGGGTTCTCTCATGATCCACATCACCCCAATATGGTGAAATATCTTTGTAAGACAAGGTCAAATTCGATGTAGCTAGCACTGAAGATTACATCTGTCCCTAGCACATACATGGTCGCATTACTCTTGGCTTATCTACTTTGAGAATCTAGGGAAAACTCCTAAATTCTCTCTGATATAATCTTGTATGTTCTCCCTCTCATACACATCATTTATTATTCATGAAACTGCCCTATGCTATGCGTTAAAATTATAGAGGCTAGGGGAGGGCAAAGCCGTATCATTCATTTACATGTTCAATTACTGTTTTATTCGTTTTACAGAAATCTTGACTAGTTTTCCTCACCTTGTATCTTAGAGGAATATTTTACATTTACATAGTGAAAAAGAGAGAATGGTACAGTGTAGCAATATTGGCCCACACCAGCATTGTGAATAGACCTAATAGCACACAGGGCTGTCCCACACTGCAAGCATGATGAAATGGAGGGGTTATCTCAGTGCTTTTGGCTTTTGGTCCAGGCATCAACCATGATTGGGCGCTTGGCAATAAAGACTGGAAAAGCTATAGAGAGATGAAAAGATCTTCTCAACAAAGCCAGTATTTTATTCTGACCAAGCACCAGTGACAGTCCAATTCCCACTGTGCTGAGTATTGGCAATCCTAGATTTATTCCTTTTCTATAATACACATCCCTTTGCCAACAACTGACTCATAAATCACCAGTATGGACATATTTTGGTGAAATCTGTGATTGAATGGGGATATGAGACTTGATAATATTGTCGATAAAGTCTTTCTGAGTTTTAAGTCATCAGAATCGGCTAAATTCAAGATCATCGTATTGATAGTCTGCAGCGTTGCCAATCCTGAATACAATCTGCCTAGATATTACCATTTCTCAATTTTAAGAGCTTAGGTAACATTCCTATATGAAGGCCGAAATGAGAGGCAAAATGGCCTGTGCTGGTTATGTGGATTTCTGCAACCTATTCAACTCGATGCACCATGTACATTACTTCTAAAGCCAGGAATAGTTGGGTCTCTACTTTTCTGGCAAGCCCAGGTACCTTAAACATAGAAGACAGTCCAATTCCCGATCCACTGGATACAGGTGAGATGTGTCAGACCCAAATGTAATATAACATTATCAATGGAATGACAATACTATGATTGATGGGGAATAAAAGGCTGGGGCTCTCTTTTGGACATTATCATTTGAGGAACCACCTTCTTGTCCCATTTCCAATTTCCTTCTCTGGGAGGCTGATAATTAGTCTTGTGGGAATGGGGGCAGCTGTAGTACACACCTATGGACTGGGGAGGTATTGGGAATGTAGTGGATTGCATGGGGCTGTGGTTACTGGATGCAGATTACAGCAATGTGGAGTGCTGAAATAATCTCAAACTGAAATGGTGGATAGAGAGATCGAGACTGTGATCACAAGAATGTCAACAACAGAGCATGTTACACCTGGCACAAGCTCGTTCATACACTCCCTTTTCTTCCATCCTGAGTTAGGGAGTTTTTTTTTTCAGCAACGAGAGGATTCTAAATTTGTAGGGTTAAAATTGAGCGCAGCGGACCACCTTTAACATAAAAATGACATTGATAACAGAATGGTTCGAATCGGGGATCGGGGGCAAATGGCGGCTTTGACACAAAATGAATTTATGTCGTTTTGCATCCAAATGTTAATGGTAAGGTCTAGACTTTATATACCAGCAACATGGCCTCGGGGTTGAATAACAACCAACTACACTGCTGGAACATGACGTGCTGGAGCTGCAGTAGAAAAGCATCTCTCAGGTTACTGTACATATCATTGTTCTATGACACACATACTACAAAGCTACAACTGGGGAGTAGGCATTCTGAACAAGGGGTAGCCAGGGACAAGGTAGTCATGTCAGAAATCAGTAGTTAGACGTGTACGCGTCCTATTTCCACCAGTTGCACCTCCACTTCCAATGTCATCTCAGCAGGAAGGATTAACAATAAAGAGTAATCAATTCTATATTTGGGAACTCAGAATACTTTTTCTTTTTTGGCCAGGCAATCGCAAGCAACAGACATATCTGCATTCGTATTGTATCCAGGAGCCCTTTGAACTCAGAATTCAAATCCATATTTTGTTCCCCCAGTGATTACGTGTTCAAAGTTGCTGTAGTAATGTAATATTGTAGGTTATTTCCAACATGGGTCTATAGGGTTACCCAATCAGTTGAAACCGGAGATCCGATATGTTGAAGCAAGTTGAAGCGAATGACACATTTTGAAATTGGATACCTTAGGCCAAGAAGGAAAAACTTGTCGTGTTCATGTAATTTGTCAAAAGAAAATCGGGATGGCGTTGACCTTTAGCTTGTTTTAAATGTTCCTAGGATATTGGGATCATATTATCTTAAATGGAACATAAACGTTCATAATCGTTCTGAGTAAAATAATCAACATTTGTAATATTTAAGCTTTCAAACACCAATAATTATTATTCCATGTGCTGAAATGATAAATAGCATAGGGCATTAAAAGTAATTACCAATACCAATACTTCTTACAATGATTATTCAAGCATACTATTTCTAAGAAAGCTAATAGCTAACGGGAAACTGATACAAGGTAAAATCATAAATTCCTCGCAATCAACGAGCAACATTCATCAGAACATTCATAGACCTTTGCAAACAACAGTTGACCTTTTATATCCTTCATATTAAGGGACACAATATAAAATACATCATTTGAAATATAAAGATCAACCTGGTAGGTCCTATTACATTGCATGTATCTCTAGCCCGAAAGGGGAAATATCAATCTCCATCGGATCCACCCAAAGATGAAAATTACTTTTTACTACTTGTGTGTGATAACTACATATTATCCCGCAAACACCGTTTTGTTTTGTTAGGTTACAATGCAGGCGAGAAATCAGCTACCGGCCAGTAATGGTTTAGGGTATTCATTGTATAATGGTTTACATTACATTGATAAAATCCCGTGGTCATTTGAAGGCTAGAGGCGAAATAAGGCTACTTTACTACCCTCCACGATTTAAAGCATAATGGGTACTGTCCACTGGGGAACTTCGGCCTATTGAGCCCATACATTTCCTATATACTTCAGCCACCGTCCACTAGGCTCCGATTGACCGGTGGACGGTGGCCATAAGAGCATGGCACCTACACATACAACTACTTTGCATTTTGTAAGTACTCGAAATGCACAGGCTCACACAACCACAGGTTTTAACAAGACATCAGCTGGGCGAGTGATATGGCTATATAGGGTATCATGGGAAGGTGTGCAACTACAAGTCCACGGTCAAGTATGGACGTGACAAAGACGTGACCTAGACTCTACCTACCACTAGTGTACACAATATGCACTAGATGGTGTTACGGCATGCCCTAGTGACTGCTGTGCACACTAGTGGTATGTAGAGCCCATTTGTCACGTCCATACTTGACCGTGGACTTGTAGTTGCACACCTTCCCATGATACCCTATATAGCCATATCACTCGCCCAGCTGATGTCTTGTTAAAACCTGTGCACACAACTGACACCTACTGCCAGGCAGTGCTTTCTGTGTGTCATGCTAACGCGTTGTGCCCCAAGGCCGATACAGAATAAAAGGCATGAGTGGGAATAAAATGACATCATCTATTTCTTACTCTCCTCAATATCAACCTAATATATTATACAACATTGACATTTTTGAATGTCATCATTATTCACAACACGCTTGTGATTTATTTGATAAGAATAGGTCATTTTTCAGTGTAGACTCCATGGTTTCATTTGTCCCCGTACGAAGCCACATTCATCTCATAACGTCTGCTTTGAGAATCTGCAGTAAACCCTAAAATTTAAGTCACTAATTGCCACCGTACACTGGGCTATAATTGGTCATATAGGAAATGTCTGGGCTTTATCGGCCGAGGTTGCTCAGTGGACAGTAGCCATTGGGCATGATCCGGCACGTTTTCCCCATTCGTATATTAATTTCATGGTTCATAAAAATTATATTTTGTTCTGTATCTTCTTTAGTATGTTTAGTGGACTGAGCACAATTTTATTGTGATCACGCTTATGCATTCACTGTTTTTGTAAGCCCAGTTTTGCTTTACTTGGAAGTTATCTATCATGAACACTGTTTACATGTAATAGAAGTCTCATAAATCTGAACCTTATATGATAATGAACAAGCTCCCACTGAAGAATATATGTTGAAACGTTTGGGTGTTGTAATGACCAAAAGGTTCTGATTTTGGAGAAAATGGTGTTTAAATCTTCCAAAACAGGTCTTAAAATTCAAACAGCTTAATCACTGGGGATTACCGAGACGAAGAGCTCCGCTAAGAGAAAGAAAATTAAATGATATGGGATCATTATGATAAAGACCTCCTCTCCAATCATGCCGACTCTATTCCAACGCCACCCCCTGTCATCTGAACCAGTGTAAGCCCTCCCAAGAGTGAATGTTATTTCTTGCAATCAGCCAATCGGGAGCGCTATAACATTTGCTTTCGGGCGGGTCCGACAGAGGGATTTGACTTTTTGATGTGATCTATGACTATTCAGGCCTGCATGCTGAGTCGGCCGCACAACTAATAGCGCTGGCAGGTTATTACCATGCCAGAATTTGTCCAGAATATATTTTTCGACTACAGGAATGAGTCATGATTTAGTTTGGTTATTTGCCAGGCAAGTCACTTGGATCATTGGCTCAGGGAAAATTGACTAACTCCCATGGTGGCTGTTGAAGGTTGGGGTTTGAAGATTGGTGGCATAGCCAAGTTTGATTACATTTTCAGCACTTTGTGCTGCCTTTCCAAAGAGGATAAGACATTGTCTTTGTTTAAATCAGAACGGAATCTACCAGTTGCAAACCATTCTTATCTTGCCGTATCTAGCTGCGACCCTACTGAATCGTGTCCCTTTATTGCCCACTAACTGTAGTCCCAGTTAATGATACCATCACACATACATATAAATTAGCTCAAATAGCTACTGCTGAAGCAGCTCCCTGAAATACATTGTGATAATGAACATTAATACATACGCACCCTCAGGAAGTGAGCGTCACTGTCGCCAAGAGCACTCTCACCTGAATGCCAGGCGACAGTGACTCTCACTTTCTTGAGGGTACAGGTTCACCTAGGAAAATGACATTGTGTATGTCGAAAGAATTACGAAGGAGCGGAAAATAAATTACAATAGTAATTCATTTAGCAACTTATTTTATATAATATAGTGACTATGTATTAAGCATTGCATGACAGGTATATATTTCCCTCGTTTTCACTTTTAAATGACGCATATAGAGTTGAGACTTTCGCTGCAGAATAATAGTGCAGCCATCATTATGTATGGACCGCATTGTGCACGGCAGGATTGTTGCAAGCCACAAGCACACTGAAACAGAGGCGTTATCTCATTCTAGACAGCAACGATTATTTTACTCCATCTCCCAACAAATGTTGTGTAGATCATTTTCAGCACCACCAATTATTAATTATGATTGAGTGAGGGAAGGAGATTTGCTATATTTTAATCAATACATCTGTTTTGCGATCTTTCTATTCTATCCAGAATTGGTCCATTTAAGATCTTGTTGAATATCTCGACACCCTTCAACCAATACGGCTATGTAATATTTAATATTTCCGATAAAACATCTTGGTGTGTCCATGTCCTGACTGGGAAATCATTTTAACATTGAGCTGCGATATATTATGCATGAAAGAAGCGAACACATCTGTAATACGTATCATTAATGAGATAACGATAATCAAAGCAAATAACGCGAATATACAGGACTTTTACTTGCAAGACACTATCAATTAAAACCTTAGGTCCAATCCTCTACTGTAGGAGGCTGATAATTAGTCTTGTGGGAATGAGGACAGCTAGAGGAAACACCTATAAGCTGCGGAGACCTTTAGAGTAGCGGATTAGTGAATAAGGGGTGCTTAGCCTAGTGAACAACAAAAGGGCATTCTGAGATTGCAACAATGTTAAGAATATTGTCATTGAACCGTCAAGTTTTAGCCATAAAGTCACATACTTCAGACAATCTTTTATCTCCCTTTCCTACACTCCAAGGATTCCAACCTTTCAAGTTCAAAGCAGGACGTGGGGACTTCAATTTATAGAGGCCTGTTGGTGGTAACCTGTAAATATTTATAGGCACTTGTACTTAAGAGATAAGAGTGAAACAGCGCGGTGCAACGCAATGCATAATTATATAAGGCAGAAGCAGTGAAGGGACCGAAACTGTAGCTGGTACTTTGTAAGGCAAGCCTATTGGATAAACTCAACAGAAACCTGATTTCTCAATCCGAAACCTGGTTTCTGTTGAGTTTACCCAATAGGCTTGTCATAATCTCAGTCACTTAATACATCGCGGTTTCAAAAATTACGAATTATACTGCGAAGGCAGCAATGTCAAAGCTGGTTGCATGGATTTATCAGTTCAGCCTTGCCCTAAAACATACACACTATAACCAGATAACATCTGGTTTGTCTGGTTTGTCACAGCCCAGATGAATGACTCGCTAAGGGCCACCGTCCACTAGGCTCTTACCGCGGAAGTTATATAGGAAATGTCTGGGCTTAGTCGACCGAAGTTCCCCAGTGGACGGTGGCCATAATGTCTCACTACTCCTTTGGCACCCTGGAATATCATTGGAATAACCTGAAGGCGAATGGCACCTTTTTTAAAAGAGAGATAACTCAATTATGTACAAGTTATAGTAAAAGGATTCTCTCAATTATGAAGTCGCGAGAGAAAAGAATTCATGCGCAGGTTGTTAAGGTATTTCCTAGGTATCGTAACTTAATAATAACTTCAAAATGTGTAAAGCAGACTCTATTACTGTGATTATTGTAAATAATACGATATGGTGATATTAATTGTGTTACTATAACTGACATGTCTGCAAAGGAAGGTAGAAATGATTAGGAATAAGACTTCTACTGCTGGTATCCTTTTTTACATTTGATCGCCATTAATCTGGAATGAAGGGCGTTACCTGTAGCGCATTTAATGGCAATCTTTTTCAAAACCCATTTTAAAACTCGACTGATCTGAACAGCTTATATGCTTCATTTATAACATAAGAAACAAAGGCCTACTCCATCAAAAATTATAATCAAGACCCAAGCCCCGTATTGCAGTTAGTATAGCTGCTGTATGGCTTCTGTCGCTAACGACAAAGTGACATTCAGCTGATAAAATAGGAGTTGACCTTTTGATTGTTCCTATCAGAAGAGACAGGACAAAACACCCATCTACGATGTGAAGGTCAGCCCGTGTATATTATACCTTTATACCTATTTAAATGTGTTGTTGGCTAAAAATAGATGCTTGCCTGTCTTTATTAATGTTGGTGTGTCACATGCCATGTATCGAGAAAGTAGGATGGCGGTGGGTGAAGAAGGGGAAAGGTACACAGAGAAAAGAAACAGCGTCAAAAGGGAGTCCAGGTTGCCTCCAGAATGACTCCCCTCTTTAGGGAAGCCCAGGCTGCCTAAGGGAGCCTATGACATTGTGACATTGTGACTCCCTGATCAATCTAGGGGAGCCAGCCGGGGGAGTCACAATGTCATAGTTCCCTGACTTGCCTAAGGGAGTCAAATAAGGACCTGGGCTCACCTAAAGAAGGGAGTTATTCTGGAGGCAACCTGGACTCCCTTTTGACGGTGTTCCTTCTCTCTGTGTAGATGCTATAATACCTATATTATAGGATGTGTAAGTTGATACTTGTTTGGTAACTACCCATGCACTCTGTATATGTAAAAGCGTACTTTTAGGGAAAAAAACAACCACTTTTTTAATTTCAAAATATAGATACAGAGAAGATGCATTAATCTTTTATCTGTACATTGTGATTCTACTGCTGGGAACCAAGCGTCTGTAGTAAAACCCCACAAATCGTATCTCATTAACATAATGCTATATGGGATGCAAATATCAGTGTAGCTGCGAGCACCTGTTTCATTAATATCTGAATCAATTCAACCCTTATTAGTTTAAATACCAGAACAACATCCCTAAATTTGGTGGATCAAATATGGGTACGATGCATAGCATATAGGCCAAGTTATTCAAAACTATGTGAAATTACTTTTATTAGAATTAATCTAGCAGATGTATACATAGGTATGCATACCGCACAAAGTGTATTGGCAATCTGCGCATATTAGTGAATAACGCTCAACACCGCTTTGTATACGGTGGATATATCTAGCATGACTTTGAATAAAATAACTTCCATAATTGCGGGTCAGCTTAGGATATATTCATTTACGTGGCTATACATTTATGTTCTATTGGTAAAGGCCAGTGTTAGTGGTAGCCGACCGGCCAAATGGGTTATAGTATATGACAAAATAAGGTGCAAGATCCAACAAAGCTTAGGTGCATAAATCAAATCGCTTTCTGTAACATCATGCCGCCTACACATATCCAGATTATAGGGCTCACATAAAGAAGAGGAATTGCGCTTAAGGTGTCATAAGCTCACCCAACATAACATACTATCAAGCAACGTTTTCTCTTGGTTAAAAACTGCCTTAGGGCTAAACAGCACATCATGGGTGGGAACACAACATCTGGGTAGAACCTTATCTATTTTCCCCCATTATTTACAGGAGTTTGCATTTAAGCTCACCATCCATCAAAAGTGCGCTGGACGCGATTCCTGGATCAAGTGCTATATTGTATACTATATGTTAGTCCTTTAGATGAGCTGCAAAGATGGCTCCCGGCAGGTATATTCTTCAATCAATGGCAACAGGAAGAGTAACTATTACTTACTGCTAGACAACTGTTAATAAACTCCTACAGTACTGGTGCAGTATCTTAACAATATCCCTAAAACACCAACGGCAATGAGCTTGCTTCAAAGCCACATCAGAGATCCACTCTAATAGGAGGTGGTACATCATTTTTATGTTTATCATGTAATTACAAATCCCTGTCTTCCGACTGTGAATAATGAAGAATCTGTCTAAACCTAATATGTGATGCAATTTGCCGGTGGGAAGATAAAGGGGCGGATTTTGCCAAGTCATAGCATGATTTAAACACTGTGTTAATTATGGACCTGTAGCTCATTAGCTGCTAGTAGAGTCTTACACTTTGTTAGATAAGCTTTATTCCTTATGCTACATTATGGCCACCGTCCACTGGGGAACTTCAGCAGATTAAGCTCATACATTTCCTATATATAACTTCGGCTGATTAGAGCCCAGTGGATGGTGGCTATCAGTAGTCCATAAGTGGCATATATATAGTTCCTTTAGGCTATATTATGTGTGAAAACAGCTTCCTTATTTGCCAATATATCTGCCCAGAACACCAGATGGCTGCATAACATACATAGAATTCTCCTTAGTATAGTACACTGTAAAAAAAAGTCCGTTAAAATAACGGAGATTCACTGGCAACACTGGGTGCCGGACTTCCACCGTTATTTTTACGGTCACCTTTTTTCCCTAAGTCACCGTTATTTTTACAGAACTGTCACCGCTATTTTTAAACAAGAAATCTCCGTTATAATTTTTTTTAACAGTGATTCTCAGTACCGTTAAAAAAACGGTGATTCACTGGCAACACTGGGTGCCGGACTTTCACCGTTATTGTCACGGTCACCGTTTTTCCCAAAGTCACTGTCATTTCTACGGAACTGTGAATCACCTTTATTTTAACAGAATACAAAACATCACGGTATTCTGATTCAGTGCCTAAACAATAATTGTAATGGTATTTTGTGTAATTTAACTGATTTGTCCCAGTGTTATTCAGTTCATTTATCCCCCTATACCTAACTCCATGCTCAATATGGTTCCAAACCCAATTTGGTTCCAATCAGCAATATCATCTTAGTGTCAAGACTTCAGACCTAATCATTAGGAATTAGTCTATGAAAGCCTTATAGAATGCTTCATGACACTTTGTAATACCAGTCCATGAGCAGAAGTCACTCTAGGATGGCTACAGAGCAAACATTACAGCTTTATCTGTATATATATTTCTTATCACCACAAAAATGGTGTTCCTAGCATCCAGGAAAATCTCTTCATGAACCAAACTGCCACCTGGTACCCAGGGGGCCAGGGGGGGTTAGGGGTGTTGGGTCTGCTGTGTAAGGTTGGTGTATTTTTTCAATAACTAGGACCTATACGGAGTTGATTCTATGTGGACAACCTTTCTGGAAATCCACACAGGCCGTACGGCGGCCATTTTGAATTTCCGGCGGGGTGAACACATAGATAATCTATAAATATGGTTATCTCTGCTTCTAATTAACATAGAGACACAAAATTAGATTCAAAATATACATTTTGGAGGTCAAGGAATGCAATGGAACAGTTTTTGAAAAGGTCAGTGGCGGCCATTTCGAATTATTAATGAGATCATCTATAAAATGGGTCTCAATTTTCACTAATATTGTTGTAAATTGTAAATGACACGTTATAGACGTATCATTAGGTTACATTAATATATACATTAGGTATATGAATCAATGATACTATTTCTAGGAAAACTGTTGCAGCCATCTTGAATTTTGACAGGGGTAAGTGACAAAAACAGTTTGTGGTAGCTGCTATATCCTGAAATTACAAGCATTGGCCTTGCACTGATAACTGTACACTGAGACAAACCTTTAGATTTATAGGCTCTATTATGTAATTATGAAGTCATAGTTAATTATTATAAGGGGATGGCTATTTTGAAATTGAAGGATGTTTCTGAGAAGCTAAAAGCATCATCTATTGCTAATATGAAACATCACCATTTAAAACAGTTTAAGTGGTTTTTGTTTGGTCTTGAAGTCCCATTCTGTTTTATATTTTCATGACAGCCTATACTATGGGAGCTTCAAATGATAGATACCCATAACTGATCTAAGAACCATTGCTAGAGAGAGATGGAAAGGTGAAACAATTTATACTGCAGGACAAGGACTGCTTATAATATTCAATCTTTCTGGTCTGAAGAAGTACTTGCGATGTAGCATGACCAATTTTTTTCCAGCAAGAGCAGTTCCTTGAACATCACTTTGTATTTGCAGCTAACCATGGTTTGGAGGTTGGCAGGCCATGAAGACATGGGCATGATCCCAGTGTGGTGGTTTGTGTTTACTCTAATTAAAGAATAACAAGGAACAGCAGTTTCCATGTACGAGAATATAATACACTTTATTCACAATGAAATAGAAGTAGTCACGCTTCTGACAACAATCAGTATAGCAATAGTATACAATCTTATCAGCACTATAGGAAGTTCGCCATCAGTCGGGCCTGCACTGACTGCCCTCTAGAGTAAACAGACGGGTCTTTTATAACCGCCTGCCTTGGTCACGTGGACAGGTCAGGGTGGACTTCCCACCTAAGAGCAGCACACGGTAACCAGGAGAGGACCCGAGTCCTCTTTCAGGAACTGTGTGTGCTAGCTCAGGGCAAAAGTCTAGTATAGAAATAGGCAGATAATATCATACCCCTAGACCTGTTTCATTGAGAAATTTGTGGGCTCTCAGACTTGTCAGAACAGAAATAATTTGCAAGTTCCTAGGACAATTTGTCTGGCCGCTTCATATTTATCATCTGTGTGGTCTTGTGCTTGTTTTGGCAAATTATCTGCAAATTCTGCCAGCAAAGTGCAGTCTACATGTTAGTGTGCTCTCCACATCACTTCCTCTCCAAGATTGTAGATATAATTGCTGTCATCCTTTTTGAAGGGCATGACGGGATGGCAAAAGCTGACATTTCTTTCCCAAAGTGCTTCACCTATTGGATGTGTGGATCATTAATTATGCACCGGATTCATTCTTGACCAACAACTCTTTGATGCACAAACATTTGTTTGTATAATAGATACACTCAACGCCTAGAGATACAGCACTAACACTTGCATGCAGGAGCATCCTAGTGTCAGCCTCCTCATAGTTGGATTATAATTGTGAGACAACCTGTGTATCTGTTTTAGTTACAACCTCGGTCTTCTACTCATTCTTGAATCCATCTGAGAGATAAAACTCTTTAACCCTTTAATGACGAATGCGGCTAAAAGATGACATTTGTCGTCATGATGCACCAATGCAGCCTTGGCAACTAACTCCCTCATGCTACATTGGTGCATCATGCTGCCCCTTCGGGGATGTCTAAACCCCTTAGGGTCGGCATGATGCTTGAATGCAGCCTTGGTGAGTTACTTGCCAGAGCTGCATTCATGCAATATGACAACCAAGGCATGATGCATTAAGGCATTATGGCATGATGCATTAACCCTTTGAGGGCGGCCAAAAATTGATAAATGTAGCTGGGAGGGCGAGAGTTTTTGCAGGAATTTTGCCTAAGGACGAGGCCTTGCTGAATCCCATAGAGTTATGATGACTATAGTCGATGCTCGCCCTGCCATGGCATCAACTATAGTCGATGCTCGCCCAGCCATGGCATCAACTATAGTCGATGCTCACCCAGCCATGGCATCAACTATAGTCGATGCTCGCCCACAAAGGGTTAAGGCATTATGCCGTCCTTAAATGGTCAATGCTTCCCAAACACTTTCTGTACCATGGGGATGTTTTGAGATGTCATCAAAAGTTTCTCGTTTCAACAATGACCATCTTTGTATCATGTGCATAGCAACCATAATGACAACAGCAGTTGGTCTCACATCCTAAAATGATAAATCAGAACTTACTGTAGCAATCAGTGTAGCTTTATTGCCACGTCTCAGTCTGATTTCATCCTTAAAGAGAAAGGGTGGTATTTCTCACATTTCTCACATGCCTCAGACTAATTCCTTTATGTCAACTTCATCTTCACTGGCAAATAACCGAGATAAACTATGAAGTGTGGCTCCTTTGGTCTTCTTCTTGTTTGTGCTGGTTTCAAAGGTGGATAGCTTAGGACAAGCCAGGAAGTTTTTCAAGACAACTCATCAGTGCTGTTATTCAATGCTCTTTGACAGGTGTGATGCACTGTGAGACTTCTGCAAGGGGGGCAGGGGTTCTACCAGAAGCAATGTTTACAAGATCAGATGCCTCTGTCTGAAAGGGATTGATCATGTGATCTTTGACAGCAGACAATGCTTTGCCAATAACCGCTTGATCCCATGCATTTGCTGAACTGCCAGCTTCATGGTGCATTTCTACTGTTGAAGTCATGTGCAGCGCATCCTTCAGTTCACAATTGGCTTTGTGTATAAACGCTTGGTTGTGGCTGCTGGTTTCAGAGTAATGCCACTCAATCCTTAGGATCTCTCCTTCACACCTGCATTATATGTTTGCTCTAGAGGCATGTCTGCTGACACACCATCGTGCCTTCCTGTGAGATTCTCATGTAGAAGAAATCGTTTATGGACTTCAGGTGGCACATCTGGCAACAGTTTCATTTGACTAATGGTAAGAAGACACCATATTTAAATTTGTGGTGTCCTACTATGACAATATATGACAGTGTGAGGGACACAGTTTCTCCAAAAATGATGTTTCTCGGAGACACCAGGACTTAAACCCAGGGCCTCCCACTCCAAAGCGGGTGCTCTACCACTGAGCTACATCCCCTGTTACATCAGATAGACCGTGTCTCACGTTACAGGATCTGTATGGTACAGAGGGGGGCAGGATTACCTGAGTGATACCCACTTGCGGGTTTATCATCAAGGCGCGAGTAATCCAAGCCCATACACTACTCCCACCAGCTTCCATCATCTCCTATGGATTTGGATTTTCCAGGGGGTTACCAACCCTAAGCTTTCTCTCCCTCCTAGAAGGGGCTTTATCAAGCAGTTACAGAGAGTCCCACCCCCGCAGTATAAAGGCACCTAGCACTAGGCATTCTTACCCGCTGGAGACCAAAGGTTCCAATTGGGCTTTATCAAGCAGTTGTTGAGATACCCTGGCTTCCAGCGATGAAAGGTTTCCACACCATACCAATTCAGCGAGCATGCTGACTAGACTCCATGCTTAACTCCAACTACGTGTACTGGGGACCAACTCTTCACAACCTGCTCCTCCAACTACCCAACTGCCAGCGTGTGGCCAATCCGCAAGTAAGAATGCTCCAACCGTATAGTCAACAAAACACTGAGTGCGCGCGGTGTCTGCACCAGTGTGAGGGACACGGTTTCTCCAAAAATGATGTTTCTCGGAGATACCGGAACTCAAACGTGGGCCTCCCACTCCCAAGTGGGTGCTCTACCACTGAGCTACATTCCCTGTCACATCAGATAGACTGTGTCCCAAGTTACTGGATTGGTATGGTACAGAGGGGAGCATGATTACCCGAGTGATACCCCCTTGCGCGTTTATCACCAAGGCATGAGTAATCCGAACCCTCCGGACAGCATATTGCCTGCTTCTGAAAGACACTCCAGCCATTTCCCTTGATGCTGTGTAAGGGAAATGGCTTTTGAGTATTGCTGAAATAAATGCATAATAAAACCTATGAATCTAAAAGTTTGTCTCTCTGTAGAAGAAGAGTTATCAGTGCAATAAGGCAAGTGCATGTGATTCGTGGATATATCAAATCACTGACCCTCCATTAAAATTCAGGATGGCTGCAACAGTTTTCCTAGAAATAGTATCAATGATTCATTTACTTGATATATATTTAAATGTAACCTAATTATATGTCTATTACGCATCAATTACAACTTACAATGATATTAGTGACAATTAAGACCCGTTTTATAGGGAATCTCATTAATAATTCAAAATGGCCGCCACTGACCTTTTCAAAAACTGTTCCATTGCATTCCTTGACCTCCAAAATGTATATTTTGAATCTAATTTTGTGTCTCTATGTTAATTAGAAGCAGAGATAACCATATTTATAGATTATCTATGTGTTCACCCCGCCGGAAATTCAAAATGGCCACCGTACGGCCTGTGTGGATTTCCAGAAAGGTTGTCCACATAGAATCAACTCCGTATAGGTCCTAGTTATTGAAAAAATACACCAACCTTACACAGCAGACCCAACACCCCAACCCCCTAATATGACCTCTTGGCCCCCTGGGTATGGTGTGATAAAACTGAAATCAATTAAACATAGCTTCACCGTAAAATAAACTGTGTTTCACTGTAAAAATGAACGGTGTTTCACTGTATTGGATTACAGATATTCAAAGTAAAATTGATTGATTTTACATTGCCTTACCGTAATCATATGTTATGATGAATCACCGTTAAATTTTACACTGATTCTCCGTATATTCAACGGAATATTTTTACAGTGTATAGCATACTATGACTGTTTATCGGGAGCAGATCAGGTATGGTGTTACCGTACTGTATTCCGGTTTAAATCATCATAGCAGAATCACACCAGGACCTCATTTGATCAGATGCCCATCACCTTAAGCTAAGCAGCCGTATCCTTCTGATATAACCTAATGTCCAACAGAAGAGTTTCATCTCATAAGCCCTTACTAATTCCAGCAATCAATTTAATTCTGGCAAACAAGAGCCCCCCCCCCCTCCCCACCAACCATAGAACAGGACAGGGCTGAATAAGTTTAGGCCTACCATAATTGTCAATATCATACAATAATATACTACACATAATTCCCAAACCGTACCTCTCCTACATAGCCATAGAAAAAGTTACAGAGAAGGCTGGGCCCTGATGGCCACCGTCCACTGGGAAACTTCGGCCGACTAAGCCCAGTGGATGGTGGCTATCATCAGAATTAAAGGGTCTCAAACATTGCCTGTCTATACAATTACAATACAAGCGTGCATTTGCGCCATCATGCATAAACGCTGACACTTAAATCTGGTTATAGTGGGCCCCCTGACCCCCCAACAAAGAGTTCCTATGCCTCTACAATAAGGAATATAGGCCCCGTTATGATAGCGATGTTTTCCAAATTCTTAATGGTTTACTATAATTGCAGTAAGTGTTATCCTTTTGTTTGAAATACGATTGTGGAGTTGACCTTAATTGCCACTCTAATCTGTCGAACTAGGAATGAATGCAATCGGGGTTTTCCCAACCACCATGCTCCTATCAGCAGACTGATCAGTCACCATGTAGGGGCTCACATGTGCTACCACCTGATTTGCATGCGCCCATGAGCACACATTATGACGCTTGTCAATTAAAGCCCTGGCGGAAGGGCTAAGGCAGGTACGTGAGAGGTCGCCGGTACAAACTAGACTAATTTGGATAAAACTTTCAGGAACACATCTAGGCGAATACGTGCCCGAGTACCAACACGAAAACGAGAGAAGGGAGTGCACTGAGTGCATTTTTAAATCAGCTGTCACTGGAGAATATAATGTATTATGGGCCATCGGACTTTTACTGTCACTCGTTTTTATTGATCCCGTAGAATTGTATAGTCTCTCTACTTTGTCCCCTACATCAGGCGGAAAACATAAGTAATATGCAGTAATACATAGGATGAAACTCTAACTTAGATGAACATTGCCTCAAAATTCAGCTTCCTCAGCGAGCATACCCTTTTGGGTGCAATTAATTACATGATATAGTACAATGCACTGTCTATGGTATAGTATAGCTGTCAAAATAATGGCATACTGCTTCAATGGGCACTGCTAACTGGCCAAGATGTCATACGAAGTACTCGGTATCGACTGTTTATATTGAGCCATAGGGGGGCATTCTATGTGATGCATGTGATGCCACTAGACAACCAGCAATAGATGCTCTGGGTATTCTGCAGCTGCAGTTGTCTGTCCCATTTTGATTCTTGGGTGATACTGTGGCGTTAGTACCTTCTATTTCAGTGTATCAAGTCTTACCAACTGTCCGTCTGTGTTTGAGTTAACTGCCTTTCTCTCGGTCTACTTCTCTTTCTGTCTGTTTGCCTATGTGTCTGCGTCTGTGTCTTCTCTGTATGTCCGCCTGTATTCCCATTTGCCACTGCCTGCTTCCTCCTACTTAAAAATGTTTTATTCCTGAAATGGTTTTCAAATTTGCTTCGCGCTGGTCCCCAAAATCTCCGTTTTACTGTATAATTTCCCCACCACTCCTCTCCCTCTCTTTGTCCCCTCATCTGTGTATCACTCTCACTTTGCATATACTTATTTTCATCTTTGCATCCAAAGTACATATCGATAGGTGATCAGAGCTGGTAGTCGCTCCTTGAATCACGGCACATATTGGATAGGTAGCTCCTGTAAATCAGTTTACTAAGCAGGTTGAGCAGTGCAGACCAACACGGGCGGAGCTATACAGTATCTAATATCAAGATACATTATGGGGGGTATTGTCCCATTCACTTTCTCTACTCATCTTAGTTTCATTGTCGCTCCTAATCTGCCTCTCTCGCGTGACGTCATCCAATGTCACCCCACCCCTCACCCCAGCACACACCCCTCCACACATGCTACAGCTGTCGAAGTGCATGTCAGGAAATATATAAGAAATCAAATATACATACAACTGATATAGTCAGGGATGTCCTCCTAGATTGGAATTGAATTAGATTGTTGACATTCATGCATGAATGATAAGATATACAACCGCCGCATTTTATCTGATTTAGAGTAATCCCTACCCTTTTCAATTATAATCCATAAAGTAAATATTGGTGGAGTCGAGCAATTGAGACTGAACATACTTTAAGGGAATGCTTTGACATTACTCTTGGGAGTGGATTCATTCTTATAAATGTACCTGAAATCTAACACGAGGGAAGGCTGTGCCTAATAATTACCTTAGCAGTCCATCTAGCCAGCGTAATAAGATTGCAAGTTACAGTGGTCGATGATTTATTTGCCCAATTGATGGGGGGCAGCAAGTACTAGTGTAGTACCCCTATTTGAATTAAAATAACGCACTGCGCAACGCCAGTAATAATTAATAATTACCTTCCAAATTAGCAGTCTGTAATTTTGATTGCATCTTAGGGGTTTGAGTTGGGGATGGGTTGTCCCGGTCGTGTTAATGGATTTAATCAAGTTTGTGACGAGCGTATTATAATGCCGGTGATGGGCAGATTGTATTTTTCAAACATTTCACAGAACTTTCATATATATAATATACCATTATAAATGTACCAATGTACTCACTCTAATCATATTACATTGGATTTAAATTCAATTATTCAAATGACTGCAATTTTGGAGAACCACACTAATATAACATTATATTCATTAATTCGCGAAATCTAAATTTGGATAGTCATTACCAATACTACTGTCATGGGCATCATCAACATTCTCGCTTAATGCTGACTCGACATTTTTCTTTTTGGGAGAAAAACTAATTTAACATCGTCATACTGTATCTTTATCCTTTTCCTGCCATGAAGAACGGCAGACTTCAGAGGGTAAACGATGAATGTTTATGTTATAGCAAAAATAGTCGAAACTCATTGCAGGGTGTTTTCACAGATTATAAATATGAACATGATACGCATTGTGCTCAAAGTATTGAAACGCGATGACAAAATGTTTTTTGGTTCCTTGAGTGTTGATTGTACAAATGTGTCTCATTAGTGATATAAATAACATAATCTCTATAACTGTATAATTATGCGCTGAACATTGCTATTCAAGTTGCATCTAAGAAAAGAGTGTTGGTTATATTGCACATTTTAGTGCCTGACAATGTATCGTTTTGTTATATCATCATGATCATAATTATGTGAATTGGAATCCAAAGGTTTCTCGTTTCCTTTTGTAATCTTTCTACAAATGGCGGTGGTTCAATTTGCTGCAGTTAAGGGGCTATGCCCTATTGCTGAGTCTTGTTTATTGACATCAATGAAATGCTAACAATATGTTAAGTTGTTGTTTTGCAAATTCGCATATTCAAAGCTCATACTCAACCTTTCTAATCCTTTAAACTACAGTACACAATGCGTTTAAATGATAAATCACACCAGGATATTGACAATGATTTGCTTCCTCGAGGATATAATTACAATGAGGCTTGTATAACTTGTCTGATCCATGCAGCTAGTGAATGCATACATGTATATAGCCGTTGACACATAAATGGACATGATCAGTTCCAGACAAAAGCAAGCATTGTCCCATGCTCAAAGCAACCCTGTTACGGCTAGAACATCCCGCCCAAACTGCCTGCTTGCCATACTACCTACCAAGGGCTCGCTCCTCATGCCGGTCAGGTACCCATCCTTATGTGCTCCATTCTCAGATAGCCCCTCCTTAAACATGGAGAGCACACACACGGTTTGGGATCACTGCCTTTCTCATTGTGGCAGACAATTATGCCTGGGTCCATGCATGCAGTACACGCCCAACAGGAGGTGTGGTCTGAGTGGGGTAGGTGCGGGCCGGGAAGACGGGCTGGAGGACAGGAGGAGATGGAGGGGGAGAGGCAGGGGCGGGAGGGTAGGGGAGACTCAGAAGGGGATTTTGTGAAGAGGGCAGCCCAGAAGATATGAAGATTGTACATATGGAGGGCAATCAAAGGGATATTGAGGGGAAGAGGGAGGTATACAGGGATAGGTGCAGGTGGAGGTAGAAGTCCAATCCCTTGCCTCAACCACCCCCATACCATCAACCCCCCTGTCCCACAGCCCCCAGTTCCAACATTATCTCATTTATCGGAGTATCTCTGTTCAGTGGACAGTGATGTCATCTGATGCCCAATGCTACACTACCATGAAGTCCATATTACGGTGCATTTCGCCCATTTTCAAACTACATAGTATAATCTTCCTATAAAGATAACACAGATAGTTGCCGTCCACTTCTTTGGGTAACCATCTAGTCTTACAACGTATGAATAAAATACAAACTCGCTGCTGGAAATACCCTGAAGCCAGCTGTAGCGCAGTCATGTCGTAGATGGCATTCGTGGTAAGAGGTAAATACTGTGACGTTGCTGCAGGATCAGTTGCTCTCTCTTTCACTCAATCACTCATCCACAGTAAACCGACACATTCATTCAAACTCACAACCACAACTATGAAGCATCCATCACATCCCTCTCGTAGATCCAGTTTACCGGGACATGAAGCGCCACGCCATGGACACCTTCTTGCAATTTAGAATGCATTTTTGAAGAACCTACATTCCTAACCCACATCAATCTCCGACTGACTTAATTTGTGGGAGAAGGGCGGGGGGTTAGGGGCAGAAAGCACTCGGTGACTCTTGTTAGGTGGGGATAATTACATGCGTTACAAAACGGTAGTGGGGAGACGGATTTAAATTGTGGGTCTTGCCTGATGTAGAGGGCCAAGTCTCACCAGATAGATACAAGTTGATAGTCTATGACCGGGTGACCGGGGTAACCTCTATGACCCAGTGACCTCTATCACCAGTAAGGGGGAAAATTGAAATAATTATAACCAACTTGAAATAAAATTAGTATTATAAAGTGTTAAAATATGCATTAACTTTTCCCCACCATGCTTTCTACATATAATTATGCCCATTTTAGTCCTTTTCGTGTCAGTCCTAGAGGTCGCCCAGTCATAGAGGTCACCCGGTCAGAGACTATCAACTTGTATCGATATGGCGAGACTTAGCCAGAGGGGTAGATACGAAGGACATGGTATAGTTGTATCAGGTATGAATTGGCATGAGGGAAAACAGCCAAATGAATGAATTTGCACGATAAGTATTACCTACGATTTTCTGGGAAAAGGAGGGGGGAATTATTTGATTATTTGAAATAGCAGCATCAAAAATAATGTCATAACTATCATATTATGTTAGTTAGTCTTATAGTGAGTATAATGAGAGACTAAGTAAGAGGAGACTATATCAAAATTCAGTTAAGGGAGCCTATTCTGTCATATAATGAGAAATTGATAGTTCACCGTGGACGGCATTACATAGTGCCCAGGGCTCTATCTAACTATTAATCTGATCAAATTGCAGTCAATATTAATGGATATTAGTTACTTTGTATACATCGCATGTCGTCTCTCGATTAATTACGGACATAATCATATATCTTACATCTGAACAGTCTCTATTACAACACAATTTTTTTTATAGTAGTCTAACTTTAGTTTAAATACATTGGAGTCATTATATGGGCTGCACGGATTTGGCATACTTATTTTTCTTATGTGAACAGCAGAAGTACATCAGTATTGAACCAATTGCCGACGTAATCCCTACTTACTTTCCTTTCTTATAATTATGACGAGTAACCAGATGAGCTCAGCTTGAGGAATGGCAATACTATTTCAGTGTGTAGGTCTAGAGAACCTCCCAAGACTACGACGTATCTCGAGATTTCCCTTCGAGTTATTTTGGGGTAAGGTCGTATGATATTGTGTACATGTGGAGTGGTGTGTGTGTGCGTGTGTAGGGGGGGGGGGTTCTACACCGTATATACTATACTCACATAATTATATATAGATACTAGTAGATGGCACAATGTTGTTGGACATGGAATAGTATGTCTTAATTTTGTTGAGTGAACTGCAGCTATCCTCCACTGCATGACGTTATTTATAAATAATTCATGATCATTATTCTGTCTGAGGTCGAATTTATGCATTAAGCCTCGGGCACCAATTGAAACAACAAGGATAATAACTAAAGCGAATTAAATCATACATTATAGATGCACTGTTTCCGAGTTGTTCCGCAGGAATCTAAATAACTACCAGCTGTCTATGCCTATGCAGTCCACTTTTTTGTTTAGTGAGGGATTCTATGCGGTTTTATACAGTCTGATTGGCATTATTGATTTTGCCCAGTGTTGGCATGAGTAGCTGCAGTTATCATGATGCACCGGTGCACACATGGCATGACAAAGTGGCCATTACTACCTGAATGTTGAAATATTTGTTGTACAAGTGCTGACCCTAAAATGAGGTCGAGGGCTAATAACCAAAAGGTTTTATCTCACTTTTTAGTTATTCTGAGTAAATCAAGAAAAACTTTTTTATTTTAAGATCAGCCCTTCTTTTCAAGGGAAACTATCTCAGTATCGTTTTTTGTAAGGCAGGTGATGATCTGAAAGAATCCTGTCCAAGAATAAACAGCGGTTGGTCTCAAATAACAGAATGTTTAATATAGAACCATTTGGCACTGATTTATGTGTCATAATGAAGAATTCTCCTAGTGCCAAAACATCTCATCTTAAAATACACCATTCTGGTTCATACAATATCTTACACAATAGCTCATTATTTCACTAACAAAAGGTCTTATCTTAATATAGGACCTTTTGGCCTTAGACCCATAGCACAAAATGCTGAACACCTTTCCTGCCAAAAGGCTCTCTCTTGACATAGGGCCTTTTGCTTTCAAGCACATTGCATGAAATGCTTGGTCCCTTTTGTGCCAAAAGGTTATATATTGATATAGGATCTTTTGGCTTTATACATGTGTCAAAAAATGCTTGACACTGTTCCTGGTAAAAGGCTCTATCTGGTCATAGCACCTTTTGGTTACAGGCAAATTGCATACATTACTAGGCATTTATCCTGTCAAACAGCTCTATCTTGCCATACAACCTTTTGGTTCTAAACTTTTTTCCAAAACAATGTCCAAGTTATCTTGCCAGAAAGCTGTATATTATGTTTTTCAATGAAAAAATATTCCCTATATTCCTGACACACTAGACATTCCATCTTTTAACATTTATATCATAAAGCTGCTACATTTGGAAACTGTTTCACAAAAACAAACACCAATTCTTGATCAGAACAGTGTACAACTAGTCAGAGAGAACGGTTTTAGTGAAGACCAAGACCCCAATAAGAGGTGAGAGGACCCTGGGAGTACTATGGATCCCTGCAAAGGTTGGCAAAGCATATACAGGTGCGAGCTGGAATGAACATTGCAGTTACAGACCATACACAAAGAGTTGTAGACTAGAATGATTTATGAGAGTCCCCAATCTGAGGCTAAAGATTGCTAAAAAGGGCCAAGAGCTAGGATAGGGGGATGATAATCCCAACTTGGAGGGGAGAGGGTCATGCCTATGAATGAGGATTAAACTGCACAAACAGAGGGTGTATGAACCTGATGGGTCTGAAAATCTAGAATACCAACACAGGGGGTTTGGGATCACATAGGGTAAGATGCCCTTGAGTCAGCCATGTACCTTGATTCAACCACTTTGCCCTCTTTTAAGTGCCATGTTGCAGCTATAAAAAGCTGTTAAATTAGTATTTATCCTATTTTCCCTGGCAGAATAGAGGGAGATTCAGCTTACTGCTACTTAACAATATTGGGGATTTAATTCTCCCTCCCTTTAGCAGATGATTTATCTATCATGTATCACCATCTTTGCTGCCCTTTTTAACCAATGGTGGGTGAATTCCAAGCCAATCTCCCAAATTAGGGCTTTCTGCTCAATGATTACAAGTGTCCATGGCTGGTATGATGTTCTTTGGTAGGAAATGTGTATATTTTAGATTGTTATGTTAACATAAAAAACAAAATGAAATTTTAAAAAACTTACGCATGATTATGCATTCTAGTAACCTGCTGGATGGGGTGTGCCATTGTGCCAAGGTGGTTGACTCAAGGTACCAAAGTGGTTAAGACATGGTACTGATGCTGACAGATTGGATACATTATTCATTTAAAGCAAAGAAGGCCCAATGTCTTGGATTTGAAAGTGAGGACTTAATTTTTTCTATAATGACCAGGACTGTGACCATTTTTTGGAGACCCATACTGGTTAACATACTATAGCATATGGTTCCCAAAATAAATCACAGGTAGAATACAGGACCAAGTGGCCGACTCATGGGCACTTTACCCTAAAAGAGGTAAAAAATCAAAAGGGCCAAGTGAGCCCATTCAAGACGCCAAATGTCCAGAAACGTTTTGGCAAACACACACAATGAGCAATGCCATAATTAAAATTGGAAGCCTCCCTGGAAAAAAGTGAGCCCCCCTCCCCAAACTACTGCCGACTCAGACAGCAAGCTAGTGCCGACTCTGACAGCAAACTACTGCCGACTCTGACAGCACGCTAGTGCCGACTCTGACAGCAAGCTAGTGCCGACTCTGACAGCAAGCTAGTGCCGACTCTGACAGCAAACTACTGCAGACTCTGACAGCAAACTACTGCTGACTCTGACAGCAAACTACTGCCGACTCTGACCACAAAGTTCTGCCGACTCTGACAGCAAAGTACTGCCGACTCTGACAGCAAAGTACTGCCGACTCTGACCACAAATTACTGCCGACTCTGACAACAAACTACTGCCGACTCTGACAGCAAACACAAATCAAAACAACATGGACTGAATGACGTCACTGCTAGGTGACATAGTAACGTTGCTAAGTGACGTAGCGATGTTGCCTTGTGACGTTGTGGCGTCGCTAAGACTGTGACTTCACTGGTGCTGTGACGTCACTGACTGTGACACTCTCCATGCAGAGGTTTAGTCGAGTTGCATTGAACATACTGGTGTATTGGAATGTGTTGGGAGAATATGAAAATACACATAATTTCGGCCATTTTGTTTCCTCTCAAAGTTTTTACTGCATTGTGTAAACATCTGGTGTGGGTCACGGTGACTGATCTAATTACTTGTTGATTCATCTTTAGGTGAGTGATAGATGATCATAATCCAAGATCATCTTCTATGTTTTTACAGTTTGATATGAATCATCTTCCTGTGAATCGACCATTGAATCTGCCAATTGAATGCTGCAAATCCCCCATGAATTCCGACCACTGCATAAAGTGCTGGGCGAAGCCTAGCATGAAGCTCACTTCGTGAGCTTCATGCTAGGCTTCGCCTAGGCTCACTTTAAAAAAGAGAATTTTGAACAGGCTATGATGTCGTATGAGGGTCCCAAGTGAGTTTTGCACAGGTCTTATAAGGTTTCAGAAACTCTAGAGGGTTCAGTAGCCTATACAGGGGGATAAAGACCACCAAAAGGGGTGGTTGAGTCAAAAATCCCCAGAAAGTCAAACATCCCCAGAAGCAGTAACTACATCAAGAGCATAAGGCCATAGAAGATAGCAGAAGGCTTAGGCAAGGATTTAGGCTGGCAGAAAGGTTGAATGAGCATCCAAAGACTCAAACCAGAAGGATTGGCTGAAGCGCTAAGTACACAGTAGGAATGAGGAATGTTGTGTCCTCTCTTGACCATAACTACAAGAATCCGTGAAGCCGTACTAAGAAGAGGGTGAGCCCATTTGAGAGATCAAAGACCCCAAAAAAGTTTGGATTAGCTCTTACAAGGGCACCAAACCTTTCTCCATCCTGCTATGGGTCTGTGCAATGTTTCATCTAACCCAAGATGGGTATGGTGAGGCTATATAAGGCTCTCAGTCAGCTTGTGTTAGCCCACGCAAGACCACTATAAGAGTTAACTAACATTATAGAAGGGTTCAAAGGTCCCTAGGGCGGATAGGTGCCTTTATAAAAGGGGCAACTATTTGGGCCTCTCCATGCAAGTGCTGAATGACCGTCAGAGCTGGTTGACAACCCCAAGAAGGACTATGAGATGGCGTACTATGACAAAGACTGGGAAAAGGTTGGTTGCAGCAATACAAGCCAATGTGATATCTCCCAGAAGAGCTCATTGTGCCTTCATGTCCAAACAACCCAAAAAGGGTGAGGCAAGCCAATATGAAGTCAAAACACCTCCTGATAGATGGAGTTGGTACATTTAGGTGCCTAAAGAGCCAAATAAGGACATAGAAGGGGGCAAATACCTCCACAATAACCGAGTGAGCCCATAAATGAAGCCCCTGGTTTGAAAAGGGAGGTACAGGTGATAATGAACCTTTTGGTGGTCTCTGGACCCACAAAAGGATGTCTTTGGTTGCTTATACAACAACCCTTCTAGAGATTTATCCTTCTCAAATTGGCTCCACTAGAGATTGTGAGTCTTTGGCCTCAAATAGGACATACACCAACCCTTCTGCAGATTTCTGGCCCCTGATTCAGGCTTGTTGAATGTATTTTGGGATTTCTGTATTTTCAAATGATCTTTCGTCCCTCAACGGGTTGTCTAACCATTCTGTAGGTATTTATCCCAATATATAGGTTTGTAAAAGTGGGTCTTGGATCCCTTGTATGGGCTTCTTAAATCTTTCTATTGGCCCTTGCTCCCTCTATTGGGCTTGTGTAATCATTAAGGGTGTCCTTGGTTCCTCATATTGGATTGTCTGATCATTCTAGTGGCCAGTGGTCCTTCATAGGGGTTTGTGTAACCATTCATGAGGTATTTGGTCCCTCAAATAGCCTTGTAAACCTCTTTAAATCGTCTTCTGCACCTTGTATGGTCTTTTTTTTACCCTACCTGTGTATCTTTGGTCTTTGAATAGGCACGTAAAACCTTCATGTGGGTTTTCGGGCCCTTTAATGGGGTTATTTATCCTTTCTAGTGTCTTTTAGTGGTCTTTGGCACCTCATATGGTCTTGTCTTACCTTTCTGTACACATTTAGCCCTTCATGTAGGCAGGTAACTCCTCTCTGTAGGTCTGGGGTCCCTTATATGGGGTTATTCAACCTTTCTAGTGGCCTCTGATACCTCATATATGGACCTGTCTAAACATTCTGGACATCTTTGGTCCCTCATATAGGCTTGTATAATCTTTATGTGGGTTTTAGGTCTCTTATTTAAGCTAGTTTAGCCTTTCTAGCATCCTTTGGTCTCTCATGTGTGATTGCCTAATCATTCTTTGGATATTTCTTCCCTCATATGGGCTTGTGAAACACTTTTAGTGGTCTTTGGCACCTCATATTGGGTTTTCTAACCCTTCTGTTGATCTTTGGCCCCTCATATAGGCTTGTATAACCCTTATATGGGTCTATGTCCTCTTATTAGGCCTCTCTGTGGGTCTTTTGCCCCTTACATGGGCTTGTTTAGTCTTTCTAGTGGCATTTGGCACCTCATATGGGCTTATCAAATCAGTCTGTCAGTATTTGGCCCCACAAATGGCTCATAAAAAGCATTTAGCAGATCTTGGACCCCAATCATAGGCTTGTTCAGCTTTTCTAATGGCTTTCAGTCTCTAATATGGGTTTGTGTAATCATTCTGTTAGTATTGGGTCCCTCATATTGCCTTGTTAAACACTTAAAGTGGTCTTTGGCACCTCACATGGGCTTTTCTCACCTTTCTGTGGATTGTTGGCCATTCACATAAGCTTGTAACTCCTCTTTGAGGGTCGTTGGCCCCTTACATGGGCTTGTTTAGCCTTTCTATTGACATTTGGACACTCATATTGGCTTATCAAATCATTTTGTCAGTATTTGGCCCCATAAATGGCTCCTTGAAAGCATTAAGTGGACATTGGGCCCCTCATTTTTAGTGGTCTTTGGTCCGTCATATTGGTTTGTTTAATCATTCTGTTGGTATTTGATCCCTCATATGGGCTAATTAAACACTTTTAGTGGTCTATAGCACTTCATATGGGCTTTTCTAACCATTCTGTAGATCTTTGAACCCTCATATAAGCTAGTAATTCCTCTCTGAGGTTCTCTGGTCCCTTATATGGGCTAATTCAACCTTTTAAACAGCCTTTGGTACCTCATATGGACTTGTCTAAACATTCTGGGGGTCTTTAGTCCCACATATGGACTTTCAAAACCATTCTAGTGGTCTTTGGTCCCTCATATAGGCTTTTGTTTTCTTTGTGTAGGTTTAAGCCCTCTTGTTTGGGCTAGTTTAGCCTGTCTAGTGGCATATGAACCCCGATATAGGCTTGTCAAATCATTCTGTAAGTGTTTCGGCCCACAAATACATCCTAAACCCCATTAAGTAAATCTTGGAGCCCTTACATGGGCTCGTTTAGTCTTTCTAATGGCGTTGGGACCCTTATATTAGCTTACCAAATCATTTTGTCAGTATTTGGCCCCACAAATGGCTCCTAAAAAGCATTACATGGACCTCGGGCCTCTTACATGGGCTTATTTAGCTTTTCTAGTGGTCTTTGGCACCTCATATAAGCTTTTAACTCCTCTCTGAGGGTCTCTGGCCCATTATATGGGCTTATTCAACCTTTCTAGTGGCATTTAGTACCTCATATGGACTTGTAAATCACTTTTAGTGGTCTTTGGTACCTCATATGGTCTTGTCTTACCTTTCTGTACACATTTAGCTCTTCCTATAGGCAGGTAACTCCTCTCTGTAGGTCTGGGTTCCCTTATATGGGCTTAATCAACCTTTCTAGTGGCCTCTGGTACCTCATATGGCCTGTCTAATCATTCTGGGCATCTTTGGTCCTTCTTTAGTAAACATACTGGGGGTCTTAATCCCTCATATGGCCTTTCAAAACCATTTTGGTGGTCTTTGGTCACTCATATAGGCTTGTATAACCTTTATGTGGGTCGGAGGCCTCTTATTTGGGTTGGATTAGGCGTCCTAGTGGCATTTGGACTCTCATATAGGCTTGTCAAATCTTTCTGTAAATATTTGGGCCCACAGATGGCTCTTTAACCCCATTAAGTGGAACTCTTGTCGCTTACAAGGACTTGTTCAGCCTTTCTATTGGCCTTTGGTCTCTCATGTCTAATCATTCTGTTGGTACTTGGTCCCTCATATGGGCTTGTCCAACCTTTCTGTGTATCTTTGGCCCTTCATATAATTATATAGGCTTGCAGCTCCTGGCTGAGAGTCTGGGGCCCCTTATATGGGCTTATTCAACCTTTCTAGTGGATTTTGGTACCTCATATTGACTTGTCTAATCATTCTTTGGATCTTAGGCCCGTAATTATAGGCTTTTATTCCTTTCCGTCAGTCTTGGGCGCCGCTCACGGGCTTCTTTTACCTTTCTAGTAACTTCTTGTCCCTCATATGGACTTTTACCATTCTGGGGGTCCTTAGGCTTCTGGTGGTAATTTGCCTCTACTATAGGCTTACCCAAGCTACCTAGGAGTATTTGGGGGTGTAGATGGTCCATGCAACTCCTCTGTGTTTCTTCAGCTCCTCGTATAGGCTTTCTAGGGCATCCTTCTGGGAATCCCTTGTCCCTCATATCTAGAGGTATAAACCCCTAGTAAGAGCTTTTCAAGCTATTATTACAGGAACATTCCCTGGGCTAAGCCTTTGCTGACCATAGTTAATGCTTAGGCAGCCATAGCATCAACTATAATTGATTCTTAGCCAGCCATGGCATCAACTGTAGCTTATGTTCGGCCACAAAGGGTTAATGACAACATCAAGAATAAAAATAGAAGTAAGAACTCTGAGATACAACCTTTTGGCTTAGTCATGTATATTGAGACAATGCTCATCCCTTGGGGTCTATCTCAAGATATGACCATTTGGATCAGAAATGTATACCAGAATGTGACTAGTCCATGGGACCTATCTTGAGATAATTCTTCTTGGCCTATAAATATATACCGGAAAATACATAGCCCACAGGACTTATCTTGAGATAGGACCTTTTGCCTCTATTAAATTTCTTCTTAATAGCTAATACCTTAGTACCAAAATATCTTATAACAAGATAGGACCTTTTGCCTCAATGATATTGGTTCTTAATAGCTAATGCCATAGTACCAAAACATCTTATTGCAAGATAGGACCTTTTTGCCTCAATGAAATTGGCTCATCACGGATAGTGCCACAGTGCCAAAACATTGTATTACAAGATAGGACATACTGGCACATATTATAAGAAATTAATTAACTTGTAGACATAAGACCAATAGGTCCCATCTGAAGATACGTCATATTGGCTTTAACTAGAATGGAAGGCATTTTAGATACTACTTTTTTTCACACACTATAAAATTATGATAAACTATCGTATAGCTTAGCAGAAAACATGAGATGATGCGGAATTGAAAGGAGATTCTTGTCAATATGAAATATGAAAATCAGCAAAAAGGCTATATAAGACCTTTTGGTTATCGACCCTCGAGGTCATTTAATGGAAGAACCATGTGGGGGTACACCAGGTGCGGAATTCTGCCATATATGGACAGAGGCTCATGGGAAGACCTCACTGAGTTGGACATACTGCATTTAGCATGAAATATAGCAATATAAGAGGGAAGGCAGCATGTATACAGTAACATCAACAGTAGACGAGGGGGGAAATCATAGCAATGCATTCTCTATCATTTGGTGTCCCAGGTAGTTAAATTCACATGTATATACATCTGTAGGAACGGACCGCTATCATTAGGTATTGTCCAATCCGTTCTGCATAGGATTACATCTTTAAATGCATGCATTATAAATATGGAGCACAGAGGCCGTGAAGACTGAGATTCAGACATGGATATTAGCATGCATGTGAGCATCATTTACCCCATAAGAAAGCGGATATATTTAGGGGTTAGTCGGTGCAGGAGTTTTGATGAAGAAGTTCACTCAATCCATATATCCTCCAGTACCTTCATGCCACCTGGAGATAAGACGCTCCTTTACCTGCACCTCCTCTTTATGGTGTAGGTTTAGGTATCTGTATGCTCTACATGATGTTTGCCCTCTTGGGGTAAAGGAGGATAGAATGAGGGGCGGGTTTATGCCGGTATAGGGGTGTAACGGTGTGACTACATTGCCATGGGAACTTTGTTAGCCCATAAAAAAGCTGTATAATTTTGTGGCCGGAATCCTGACAGACTTACTGTAGAGAGAAGCTGGGCTCAGTAACGGAAAGATATAGTGGCAGAAGGAAAGGGACAGCGTTATGATCTGTATGTGTGATATGAGGAAGCTACCTCTCTGATGAGATTAAAAAAGAAAGGCATGGGATGAGGGCACTGGAGGTCCCCACCATGTGATCCCCTCCGGTGGCTTATACTGCAAGTTGGAATGAAGATGACGGTAAGGTGAGGAAATATGTAGATCTAAGAGGGTGGTGATGGTGCTCCTTCCACAGAGCTAACCACTGTCCTGGTTCCCCATTTCCCCGCACGGTGGCGCGCCTCGCTGCGATCTCACTCTCCCATCACCAATCCTAGGACACACTCCAAGCAGATTGAGCTCGGAGTGAACGGCCAGGGAGTATGGACCGTCAGTGGCAGTGAGCTGTCGCCTTGGACAGACGAGCCCACCGCTGGAGGGAGCCAGCTGTAGATAGTGAGAGAGTACCAGTGGACATCACATAGAGGGGATCCAACGCTGGAGGCTCTCTGCCAGCAGTGCTACCACACACAGGAGCATACATACATACACCGTGATTCTCCTCCTGGTGCCTCCTTACCCCTACATGCCACCTGTGATTACAGCTCACCTGACCGCCTGGAGAAGCGAGTAATTTACCTGGAGGACTTACCATGTGGGATTATAGTTTAGATATATGTTGATGTCTGTTGATGTCTGGAGCTGTCAGTGAACCCTTAGATCCGAAATGGTCAACACATCGACTATTTACAATATGAATGCCGCTGAATTGCTACTTCAAAGTATAGATGAAACACTATAGACTGTAAGGAACCGCCGCATTATAGCATGCTTGCCTCAAAGGATAAGGACACCATTCTCAATGCACAACCATACGGTGACTAGATGCCTTAGAATATACCCCCCGCCCCCAATACTTACTCATCAATTGTTCTGCTAATTCGAATCACTGCAAACCTCACAGGTACTGTATACACAGGACAATACCCACCGGAGGGCATGGTAAACCTACACCACCTTTAAGGTGAACGTATTAGCTTCTACCCTCGGGTGTCAAGTATAAATGTCCAGGCCCATCCTATACAGGCCGCCGGATCCAGATCTCAGGCCACCAATGACCATTGTCCAAGGAAAGTAGGGACCTCGCACCCAGGGGAGCGCTTTAATGAGGGGGAGACCTTGGTAGTTGACCCACAGGTAATGACTAAAGCAAACAGGGCGGAGTGTTTGCTCAACCCTGGAGAGGTGGAGCCCTGTTGGTACCCTGGAGACGTTGTAAGGAGCACAGGTATGTTCAAGTGTGGTTAGTGAGTCTGGGGCCTGACTCACAGCCTGTAAAGTATAGGGGCTTACTTATAGATTCTACAGGAGGATTTACAGCTTTGGGAGGCTTACATGTATGATGGTGTATAGTGTATGCCTACCGACATCCTAACCACAGGTAGAGGGGTAGACAGGTCAGGTCACCAGTGTCACAGGTAGGGAGGAGGAGAAGGGGGTAGGGTAGGTTATAAGGATCCGTTTACTCCTGGTTATAATAGTGTGTTTTCATTCTCACCTGGAGGAGAGGTCACCTCGTTCTCAACACACACACACGCATACATTCCTTCATCTGCACCTACCAGGAACAGAGGTATTCATACAAAGGGGTGTCAAAAGCTGACTTCTGAGCAAACAATCAGGTGCAAATTCCTTCCTTCATAGTTGGGCCTGGTGATCAGAGTAGTATTTATGTAGCCTTTATCACCTGGATTATTTACAGTCTTTTTCCACCTGGCTGGGCTTTGATCCCACCCCTCACCAGGTCAGACCCCCTGACTGACTTCTACCCTACCAACCCACTGAGGGCAGTGAGGCATGACCCAGGAGGGAGTGACTTCACCAGGTATGCTGCACTTATATACCTGCGAGTGTTAAGACTGTGTGGTTTGACCTCGGACCAACCTTTTCCATGCTATAAGGATTTATTAGTAGCAGCTGTAGAAGGTTTATTCACCTAATACCCTGCTACTACACCTTAACCTTCAGCCCTGGAGGAACAGAGACATCTACCCTTCATGTTATCACCCTCCTCCTGGTGGTGAGAAGCAGCAACATCCCTATTCATCAGGCCTGCAGAGGGGAGATAACTGCAGCCGTGTTTGCCACCTCATCGGCTTCCTTTCTATACAGGGTCATATAATCTCTACAAGCCGCCGAAAGCTTACCTGGTTTTACTACTGAGTAGAAACCCAGCTTATTTCCTCACTACAGGGACATGGGATAGCATTACTGTGGGCCAACCCATATGTGTAATAATTGGAAAAGTCACGGAGGAGCTGCTTTAGCTCGGTCTTATTTGTAAGCACACGTGATATTCTACTCCATGATAAAACATACATATCCCAGTGTTATCTTACTGTGAGAAGCCCTCTTATTGGTACCTTCGGGAACCCAGTCTTAATGCGTCACGACACAGGGTCGGCCAACCTAACCTCCGCGTTCTAGAATAACCACAGAATTTCTTGCACAAGCAGACGACATTTAGGTCGGTTACCTCAGAGTGCGAGGGCAGCAAACAGCATTTTCTTCTCTGAAATTTCAGACGCTCCCATCTCGGTGTTAGACACAACAGTTTTAGCTGGCAAATAGTAAGACATTTTCCCGAAAGACAATTACAGCATCGGGAGGGAGACAGAGCGATATTTAGTTTCTGTAACACATTGAAGCTTCCCGGCCGAAATATCTTAAAACAGACGACATTTTGTCTTAGATGGACATTCCATTGAGGGACAGAGCAGAAGACATTTAGACAGATCATTCAGTTCATATCAGACAGACACGGAGATACAGCAGCACAGGGATCAGCAGGCATTGTGAGTGATGGTGGGCGGTGGGTTTACGCGGGGAAAGACGTTGTGTTAAATGTAAAAGCTCTCTATGATCCACCTCCTCCCGGCCTCCTTCCCTCCTCCCGGCCCTTTCTCTCCCACATCTTGTAGGATGCCAACGATGCTATTAAAGCTCTGACAGTTAGATCGATGTGGAGACTCCATACTGCCGCCATAACTGCCCTACACGCCATAGCCCTGGGAGGTAGGCAGTGATTGCGTGATCACAGACCTCGCCCATAAGCCTGGCCTTATCCCCCCTCACCCCTTCCCACGCGCCGTTATACAGGACCTCCTCAGTATTAGGGAAACTGTTATCTCTGATCTGTCATTTTCTCCTCCTACATTGGCCGTCGCTTAGGTATTGGGGGGAAAAGCAGAAGATCGGTCTCACATGCGGCTTTTGGCGCTTGTGACGTCGATTGGAGGCATCCAATGACAGTACAAGAGAGCTCTTAAAGTGGCTGCGTTCTGTCCTAACTGAGCAACTCGTAATTCTAGATAATAACACAAAGGGAATCGCCCAAGGCGTTGACACATTGTAAACACGTTTGTGGTAGTGTATAGCGGTGGGTGGGCGTTGGCTTATTGATGGAATATAGTAAGGAACACAATTCGCTCAACTAGCCAACATTATTACCTACATTCACTTTTCTACAGTACCAAAGAGACAGTTGCTTATATATATATGTTCAGGTATTTATAACCTGTGGTTGCAATTACACCCTGGACGCACGGCTTTAGTCCTCATTATACAGGCAGTTGACAGGGCAAAAACTACGAGCAGTGCTATTTAAAAGTAGGGCTCCTTATACAGAATAGCACGTCAATTCATGAATACTCAATTCAAAGCAACGTTCAAAGCAACTCTAGTTTATAAACTTAGATACCGCTTGTATATCCAGTGGTAGCTAAAGTATTTTCTTTACATATTAATCAATAGCTTACTGCATTGATAGAGTATTACGGTGTAGGAGCAACTCTGTGATGTCCTCTGTGAGTTGCCCCTGTCCCCCACATACTCCTACTGTCTGAGCCACTCCTGTAGTGCGTCCACCAATAAGGAACAGCCTCAATCACAGGCAATTAGAGCAGCTCTTCAGCCCAGAACCTCTCACTGCTAAAGCCTCGTGAGCTGCTCTCACAGCATATACCCTGCACATCCCCACCTCGTATAACGTGCTCCATTTTCTACACTCTCCACTTTGAGGAGGCCGCCGCTGCTTGCTACAATCGCTTTCCAGCCTCGTAATTAAAGGCATTCATCAGTGGGTGGTTACACAGGCGGCGCCAGATCGTTTCCTTTACAGAAAAGACCCATCTAGCCCCTGCATACCCTCACAACAGCAGGCTTTTTTCAAACCCCTCCCCGTGCTATTTCTCCGCATGCATGTCCCAACCGCAGTCATGTAGCCTCCAGCTTATAGATGGTATCTCTGCATTCCTAATTGATTACTTGAACCTGGTAGTAGAACCTGAATTGGTGATTATATTGTGTACCCATGGTAACCCCCTAGGGACCGTTCCCTAACGCCACACTCCTACCCACCAACCTACCCAGTTGCCTATAAGCACAGCCTCCAGTGCCATACCCATCTACCAATCTATCTACACCAGCTCAACAGGCTGGTGACCTCACTCAGAACACCCACTATCCTACCCAGGCAGGAAAAAATGGGCATGTGGGAAGACAGGTTGGCTACAGTATTGCACGCTGGAGGAAGCGTTTACGGCCCCTGGAGGTAGTGAGGGCATATTGGCGCTGATGGTTTCTATTGAATCCGTAGATAGGCTAGGTGAGTGGTACAATATTGCAGTCCCCCATCCCCCCTCCCCCTACCATTACCAGCATCACCACTGCCATCAATGCCTCTAGCACCCACCCGTAAAGGCACATAAATGCATGGCACCCTAGCTACCGTTGTCCCCTCCACCACCAGGTCACATGACCACAGAACGGCATCTTGGGACGCCATAGACTCCCGGTGGCAGTGTGCATGCGGCATGTAGCACACGATTCACTGAGGAGGGAATAGTGTGAACAACAGCTCTTTTTTATAGTTTAAATCTGAACTGAATAAAGCTAATCTATCAGAATACTTGTATAGGTTTTTGATGTGTTATCCCTGAATACATGGATAATACATTAGATTACTTTATACAACCTAGTGAGTAAAGTTATAGTATTCGACGTATGTATGATATAAAAATAACCCTACTTCACTTTCAGAAATATCCACATGTACTTATTGACATCAACCTCACATCATCAGCTTCACAACTGACAACCGTTCAGTTAAATAGAACACAGGAAGGGACGTCAAAGAAACCGTTGATTGGTTGGTGCTTAAAATAGCAGCATAGGGCAGACCGCTGAATTAGAAACCACTACAAGTGAAGCCAACAGAGTATACAGGTTCCTATTGCGATCTGCTAACGGTGGAAGGTGGTACCACAACTACAACCTGGACAGGTACATGGTAGTCTTTGTGCCATATTGGTGGTCACCCTAGACTGGAACTGCCACATCGTGAATGAGTAGTGACAGCCATTCCTTAAGGTTGTACATAACAGGGTTTCCTGCTAATAAGCTTAAGTCTGTGGGAGAGCCGCCTAAAAGCAGGCTTAAGCAGGGCCCGCCTCTCAGCAAGGATTAAGTGGGCGCTCGGTGCCATGTAATACAGAACACAAGCTGACATGCAGTCTGCTTTGTCCATGAAGGAATAACCAAGACCAAAAACAGGATTCTCCTCTTATCTTGGTGTCCTAAATACGGCCTTTCTGGTTGTATTTACGTTAGAAAGTCAACCACTGGATTCCTACAATTCAGGACATTCCTTACTTTATCCTTTTGTAGATTCGGTGTTCGTAATACCTGCTTCACTGATCTGCTTATGGTGGATAAGCTACTGTTAAGGTATTACACGTCAGGTATTTATATAGAGTCAGTGGCTGTGAGGAGGTCTTATTTATACGCAGGTGTAAGGGATACTCTACTCAGGTCAACCAAAGATCAGACCTCTACTGGAAGCCCCCTTGATTCACTTGACTTCATATAGGTTTTATGGATTTGATACCACAATGCTAAAATCCATATCCTGGTATTACAACTGGTAAGAGACCCGGGAAGACTTAAAAAGATATACACTGCTGAACACATGACAGGCTCGTCAGAAAGCTAACCAAATGAGAAAAACAATCCCTCTTTCATCAAACATCAGAGGGATTCATTGGAGCACATAGGATCGTGCATTGGCATAGATCACAGAGGATCTGTCATACTCAAGTTCTTATAGCGCAGAAGCAGTAACCACCTTGAGTGGGGGAGACTGGAGAAGTGGCTACGTTCTACTCCAGTAGGCTTATGCCGCGCCAATCTCTGCTCCTCTCAGATCGCCTGGAGGGATACCTGATTGGATACTAGAAGACCACCTGGAGGCTCCAGGCACTACAGCCTACAAGCATGTACCATGAGTAGGCCCACCAACTGAGAGACCTGATTATTCCTCACACTTAACTAATTAATTACCCAACCCACCTACTGACTTCCCTCCAGGAAGGTTTATATCAAACAATGGCCATGGGAGCACCAAACCGCTGCTGCTGGTGTTGTTGCTGCTACCAGAGACCAACGGGGGTCAGGAGCAGAACCCCTGCACGGGATGAGGAAAGGGCCAGCCGCTGCCCCTCCAAATTAGACACCCTCTTATGCCCCCTCCTGTCCATCCTAGCCTTCATGGCTATGGTGGCTGGGGTGCTCATGTGGGAGGTATTGCTCAAGGAGCATCTCTCTGCTAAACATTTTCTACCTAGTACATGTCAGGTGACCAGTACTGTGAGAATCAAGGAGGACCATCTGTGTCAGAGGTGCTTGTCAGTGGGACATGGGAGTCACATGGACTGTTACAGATCAGCCTTCCCCTGCGTCCAGGTGTGGGTGTCTTATACTACACAGAATGGATCAGAGTCTGCTGGAGTGCTGCATACCTCGGCCACACAGCTACAGGATCCAGACCACACAGAGGTAATACCCTTGTCATGCTATTTCATTATTGTTGTGTACATGTAGTAATCTTGACCTCATTGCAATTGTATTTCCCTTAATATATTCGCACCATAATCCTAATGTCAAATCCTGTTTAAGCTCCATAGAGCCTCGGTTATAGTCGTTTTACTTACTGATACGTATTCTAAGGTTATCTATAGCTTTGGGTTCGGGCAACGATTACTACGGTAAATCAGATAGCCCATTAGGCTACTATAGAGAGATGATATGAGGGGCTAGATGAGGCCTTGGCCAGAGTGTGACAAACAATGGTGGAGATATAGGGACAAGCGTGACAAGAGGTTGGTCGAGGTGTGAAAAATGGCCGAAATTTGCGTGACTTTATGGATCACTTTATGGATCACTCCTAAGGGATAACAAATTAATTAATCAAGAATCGATAATAAATGGAGCACCGGGTTGCCTCCCATCGCAGCGTATTAGGTCATTCCCATCATGACATCTAACTACAGAACAGGATAGCATAGGTCGTATACAGAAACACCACTTCATATCTACAGCAGTGCAACTAAATCAACGCAGAGATGATGATACCAAGAGGAAAACACGATACTGTTTTCCACGCACAATAACACGTGTTTCCTGGTAAATGGTTATGGTGAAAGCAATAAGCTTTAATTAAAAAGTTCACTGACACCGTTTCTGAAGTTCAAAAAATGATAGCTTCTCTTTTTGTGCAATTTGGTTAGTTCTTTTTGTTGAGTCCGGTTTGTTTTTGTTGAGGGCCAAGAGGAATGTCCATCCAATAATCACACTGTTGTTCCTCGTTTTTTTTTTGTTAAAACAAGTTTCTTCTTCCTTTTACCTGACAGTTCTTTTTACCTTGATTCATTTGAAAAGGTATTTGATGCGTTTGCTTAAACTCAAGACTACATCATTCCTTCCCCCTCAGCTTGTAAATCTGAAGGTAACGTAGGCATTCTTTTTTAGCTTGAACATATTTTCATTTTTATTTGACACAAATCCACTATCCGTGTCTTTCTAATAAGCAAAAGACCGGCGAGAATATGATAGAAAATACATACACATGAAATAGCATTGATAGTTCACAGGTGGTATTTCACCCCTTCTAATAGTCCAATAACACATTTTTGCCAGCAGGAATGAAACTTTAGATAACGTACACAGATACACATTCGATATCAGCATTGAAATATTTTCTTTTGCAGTGGGGGAAATTGCATCTGCATAACTCAGTTATGTGCTCCGACAGTTATTATACTTGGAGTAGTTGTTTGATACCGACATGCAGGGCTGTGGCTTTTCTGATTAAATATATCCCATCTGACCAACACCGGTGAAATGATATAAATGGGATGCCATCCGAGTAAACTGAGCAACACACTTGTTCGGTATCAAGCACTGTTCAGACAGTATTAAACCCACCCTACTGATACATCGTCCCTAGAATCAGTGGGCGAGATGGACTTGATAACATTATATTCCATGCAGGAGGAAGAATATCAATTTTTAACATCAAGCTAGAGCCAAATCTGATGAGTTAGACCCCCAGCAGAGAGTGACTGGCTCTCATGAATATGGTATGGCCTTGAATTGTTTTATGCATTTGAGCAGTGTTGTAGTCTACTTTGTCTTTCCAATTGCATAATGTGTCCATTCTCCCATAAATCGACACCAACAATCTCATCTTCCATTACAACCATTCCTTCCACGGCTGGACCAATCATCCTATCAATGCATGACATCCATTACTCTATGGATCAAGTTGACCATCAGACTGCCACAGTATAATAAAGACCTAGTGAATAAAGTTAATTGATGAATAATCGCATTTCCAGTGGTTCTCAATGGGGTATCTGATACCATCAGATAACCACAATGACCATTAAACAACCAAATGGGACATAAATAATGCGAGATGAATGTTTGAAAGTGTTTCTCATGTGTTTTACCCTTCAAGGACGGCATGATGCACTAAAGCTGGTGGGTAGCACACTGGCATGTACTTGACTCCTCAAATGTAGCAAGTAGACTCACTAGGGCTGCATCCATAGTACTGCATAATGACGACAAAGGGCCCATTAAGGCATTACGCGGCCATTAACGAGTTGAGGATGTAGGTCAGTTTCTGTGTTGTTGGACTCTACCACAGGTTCAGCTACAATCAGGCACTATAAAGGCATACATGTTTAATTGCCATGTGTGACTAATTAAGGAGGCCGACCGCAGCCACCGTAATTAATACTGCCACAACAGGAGATTAGATCAGCTCCAAGGATAGGTGGTATAATACTATAAATATCCCAAACCAATTTAATATGACAAAAATTAATCATCTACTCATCTAGGTTTTATTGACCTTTAAATCCATGGATGCAATTATGGCGCATTTACATAGAGATTATTATATATTCTGCCACTAAGTCAATAATACAATGTGACATAATTTGTATATCCATAATATCAATAGTGATTACACTGCCGGTTCTGTGATTAATTAGTCTCCTAACAGTGGGAGGTCACACGTCAAATTTATCTATCAAAACATGGTTGATTGCATGAAAAGATTATGCATGTAAACAAGTAAGCTTTGCCTGTTGTATTTACAATTTTATACAAGAAAATCTGATTCCTATATATATATGATGTAAATCCATGTGGGAAGGTTATGAGTCAATTTGAAGGAATTTGCATGTATGCGCATTTATGAATCTATCATTATGGAAAGCTATCATCAAGAAATGCCTGAGATATTTATAAAAATCACTGCACACCGGTAGTGGTCTGAAAAGGTCAGACTGAGAAGCAGGCATGAGTCATGGTGTCTTTTCTCAAATCTATCAGAATTAGGCAAATCAAAGCAAACCCATTTCCTCTCTGACGCCTCGATTTCGCAAAAGTCAAATCCTGACTTAATGCTGGACAACAATACTCATGTCTCCTATTTTACTCCTAGTTTCTATCAGTGTTTCTGAGAAGGGCATTCATGATACTTAAATGAGAAATATGAAAATCAAGATGCTGAGCGTCTGTAAAATTCATTGGTATTTTGAGTCACAGTGAATACCTTTTAGGAAAATAAGGTAGTTTATGTATCAGCTACTTAATGCGACTGTAATGTTTAGTCGTCTACCTGAATTGAAACCATTATCTGCAAAACGTTCTATACAAATCAGAGTAACATGATCGTGGTGAAGGTACTTTTATGTGGATTTCTTTTATAAATGAACCAACTGTGTGATTTGTACGGAGCACATAAGTACAAATACTACTGTTATCAAATTACCCATGTACACAAAATATAAATTCTTGGCATGAACGTCTGAATGGAATAAGAAACAGGCCAATTACCTCATAACATGTTTTGGCACCAGTCATCTAGGATTTCAGCAAAACCTCCTCACCAAGAAAATTGAATAGGTCCCTATGGGATAACCTGAGGGTCCATGGCTTCTTTTGAAGGATGGGATAACCTCAAGGACAGCGGCTTTTTGGCAGCTTTCCTTCTTCTGTGGTGAGGCAGTTTCTGACTTCTGCTGATTGTTAAAGAGACGCTTTAAATAAGTACTTCCGGTAAATAACTAGAAGAGTTGCTTGTTTCACCATCAGCCATATGATATAAGAGTCTTTTGGCCTTTTCTGCAATTTGCATACAAGGAATGAAAATCAAGTCCTCCCTCCACACAGATGAAATACTCACCGATCCCATTATAAAAAAATAACCATACATCAGCAATATTTAGATTTAGCAGTCCAATAATAAATTCCTACTCATCTCACTGTTTAATAGTGACTGTGCACTGACACTTGATGAGATCAGAGTCTGAAAACTCCTGATGACCAATACTGCTTCTGGGTGTACTATACCCTGCATCTCTATGCACCGATATCTTCATTTTATGACCATCAAGTCATCTTTTACCATCCTATATCAGCCCGCATCATATAACATGCATAGAATGTACTACATTCTCTCCCATGTATCCTGGTACAAGCCTCAATATCTTCTTGTTACCCCTACCCCACGTCTTCTTGCCGAATTGAACTAATAGGCTAGTATTGCCCTGGTTCATATACTACGTTCTTTTGCTGTATTCCCTTGCCCTACACCTCCATTATTCTGTTTGTTGGCCCGTCCTTACAAGTTATTGATCCATGCTGACCACGGCCACGCCCTGGGTGGGCGTGACCCTGCTGCCCTGGCAATACATTTAGATGTATTATTAAAGGTGCAGGAGGAAGCTCAGACTGTCCCTTGTCCAGGTGTGCTTGCCACTAGGCAGGTGGTGTCCACATAGCCGTGCAGCTGGTCGTCCAGTAGAGGCAACCATTAGTAGGGTTGGACTTTGTAAAGGCAAGCAAATGTCATATATTAGAGAAGATATTGCTTATATTAGCACTGTTAGTGTGGACTATTCTGTAAAGGATAGGGCGATAGGCTAAAAATGTGGACCAATACTAGGAATGAGGTGCTAGTTTGCAGTAGCCAGTTCGTCCATGTGCCAATATCATCACTATGGCCGCTGCAGCCGACCCATTACACCCCAGATGTGGCAATCAGTACCATGACACCCTCATGGTATCCTTAACTATCCCCTAGCCCCAACCCCCATGCTCTATTTCCCATCAACCAAGCCTGTAAATACCACCTAGCATCCAGCTGCCACCACCATGCAAGCCGTGATCCCCGATACCTATGCAGCGAAACTAACTAGTGATGGTGTAATATGGGAGTCGAAATGAAAATTCTTTCATTAAAATTGGTTGTGATTGAGACAGCACATTAGTACTCCAGGATATAGTTTACAGATCACACTCTTTCATAACCATAATGCTTTTATTGAGTTGATACAAAAGGTTTCCATTTAGTTTGGCTGTAATACCGTCTAAAAATATATATATACTTAGATTTAATAGTTTGTAAACGGTATTGCAGTTACAAATCGAATGATGGTCTCTTACATTGAAAGCTTTTTTGGGTGTGAAAGAGTATTATCCTAGACTTCCTCAGGAAAACAACCTCTTTGGCACCCTCAGCTGGTACCTCTCACACGAGAGATTCTTTATAGGCATGTTGGCCATTGCATTCTATAGAAAACGGGTATAAAAGGCACTGCTGAATTCCCAGAGTCCAGCTCTTCAAGCACATGCCTGGTGGTGATAAACAATGTAATAGGCTCTGGCCAATTTAATCATGTATTGAGGGAGTGGGGAACAGTACTTAGCTAATCAATGGAAGAGTGTCATGCAACCCCATAGTGTTGGATCCATTCTACCACCAGCACCTTCGGCTGCATGCATGTTCCACTTGAAAGAGCATGTTTGAATAAGGGTGTGTCATAAGGAGGAGTGGAGTATGTTACTGGACATTGTAGAACACACTGGAGGACACGTGTTAATGGCATTGGTGTATTGTGAATGGATGAGTGACCAGGGTGATGTGTGGATAAAGTGGAGGGGACAATACTTTGGATTGAAGTGGCCGAGTACGGGAATTGATGTCTAGTGAGAAAGTCTTGGCAGAAGTAAGCAGATGATTGCATGCAGTGACGAGGCATTGCTTTTCATGCAGAGACAGCAGGACTACTACACATACCACATCTCACAAGTCTTTTTTTCCATGTATGTTAGAATTTTCAAAATCGCATTTGTGATCATGCGGATATCACCTAGGATTTCAGACAATGCATTCTACTAAATGTATGCGTCTTATCTTTGTCGCAGCAAACAATACCATAGCAAGCATCAGTACATGACCGTATTTATACTTGGCTTTCATAATCAATAGAATATTGATCTTCAGCCATCAAATTGAAGCTGATAGTACATGAACATACTGTACAAAACCATTTTGGATACGAATAGTGCCATGCATTATTTCACTAAGTGTTGACAACTTCCCTTTATATTAAAGGGTTCCAATAATTCTAAGGCATTGTCTGAAGTTGAGTTATGTATATAGACAAATGTCAATGCCCATTGATACCGTCTCTGCCGTATTTCATCAGTGGGGGCTGGGGCCATATCCCACGAAGCCGCAGGCTGAGTGGGATATGCCCCAGCCCCCACGAGTGAAATACGGCAGAGAGGTATCAATGCAGTTGACATTTGCACTTATTTTTTGATTTGAAGCCATTTAATGAAGAAATCCAGCTTTTTCTTAGCCCATTGAATACGGCCACATTGTATTCAATGGGGGGCATTGAATACGGCCTTCCCTATAGTTAAGCATAGTAAATCTTGTATTTCCAAAAAATAAACATGTATATCCATTAACATACGTGTTTCTGAGAGTATGGTCCAGTGCATTAGCATACTTCTAAATAGTCCATGTGCCTTTGGATCTCCCTCTCATCCCGGCAGATAATACACATATCCTAGTTATTGCCGCAGGCCGAGAAGTACAATGGCATATGCATTAATGGAGACCTTAAATAAGTTCACCTGAGACTATCAACTAGATGCGCCCACCCGCCAGGTACATACAGAGCAAGCACATCATATCAAAAGGGGTGTAACAAGCCTTCTACACAGAGAGAAGAAACAGCGTCAAAAGAGAGGCCAAGTTGCCTCCAGAATAACTCCCTTCCTTAGGGGAGCCCAGGTCCTTATTTGACTCCCTTAGGCGAGTCAGGGAACTATGTGACTCCCCCAGCTGACTCCCTTAGATTGATCAGCGAGTCACCTAGGCTCCCTTAGGCAGCCCGGGCTCCCCTAAAGAAGGGAATCATTCTGGAGGCAACCTGGACTCCCTTTTGACGCTGTTTCTTTTCTCTGTGTACAGTACCATTGTGGTGGAGTGGCGGAGGAACTCAAATGAAGCTGATGTCTTTTCTGATTGCCTCTGATTCCCTTCTCACTGGTTCACTACCCCATTACTTCATAATACGAAAAAATGCACTACGCTATGATAACAAACAATCTTCCTGGGGAACAAGATGGCAGCCTTTTGGGAATAACACATGACAGAGGTACACAGACAGGGGCAGGAAGGCCTGACACTGAGATGAAGGCACAAGACAAAGCTTTTAGCCCATATGCTGAGACAGTGGGGTGATAGCAAAGAGACTGCAGCGACAGATGCAGACCCTATTCAAGTCACATCCTTGGGAAATAGGGAGCTGAGTAAGGATGATGGTTGGGAAAGGCTAGTAGCAGTGACAGGTATAATTCAGAGTTGTACAGGCAGTATTAATAATGACAGGCATGTTGTCAGTGTAGCATTGGAGAGGTGATTTGCGCTGCCACACCATCAGAAGAGCTGGTATGTCGATGCATATTCCAGATTTGCGGAGATGGAAACACCCAATTGAAAAATGTCAGAGCTCATAAGAGCCATAAATTCCCTATCCTGAATGAAAACGAATCAGTAAGAGGAAATCTGCAATGAATACAAATCAATAAAAGGAAATCAGTAAGTATCAAAAGGACTGACGTGTATAGAGAGCCGTAATGTTGACATACTGTAAGTTCGTCTCAGAGAGAGGATATTACGATTTAAATTCACACGGACACCAATTAACAACTGGGAAATGGAATTTCAGATGTGCAGATTATGGATAGCATAATGACACGACTCGTCCATTTAGCTGACAACTAAGCCCCTCTTATGGACGGCAGCAATCTACTCGGAAGCACATATTGTGTGACAGCTTAATGCCTTAACATCCCTGTGTATAACAGACAGTGCTTCACTGTCAGGATACAAGCAAATTGAACGGGCTTTGACAGTTTGCAATTGAAAACCTAAACATAATTTGACAGCCCATGGAGGGAACTTCTATGCTTTGTCTGACAGCATTACTGTGGATCACCGAACTGTTTGGGAGGCCTGGCAGCTATTTTTGGTTTTCCTCTGCAGAATTGAATTACACAGTCAGGTTACTTTTAGCCAATATGGACTAGGGTGTAAAATAAAAATATTTTGTGGATGCATAGGAGCAGAACACACACATGTTCCTGGTAAAATAGAATGCATCACATTAATGTAACCATAGCCGTGATAAACGCAAAAAGAACCAAACCATTTATACGTTGAATTACCTGATCAGTACTGTAACATGAGATATCATGATATATACTTATAATTAAACTCAAAATCCTATGTTAATTTAGCTGTTGTCTGTAGAGATCAGGTATCTAACAACTAACACATCCAATTTACACCAACCCTAAACTGCACTCCTACCCAGCCTGAGCAGCGCTCCTCCACACCTTGAGCTGCTCTCCCCAGCACCTTGAGCTGCTCTTCCCAACACCCTGAGCTGCTCTCCCCAACACCCTGAGCTGCTCTCCCCAACACCCTGAGCTGCTCTCCTCCACACCCTTAGCTGGCTATCGAACACCCTGAGCTGCTCTCTCCCCACTCTGCGCTGCTCTCCCCACACCCTGAGCTGCTCCCCCCCATGTGATCTGTTTCTCTAACCAATGCCATACTCTCCCCCACACCCGCTACCCTAAGCTGCTCGCTGACCCCCTCAGTTGTAACCTCATCCTTGTGTTTCTGCCACTCCAATCGTGCACTGCCAGCTTTACTCCCAGCATTGACATTTCCTTTCCTACCCACAACTGTAGGTAGGCTGCTCTACCACAATGACCGCTCTGCTGCTACACTTCTGACTGGTAGCTGTGAGGCCCCTAAGTCTCAAAAAGCCCCTATCCTTCAAATATTTGTGGGATAGGGGCATTTTGAGAGTTAGGGCACACCTGAAGTCCCTAAATGTCAAAAGGTCCCTATCCAACAAATATTTCAAACATAGGGACCACATTCAAACAGCCCCTATCTCACAAAAATGTGAGAGATAGGGGCCATTTGAGGGATAGGGACATGTCAGGCCCCTATCCTACAAAAGATCCCTAAGTATCAAAACCCCTATCCATCAAAAGCATTTGTAATCAATTTTAAGGACTATTTCTTAATTCAGTAGTAAGAAAGCATGCCCCACAAGAACATATTCAAGGTCCGGCCAAAAGAAATAGAAAAGAGGAGGTCAAGCCCCTTCAGGCAAGTTAAAATTGGGTGTGGCCGACCCCTTTGTGCTATAGTGACCCGTAGGTTTAGTTTGCTAAAAAGGGGTGCAATATTTTTTTGTGCCCCCTTCAAGGGGTTCAAATATTTTTGGTTTTGCCCTAATCCACCAACACCCCCTGTTGTTAAAATTACCACTCCCTAAGGAGGGTTGACATTTTTTACACCCCCTTGCGAACCCACCAAACAGCCTGTAATTAATAAATGACCACTCCCTTTCCTTTTTAGGGAGTGGCCATCAACAGGGGGAGGCTGGTGAAAAGTCTTGACCCCTCATGGCCCCTCATGGCCTTTTGAGGGATAGGGGCCTCACAGTCCCTCCCTACCTCCAGCTACCCCTCTATCATGGCGCTGGTCCATACATAGTTGTTCCTCCACCATGGGCTGCTCTACCTCCCTTAACATGAGTTCCTCCCACCAGCGGACCCTCACCACTCTGACTCATTGTCACACTGGCCCCCTACATCAATTGACATCCCTCATCCCCTAATGCCTTTGGGCCTATCACTGCAGTCCAGTGCTGACCCCTTGCCCTTTGCATTGCCCTCCCACTCTTTCCTCTTCAAACCTGATATGAGCTGCTCATATGCCTATTCTGAGTATAGTTATCTATAGCATAGTGTTGAGGGGCCTTATACCATAGGCACACTAAGAGCAATATGAGAGGAAATAATTTTGACTAGTATTTCTTAGGATAAGCATAATTATCTCAGCGGCTTGCAAACCAGATTTGCTATAGTCATTGGCAACCAGCAGCATACAATAGAAGACAACATGCATCATACATAGGCTGATTAGTTACAACCCTAGGTACTGCTTAGAGCTGGCCCTGTTTACTTAATTAAAGGCTCTGATGATGAACTCACACCCTGCCATTTGGTAGCCGGAAGATTGGTGTTCTAATTATTGGTTAGCACTGTATTCTTAATAATAGCCAATACACTGCAATTAGGAACCCGTCTGGGATACTTTGAACTACAAGACCTGGTATCAGAATAAGAGACTCCTCTTTCTATACTTCTCACTATAATCTGATTTGAAATGGCTCTTCATGGGTATAGATCCCGTATAGATGCAAATTAACATTGCTGAATCGAATTAGGTTCAGAAGGGTGGACAATTTTGAGCATCGGAACAAGCACAGTGAAACACACGTGTAAATTAGTCTGAGGGCATGGCCCCAAAGGAAATTTGAAAATACTGCCATGAATTCTGATACATTTTAAGGTCAATTTGTGGATAAACTACTGGGCTCATTTACAATATATTGTGGTTTCAGAATTCGCATTACACGGACATGTACACCTTGTACTAAAGGCCTTCTTCGCATATCCTGTCACTTCAATTTAATGATTCTTTTTCTTTAGGGGGGCACATGTATAGGATCTATTGCGACACCTCTGTCATTCTTAACATGCAATAGCCTTATGCATTTCGCAAGCCTCACAAAGCATAAATACTTGTACTATAGTATAGATTCTATTAGCTAACACACAAGAAGATGACTATGAGATACGTAGGATAAAATGTTGTCTACTGTATGGTCATGTCAATGATGGGTATTGAAATTACATCTGTTATGTGAACAGTAAGGCGAAAATAAAATCAAAGAAGGTGGCTGTACAAACAAGGCGTTCTTTGCACATGTTTCCATATGCCTCACACATACAGTAACAGTAACACTTATGTGCATTCTATGCTACATATAATACCTCATGCTGTGAATTGTTTTGTATGCATTTGTTTATAAACATATATCATTTATAAGAAAGGGGTAGGTAAATAAAACAGCAATTAGAATATGTGAGAATGTGCCAGCATGGTTATGGAGAGGATTAACCCTACTCTGCGTGGGAGCACATGTAAATCAGATTCCCTTTTCCACAAATACAAGCCAGATTTATTTGTTTCTCGGTACACTTTGTCTTTGGAATCACATGTGTCTACTTTACTAAACATTATATTATTCCCATGTTTCGGCAATGTTTTACGTGTGTATATAAGGCAGCAAAGAACATAACAAGTATAGCATGGAAGTGCATATCCATACAGCTCCCAAATTCCCCGAACCCCCCTACAGTCCCATTACACACCCAGGCTATAATTCTTATCACATCAGCAGAAAATTCACAGTTTGCACAATCCTCTATAGCTTATTACAATGTACATCGCCACCATCTGAGCCACCAGCCCCCACATACTGAGCCCCACACCGATCCCCTCATGTTTGCCATAAGCAGTGTTGTCGGGGCCTGTCCCTTTTGATCCGACTGGTGTCTGTAGAACCTACATCACTGGGCTCCACCATAAATCATACTACGGCTCATATACCTCACAAAAGGAAGTAGGTTTGTTCAAAGAAACCATAGCCTCTTGTATGCACCACGGGCCTTTGATTCTATGTTCTGCTAATGCCTTGGGCGTCTATGACTGGACTGCACAAAGGGTATTATGGAATATATTACCTATACAGCAATTGGCTTTGCATGCAAAGCAGAAGAGAGCTTTTGTTGATTGTTTAAATGTATTATTCATGTGCATGGGCATAATGAATTACATTACGTCTTTATGAATAGAGTAGTTCAAAACAGATCTTTTTACAAAGCTGTATGTACAAGTAGATTGGTCGCGTGTGCTACATATCCGACATATCTGTATTGACAATATCAATTGAGGTATGAGGTCTGAATTCACGATCATCTCCCTAACGTGTCTAACGTGTCTAATATTTGGTCTATACGCCCTTTCAGCATGCTTGCACAGGCATTATATTGTCCTCTCTCAGACAGATGGATTTCTTACCAGCCACCATAGTTTGACAGCTGATAGTCATTCCTATATATAATTTAAGGTCTGAACTGTCATCCGAACCCAATCCCTGAGAGTAGAAACTATCTTTCCCTGACCATGGTTGACAGAAGAAACCATACCACAAAAATCAAGAAAAATAAACCAAAGCATAATTACCCGGTATACCTCCTATGGGCTTTGGGATATCTGTGAAACAATAAGTTCAACTCATCTCTCAGGATTAGGACGAAGTGAATATTTCAGTTGATCATGATTGTGCGTGTCGATAACAAGATGTTTCTGCGTTAATGATAGTGGCTGGCTATTCAAATGTCTTGCAAGGTATTTATCATACCTTATTTAATAGGTTTGATCTGGTTACAAGGCTACGTGTTACCTAACTCTGTGCCTTTGATTCAGTTATATCAATATGAATCAGGAAAAGTTATGATGTTGATAGCCACCGTCCACTGAGCTCACATCGGCCGATGTTATATAGGAAATGTATGGGTTAGTCGGCCGAAGTTCCCCAGTGGGCGGGTTCATATTACAATAATTAATCTTCATAGATACAGGGCTTCTTCGGATAATCAGGAAACCTGTATGGCACAGAGCTTTACATTATGGACATGCTATCAAATTCAGCAGTATTGACCTACCTTTATCGCTGCATAAGTAATACTTATACTATCATTTAAGGATAATTCCGCCAAACTAGTGGTGGGACCATGTGGAGATGTTCAGAACCTTTAGAAGCTCACTAACCCCACCTGGTGGACATTCTCAGAATCTTGGGAAATTCAGTGATTCCCCCTGGTGTGTGTTCATTGAGGGCCAAATTTTGAAAATATTTTAGTGAGTTTCCCCAAGAGAGCCTCGGACCCTCAACCCTCAGATTTAAAGTGGGACACTCTACTGACTAAGCTAACCAGGCAAGTATCAGCATGGTCTATTGATGACATAGCCAATGGTTCATAACTATAGTATAGAATGTCCCATTCTGATGATAAGTTGGCTATTCATTTCCTAAGTTATCGTAGAAATTATAATGGTAACCCACTCTGATATTTTGATATATTACAATATGGATATATGTCCCCAGCCTATGACTAAGTCTGGTGAGGAGTCCATAGACCATTCTGAGCAAATGTCATGTCATTGGGACAGACCTCTGTCATTTTCAATGTAAATATGCCTAGTCTGTGGAAATTTGTAGTATCGATACGGCTTGGTCAATCACTTCCATATTTGTGTTGAGCATTGCGGTTTATATGCTAATTTGAGATACTAGGATTATGCCTTAATAGAATTGCCAGCTTTAAACCAACATGTCTATACTACTTACAAACACAGTCACACTGTTTCATACACACCATGCGTATTATAATCAATGACCATTACCTCTGTGATTCCACAGATCTCTGGGAATGGAAAATGCGATTTGATATTCTCATCTCAAGCATCAGTCTATCTAGAGTGGTTGCTGACCTGGATAGCCCCAGTTCTCCATGTAAGAGGCTTTTACTAATGCAGTGAACCCTCACCAGTCTGATCACTTGGCTAGGTGCCCATTACCAACATAGTCTAGCTATGTCTTTGAGTGCCTCGGTAGATAGAGCAGATTTACATTGATTCATATTGGATCATTGCTAGTTTCAGAACAGAATAGTGGAGTATTATTGTGAGAAGTGGCTCCCATTACCAGTGAAGCATTTTCGGGAACATAATATCAGTAATAGTACACCCTCAGAAAAGTGAGCGCCACTGTCGCCAAAAACACTCTTACCTGAAAGCCAGGCAGTGCCTGACTTTCAGATGAGAGTGCTGCCTGGCTTTCAGGTAAGAGAGCTTTTGGCGACAGTGACGCTCACCTTTCTGAGGGTGTACCCATTGTCCTTAAACAAGAGTAACTGGAGCGTTTACACTGCACAATGATTACCTTCCATTCGCTATCCAGCTATCTCGTATAAGGGCCATCTGTTTTCTCAGCTTCTAGGCACAAATGGTGACTTGCCAGCGTGAAGAATACTTCTTGAGCCAACGGGGTTCCCTATCCTTTTCATAACCTGGAAACAAAGAGGATTGGCTAGGCCTGCTGATGGAGAGACCTCTAAGACCTGGGCGTTGCCGTTGATGAGTCTGATAAGATCTCCTAGGGCCGCGCTAAATCACTGCAAGACCTGGGCAATTCACGGCAAAGCTGGGGATTTCCAGAGAGGACACCAGGACGGTTTTCGTAGGGATGAGCAGTTCTGTTGTTGGCTGTAGAATGTGTTTATGCAGACCAGTGTATTTCCTTATGGTGACAATTCCTTTCCGGGGACAGGACGGGTATCCTGTGGGGACAGGACGGGTATCCTGTGGGGACAGGACGGGTATCCTGTGGGGACAGGGCGGGTATCCTGTGGGGACAGGACGGGTATCCTGTGGGGACAGGACGGGTATCCTGTGGGGACAGGACGGGTATCCTGTGGGGACAGGACGGGCATCCTGTGGGGACAGGACGGGTATCCTGTGGGGACAGGCTGGGTACCCAAGCTAGCGGTGGTATAAGTAGGGGTGGGATTAGAAAGAGGTTGTCAGTTGGTGAGACACTTCTCAGATGAAGCCAGGCTCTTGACAGATAAGCTAAAGTAAAAGAAGGTGTTACTCCGATCTTTATCCTCATCATGAATGTTTATGAGCATCTGGATTTCATAGTGGCAGTATGGCTAAATTCATGGGGTGGTGATGATCTTCTCTATCGGCCAATATCTGTCATTGATATAATGATATTATATCATCTAGTTACCATGTGAGTCTTCCTATCTTTTGGCGTTTTTCTTTTCTATTTCAAATGTTGCCATGGCAACACTTTTCTTTAGTAGAACCATTATTCAGGCATTATTTAGATTTGAAAATGTTCCATTCCTTTTACATTCCAACAATAATGTTGCCTGATTTATTTGGTTTATTTTGGCGTCCAGTTTTGACAGTTCCCTTACCACAGGACGCTTTCCTTGCTAATCTTCGGGAGAATGCGGAGTTAAGTCAAACTCATGTTTAGGGCCTGAACAAGGCATACACAAATGATTAATAATCATGTCTGAAAACAAAGAGGCTCAAGCTGTAAGACGCATGCAGGTTTAAGATGGGTGTATTTTGTACTAATTTAACCACTCCCAGAAATTTCAGCAACTCTCAGACCTTTCAGTCAAGGCCAAGGAGACAGTCGAGTGCTTTTTCAAAAATAAGAAAGTGTGGATCAACAAGGGAAAAGGGACCTCCGCGGGGGATTTTTAGTTCCAACTTTGGCCACCAGAGGGCTCCATATAGCCAACAATGTTCAAAATATCATAAAAATTGTTCTATACTACTTTTTGATGGAGAATACAATAGGCCACTTTAGAAAATTCCAACTTTAGTGAAAACCTTCCATATTTGGAATGTAAAAAGAACGTTTTTGGGCCTAAATTGGTGTTTTTGCACTTGTTGGTTGCCATGGAAACATAATTTTCATTCTAAATTGAATTTTTCAAGAAATTAATGATTACAGGCCCCACAAAGATTTCTATGCTAAAAACGGAATGTAAATCCCATTTTAAGATTAAAAGCTGTGACCAAATGTTTGAAAAAGTTTGGATATTTGGGAATTTTCGTAATTATGCTAATTAGATAGAGATATCTCTAAAACAAAATAAGATAGAGCTTATTGGCATTTGAGATTGGACAGTGCCCACACATGTCCAAGGAGCCAGTTCTCAAAAACTAGAAGTGGTACCTGCTAATGAAATATATCACTGGAAAGCAGATGACCTCAATTTTATAATTGAGTTTAACCTTTGGTGGACCCTTTTCCCTCGACTGTCCACAAGTATCCTCATTCCACCGGACCCATTTTGTTTTGCATTTGGCCTCGAAAAGCCGTATCATTTATTAGTCTTCAAATTTGATGTTCTCTGTTTGTTTTAACATTGTTCATTGAGACAGTTCATTCAGTATATATGCGTACATATGTACATGGCATTATCTGATGTCACTTACAAGGCTCAATTGAGTTACTGAACCCCCTTTATTCCCTATAGTTTTGATAAGACAATTTGCTTGTCCTATCGGTGAGTTAACTTGGGGAGAGCAAAATTTATTTCCAAAGTACAATCATTTCCGTTGGCGCACAATCCTCTTCAATGCCGATTAAACTTGGCAATTAAACTGGTTTTAATAATGCTGGACAAATTAAAAAGAGTGTCACTGATCTCAAAGTCCCACTCAGTCGAAGAGGTACATCAGTAGCTTAAGGGCCAATCTATGGTGATGGGTTGATCGATGAGGATTACATAAACGATGTGGCGGCAGGTCTAGCGGGTTAATTCGTGTATATTCTGTACAATGTCATGCATATTTATTCCTATATGCATATGTAAACCTGTATAATACGGACTGACCAGTAATCCTGCTGATAACATCAAAATGGTGCTCGGGTGTCAAAGGGTCTGCCACAATTTTCGTACCAGCTGACTATATTAACGCCAGCCATCATTAATAATTATGGTGTTGCGGGGGTGTTAGATGAGAGTATTACTGGAAGAGCTACTTAATTCGTGTATAATTATAGACAGAAGGGACCAATGGTTATTTTGAGGTCGTGTAACCAGTGCTGAGTGTGTTATGAGCAGTTCAGGAGCAACTGGAACTATGCCAAGACCACATCTCCATTCGCTACTTGTCACCCCATTCATGCTGGAGCCTGTTTCACTAAAATTGTATTCAATGAAGATGTCAAACTATGTTGGTACCGGAAAAATCAAGGTTACATTTCGTCTCACTGTAAAACCCGCTCACACGTATACCTCATCCAAAGGCCCATTCAGTATTTTCATTGCATTTTATGCAGCATGCCTATACTAGTGAACAGGTATGTGCAACATGACTCTGGTCCTAATGTTGTCATAAGACATGTTCAAACATGGCTGCTTACTGACTACCGGTTCCGGCTTTGTTTGAGTTGGTGCCTGGTCTGACACAGCAGCTCATTGTACCCTATGTAGGGGAGTAATATATTGGCACCAGCGCCAAAGAACCAGTAGGAGTGGTCATACTAGACTAAAGTATGTTGCCTGTAAATTGTGTTGGTGTCCAGCACTGCACCTTTATGACTAATGCGAGTGATGAAATAGTACCGGAGTAAATTAATCGCTGTTTCATACAGCTATAAGGACAGTATATAAGGTCATTGCAGTATAATATGGCATCCTTAATACCGTGATCATATACATCACCTACTCTCTTGTTACCTACAGTGTGTGAGCAGGGTGTGTCTAGCAGGTTATATTAGGGTAGATTTACACTGTAATGATCAGCATTAACAGCCATAATTCCCAACACAACCTATAGGCACATTCCTTGTCATTACATTTACAGATGAGCATGTACCTCTAATTTAATTAAAATATAATAGATTATAATGCATCTACTATTCAGATTTTTGCTACTTCCTTAGAAGATTGTACAGATATATGCATTGCGCTCATATTGCTGACACCTTAATCACTTCAAGAAACTGTTACCCTGAGCATTCTGACAATAGTCTTGGTAGCCATTCAAAGTGACGCTGCGTGCCCTCAAGTCTGTAACAGGATTTTGTGGTTTCCGGTGCTTTATTTAAGACTGCCAGTTACAACAATCGACAAGTATTGCCTGCTGGCGTTTTCCCGCCTTTCATAAAGCCTTGTCTCAGCCACCTTGAAACGTTGGGGATAAGATCCATTCATCTTGTTTGGGATTTTTTCTTGGCTTAATTCTTGAAGGAGCGTTGGTGACGGGATAAAAACGTGTCGGCTCTCGTGGAGATTTGCTGGAGGTTAAACTGATGCACGAAAAGCCCTCATGAACAAAGAAAGAGAATAATTTACCCTAAACAATGCATTCCTTGGACTGTACAACTAAGCCGAAGTAATTTTGTTACATTAATCATATTTGAATGGGAAAGGGATTATTCTACTAATGTATGAAGTTACATCGTTGTGGTAGTGTGGTACTCGTCAAGTGAAACATCTCTCAGGATTGTATCATATAATTGATTTCGACCATTCTTATTATAGGCCTGTGTACCTATTGTACTCGTCAGGGGAAAGATCTCTCAGGATTGTATCATAATAATTGCTTTGACAGCTGTTTGAAGCACAAAGTTATTGACGAAATATAATTATTCAAGAATACAGCCACAGTATGTGTGTGCTAATTGTATTATGTCAGAGAACATTGATCAAAGAATTAAGAAGAAGGACTATGCTTAAAGTGCAAAACATATAGTAGTTCATGCTGGTAAATGAAAGGTTTGCAGATAAGAAGAACAGATCCTTGAGGTGGCAGTCGGTTGAAAAACAAAAGGACAAAAAAGACCGGATGAGGCTTGGGTATGCAGGAAGGGGGATGGTACAGGAAAGAAACCAGAGGGGGAGCTATGGAGTGAAAGAAAACACAGAGCTTTTCACTGTAGGGAGTGGGGGACTACGGATGAAGGAACTACATAAGGATTTCTAACATGTTTTCTGATTGGTTGCATTAGGGCACTTCCGCAAGGCTGAGGAAGATCGATGCTAATTGATTGTCTTCAAAGAAGAGATGCAGCCAGAATGGTCAGTAGTTTTGTGGAAAGGTCATACGTACCGGAGGCCCTCTCCTTAGGGGAGGAGAGATCAGAGAAACTGGCAGAATAACTGAAATAAAAGGGGACAAATGAGGAACATAATGGCGGTCAAAAACGAAATAAATTGTATGCAAAGAGAAATAAGAAACGAGCAGACGAAGGTATGAATTATAAGAAGACTAATTCTAACAATTTTACATTGACAGAAGGTATCAAAATACCATAGACCATTTTGTAGACATATAGTTTCCCCATGTGTGACAGATACAGAGGGGAAAGGGAAGGGAGTATGATATTATCATTGATATCCATTGCAGAAAGTAGGAGCCGCCTAGTGTTATCTGTATGTATACTTCTACTATCAGTATGTACCCAATTAAAAATCAGTATGCTCATGATATAATTATGAAAACTCCCTCGGGATCACTCTGCCAGATATTTAAGTAGAACTGCTTGAGGATACTCTGAAGGATATCTCTTGTTTTTCATTGAATATTACCAATTATCGAGTCACCATGAATAGCAGGATTGAACTGATCGTCTCTGAGAACCTACTATCATAATAATATTATACAGCTATATTTTATTCTAATTCATTGTCACTACTGTTGGATACTGTTGCCAACAGAATTGTGATAAGACAATTAACTCCCTATAATCCCATGAAGTTTATACCATGTGGTATGACCGGTACACATATCAGCAATGTAAACACTTGCTGTATGCACAGTGCTCCAAGTTTGTACGTCGAACGAGACCAGCTATAAAGTCAGCACCATTTAGATATGAATCTCACTAAAGAGAAAGTCATAAAAGTATGTTAGTACAGCCCCTCCCGCCGCCGACTAGAGAATTAGACAAATAGGTAAAACCATACAACTTTACAGAAGAGATATATTTTATCATGCCAAAACCGTACTACCTTTTTTGGTCTAAAGCTCCATGCAGCACTTACGATGGGTACGACCACATGTCTATTTTGCCATGATATTATTCCGTGGGGACTCTGGTCCTAGTTGTCTTATACTTGCTAACACAATAACCTAAAGGTCCTTTTCTTGTCTAACAGGCAGCAGTCATACTCCTGTCATAATAAAAGGCCCCTATGCTCCAAGCCCCCTTTGAATATAAACTACCCACCAACTCTCCCGTCTTCTACCCACATTCCCATATGTGGCAGCGGTCCATATCTCCTACCCCTCAACCCCTAGGGCAATGCTGAAGGTTCGATGTGTTGCTTAGATGCTTCCTGTGACCAAGTAGAGGACCCTTACCTATCGAGGCGTATCACATCCTAGTTCTGCCAGATCAATCTGCAGATCCGTGGTCAGTCTTTCTAAGTCCTGGGTAGAATGGCTAGGTGATGTAAGGACTAGAGGGTTTGACCATCTTGTACTATCTTGATTCATATCCCTTATCTCAGTGATACTAATTTGCGGATGCCCATTCCCATTTGTTAAGTCCATCTGGGTTTCTTTAACCATGAGTGAAGCTAGTACCAGCCGACATTTCATACCAATCATGCAATATATGATATATTACGCATCATCCAGCACCCTTTCCTTTCTACGGAGATGACCCAGTCAGGGGCGATCGATCTGGAACCATAAAACATGCATCCCAGGGGTGAGCGACTCATTGAGCAGTGCCCTGAGCCGCTCCTTGTACCCTGGGCGATGCATGGTATATAGTGACAAGGCCACAGGCCATCCATTCCACTTCACACTGTTATTAGAGGTATCTTATATGGACACATATTGCATAGAATATATAAGACACCTGGGAGTTCCTGAGCTTTCTTTTAAAAGCTTCTCATGAGGTTTTTCCTTTAGGTGAGGGTTGAAAATGACAGTTAATATAGCCAGACAGTGTCTGATACTGATGTCATTATGGTGTACAATTCAGACATTGACCGCCACCAATCCAGTGCTCTTCCGCCATATAAATATGCTCAGCCTTTTGCATTACCAATATTGCTAGTAAAAGTTGTAGATCCCTCAGACCAGACTATCCAACTCCATATTTAAATGCTGCTCATCAAAGGACCATATATATAACAATCGTTTTGAGTGCGTTGAGTCCCCTTTGATCATGCAGTGGCTCTACATGCAGTGGCCATTTACAAAGTTAACCGGGGGATTACCAAGCTTTAAGTACTGGGGGTACATGAAGAGAGGGCCCTTCCCGTGGGGAGCACTAGGTTTGTGCTCTCTGCCTCCCCCACTACATACCCTGGATAGTCAGGGCTGTTATGGTAAATTTCAAGACATCAATGACCAAGGGCCCAAATTTTGCCCAGTTGTCATAAATAACATATATGTTGATATCATAAGGGGTGCCAAAGTGAGGGGTGGCTTTGAGGGGCATATGACCCCTTTTTGGGGTCCTGGTCCATAAAATTTGTTAAATTTCTCATAATTGATGCAAATATAACAACTTTATCAATGTCTATGCGTAAAAATCAAAAGATTACACCCAACAGTATGTATTTCAAAATGTTTGAGTGCTATTGAGGTCCCAAGGTCAAGATCAAGGTCACTTGATCCATGATACTTTATGATTTCAGGGAATAGTTCAACCATTTCTTATATACACTATTTCTCTCAAGTCAAAAGTAAGTGGATGCTTTTAGGTGCTTTGCCTCATAAGATGAACTTTTCATTTAATGTACTAATGTATTGGTAACACTTATTTCGACATTAACATAGGAAATTATTGGTATCTGTGAAGAAATATGAAACCTTTGAAAATTAGTTATACTCAAACATGCTTGGTGATTGCCACCTTATGACACATGGTAGCGACAAATATCTTACATTACGGGATTTTTTTGAGATTTTTTTGGCCATTTGACCTTGACCTACTTTTTATAGATTGAATAACACAAAAGCTATCTTCAACATTTGGAGACTTCCGATGTGAATAATGCATTGCTTTTAAGTTATGATATGGTACCTACAAATGGGGTATTTTGGTTAAAGTAAAGGAAAGGTACTCAGGTATGTGCTTTTGTACTTAGTGCTAGCCCACACATAGATTCAGAGCAGATTATGAGAAAGTTATTTATATATTTTTACTATTGGTGATCAGAAGGATGTTCAAAATGATTAAAGGTCTCCATATAGGCTCAGAGCCTGCCTCTAATTTATAAGTCCAGTCATCTTTGACAATTATTGCTTGCAAATCATCTCCCTCTGGCATAGAAGCATGAATAAATCTTCCTTAATCAGGGTAATAGGTAGAGCTATGGACATCATTGCACATGATAAACACTAGCATTGTTTCAATGTTGCCTGTTATTGTGATGCCTTACAATAACTAAAACAATAATTAAAGAGGGCTGTGTAACATGGTACAACTGACTACTGGGAGAGAATGATCTCTTTGCTCACAGATATATATGAATTGGATCTCTAGAGATGCTGCTGTTGGAGGCAGTAGGCCATTGGAATATCTCTAGTAGCAAATCCACATAGGGCCAAATTGTTTTTTGCTGGGGCAGATCTCAGTACGTGGGTTTTACTTGGGCTAGTGGCTTGGATTCAGGCACAGCCCAAACAGGTTGCCCAAATTAGGAAAACTGATTAAAGCCCATTTTGAGCCCATAGATTCTGGTCATTGGGTTTTGGTGCAGCCCCATGAGGGCTACCTGATGTGGGCGCAGATCAGTTTCAAAGTCGGCTACCTGGTGTGGGCTGAGGTGGAGTGTGGACAGGTCAAACTTATGTGATAGTTCCGGAACATGACACTAGATGGCCCTTACTATACAATATGTAGACATTTTATCCAAACTAGAAACTATTTTCAGTGGTACAATGAAACAAAAATAGGTTACTAAGTTGCAGGTATTTTAACCAAATTATAGGTAATAATGAACAGATTTTCTAAAGGTTTTGAAATATATGAAGGTTCCTGTTTGAATATGCAAAATAAGGTTCTCCAAGTAGCAATAAACCATAGACGCCATACCTGTCACTTTCAGATTACCTTAAATAGGGGTACATGCTTCATGCTTGTAGGAACTATAGGCTTCAAGGCCAATATGTCCCTAGATCAGATGGGTGTGACTTGTCTCATCTGCATGGCTCATATCTGATGATCATACTTCATGCTTGTCCATAACTGGATAGGAAGAGTATGATTCAACCTTGGGTGCCTTAATTAGCAGCACTTGGTATTTTCTAGTCAATAATTGGTCAGTGTGGGCTTGCTGTTGTGGAGGGCAGCATATTCTCATTCTCTCAGTCTCAGATGAGGGGAGGGTTCGACTCTATGCTAGGTTGCCAGCCAGAGAGGTTGACGCCCTTTCAGGAAAATTCTAGAGCAACAGCATAAATAAATCATATCTATACCAGTAGGCGTATACCCTCTTTAATGTAATACTGACCTCAAAAACATTGCTGAGTAGTATAAGCATCAGTATGAAGCAGTAAGACATGTAGATAACATAGTATACATGGCAGGAATCTTAATTTTTTAAAGGTTTTGTATGGAAAAGCATCTCAAAATCCAAGATGGCTGCCACATAGGGTCTACAAAAAGGTTTGATTGAACTCCCTGACCTCTTACTTGCACTCTTCAAATTGTTATTTGTTTTCCTAAGTTAATTAGAAACAAAGAGCTCTTTCAAGTTTTCGTTAGAAGCCATTTAGGAATATGGCGGCCATATTTGATAGGAATTTGCAATTGACTGGCCCCAAGTTTCAAATCCTTTTTCATGTTGGTAAGCATAAGTCTACTGAGTCTCATTGATCTAGTTTTATTTGTTCCTATGTTTTCCCAATTTATAAGAATACAAGGGTAATTAACTAATTAATCATTGTTTTGCATAAATTAAGCTAATTAGGTAAAACTGAAAATTTGAATTCTGGTGTAGTTCTATTCACAAGAGCTATTTCTTTAAGAACTGACCCTTTTTGAATATACATATGGGTGTTTTTGCCATCATTGCCATGCTAAATAGGGTAATTTACCTGATCTAATTAGATACACTAATTAGGGGCCTAGGTATGCAAATGCCAGAATGGCCCCAAGCAGATTCTGATTCTCTGGTAAAAACTGAATAAGAATCACCCATTGTACATAAAAATATGATTGTCGTGAGCAGAATAAAGAATTGACCTGTTCATTGTAAGCAGTTTGCAATTTTAACAGAGTTCATTAAAGTGACAACAAGTATGTCATTTCTTAACACTTTTCTGCGATTAGTATATCGTTGCGAAGCTGATGCCCGGGGCTATCATCTCCATATCATTTTGAAGATCTATGTGTCATTTGTTTGACACAGGAGTTAATGTTCTAAAGACATTGTTGGAAAAAGAGGCATTTTTGGAAAGTATGACCTTGAAAAATGACCTTGACCTTGAGTAATAAGCATACCCATGAATAAGTAACTACATATGTATGTTGTCAGTATCTCTGAGAGTTTATAGACCTAGACACTACATATTTATGGTGATAACGTTAGTCATACCAGTTCCAGACTTTTAACTTTTTTCATGAAAAATCTGAGTTTACAAGTGGCCCCTCGGCCCCCTGGCCATAGTTTTTGTTGGCACCCCTTCTGAAATCATCAATTACATATTTTTCTATCCATAAAAAAAATTTGGTGCTTTGGTCACATCTGTCTTGAAATGGCCCTGGCCAATGCATAACAGCCCTGACTAGGAGTAATGACCACTCCCCTGCAGACGTCCCCGTCCATGAGATGTGCCCTGATTGGGGACTCCGGATATTACCTGGCGCTGGCTGCTCAGCTAATGTAGGCCGCCATTTTGTCCCGCAGAATAATTCCTCGGAAAAGTGTTTTGTCTTGTACTATTATCTCACTCTTATCAGTAGTTACATTGACATGCTAGTTTATTGCTGCCAGAGAAAGGCACCGGCTACATTTCAGACACTGCTAATAACATGTTACACTGCAACCTGATAGACCCCTATAACTCACACCTGATGTGGTCAGCTTATCTTAACACCAGTGTGCGGCATGTGACATGCCCCTAATATGGAACACATGTTGGGGTGAGAGTAGTGGACATAGCTATTGGTGCTGAATCAGAACAATGCGAAAGTGTAGAACCGGAGGGGTACTGCATGAACATATTTATGTTGATCAGTGTGTAAGGCGATAATGCATTAACTTTCTACAGAAACGGACATGATTATGAAACTAAACTTCCAGGCACTCTGTGTATTAGATAAATTAGACCAAGAGGGTTTGGTGCAGTACATGGTGCTGTGGTATATATGTGATTCTGTTCTAGATTTATTGAACTTTATCTATCAACACTCTAAATTTACACCTCTTTATTGAAATAGGCTGTAATTGAGGTGGTAAAGAAGTCCCAGCTTAAACATTCTTTCCTTTATTAAAATGAACTACTGCTATTAGCTGTTAAATCACAAATTTATCACGAACAGGAGGAAATGCAAATGACTGACTATATATAATCTATGTTTATTGATGATTCTGCTGCTGGAGAATAAACATGGCTGACCCTACCAGAAATAATGAAAAATGTCAGTCCTGCTTCCGACAGTGATAATCGATGGATGAAAGTGAGATTGATGTGGATGGACAGACTCTCATAGAGATGATTAATGTAATCAATGTGATTACAGCTAGCCGTTTTGTGGCGTGGATGCTAATCATAAGCTATTGGTACCACCACCATGGTAGGGGTGGTAGCAGCGTGTATAACGTACTGCATCGTGATGTGACCATAGCTGATAGGGTACCTGGTATTGTAGCTAGAGCATAATGATACAGAATGAATATCTGTTTTAACTGTTGGATGTATAACTCATATCTATAGCTTTCGGCAGTTGTAACTACGAAGAACTCCACATAAGGGTTGGTTGTATATCATTTTAATTAGACATCAATTTGGGAAAATGGTAGGACAGTTCAGTGATATATATATATATATATATATATATATATATATATATATATATATATATATATATATATATATATATATATATACATATACAACTCTCTAAATGGATTATTCTAGACGGTATACATCATAGCGATCAATACATTATTGGGATGAGTAGCTATGTTTACTTAAATTGGATTTTATTGAGACATTATACTTGCATATATCTACACGATAAGAGGTTAACACCCCTCTTTCCATTTTATTGTCCTGTCCTGCTTGGATCGTGATATTTAGTTTTATTTCAAACATAATTTAAGAAGCAGAAATGATACAAGAAAAGGGGTGGGATGCATGATTATGTTTCCCTGTTTGTGTAGAATGAGCCCATTTAGTGGGAAATGCATACATTGTAGTTTTCCCATATTTGATATTACTGACAGGTGTTGTGCTAGTACATGAGTATGTGCCGCCTACAGTGGAATGCACTGGTAGCCCTGGGGCACGCTCTGTTGAGTGGGTGGAACATCCTTTTCTATGCACATAATATGTAAAGGACTCTCACTTTGGTATTTTGCACATATTATTGTCAGACAGTCTAGACAGATGTCTAGACGGAATGAAATCAATAATCTAAGAAGAACGTACCGTCAGCATCCACCTTCTACGTGTTATCAATAAGGACGCATGGGTTATCAGGTCCATGTATTGGATATATTTATTCTTATTAGACTCTGGAATCAGGAATGCCCCCCTCTGTCACATAGTGCTGCATCGTTTAAAATTTCTTTAATCTGGTATCATCTCACCCATCATCAACCCCCCCCCCCCCTCCCGCCCCCACCCCCAGTCTAATCACAATGATTGGCTATATGTCTTGTGGAATGGAATATTTTTTAACTTTTATATGTTTTTGCGATTGCAAAATAAAAACTTGCAAATTGAAATTAAAATTGAATTGAATTGAATTTGAATTGAAGTTAATGGGTTTACCCCAGAAAGGTAGTCGTTCAGTGTGCAAACAGTCTTTTATATGGGTCCTTATTGTGATGGTTGCCATGTCTGGAAGTTTCTTTCGCTGGGCCAAGTACATCCTGGGAGTGATCTCCACCAAGTTTCATCTAGTAGAGTTGACTTTATGACCTTTAGGAAGAATATAAAGGGATGGAAGGGTGGACAGTCCACCATGTAGCCCACCTCCCTAAGAAGAGGGAAAAGGCATGTATACACAAAAGTGCTTTTGTTGCTAAAAAGAAGATCTATGAAGGTTGACGCTTGTAAGAGCTGTGTATAGCATGCTCTTAAGACAAGGAAGCAATGTAAATTGCAATATGGATAATATTGAATGTCTTTTCTCATTGTTGACTTAGATATATTAGATTTCCCAGCATAATCAACTTTGTTGATTTAATCTTCCAATTTCGTCTGCAGCTCAGAGAGGTAATTGATTAACTAGTTCCTTCCATAAAGAGAAAGCAACCAAAGTGAAATAAGATGTTAACAAATAGTTGTTGTCTGTCGTTCCCTGTACTTTGCCTCTGTGGTTCTAGTGCAATTGCTTTGCCAAGGTGATGAATGCATAAAAAGATGGTGATACGGCAATATGAATGGTGCCTGAAATTACTGTTCGATCCTGAGCGGTGAGTGGGTCTTGTGATTTATGGAAGCAGAAATCACTTATCCCTTAGTCGTAGATCAAGAAGCCTGCATTGCATGAGATATTGAATTTAAGGCACTCGATCTGGATGGATGTCATATTAACGGAAAGGCCTTAATAGTTTGGCGCCTGGAAGCCATTATCCATTTGATTTGTGTTTTCATAAATCATGCATTAGTGTTGTGGTGTAAGATATGACCTAAAACCTGAAAGATTAACATTACCAAAATACTGTCGTTTTAATTGTTTGGTCGATCAGCTTGCATAATCATACAATTCTATAAGCGTAATGTGTTATGACTTAAGACATGGACCCTGTATGTGCAGGTCCCTTAAGGTGGGTTACATGAGTTCCAAATTCGATTACATCGAGATCCTCAAATTTGAAGTTCAAAAATATTTTGTTTGGAAATACGTACATCCCCCAGAATCTTAACATGATTAACTTATGCTATGATTTAGAGTACTCTGATGAATATAAATCCCACGATGGACATATAAACTATTATGTTGCTACAAGGAGCAATCTGTGTACATAATAATACTGTGTTAACAATAGCAATCTGTTAAACATACCCACACTTGCTAGACTAAGAATTGTCACATGACAGACAACATGATCTATGGGGGGGGGGGGGGCTGAAGAGGAGGAGGTAACAATGCTATCCCTAAAGCCACAGTGCCTCATGGTGGATGATGACCAATCACAGCCCAATAGAGGCATCCACTTGACAGACCATGAAGGCATGCACTGAAAGCATAGATAAGGCTGATTAGGGTGGATAGAGCAGGGAAAGGTATTTGGGAGGGATAGAGAAGGGGGACAGGCCCATAACAAGCACTCATTGCTGGTACGCTTTTTGATATGGTGAAACCTTTCAATTCGGTAGTGTAACATGACCTTATTAATGTGGCAGTGAAACCCAATATAATTTTACTAATGTTTTGCTGTCACACCATCATAAAACTGTTGAGGCACCTAATAATAATGTTAGACTGGCCTGTAATTGATCTCTAGATTCCTGTCACCCAGGGTGGAATATTTTATAGGCTTTTAAGGGTCTGTGTTTTTGGAACCGTGGAATCCCCCTAGTTGTGGGACTGCTGAATGATGGGAAAGGGAGGACTGTAAGGGAGGGAAAATGACATGGGATAGGTAGGCAGAGAAGAGCGGGAGAGAGCGAGTGGGGAAAGGAACTAGTAACGAGTGTACAACTAAGAAGAAAGGTAGTGCAGTATGGAGGGGGATGCCGTGATGGTTGAAGGAAGAATCATTATGGTGATTTGAACTCGTTGACCTTTCCCTATATCTACCACCTTCTAACACTCTCTGTCCACCCCTACCATCCCCAGGACCATCCACACCAGTGCAAGGTCAGGTAATTTTAGAAATAGAGGAAGGAAGCAAGGATAGAAAGAGGGATGAACCGCAGAAGGATCTGAGTAGGGAAGATAATATTAAGATAAGGGAGGTGACAATGCATGTATCTTTATTCATCACTAGATAATTATAATCAGCACCTAAGTTTAAATGAATGTGACTAAGCCATAGTGTAGATTTTCAGATCAGTGGCACTGGCTTCATAACATTAAACAGGTTAGTTTTAATCTGCCCTGTGATCAGCCTCTGCCGTGTGTATAGGCTACTTGATGGAGACCTGTTTGGAACTACTTTGCTGATTAAACGAAACTTGCGAGACTTGCCATTGAAGCATGCCAAAGGGGTCAGTGCTTTAGAGAAAAGTAACTAGAAACTAGACAAAAAAAGGTTCTCGATAGCCATTTGCTTCAGATTAATCAGGGGAGAGGGAGAGTAGGCAATCATCTATCACAGCTATAATGGGGTACCATGCACCTTCAAGGTTAATCTAGAAAATGAAGGACTGTAGTATTGAAAGGTTGTTTTATCCTTCATCTCAGTGGAGTAGACGCTGTTAATGTTCTAGGCTGAAGATTAAGAATATGGCTGCATTTATGGCTTCATTAGGGGGAGTCACTTTCTATACATTTCCACTATGTATAGGTCAATGCATATGGCTGCATTGCGGGAGTGGTCATAAGAAGAACGTTGACACTATCTAGAAGAGATGGCAAAGAGGAGGTTAGTTTGGGGAGAGTGAAATTCAACATTGGGTAGAGGCTGTCCACTGTGAACGGCTTAAAACACAACCTATACCAACTACAACCCTCCAGGCTGCCAAGTCATCTTGGCAGTGCGCTACACAAGATGCCAAGCTGGTTTGACACTCTCATCGATCACATGATCTATCGATGTCAGCACCTTCTAGCAGTGGGAATGGGAACCTCCGCTGAGGCAGCAGCGCGGAGCGAATCGTGTGTGGCGGGGGGAATCCATCATGGGCAGATTGGGAATTATCACCATCGGTGACTGATTCCACTCCCCACCAGCTCTGCTATCTATGGGGAGTCAGCATTGGGAAGAAATAGTGTTTTTTAAATGTTTGTGTCAATCAGATTTGTGGATTCCTTCCTCTATAGATTATCATTGTGTTCCTGCAAATGCCATCTTCTGGTTTTCACTTTCTCTTTCTCTGAACTCAAGACTGCACTTAGTCAAAGTTTCTCCACCTCTCTTTTTACCTACCGCCACTTTATGTTTCTATTGCAGTTTTCAATCTCCGAGCCCTTTTTGACATCCTTTGTATAGATCCTCTCTTGCCTCCAGACCTCCACCACCAGTCTGCTGCACCACCAATGTTACATCAATTTACTCATTTAAAATGTCTGCTTCCTTTCTCCTTGTCTGCCCCGCCATCCTTCTAACCTTTACCTGACCACCATATTATCTACGCAGAAGTTACTGTGTTTGCGTGTGTGATATGTTTGGAGGTTTCACAACGAGCCATCCGGTAAAGAAATCTCCCGATGCCCCAAATCATATATTTATAATCATACACTGTACATATTTAGTGTAGGTACACAGTAGAATCTGCTGTAGATCTACCCTAAAATCCACTGTAGAAAAGATGTACAGTACAATCTACTGTAGATTTACAGTAGATTCTACTGTTTACCTACCATAAACTGTACACCTACAGTATAATCTACTTTACACCTACAAAAATGGTAACCAACCTTTTTCAATGTACGACACATATTGCATAGGATGTCTCCACTTAGGGCTGTTAAATTTCTTCGGATAATTAAATTTGAAAACGCTTCCTTATCTATTCATGATGTCACCTATGACATTTCATATAGTACTTTTGCCCTTGTTAGTTTCAAGAAGTATGCACGTGTGAGGACAAGGATTGAACTAAGCCTCCTAGTTTTAACTGGGAGATATCATGACATTGTACGCCTTTGCGACAATGGGAAGTTTAGCTGACCAGTGTAGTATGCAGTCAAAATATCTACCTCTATTGCAGATACAACTATAATTATTTAACTTCTGTAATCCTATAGCTTGATAATTCAAGGTCTACATTAATAATGGCATTAATCTACCAAAGCCACCACGCATTGAATTAGATGGCTCTTGACAGACACGTTCCTCCGAAAGGAAAATAACTAGATAGCTTCTTGGATATAATATGCATATGTATGAGTGCCAACCCTTAATTAATGCCAACAAACTCCAGGTACTATTGCTTTTATGTTATCTTATCAGCATAACATAGGTATAGGAAAGGGTAAGCGTTGAATAGGATGGAAATGGATCGTAATTGGATTTGTATTGGGATGGAATGGGCCTATCCAAAGTGATCTGTTTCTGTATATGACTGGGTATATCTTGCTGTCGTGGGGCCCCTTTATGCAATTGTGTTGAGCCTGAATCTTTTGGCTATGTTACAATGTATGTAGTTTTAAAGGTATAAATTGCAGTTTATACCAGAGAATAGGTCAGTGCCCAGTGGGTGTGATAGAACTACTATTATTGCCAACTCATTGGTGCTATGAAGGGACTCCCTCGCATTAAATATAGTACGCACAAGGGCATTAGCAAATGTGATTGATTTGCAGTATTTGCAGGAATATCTTTCATGTGTGCAAACGTTGGCGTGGGGAAAGGATATGAATCTAGAAACATGATGTCGTTGGATTGTACCTTTCTGTTTGTAAGCAATAGAAATGCTGATGTATGGCCATAATTATTTTTTTCAAATACCTCGGATGTACCTCCGCGCACATGAATGTACCGTTCACTTTAAATCCATTTACTTGCTGTACTAAGTACTAAATACTACTTACATTTATGACTGGTTACCATGGGATGAAACATTGATGTCTTTAGCGTCTGTAGACGCGTTATGTTAGTTCGACCTTTTGAATATGACATATATTGAAGCACTCCGGAAATGAAATACCTGTTATGGAATTGCCACACTCCTTGCCTCTTTGTGTTGAATTCTTAATGTTAACATTATTGCATTCGCTTGTGTTTTTAGGGTAAAGCGAATGCAATCAACTAGCTACAGTCCTTAGAAGCCCATATATTCTAGTCGTCTGTCACTTTATGAAATTAACTAATACTCTACCTTTCTTTATATCTTCCTCAGTGTTCGGAAAGCGTCTGTAACCGCCAGGAATCCTCAAACCGAAAGGTGATTGACGACTTCCTAGTAAAATGGCCACTGAACCATGTGGCTCCATGCGCCTACAACCCGGACAGCCCACAGGAAGTTCTGGTTGCCAAGCACTACAGCACAACAGAGGCCGTCCACGCTGTCCTCTGGCCTTCTCTTGTATTTGTCATCTGTCTTATAGTTCTCATAGCACGCTGTGCCAGTGGTAACGATCCCTGTGCACAGAAAGTAAAAAGTTGGGACCCAGTCACCATACGCAGTCTCAAGGAAAGCTGTAGGGTGCGCTGTGCTTCACTGTGTCCTTGGTGTAAAGGCAAGGACCTAGAGGACGATGACTCCCCAACAGCTGTACGCAGCGGAGGTGATGGCCACGAGAACATTGCATTTGATAAGTTCTAACGAACACCATATTGGGTCAGTCGACTGCGCAATCGAAAATGCTGCGGGCTATAGATATAGCCAGAACAAGAAATGATTTTCCAGCAGTGTCTCATCACCCAGTTTCTCATGTGTTGTGGTTAGGTAAGAGAGGTAATAATATAATGTTGAAAAGAAATGATAATATTATAATGATATGAAATGGTACTGTTGCAAGACAGCTGTGATAAGATAATTTTTAAGTATTGGTAGCACAGTATTTTTGTGAAATAATGCCGCTGTGAAGGTCCATAGGATTATGAAGGGGACAGCTGCCATCGTTGATCTATACGCTGATATTATAAATGTAGCATGTACTTATTAGAGCTGAGATTACTCTAAATATGATATTCAGATAGTGCCTCCTAACCCCCAGTTTACCGTATGTACATTTTTTCATGTGTACGCATTGCACATCAATAGAATCTGCACTCATATACTGCTAGCTATATCGAAATATTTTCTACCATATCAATGTGAGATCTGAACATGAATCTATAATCATTATGTTTGTGGCTATAAGGTTGTATTTCTTTCTATACATATGTCATTATACACAACTAGGAACCCCCTGATGTTTTAAGTAAATTGGTATTTACTATGACAGATATAGAAAGGTGATATGCCGCCCCTTCCATCCCAGATCTACGTTATTGTACCACCGCTACCCTCATCTCCGGACACTGTTCATCAAGATGTTCCTGGTTTTACTAATCTGTTCATGTTTGTATCAATCGATGTAAATGTTTGGAAGGTTTAACATAATAAAAGCTATCAAACTGCCCTTAGGAGTCTGAATCTCTCATACCCTCACCAGGGAAATGTAAATAGAAATACTGCATAACATCTTTCACATGAAATGTTGTAAACGTTCCATATAATTTGAATCAACAAATCAATCAATTGTACCATTGAAGGAGAGATATTTCATTTCTAAAAGGAATGATGTCAGTGGTGCAAGTTCATAATTGCATGCCCCCAAAATAAATGCATGCCATTAGGTTCAATCTTTTATATTACTAATATAAATCACTTTGTAGTGAATTGTGCAGCGATGATGTGATCAGTGAAGAACAGAGTTGAGATATGATAGACAATGCTGTAGCCTCAATATGTAAAACTATAGCCTGATTTTAGAAGACGCCTGTTACCTAGTATCTTTAGACAATAGGCTTTAGATGATAGTATTGTCTAAGGAATGTGAGCCTAAATAGGAATTAAGATGATTGTCAACTGATGCCCAAGGTGAAGCCTTGTAATACGACTACAGCTAAACATTATTACACAGAGATATTTGAATAAATGTGCATGTAATATGTATTATGTTACGTTTGTCACCAGCCCTTTCCTTGCCATTCAGCAGTCCAGCTATTGTAAATGTACATGCCCAGAAAGAATGTTAGCTTGCCAATAATGTAATTATATTATATAGGTGAAGTGAATTCTCCCCAAGGGAGTTGATGTACTTGATCAGGGAAGGATGTATATCATAAGCACAATTAAATGTTTGAAAGGCGGTGCAGATATTCCACTAATATCGACTGAGAAGGACGAGTTACTACATTTACATCTTAATTTCATTTGTAAGCAGTTCTTGCTGATTATTATATAGCCTTGGGTTTCTTGATATTAATCTGTACACATTATGCTACTCAGTTTCCGCAATATTTCTGATCACTTTGGGCATCTATAACCAACATGAAATAGTATGTAAAACAAGGTTCCTAAACAACAATCTGTACCCATGTTCTGCTCAGTTTCCACAATATTTCAGATTACCTTGAGAATGAATAGACAGGTATTACCAACTTGAAACAGTATGTAAAATCAGGTTGCTTGACAATTATTTCATGGCACATTATTCAAGTAGTTCACAGATACAAAATCGTTAATCTATTGTATGATGGTATAATGTCGCACTATGTACTTTCAGAAATGATATGATGTTAACAAATTTGATGAACAAAAAGCTAACCACAAGGTATGTCTCATTTCGAATAGAAAATAAAAAGCTGTGAAATACAGCAAACCTATTTGTTTATCTGCGTGTCTGTAGGTAAGGAGTAGAGCACCGTAACATTAGCCCGTATCATACTACACACAAATACATATATGAATATTACTCTGTTCTTCACGATGAATGTATTTTGTAGTATTCTATCAAAAAATGTGACATTTGAAAAGGGGACCTTAGTGTACCCTGCACTAAGGTCCCTTTTTGCAGATTGTGTCACAAATATGTCGGCTGGAAATGTATTCATATATTCCTAGGAGTGTTTATTTTTGTTAGAAAGAATATTCCTTCAGGGTCAATGGAAATCGATAACAAGGACAGATATCTAAAACTTGTACAAACCAAAATGTCAACACTTTTTCTTACAGTTATATTGATAGAGGGATAAAGCAAGGGAGAAAGCCCACCGACAGTTTGCAATTTTAAGTCCAACAAAATTTCAATGTTGTCAGCAATTTCCTCTGCTGACACACATGTATAATGATTCGGAGCTCTACAAGTAAATGCCTTCCAAACAATATTAGTTATAGTTTGATAACCAATATTTTCGTAATGAAGTGGTAACCCATGCATTTTACATTCGCGTGCAATATTAGGACATTGTGTACCACTTGCTTGTACTAATCGGCCACTTTACCAGGACACCTGTGCTGCTGAGCAGCTCAGTAGTATATATATCATATTTGCAGTCTGGGTGCCACGGGCTATGCAGAGACACAGAACAACTCTGCAAGAATATGCCTATGTAGTGTGGGATGTAAAAGAACCATTGCCTCGGTAAAAGTGTAGGGGCGTGCTTTCCACCTTCAGTCATCCATAGATTCGATCATCATCACTGCCCTTGAAATGACCTCAGCTGTTAATTAGGGCGTAAAGCAACCCAACAACCAACCAACTCTGCAAGAAAACATACACAATATACAGGTTTACTCATTTCAATATTCACCAACTTTATTACAGAATATTACAATAGTTCAGATAATCCATGTATGTCTATTTCAAGCTGCATGTTCCCAGTATTTTTGTAGTACTTCCCTACCTTATCATATGCATTCAGACTGTTTGGTCACATCAGTGCTCAGAGAATCCAGTTTCCACAATTATATGATAGTTCATTACATTCCCATCATCTGACCCCGCAGACCCATGGCTCTGATGTCTCTAGGTTTGCCATTAACAGTGTGGTTGGGTAATGAATCTTTTGACCCAACGTGTGTCCACAGAATCTGAGTCATCTAGGCCCACTATACATCTTGGTATGGCAAAAGAAATTGTGTTTGGCCGAAGAGCTAAATAAACTTATAATTGTGTGATGTACAGTGAAAGCTTCTGGATGCAATTTGGGTGAGAGGTAATAGACCTATGGATATGTTCCATTCGACCCTAGACTGACATAAAGGTACATCCATGCCTCCTGATGACAAATGTGCAAAATATATTAAACCACCATTCACCCATTAGCGTCAGATTTAGTCCTTTTATCTCAATGCTTTAAATAGCCTTTATGATATAAGTCCCATCCCAATCTGGCACATTCTACGTCCAAACCATGACATCCCCCTCTGTTCTACTGCCTAGCATACATTACTCTATACGGGGTTCAGGCGATGGGTCTGTAAGACCCATGTGTTGTCTTCCCACAGAGGCACTAATGGTGACTTCCCTGCCTTACAGAGTTGTTGCTTCTCCAGGGGGATACTCTTTTTTAACCTGGAGACAGCAGAGCATTCCCATGCCTGGAGAAACTGGACCAGGTCTCCTCCTGGAGGAACATGTAAGAGCCAGGAGGGACCATGGATGAGTTGATGGAGGCCTGCTAAGGCCGGGCCCAATCACTGCAAGACCCGGGTGGATCAAGGCAAAGCTGGGGATCTCCAAGGAACACACAAGAGAGCTTTTTGTAGGGATGAACAACCCCGCTGTTGGCTATAAAGGCTGTTCATAGACGTCAGTGGATTTCTTTTCTGTGTTATTTCTTCCCAAGGGTATTGGAGGAGGAGTTGGGTGCACAGGCCAGCTATGAGATGAGTAGTGGAAGGGCATAGGTAGATGGTAGTTTGAGAAAAAATACATTTAAGGAAAAGCCAGGAAGCCTTAACTCTAATGCTGAGAAACAGAAAATGGGAGTTGGGTCAACTAGGTCAGCTGTGACAGATGGAGGTGGTGTGGGCACATAGGCGACTGAGAGATTAGTTGGGGGCTGGAAAGACTTAACATCTAAGTCATCTATTCATAGTGTAGCGTTAACCATAAGTTATAACCTGTTTGACTAACCCATACCCAGGCAATATAGCAAAATACTAACTATCCTTGTAGATATTATTGTCGGGTGGATGTATGAGTCTCCTTTTTATATCACTTCCTGTCACTGAACCCATGTTGTGATATGTCAGAGTCATCAAACAGGATACTACAGTTGGATAATATTCCAAAGCATTAGTCCCTGCTATTTCATTCAGAATCGAATAGAGATTTCATCAAAAGGATTGGCTCATCCAACAGTTCAAGGGTAACTTTGAGATAGGGATCAATGGGGTGAGCGGACATTTGGGGGGACTTTCTGAGCTGTGGGCTACTGGGATTCGAACTTGGAGCTGTGGGCCCAAGATGAAATTGTACATTTTTCCATGAAGAATTCATAGATGTTCCTGATTCACCTTTGCTTTTGAAATGTGTCTTTGCAACGACATTTTACATGACTATGTATCGTATATAGCTCACTCAGATATGTTGCAGAATCTCCTTAGGCCCATCCGAGCCCTTGAGATCGAAGTTGTGTCTGACTGTATCTAAAGGCTATTCTCACATAGTGGCCAGATTGGTGCAGCGTGACTGTAGTCATAAGGTTGTCAGCCCACATGATCAAACATGGTGGGTTGCCAACTGCCTTTGTTTTAGATGGTGCCAGGTCTGACCCAGGAGCAGCTCATTCTGTTTTAAAAGATGGTAACAGATTGATAGCAGAGCAAATGATCATATAAGGCAGTAATGGTGGTACACTAGGGAACTAATATTAGATTGAATGCTGCATGTAAATCATGTTCACTTCCTATGACTCACAACACACATTTTTGAGTAGTGCGATTGAGCTAATCCATATCATACTAAAAAAATATTGCTGTTTAGGATAGCACCCAAAACATGGTGATCATGTGCAGGACATCTACTCATAACGTCATAACGCATACAGTGTGTTGAGAAGGGTGTGTCTCTGGGGCTCGATTCATAAGTTTCTATCACATAGAGGGCTATTTTACTGCTACGACCATTGCTGGTCGTCTAGGGGTCATTTTGTGTCAAACCTACGACAGCTGAATAACAGTTGTAAGGGTGGAGAAAAATAACCACACTTACGACCAGCTTATCTCATTTGACTAGCTTATCTCATGAAAATTGTAGAATGCTGTCGTACAAAATAAGGGGTGCATTTCACAAGAAAATTGGAGCAAATTTCCCAATTGTCCTATTGCTCAGAATACCTGTATATGGTGGTTGTAAGGGAGAAAATGCCCATTTCACAACATACGGCTGAGACAGACTCTAAAGTCATCTCAGCCATCTAAAAATTCTTTAATAATGGTTTGTTTTGTACGAAACCAAGATGTAATGACTGATATTTATTTGTAGATTACCTTGTAAGAATGAGTGCCTCATTAATTCACAATATTACCCATTTTTTGAAAATCATTATCTAACAATTTACCCCTGAATCGTAGTGTGTGTTATATTCTTATGTACTCTGTAATACAAAGTTATATTTTTAGCATAATTACTTTTACAACAACTTTCTAAAGGCTAGTAATACGATTGAGTAATGGAAATATGTCCTATGATTTTCATTGTGAAATGCACCACATTTTTCTGTACGACTCCCTTGTACGACTCCTTGATTGCAACAAGTAGAAAAAAACGATTTGCCCTGTTTTCCCTACAGACATGTTTTTTTGTGGTCGTAGCCTTTCTGAGCTGTCGTACATTGTTATGAATCGAGCCCCTGGAGGTGGGTACCAGTAGGGTTTGCACCAATATTACCAACTTCATTGTCATATTTATATGCATTGGATGCAATATAGAGTAACAAGGAGTACTTTATCATTCCATCTATAGTTAAAGACAATACCAATGAATTCTGAGATTAAGTCGTACTTATTAGCCATAAATATAGATTATTCAGTATACTGTAACCAGCTGGTAACTATTTTCATGTAAGCATTGTTACTTACTAAAAGTATTTTGAAAACTGATCACAATAAGGTCCTCCATGATTAATTCCGCACACAACCACCAGTTGGCCACTGACACTAACTAGTTGATTAAGCTGCATCCCGAGAAGTAAGCTTCTATGGCCTAGACATGTCAATAGCTCTAAATAGTTAAAATTACCCTGATAATAATTATCAAGTGATACCCAATATTTTACATTTGTTATAAATGTTACTTTTGGAGAGGGAAAAAAAGTATCCAGAGAATGAAATACTTGTATAAGTTTCTATTGTACAGTGGTCCCGTTAATCTGTTATTACTGCCCTGCCCTGCATCTAGTGGTATGGGGCATGAACAAGTCCTTGTGTACTGCCCCATTTTCTGAGGTTCTTTGTTCAACCGTGCCAGTGGCAACAACAAGTGGTATTGCCATGCTGGCATTTTCCCACCATTTCTAAAACTGTATGGCATAGTCAATGGCTTTCTGTTGAAAGAAAGGTTAGCCGCCTTGGAAAGTTAAGAATAAAGTCCATTGATCTTGTTTAACAATTTTCTTGGTTCAATTCTTGAGTGCTTTGTTAAGATGATAAGAAGGTCTCCAGTTCCCTCAGTTCTACTTATTGGGATTTGAGGGAGGTTTAAGCTGAATAAGAAACGGTTCTCCTAGATGAATGACGTAATGCACGGCAACAATAATGGAGCCTAGCTTTTACCGAAAGGGGATTCCCTTGAAAGTAAGCTGAATTCGTAATTGTTTTATTTGTATGAATAAAATTGGAATGGGATTAACCAACGTTTAGAACACGCAGCGCCGACTACTCAAAACAACTACCAACACATCCTGAAAAGTAAATCTTACTCCCCTGCCATTGTTCTAAGCATTCCCTGAAGGAATGGGATACTTGTACTAACCAGAACCAGGACATACATTGCTCATTTATAATAATACCTTATGGTCTATGCTTGGAAACCCTCCTTAAATTCAAAATTGTGTGCAGACCAATATTCTTTCTTAACTTTTTAAGAAGAGTCAATTTCCTAGTCTGAATGGGATTAGGGGGCACTCAGAACAAAAGCATGTAAATACATTACACTCTTGGAGAATTATAATCAAGAGCCCATATTAACATCAGAGGATTAATTAATCGAGTTGAACATTGTCTTCACCGCCCTAGCCAACACCACCTTATTTCTAACTGTAACCTGATGAAACAATATCATTCCATGTGAAACTAACTGCCATTCTGTTCCAGACATGATCATTAACTATCTGATACCGGTCGTTCTCTGATCAAACTGAATCTCATGAATTGTGAGAAGCACAAAAAATGTCAAAATCACCACAGGTAATGTTTGTAAACAAACAGATACAAGCGTGAGTGAATGATCTATTTGACAATAAATGCTCTCAGAAGTGTGTAGCCCTTCTCAGCTAACAAAAAACGCACGTTTGGATAAAAACATTTTCTTTAGGTTAGTATAAAAATGGTTTTCCATTCAACTTTCCAATCCCAGAGGGCATGAGCAATTAAACCTGTGATCTGGTCCACTTCAACCCAGTACATAGAAATGGAACTGGAAACTGCAGATTCGATACCATAATTGCTGGTTCAAGCGCAGGGGGGCATTTCCCAAGTTTGTACGATTCATTTCGCTTAATATCGCTTCATGCAACCCTTACATAAAGCAGTGAACGATTTATGTAGCCCTTATATATAGCAGTGAAAGATTCATACAGCCCTTATAACTTATATATAGCTGAATCATCCAGGTTGATTGCACATCAAAACAACTACCCCCTGTCGTACAGAGCTGTTGTCTGGGGAGCTATGGTCTAGACGTGATCGTCCAGCCTGAATAGTCCGGGTGAAGGTGAGTTTATAGGGAAGGGTCCACACGAATGATATATATAATGTCCACATGTGTCCACATAACACATCCATGGTGATGTACGATGACCTCACGGGCACATACATAACAATATCATGGACACATTCAAGACAACCTCACGGACACATATAGTATACATGACAAAATCATGGAAACACTGTTGATATTCTTAGAATGTATTGTACAATGTGTTGTATAATGTTATGTGGACCCCAGCCCAATGACCCCGGCTCTGAAGGATTCACCTATAGTTGGACGACAGGTCTGGAGAATTGATCTGTTCGTTGGCAGCTTTATATCTTGTGAAAGGTCCCAAATTATCTAAAACTATATGGCCCATTTCTCAAGTCTGAACGATTTATCCTGCTTAATATTGCTTAAGATAAAGCAGTGAACGATTCATGCAGCCCTTATATATAGGCCTAGCAGTGAACGAGTCTCAAATGTAATTATCCTTTTACCAAACTTCGATCGTTTCCCATCGAGAAATGCCCCCCAGGGGGCCGAGACACAACTAACGCGGCGTTAATCACTTCACTTGCGTTATTTAAAAAAAATATACCGCTAATATTAAAGTACATTCCACCCCCCCCGAGACACAACTTTCTGTTAGATGTCGTAACGCAAGGCGTTGTGAATACCGCAAAAGAAATAACGCAATCCCAACACTTTTGCCTGAAGTGCGCTAAGGCGGGAAATAACGCCAGCTGTACCGCGGAAACCAGTGTAACATGACCTGGATACGCACTTCCGGTACGGTAACTGAGTGCTCGCCAGAGAAGGCGGCAAAGTACCACATCGCCACTAAACATGCCTAAAGTCCAACCAAAGGTAAGTCTCCCACCTGTGTGTGTTATAACATGATGTAACTAATAACCAAGAAGCTTCCTGTGCATTATTTGGGACTTGTCATGCAGTATACACCGAGTTAACACGGTTTGAGCAAGGGACGTAGGGGGCGATAATGGGTGGATTTTGGTGAACGGTGTGCCGGAGTGGGTCAGTACGGTCCCGACACCGCATATAGGTATGGCCTAGCTCTGTCTTCTGCTTCCCGTAACCCAAACAAGCTGTCTTTTCGCTGTTGCAATCAGTACCATGTGAACCAAGTTATTATAATGTGAGTGACTTTGCGCTATAGAGTACTACATGACACCGCTGTATGCATTTTGTCCCTCCCTCCTCTCCCCGTGCAGTATAAATAATACCCACATTAATACACGTACTGCAAAACCCAAATTTACTCTGAGCATGGTATATCACACAAGGGAGGGTTCGCAGCATTAAACATATTGCTTTGTTTTGGGGGACAGGATGAATGTTTGTGCTATGTTGTTCACCTTGTCCCACTGCATTCTGACCCGTATTTAATTTATTTTTTTGCAGAAACCCCTGAAAAGGGATGAGATAGAAGATACCAGCTCTGACGACACCGAGCAATCGGTGGATCTTGAGGACACAAGCAGCGAAAATTCTAATGCTTCTGACAATGAGGAGTCGGAGGCGGACGAGTCCGATTACGATCACGACGCGTCAGACGATGAGGAAGAGGGAGAAAGTGAACAGGAGGAGGAGGAGGAAAGTAGTGGAGTAGAAGAAGGAGAAGAGGAGGAGGGTGCAGAAGAGGAGGAGGAAGGGGAGGAGTGCGCTGAAAATGATGAGGACGGTGACGATGAGGATGACGAGGAGGAGGAGGATCGTGGGGAGGAGCAAGAGGAGGAAGAAGGAGGAGAGTGTGAGAATGAGGCAGAGGAGGGAACAGGGAGCGAGGATGACGAAGGACAAGGCATCAACCGTAGCGCCAAGTATACGGCCAAAGGGACAGTGAGAATAAGGAACATAAAATGGAATGCTAGTGAACAATTCACCCTCTTTTTTAATGTAAACCGCCTACAGAGCATCCTGAAGTCCAGGTCCAAAAACCAGAAGGAGGACCGTGAGAAGGCTTGGCAGGAGGTTCAAGGTATGGAAGAAATCTTTATCACGCACTGTATTAAGGCGTATCTCCCAAAAGTAGCAGTATCATATAGATACCGTTCTAAAAAAATTAACGCAATGTACTGTAGGCACACTCAGCATATGCACCTCACTTGTTCTACTGTGGCATGGCATGACACAGGCCAGACAGTTAACGTTTATTATTTAGCGCAATTCAGTGACATGCAATTCTCTTTCCCTGTTTCTACTCCATTTCTTATGTCAAGTTAAACAAAGTAATTCTGTGTTATATTTTGTTTTATACGGTATTTGAAGTAAGGAAACATTTACCTTGTTTTTCAGACCTAGTGAATGCCGTCGCGAATAACGGCAGGGACGTGAAACAAATGAAGAAGCAAATCAACGATTTCTACGGCAGCTGTAAAAAAAAGGTGAGCTATACAAAATACTGCAACCACTTTCCCTTTTTTACTTATCACATGTATCATGTAGTCCCAATCCCCCCCCTTTTCTTCCCCCTTCCTCCCTATCCATTTACATCCTTTTTTCCATGACATTGAAATAATATGCTGCTGTTTTATCCTAACCGTATGTGGGAAATATAGTACTACGGTATTAACGCAACCTGTCCTTTTTTGGAACACCGCATATCATTACTGACGTTATTGCTGTTATATATTGCAGAACAAGCACCTACTAGAACTACTAAAGAGCGGCAAAAAGGTGAAAAAAGGCTGTACGCCTCTCCAGATTTTACTCTTAAAATGGAAAGAGGAAAAGGAAATAGTGGGCCCAAACGGGGTGATACTATATCCCGAAATAAACCAGGGAGGCAGCACTGACACCCATAACAAACGGAGCACCGTACCGCCTTCTGCTGCCAAGAAATGTAAAACTAGTACCCCACGTCCTAGCACCCCACGTCCCAAAACTGTAAAACAGGACAGTGAAGGGGACAAAAAACCGAGTAAAGCACCTGCTATCAACACAAAACCTGACCCCAAACACACAAAGGCGGACCCCAAAGTAAAAAAAGTCACCGTGAAAGCAGGGAAAGTGGAGCAGAAGAGCAGCAAGGTGAAAAAGGGGGTCAAGATAGAACGCAACCGGCCTATCATCAGCAACTCGGAAGACGAGGTAACCGTGCGATATTCCACGCCAACAACTTCAAAGGAGAGCAACATAGTAGACCTCACCGCCACTCCCATAGAGAGCTCGCCCAACTTACCTGACATTACCCCACCACCCCGCCTGCGCCGCTCTCCTAGAGACACCTGCCAAATTAACGCCAGAACTGCAGATGTAGGATCCGCTAAGAAGAAACTATTATACGATGCCACCACAGCAGGGAGCAGTGCTGCACCACCCAGCCCCGCCAAGCAGGCTGTGCCAGACCCCGCTTTAATGCTGGCCACAATGCAGAGTCTCTTAACCTCTGTAGAAATGGAGCGCAGGGAGGACAAAGAAATTTTTAAGTCCATAACGTCCGACATTGCAGAGGCTCTATCTGGTATTAAGACCGTATGCAGTGCCATGAAAGAAGAGAAAGACCGCCTTAGTAAGATCACTGCAAACGTGGTGAAGAACCAAAGTGACATCGCAAAAATTCTAATGCAGCACCAAAAATCCGATAGCGACGGCATTCTTAAGAAAGCAGTAGCGGACATAGCGAAGACAGGACGTCTCTTAGGAAAGAACCAAAACTCGATGCTGAATAAACATGGGATACTCAGTTCAACAGTGCATGATATGTTAAACGGTAAGTCTCAGCAGGAAAAGAGGCCATCCAAATAGTTGTACAATACTGCACATTATTTCTGTTACAATACTGCTGCTAAAATATAAAATTAAAACTTAACGCCACTGTCCTCCGCGCTAAATTAAAATGTGAGAACTGCCTTTACGCCTTACCTTCATCACCCACATTAAACAGTTTCAGTGTACATAGCGCAATACAAGGAAACCTGCAAATTAATGAAACATTCTCTCTTTCCGCAGTGATACATCAGACGCTGCGGGTAGTGGATGGTGTTGTACAGCAGAGGGTCGCAGCACACGCTCAACTCCCCCCCCCCCCCCCCCCCCCCCCCCCGGTAAAGAGAACATTCAGGTTCCGGTGGGGACACGGGTTATAAACTGTGAGTATTTGCATTATCCCACCTAATTTGCGCTATTTTCTGTGCGTTACAGCACAGCGCCAGGGCCAACATAATGGAATTGACACGTAGTTCATGTTTATGTCGAGGCACAGTACCTCACTCTGCTGCCTAATATGAACCATGTTCATATGGCCCCAAATTAAATTCTAAATACAGTTGTATGTACGCTATATAGGTGCCAGCCATTATACTGTGCTTTTTCCACCGTACCCTGTGAAAAGCATAGTATATGTATGATGTAAAAGTCAGTCAAGTTAAAATATATGCAGATGTAGCAGGATTTGTTTTAGCACTAATGACAAAGAGAGACACCGTTTTATTTTCCCTTTCATACTGCTGTGCCAAAATGTCTTCCTGTCACTAAAACCCACGTCATTTTCCGGTGTGTTACAGTGCAGGACATGGTCTGGCGGTCGGACGTGGGGCTCGTGCCCTCCACTAGCACACAGGATGAGGGCGAGGCAAGTTCTGATGCAGAGAACGAGCCGCCAGTGCTGCAGGCTGCATGGGACGGTGCACACCCACCCCATGATGAGACGGCGACACAGCAACAAGAGGACAGTGGTGAGGCAGATGGTGCTGCAGACACACCCCAGGATAAGCCGGGCCCAGTACAAAGTGAGGAGAGTGCTGCTGCTCCACAGAAGGAGCGCGAGGTGAAGGTAGAACAAAACAGCTCTGACACAGAAGACATATTGCAGTTTAATCCGAAAGAAGAGCAAACTGTAGAAACACGGGGGACAGAGCAACCTCTCCCACAGGACTCGATAGAGGAGATAAAGGTGACAGAACCAGAGGTTGGAGCAACGGAAGAGGTTCACACTGAAACAGAGGCAACACTGAAGCCCATACTTGTGGGCCATTCACAGGTGGCTGCATCATCCAGCACCAACTCCCCTAACGACATCCCTGCCTCGCAAAATGTCAGGAAACAGAAAAGGCACAATGTAACATTTGTTGAAGCAGAGGAGGAGCCGGACAGTGCGCAGAAGGAAACCGTGCCTCAATTCGGAGCGGAGCAAGGTGCTGAGGCACTTCAATATTTGGGTCTGTTTAGCCCCCCGGCTACTAAAAAGGCCAAAAACACCCGCTTACGTTTGCCAAGGAGAAAAAAAAAGAACTAGTGACATAAAGTGGACCCCAGTTTGTGCCCCTTCATTTCTGTCATATGGAAGGAGGAGGAACAGATAACATTGTGTGGTACATGCCAGTTTTGGGAGAAAGGACAGAAACAAAATAACTTACTGTGTATAATACCCAGGGCATACACCGTATGTCTGAAAAGTGGTGCCGATTTTAGCGTAACCAAGTTTGGAGTTTTTTTCACTCTATTTAGAAGTTAAGTGTTCAGCTTGTTGAGTGGTGTTGTACTTAACGCAGTATTTTCCTGTGATATACAGCGGGACGGTTCACAGCACTTGTTCAAATCATTATGTGTATTTTATTGCCGTTTAGTATATGTTTTACCCAACTTTGTACAAAAGACAGAGTTAAAGTTGGCAGGACAATTACCGAACATTACAGTATAGCACATTGTATCTGTATCGTTATTATATTTTATCCAAGGGATGTTTTGTTAGGCATCAACCTTACTATGTTACACTGAAGTAACGTTGACCACAAAATCTGTGTGCAGCTACCGTTTATCCTACCTCACATGACTATGTGTAAGTAATATTTCCATTCAAGGAGGACAGCTCCCATATTATTTTAATCTCCCATCTACTTATGACCATTAATTCAGGTCCCTTTTTACTTTCTGCAGTATATTGCGTTAATGTGAGGATATGACTTTCCGCCCACTGAAAGGGAGCACGGGGTTTAACAGACATGATAGAACAGTCCGCAGAATTTTCTTCAATTGTATTCATGACAGTATATACATTTAATTTTATGTGATGCATGAAATAGAACATTAAGTTTTCACACAGGCCATGTTGCCATTCCATATAGGATACATGGTACTGTATAGCATACCCTGACCAAAGTAAACTTCACATGATGCTGTGAAAACACCACGTGAGATAACATTTTGTCAACGCCAATAAAGGGGTTGAAATATAAAATAAAAGTTTCATTCCACTACGCCGTTAACATACCCACCGTGTTCCATATGGATTTTGTTCAGAAAAATATTGTGATTTATTTCGGGCTATACAGATTAAATTATAAACAGGGAAAGGACAGGAAAAAAGCCTTGATGCATGCACAATCACGGTGAATGGGACAGTACTATTTTTTATATAAGCTGGGTTACACGTCAGGGGGCGCCACATTACTCCAATTCTGTCCGTCTGTACATTTTGCCGCTAGGTAGCGACACTGTCGTACCGTATTCAGTTGCGTTATCCACTACAGCTTCACGGACAAAAAATGGTGAAGAATAAGGATGAAATGACACACAAGGTAGACAAGGTAAGTTCCCCCTTGTCCCCAGCCATTCAGAGAACGTCCAGGTAGTAAAATAAGTTGCATTTATTCCATGTTTCCCATGGGAAAACGCTTTCAAAAATTAACGTCCTTAGCGCAAATCGACAACTTGCGTTAAATTATCGCCAATATTGTATAGGTTTACTAATAGGGTTTTTCTTCTTTTCATTGTCACAGAAACGTGGAAAGCAGAAGAAACATGGGAGCAGGAAAAAACAGATGATCATCACCCCACGTGTTGTTGCGGCAGGGCTTGCCCCGGCCCCCAATGACTCAGCTGAAACTGTGGAGGGGGTGGACCACCTCTATAATTATGTGCCAGCTGCTGCAGAAAACACGAACAACACCTCCTGTAACACAGAGGTTGGGGGGGAGATCCTCAGTGATGAGGACAGCCTCTCAGATATTGGGCAGGAAGAGGACGAGTTGCTGGAAGGGGGGGAAGTGTTTGACGAGAAAGGGCCCATGAGGTCAGACATGGAGATAGTAAGGACGCGGTGGACAACAGAGGAGGTTGACAACCTTATGCTTGCAGTGAACGTCAACCGCGACGCGATAAAGTATTACTTTGATGGGCCCGGTGGGGGGAAGGATGTCAAGCGTAGGGCATGGAAGGATGTAGCAGGTGAGTAGTGTTGCTGTGGCTATACCTTTACCCCTCCCTTTGCATCTAGTAATAACATTGTCATAAAATATCAAGACAGGGACACAGTGCAGTAAAGTGATACAAATAAATTAGTGTTTTATTTTATACAACAATTTGTATGACAATACAATTATTCTCCTTTCCTATATACAGCTTATGTCAACTCCGTGACCCACACACATCGTACCATCCACCAGTGTAGAACAAAGACGGCAGACTACTCACAACGAGTGAAAAAGAAGGTACGTGCTTCTTTGCATGAAATAAATAAATAGAACATGCCATGTCGGCTGTCCCTACAGTATGTACATAGTACAGAAAAAGTAACATGTGATACAGATGCGTTAATGCTTAACGCCATGTGTTTTGGCTGTCATATAGCAAAACTGAACAGTAATGTTCAATGAATGCCACATGCGTTATTTGGTAACAAATTAGAACGTACAACGCTGTGTTCCAGCTAGCTACATATAGCAGAAAATCAAGATATCATGTACTTTCGTTATATTTCTGCCCGTTGTGCGATGAAACTAAATATATTAAAGAAGTATGAGTGACAATGAAATAACGTAACATTTCACAGTATTTTACTTATATGCTATGATGCTTTTCAGTACACCGATTTGAAGTTCGCTATCGCAACCACCGGGAAAGGTGTAATAAAGAAATCTATGCAGCTGAAGCAGCCAGAGGGGAAGGCTCTCGATTACGTGCGGGAGGAGGCAGTAAGAGGTATGTACAACAACGCATCTCATTCCACATGTAAAATACTTTATCTTCTTACCACCACTAAACATATGGCAGTATTTCAACGCAGTTTGCGTTGTATTAAAAAAATAACATACTTTATTTAAATCGTGTCATACAAATATGATTTACATTTCTTTACATTGTGACACACTATATCCGGAACATTCCTTTCTGTGACAGGCATACCCGGTATAGAGGAGGCTGACATAGGACACCGGCAGCGTACCCCTAGCAGGAAGAACGCCAAGCTGATATGGGAACCAGACAGGGCAGACAAGCCAGATTACAGCGCTGTGCCAATGGAGAAATTTGGGGTTCCCAAGAACTACAAGGATAAGAATGACCGCAGAGTGGAGAGGGAGAAAAAACTGAAAAGGAAGCAGATGCATGAGAAAAAAATGAAAAAGGAAAGAAAAAAGGAACGTTTGGAACTCAGGGTCAAAAGAGAAAAAATGAAGAAGGAATTACAAAGGGAAGAGGAAAAACAAGTTGAAAAAATGCAAGAACTACATCACACTGCAAAGAAAAAGAAAACCAGTAAACCAAAGAAGGGAGCCAATTTGAAAAATGCCAAATTGGATGAAAAAAAAGAAAGAAAAAGAAAGGAGGAGAGTGGGGAAAAGGGGAAAAAGAAAAAAAGGAAAGAATAACACTATACATCATACACAGTGGAAATAGAAATTAAAAGTTCTTCTCAACGTATGCATCTCGCACTGCCTTGATTTGGTGAGCCACATCTGCTGGCCTTGTCTGGGGGGGCTGCTCCAAACGCTCCATACGGGGTGTCCAGGGATCGTCCGGGTGCTCCTTGATAGCGATGCCGTGGTCTATAGCGAGGTTATGCAGACAGCAGCACGTGACAATGATCTTCGCTGCCCGCACGGGGTCGTGCATGAGGTATCCGCTGGAGGAGTCAAGAATTCTGCAAGAAAGTATGACACACAGTGGAACTCAGACTATATGTACTACACTGCACTGAACTATTGACATACACCACCTGTTCTATGTGCAGGGGGAACAGTTGTACCTTGTACTGCCATGTTTGGTTCTGTATCATATGCACTGCTATGCAAGTAAAGACTCTGCACAACAGGAAGAAAGTTATTTACATCAAGTGGCCCGGGTTAAATATGATTTGTTATATTGCGTTATTTAGCGCACCTGACTGTATTACAGCTTAACTTACCGTAGTCGTTGTTTGACACCGCCAATGCTCTGTTCTATGCGTGCCCGAAGCTTTTTGAACCAGCGATTGAATTTTCTCTGTTTAGCGGTGCGCGGCACTTTGTATGGAACAAAAACGTTCTTCTGCAACGCGTATCTGAAAAATGCCGTTGTTTTATTGTATGAATGGCCTGGGCCAAATGTCATATTTTTCACAGAATGGTACCGTTTCCATGTGTTATATTGGATTTATTTTATATTATTTTAATATACGGTAAGATGTGGTATGTTATGACAAGTAAAACTGGTGTAGCGGGTTAAAAGTACATTTTTTATTTTACATGACGTACTCACCCAGAGTCTGCAAGAAGAACAAATTTCCCCAGCGGCCCATCCTCTCCGTCCTCCCCTAACCTAGCTTGGTGGCCAACGTAGCTGGTCTTGAAAGCATAGGCGTCGTTGACGGAACCAGGCCAGCGTGGGTCAATGTGGATTATCCGTCTGTCGTAGTCGCAGATGAACTGTAATATTATAGTTAAGGTTCAGTTGTATTCAAATATAGTACAGTGTCTAAATTTTATTTTAAGTAGTACTATATAGGACTATAGTACAGTGTCTACATTTTATTTTAACACAATGCATGTTTCATGACACCATCACATGGTAAAAAAATATGAAGAAAAAGGAAGGGGTTATTTCAAAAGGGATAACACATACCGTGGCATTTATGGAGTGGTAGGATTTTCTGTTAACGTAGGTGCTTTCGTTTTTTTTTTTTTGAACAAATTCGAACTTTTATTTGGTCTAATATTCAAGTACAATCTTCTATAATAATGTCAATATACTATACGGTGCGACCAAATAAAGAACATGGACAGCCCATCTGCAAGCAGTTATTATAGGCTGTCCACATGATAAAGATGCAAGTATACAAAACATATATGATTATAACAGGTATTTCTTAGAAAACTTGCCGCGGCATCACATGTTAATATTAAGTACATTTATACCTAAACCCCTTTTAAAATTACCCATTAAATCGCGAGAAATTGATTAATTAATTAATTAATTATTGGGACCGTTTTAAACAGGTTTTCTGACATTTTTGTTTTGAATGTGTCATAATCCACAATATTTCTCGTTTCTGGTTTAAGGGCATTCCAGGCCTGTGCAAGGGCTACACAAGGACTATTTTCATATGCCTTACAATGGATTATATCGTACTTCAAAACTGGAGCAGAGGAAAATCTAGTATCCCTTGCTTGGGCTTTCAAATACTTATCAGTTTGAGCCCTTTTAAAGGCATACATTTTACAATGGTAAATCCTACGCTCTTCAAGAGTAGGTAGCTTAGCCTCACCATGTACAATTTCTGTAGGGGTTAATATGTGTTTAAATAAACATGTTTTTAAACATTTGTTTTGTAGTCGCTGTAGTTCTTCACACGCTGCTACATTAGAATTTAAGTACAGTATATCACAATAATCAATTACAGGTAAAACGTGGGTTTTATAAACTCTTAGAAGGGCCTTAGAAGGCAGCATTTTGCTAACCCTGTACATTAGGGTTGATTTAAAGCGAACACTATTTATTACACTCTTAACGTATTTATTAAATTTCAACTCTTCGTCCAAGATGACCCCAAGGTATTTGTAGGAATTTACTGTTTTCAGAATTTTGTTATTTAATTTAATTTTTGGTTTTGGAAGATTCTTTAATTTAATTTCTGAGGCAAAGGTCATAATTTTGGTTTTATTCTCATTTATAGTTAATTTATTTTTTCTTGTCCAAGATCCAAAATTGTCCAAGGCTATTGTTAATCTATTTGAGAGGGTTTCAAAATTTTTTCCAGAAACATATAATACTGAGTCGTCAGCATATAACATAGTATGGTGGTCATCCTGGTTGGAAATACAATCGTTAATATATAACAAGAAAAATAAAGGTCCTAATATGGATCCTTGAGGGACTCCACAGGATAAGGGTAGCTTGGTAGACCTAATACTATTTGCAATGCAACACTGTTGCCTTCTCGAGAGGTAGTTCTCTATGAGGGATAAATTTCTGTTTCTAATACCATATTGTTCTAATTTGTTCAAAAGGATATTGTAATTTACTGAGTCAAAGGCTTTTTTAATGTCAATAAATGCTGCTAAACTAATATTGCCTTTATTTCTATTGTCTAATATGTCATCTACAAAAGTGGAAATAGAATCGAGTGTGGATTTATTTTTTTGATAACCTCCCTGTTTTGAATTTAGAATCTCATGCAAATTTATATGGGCCATTAGCTTAGTATGGACTAATCTCTCGAGTATTTTTCCAGGCACAGGCAAGACACTGATAGGCCTTAAGTTAGAAACATTCGCAGGGTCCCCCCCCTTAGGTAGAGGGGTGACCACCGCAATTTTCCATGAGTCTGGAATGACTGAATTTTGAACACATAAATTAATTATTTTAATAAACCTCGATGGATTATGCAACACAGCGTCTCTAAAAATGTTAGTTGGCAAATAGTCAATTGCTGAGGATTTTGAGACATCTATGTCCTTTACAACCTGGATTATTTCATCATCTGTAAAATTAATAGCAGGCATATCAACTGGGCATCTGGTGCCTTCAAAGGCATATGGTTCATCATGTTCAGCGGCTAATTTTGGTCCAATTTCGGCAAAAAATGTATTTATAAAACTTGATGTGTCTTCTAATGTAATAGGTGTATCGTCATCAACTAAATTTATATTTTTGGATTTTGACTTACTTGAAGGTAGAATGTCCTTGAGAATAGACCAGAATTTTTTTGAGTCATTTAAATAATTTTCACAAAGATTTTTATAATAAGTGTTTCTTGCTTCATCTATTTCGATGCCCACTGCATTTTTGAGTAACCTGGCCCTATGCCACATAAGTTCACACTTAGACCTCCTGGCATCATATAATAGTTCATTTTTATCATTAATCCTTTCCAATAAGATATTTGACATCCAGGGGTCAGGTTTATCCAATACTTTAAATTCCCGTACTGGGCATAAAACATCAAGCATGCGCTTCAACATATTCTCATAAATGTTCCAACATTCGGTTGCATCATCACATGCATCAAAATAATTCCAATTGCACCCTTCAATGCTATCTAGATATGTACTTTTATCATAATTCCTATATGAACGGCCCTTAAATTGCCTGAAACCATGTTTAACATGGACATGTTTACGTAAAGCGTATACCGGTAAATGATCACTAATGTGAATATTGAGAGGCCCACTAGATATAATTTCATCACAATTTGTAAATATAAGGTCAATGCAAGTATTTGTGCCAGAAGTAGTGGTTATCTCATTAATCAATTGTTTAAAGTTAAACTGGTCCATCATTTCATAGAGCTTAGCTTTATCAGGACTGTTTACCAAAGCATTTACATTGAAATCACCTAGAATAAATACATCATAAGTTTCAATGCTATCAATCTGTAGTAATAATGCACGCATGGTGTCACAAAAATGTAGAAGAGAACCATTAGGTGGTCTATAAATATTACATATCAAAGCCTTTTTTGATTTGCCTTTCACAGACTGCAGCCATTGGACTTCAATGTCCTCATTGCTGCGGTTTAAATGTACAAATTTATTCAAGGAACAAGAAACATTTTCATCTACGTATGCACATAACCCCCCCCCCCTATATATACTAATTCTATCATTTCTAAACATATTATATTTTGGGAAACCGTATAAGCCATCTTCATCTGTATCGTTCAACCAGGTTTCACTAAATAGAATTATGTCTATATCTCTATTGCTAATTTCAGCTTTCAATTTTGACATTTTATTTCTAATACTCCTTGCGTTTAAGTGCACGACCGAGAAGCCCTTTTTGAAATTTGGATTTCCCTCACCTATATTTAAAATTGTGCCAAATTTCACGGTATGCTTTACGGGTGTTTAGATGTCTTTTTTGAGCCCCTGTAAAATTGTAAATAAAACCCAACAAGAGACCCCCCCTTCCCCCCATGAGGTTTCTGCTCTTGTGGCTCCTCATGTGCAATCTAATCTTGGGAGGTGAGGTTTCACGTCCCCAGACGAGAGTACATATATATAAGACGAGTGATCCCCAATACACTCGAGTAGGGTACAGGTATCAAAGTGTCAATCAAGAAAGACGATGCCCCCGTTAACTTTGGGCTTGCGAATCGCGACGTGGCTTCCATCAACAATGCCGATAATTTGAGGGGTCTTGGCCTTCTTGTGGTTGTAGAACCTCTCCGCGTTCTGTATCTTCTCCTGCAGCGTCTCTGGCCAGCGAATGTATTGAGCCTGGTGTTGGTAGAAATAGTCGCTCACGTCCCTCACAGCCCGACCGACGAGGGAGGTGGAAACGTGTTGCGTGTCTCCACAGACGGAGTATAGTGCCCCCGTGGCGAAGTACCGCAATGCTAAGCAAAACTGAAAAATAAAATTGTTCAACTATTACATTGATGCTATAGTATCACTATGTTGGTTAAATAAAGAGATATAACATTTATATTTATATTATGCCATTTTGTGTTCTGTTGTAAGGGGTTGTATGGGGGGGGGAGGTACTGTGTATACCATTTATTTTTTATGGAATATTTATGAGGGAATATGACAAAAAAAGAAGTGGGGGGGAAGGGAAACAGCAGGTGAAATAAAGAATATTTGAAGGTGGGAAAGGAGAGGGGTTCATCTTTTATTGTCTACTTACCCGGTTGATATGGGTGAGCCCACCCCCATTAGGTAGGCCCTTTGCATAAGAATGTTTCCGCCACCTACGGACCACACTGCAAACGACCTTCTTGGATAATCGGTACCGTGCTACGAATTCGTCCTTTCTGTACAAGGAAATAGGCGAGGACCGAACTTTACAGCGCCTGCGGGTCCTGCCCAGGCTGTCCCTGGCTCTCGCCATATTGCAGACTACACAGAGACGCTGCAGAATCTCTTTTTCCCGCCTTTTCTTCCACAAAAATACACTGGTTCCCATTTTTTTCAACTTGCGTTACGACATCCAAGTGGAAAAAATACTATCTGGATATTTGGCCGATTTTACCGCCAATGAAAAATCACAACGCCATTGAAATAACGCATGTCTTCGTTCTGTCTCACTTTGCGCAGGTTTTTTTTCTTAACGCAAATTTTGGACGATTTCGGAGTTTTAAAAATAACGCAAAAAGTGTTGTGTCTCGCTTACTTGCTTTAATGACTGATTTAACGTAAGGTTCGTTAGTTGTGTCTCGGCCCCCTGGTGAACTTATAAATTTCAAGAACCTGTTTAATACAGGAAATGCAAGTTTAACGAGATGTTAAAAAAAAGGGTGATTGGATGTCCGTGGTGGACTCGCGTTCAACCTTTATACGTGTGAGCTAGTGTATTTGCCTTTCACACAGGTGTGCATTCACCACATTTAATTTCTTATTGAACCGTCTAGTGTTGGTGGCTAGGGGGTATGGTGTCCCTGGAAGTTGTAGTTAATCACTTGAACGACGCTATCATCATTGACGACTCTGAAAGTAAATGTCTACACCAGAGAAATACTTTAATTGAGTTTTTGGGTTTCGAGGGGTCTGCCAACAAGGTAACACTTCAAAGCCAAATGACTAAGGCCTACTTAATTAGGTATTGATCACCATTAATTAATAGATTTGACTCTTCCAGTAGAAAAAAGTGTAAAGTTGAAAAGAGCTTTAAATGGTTCCCTCAGTAGGAGCCACGTTTCTAAGAGAATCTTTGCAGGGGGGTCTTTCTGTTCACAAAATTTAATTGTCTGGGAAAATAGAATCTTCAGCAGGAGGCGTGTTGAACTACGTGCCCGGGTTGTGATTGGTAGGCTAATCTTCTTGGATCAGGAGACCAGGGGCTCAATTCATAAGTGTCTACGACATAGAGGGCTATTTTACTGCTACGACCATTGCTGATCGTCCAGGGGTCATTTTATGCTATGCCTACGACATCTGTTGAACAGTTGTAAGGGTGGAGAAAAATAAGCACACAAACGACCAGCTTATCTCATATGACCAGCTTATCTCAAGAAAGTCGTAGAATGCTGTCGTACAAAAAAAGGGTCATTTCATAAGAAAATCGTAGCAAATTTCCAATCTACCTGATCGTACAGAATACCTGTAAAGGGTGGTTTTAAGGGCAAAACTGCCCATTGCACAACAGATGGCTGAGACAGCCTCTGAAGTCATCTCAGCCACTCAAAAAATCTTTAATAATGGTTTATTTTGTACCGAACCAAGATGTAATAAATCATAATGATAATATGGACTGCCCTGTAAGAATGAGTGCCTAATAAATTCACTATATCATACATTATTTGAAAATCATATTTCAACTATTTCCTCCTGAATCGTAGTGTGAGTAATGTTCTAATGTACTTTTTAGCATAATTACTTTAACAACAACTTTCTAAAAGCTAGTGATACGGTTGAGTAAAGGAAATATGTCCTATGATTATCATTGAGAAATGCACTACATTTTTCTGTACGACTGCCTTGTATAACTCTTTGACTACAACCAGTAGAAAAAACGATTTGCTCTCTTTTCCCTACAAACATTATTTTAAGATCTCGTAGCATTATTGAGTTATTGTATATTGTTATGAATCGAGCCCCAGGAAGGACTTAGAGGGGTGGTCCTGGGCAGTTCTGTGCTCTTTTCAATCCTAAAACGTGAATGCGTAAGCCTCTACATTCCATAACTTTGGTGTCAGAAGTAGGTGTGTGCGCCTTCTATACTCCAATATTATGCCCGTTGCTAGGCGTGGAATATTTGAAATTTCTGTTGATACGTAACAGAGCACTCCTAGGAAAATGTGTACTGGGGGTATTATATGGTCAAATACCTTCTATTGCCATCTATTGTGGCGGTTGCTAGGCTAGAATGTTTGGAACTGCTTTTGCTTGGTAACAGCAAAACAACAGGGCCCAGTGCCACCTATTATGCCAGTTGTTAGTTATGGAATGTTTGGAATCGCTGTTGCTAGGTAACAGAGCAGTCATGGCAAACTGACAATAGTTCTAATAGAACCCCCATGGACTGTATATCCAGCCAGAACATCCAGCACATCCTTTAGTAAATGTGCAGAAATACCTCATTGCTCTCATAAAGTAGGATTTTAGTCCCTTTTCATATCACTGCTCCAGCAACAATGGTGCTCTGGACTACTCATTACACCTCTATGACCCCATATAGCTTACACTGTGCAGAATAACCAGTGCACATCCCAGCAGAGTAAACACTCCCTGTGTGCACAGTCTACAAGAAAGACAGGTTTGTTGATAGAACATGCCCAACTATAAAGTTACCATAATTAAGACATTGTATTACCATCAGGTAAATTTATACTTAGAGTGCTCGCTTCTGGTAAATATTCTCTATTCATTCTGCAATAGCAATAAGGGCCAGTGACAATATTATGACTACTTTGGCTTTGAGAATATCAAGAGAAGAACTAGAAATGATGATGCTTTTATATGTGGAAATAGAGGAACACTGTTACATATGTATCGAAAGGAAAGACTTGTACCTGTAACAGTGGGGGTTAGAGGTTATGAGTGTTAACTGAAATAATGCTCACCCTCAATTATGTGCAAACTAAGAGTTTCTTCCACACAACAATGCGTACATAATGAATAATGCTAGTAATAGTACTGTGCAGAAGAAATTTACTATGTGGTTCATGTGACTTGAATAGCTTTGGATGGAACAATATCTCGTGGCTAGATCATCAATATATATTCCCTAGATTGACTAACTTCCTTTTAGCCTTTTGCCCTACATGACTACTCTTTGATAACATCCTAGGTTAAAAAGATTTTCCTTGTCTGACAGGCAACGACCATAATTATTCATGCCATGATAAAGGTCCCAATGCTCCACTCCCCGTCCCCAAGTATATGATACTTTCAACCCACTACCCAAACTACACCCCTTACTCCCATCTTGGCAGGGGTCCATACCTCCTACTCCTTAGCCCCTTGGGCAATTCTGAGGATTTTAGTTCAATAACTTGGCAAAATGCTTCCTGTAACCAAGTAAAGCGCTCCTACCTCTCCCTATAAGCGTATTACATCTACATTTCGGCATATCAATCTGAAGACCGGTCAAGATCCATATTATGTAAAGGGTATAGCATTTATGTTAACAGTAAGACATCCTTACAAGCATCATGTTCATAATGAACATATTTGTCTGAGATCCTAGGCTCTACACCATGATTTGGGGAACCCTTTGTAAGAAGTCAACATCCCTATATCATTTTTCAGGTTACTGAGCTAAATCATATACCCCATTGCAAGTAGAATAGATGTAGAAGAAGGGGATGCAAGGAGGACTGCTGTGCATAGCAGGTTTTGCAAATATCTTTATGCCTTTAAGGACGGATGTCGACGGATGAAATTCAAGCATCATGCCGACCCTACATGATGCTTGAATGCAGCACTGGCGAGTTACTCCCCAGGGCTGCATTCATACATCATGACAAGCAAGACATGATGCATTAATGCATTCTGCCACCCCTAAAAGGGTTATTGTCTACTTTTAGTGAAGAGGTTTATACAAAATTGCCAATTTCAGTGCCGTTCAGCCTGCATAATTAAGCTGCCCATTTTCAGTTTGATCATCCACCCAAGACACTTCTACAAAAAGTATCATCCTTACACTAAGCTTTAGATGAGAGAAGATGAGAACATGCTGTTGACTGTGCAGACTCCCCCCGTGATCAAGTCACCCCTGACGACTAGTGATGAGAACATGAATCCTGTGCTTGGGGTACAGATACCAGCTGTGGGAGTATCAGGCCTTTCTGGTGGAAGAGGGCACTCCCTGTGGAGAACATTAGGTTTTTGTTGACTATCTTCTACTTCATCCCCCCAGCGATGGCATAGCCACTATCATGTAAACTTAAAAGGATATAATGGTTGGTGACTACAAATGTTGCCTATAGAACTCTGGCTGGTCAACGAATGAGCGATGCCATTTGATACCCAGGAATCATTATTTCTGTAGATAAATATAATTATAACTGCCAGTAGTAGGGTAGATTCACCATGAGTCTGCCACATACCCTGCGACGGACAGTGAAATTTGAGGTTATTCATCTAAACTATGACTTCAAGTGTTAGCTTTTCTGAAAGAATAATACTTAAACTTTACCATTATTCATAGATTAAGACATTAAGATGCTTGAATACCCACAAAATCAAGTGTCCGTCTCAAGGTATGTGTCCGACTCGAGGTGAATATGGTAAAAAATGCTAGCTCATGTCCCAGTAAACACCCTACGTAGTTCCAACGTAGCTCAGAGGTTTTTCTAGGTAGTTTTCCAACCACAAGGTTTGAGATTGGTAATTTTGGAAGGTTTGTAGACGTCAAAACGTGAAGGTTTATTTACGTTCAGCAGACGTAGACTTCTGATTTACGTTTATCTACCTCACTCAGACATAAATATATATGTAATAAATCTAATTGATCTACATTAAAAGACTAGCTTTTCACCTTCAAGTGGGTAGGTGACTTCTCAGTGTCACACCAGGTGGCAGCACCATCAATTATGGAGAGAATGTTACAGCTCTTTAACAAATCCACCACATTCAAGCAGTAAATTCTCATTAATTATGAATTCAATATCATGCAAACACACTGTATTGAATAGGATATTTATATAAAAAGGGGAGTAGATTAAAGTATGGGGCATGAATATGTGCTTTGCGGTACATTACTGAGCAGACACCACATTGGTGGTAATGGAAGAAATACAAAGCCTCTCTGCAGCCCAAACTATTCAACATCTATACTGTGATGCTGTTTAGTTGAACTATGAGAATATACTATATAGAATAAAATAACATTATAGTGGTCATTTTGTATGAATATTGTTTGTCAATTAATGTACATTTGTCTGCAATATAATACAAGTTTTTGTCTGAATACCATTTTGTAGAATTATATGTTATGTGTCAGTGATAAAATCCCAGTTGAACATAGATTTACATCTGAGCTACGTAAATCAGACCTGTAGGTTTGAGAGTGGTAAATAAACTACTATGTGAGGTTTTATGATAGTTCACACTAGCCATGATCAGCGTATCTTATCACAGGTTTATTGCATTTGACATGACCTTAAAAAGGTCTCATTAAAATCGTCCTCTGTATTCTACGAACATCATGCCAGTAATGAAAATTACCAACAACAACAACTCATCTTGAGTGAAGCGGACATATTATCAGCATCAGGAACAAATTCGATATAGCAATGCATGTGACACTTTGGACTAGCACTAATAGTTTGCCGTCCTAGAAATAGGGCAAAGGTAATTATGTAGAATCTGAATGGCAGTACAGAACGGCATGTATATTTATTCCATCTAGGAATTAGAAAATTAACATGCAGACAGAATGTTGAAATCACATAAGGCCGTTTTATTTTGATAACTTGGATTACGGATCCGCCGCCGAGATTTTTGGTATTTTTCTTCTTTTTTCTTTTTTTTTGATCTTTCCCCTCCGAGATTTTTTGAGAATTTTACCCCCCCCCCCAAAAAAAAAGTACATATTGACCAGCAAAAGGTAGAATGAGGCCTTTCCCATTTGGGATAATTCTCAATATATATCTTCATTAGATTGCCCAGAAATGAGATTTTCCATACCTTTCTTTTTTTTTTTTTGCCTCTGTCCTTTGGGAAATTTTGTGATCTGCTGCCCCCCTAAGGGCAGCTTTAAAAAAAAATTTTGCCTCTGCCCTTCCAAAAATTTGGAGCCAATAGCCCGTAATCCAAGTTATCAAAAAAAGGTGGCTTAATTATGCAAGGACATTTTCCCAATCCCAAGATATTTCTCGATTGAGAAACCCCCATTAACCCTTAGGGGCCCAGTGGCGTATTTTACACATATCTAAAGTCCTATGCTGTTCTTTCATATAAATATTGGGTGTACACCACTGTAAGACATACCAATGTCTCCGGGGTGACCTCAGCTTTTCATACATGGGCTTGCGTTTGTCATCCGATAGATATTCATCATTTTAGAGCAAGTTAAGTAGGAAAATGATAATAAATATCTGCAATTTCAAGTTTGCTCACTGGCTGAGGCTGAGTATTCTCCCCCATGATGATATTATTATTTTTCATCTTAGTTATCATCATTATAGTTTTTAATGCAATATGTGAAATGTACAGAAAACTGCAACTTATCTCAATAAGTTTTATGTCATTCCCATGTTGGGCATGTGATACAAAAGTTCCATTGTTGCCATGGCAATGGCATATAAAATTCCTCCATGGCTCAAAGTACAGCCAGTCTAGTGCAAAGATTGATAAATTTGACAAATGGAATGTTTCTGGTTGCTATGGTTACAAGAATTAGCATTTTTTCCATACATAGGGCCTAGCATGAAAAAGGTTATTGCAACAGCTTTCAGGAAATGTAACATGAACCCCATGTTAGGACAAGATATTCAACTGTTGCAGATTCACTTATTGTGCACTAATCATGTTGCAGATATTTCACTTTGGTCAAATAGTTCTGGGCCTGTAAGGGTTAAAGACCCCTAGCTGACCTACATCTTCTGTTTATCATGTTTGCCATAGTATGTCACAAAAGGTGCAATACAAGACAGTACACAATTCTCAGAGCCTTGCCAAGCACGTAATTACCTGGTGGTAATGGAGAATAGAATAGTCTCTGGCCAATTAAATCATATAGGAAAGGAACAGCAATAAGGGGTAAATCCACCAAGTCGGGTCGGGCCTAAATGAATCGGATTGGGTGCAAAAGCTAGAATCGGGCAGTAAACCGACTGTGGTGAGGTGCTTTCTGTCCGACGGATCGTGCAATCCGGCAGTAAAAAGTCTGAAAATCAGAGTCGGGAGCAAAATGCGCCTCCACTGAGCTCGTCAGACAGCAATCGGGTGCAAATTCGATCGGAAAAGTGCAGTGGATTTGGTTCCCCGACTCCATCTGGAACCCTATTGGACACAAACATAGCAGAAAGACAGCATATTCCTGATCTTTTCAGCAGCGGACGGCATATCAAAAAGTTTTGATGTTTGATCCGATCGGGTTCCACCTGCTACCAGACGAGTAGTCGGATTGGAAGTGTGGCGGAAAAATTTGTCGCCACCTGGTGTCTCCGTACTGTACTATCAGTTCTTTCTTTCCCCGTCAGACGGCGTTACTGCGTTCCGGGATCACGTGGCTGGAAAGTCCCGAATGTGTCCGTACAAAACAAGACAAACTCAAAATGGCAGGCGGACGTAAGAAGAAGACAGGCACCAGGAAAACCACAATTAGGGGCAGGAAAAGGGATGCTTCAGTGAAATCGGAAGACTCCCAGGAGGAAGAAGTTGTGCAGACCCCGAAGAAAGTTATGACAGCTGCGGGAGCAGAGCGGGTGTCGCCTAGATTGAAACAGATGGAGCCAGGACCTGGTCTCGGATGTCCCAGACGCATCATGAGGGCGACTACAAAGAACACAACACCGGCAAAAAGAGGGGTGAGTATTGTCTGGCTGCATCTCGTTCTCATTGACTTTTTCGTGGCCCGTTGTACATCCCCCCCCGTCCTCCTTTTTTTATACTGAATTGGACTCTGAAATAAAATGAAAACACTACCTATCATGCATCTCTGTTTACTGTCAGACTACACGTTGGTTGTTCAAAATGCTGATATAGAGCAATCTGAATGACCTTATGGCAATCTGACAAGGGCATGGATTAATTACCGTATTGTCGCATATAGGTGCCGGGTTTTGAATAGGAGCCTGTTTTAAATAGGAGCCGGGGGTAATAGGGGTTTGAAATCAATAGGTGCCGGGCCTTGAATAGGTGCCGGGGGTTTCCATCAGTGACTACAAAGCCACTGTTTCAATGTGTTACTTATTGTATTATACACCATTGTATATGCATTGTAGGGGATGGGGTAGGGAGTTGTGTTTGCTTAATAATTTACCCTTTGATGGTGCCTCCTATCCACCAGATGTTAGCATGTGTTTCAAATAATAACTACAAATACAAGTTGATTATGCTATTAAATGCCTTATAAGCTTTATTTTACCTTGGGATGGGGGGTGTGCATGACCCTAAAACAATAACTGCCGGGTCTTAAAAAAATATTGTCCACATTTTCATTAATTTTTCCGATAAAGAAATATAAATATCAACACAGTCTGATGTATTGGGTTTGTTTAATTTGCAGGTGTCTCGAATAATCGGCAGCATGGTGCTCTCCCCGACAAGATAGGATTGGTGCAGAGTGGTCACACTGTCCCCTGTCAGATGAAAATAATACCAATTTACCACATGTGGACAGGTATGCCATGTTGCCAATGTGGGAAAAGCATAATTTTTTTTACCCTTTTTCTCTTCTATTTTTCATTAATTTTGTACTAAAGTTTGTGGTATGGACTTAATGTACATGAACAGGAGGATGAACACACCTTTTGTCAAATACCAGATAGTCAGACTGAGACGCTCCTCCGGTCTGATGGCAGGTCTGAAGTTGGTGTTGTAGTACAGGAAGAGTGGACGTACCAGGGCGAGCAGCTCTTTATAGACGTTGGGCAACATACAAGTCGTTTTCTTGAACTCAGTGACACACCCAAGCTGAAAAAAAGGAGAAAAAAATCATTTATTTGTACAGAGCATCTATAATATTTAAGGTATAAGGGTAAAAGAAAAAAAAGGGGGGGGTTGCTTGAAAGAAAGGGGTTAATTTGTTTTAATTTTTTTTAAATAATTAGTGATCATAAATATAATACTGGTAACCAGGGTATAGAGATGAACTACACACATCAATTCTGGAATAATGTGAAAAAGGGGTAAGTGGCATGATGTAATTTTTTGGGGGTTATTTATACCGTAGGAATTTGTGCAATTTTGGGGGGTCAAATATTTTTCTCTGAAAAAAAAATCAAAAAATCTCAGGAGTAATTATTTTCTGAACAATGTAGATCAGAGTGAATTTAATTTTGAATAAATGATTACCTGGACGAAATCCACCTCCAGTTTGGCCAGAGTGTTCCTCTCTGACGGGTCAGTGCGGGAGTACAGGAAGGGATGCATCTAGAACTAGTGCGTCCGCCTCCTCTGTCTCAGTTGTCGGATGAGAAGCAGATCCTCCACCTCATCGTCCATCACCACTGACATGGCGAGGGCGATCATCCGCTTCTTCCCTACATCCTGCATGCACAGTTTACAGTTGGGGTTGTGTGTCATTTTGTCTTGATGTACAGTCCGACTAGTGTACTGAAGGAGGTACAAAACAATATGGCCGATTCCTCCAGCATGCCTCCAGGGCGTGGGTCACGTGGTGTTGGGAGTACAACTGGTGCACTCTGATGTGCAGACAGCGAACCACAGTCAGGGAGTGGCCAGACTGCCGTCGGATTCACATCAGATCCTCAGTGGAGGCGCTTTGGCCCAGTCTTTTCGGCTCCCGATTGTGGCAATCGGGCGGGAGACTTTTTTCTGTCCAACCCGACCCGACTTGGTGGATTTACCCCTATACTTGTCTAACCAATGGGAGTGTCATGCAACCCTTTCATGTCGGATCTAGGCTACTGTCAACCATTTAACAACGTTTGACGTAAATTGATGTACTTTTGTTAGCTGGGAGGTTGGGCCGGTTGTGGACTAATATTGATATGACTGTGCAAAGTCGAGAGGGAAATTGGCCCTTTTGACTACTGAATTTAAGCTAAATAATTTGTCTGCATAGCCCGTGGTGCAGGGTAGAGGGGTTTCAGCAAAGGTCATAGCCTTTCTCCATAGATACCTATACAAATAACAAAAACCGGATTTACATTTTCAAATATTTATTCTAAATTCCCCATCACATCAGAATACTCTGACATAGGAAATGACCTGTATGCAACCTATATAGATACATGTATCACATCATTCATCAAATGCAGCAGGTATATACATCTACTCACTATGCTAGCAAGAGTATAGAGCTCTCAGATCCTGCCATATTCCCTACACCCCGGCGCCAATATTGTATCCAGGCTATAGATTTCATAGTTTGCACAATCCTCTATAGCATATATCTCACCACCATCTGATCTCCCTGCCCCGACATACGGTGTTTGCATATGGTCGACATGTCCATGCAAAAGGAACCTACATGATCTGGGACCAACTACTAATCAGGGCATAACTTACATGCCTTTCAATGGTTGACAAAGGAAGTAGGTCTGGCCAAAGAAGCCATATCACATGCCTTCCCAATCTCTAGGGTGTCTATGCATGGACTATATATCTATAGATAGAGTATCATGGAATACGATTGCAAAGACCGCAATGTGTTAGATATGCAATAGGTTGATCAAACTGTATCATTACTTGAAAAGAAAATTGTGAACATCTCTGGTTGTTCTGCAATGTTTCTGACATTATTTGTATTGACATTGCAACTACTTGTTATAGGGCGTTCAGGGCATTTTTATTGAGTGCAGAAAAGTTGCGTTTTTTTGTACAGGATAGATAGACAGGATCTTAACTAAGAGAATTCTGAAAGAATTCTGAATCTACCACCACCAGAACATAGTTAAATTGGGTTTTCTTTGCAAAATGTAAGGTGTTTTGGGAGGACAAGAGAGCCCTGTCTAACCATGCAGTGGATTGGTCCTGAAATAGCACTCCCCTGCTACAGTGTGAGTGGCAGGGATCCAGGGGCAGTGGAGGGTGACTTACATAGGGAATGTACTACTCCTAAGAAAAGGTAGATCCACATAAGTGTAAATATGGGGGCCATTTCCTTTCCAATCACTTTGTTCTTCAGATAGGAGATAACAAGTAAACAGAGTAAACAAATATGGGAATTAAATGTATGATCCCACATTTTTATGCCCCTCTATTTTAAAGGTGTTTCCATGACTTGTTTAAAACGGTATTTTGACGTAAAATAACGTATTTTTGTTAGCTGGGTGTTTTTTTATTACGGATAGCGTATTTGTTACAAGTTTACTCCAAGGCCACAAACGTATGTCAGCCGAATCCAATGTAGAAAACCTAGTCAATCGGGGTAAGAAAGGAACCAATAAACACTGGTAGTTTGGGGATGTGAAGCAATCTATTCAGCTCAGCTGTCAAGGTCAGGATGAGGTGACCACTTTAATTGCTGCTTAGGCAAGGATCAGCCCGCATTGACATTGGCCTTGTTATTGGAGGATGGGCATGCGGTTGTTGTGTCTAAGCATACTACGCTGGTTGGAGCAAAATTTAATGTTAATGCTGATATTATTCTAAAACTTCAGCCTGTCTATAATCTTGTTTAGTTTATCCATTTTGATTTTATAAGAATTCACTGCATTGTTTCTACTAAGATGAAGCAATTCTGTGCATCAATATTAGGGTGTTCCATCGAAAATGGATTAGTGTGTCTATAATTGATGTCTATAGCCAAGCTGCTAGTGAAAATGTATACTAATTTAATGCACAAATTAGAATAAGGATAACTTTAATGAAAAATGCTTGACAACCATTGAAAGTTAGAAAAGTTGCTGATATTTCACCCCCTGCTAATCTATACATAGCCTGTGACCCAGATGGTACCTATGGAGTAAAGCCCTACTGCTGCATGTAGCATAGGGAGTAATCACCCTGCTTGCAGCCACACACTATAAAACAGGGAAATGCATGAACTTCACATAGCTATAATTCAATAAATATATGTATTATCCATTGAATTATTTTACCAATATAATATATAACACAATGCTATTTGGTAGTGATGTCTCTATTCTGGGTGCTATGTGGATGTAATTACATTACCATAGCATTCACTAGTCTCAAATTCCGCAAGAGTTGTGAAAAAATTTGATTAATTTTATAATTCTAGCCTACTTTTAAATGTTTGAAGTCTCTAGTTCTACTGTACACTTTTCGAAAAATCTATTTATCATTGTTAAATTTCAATTTATATTCTATTTCTTGTCATAATTACCAAACTACTTACACCACAAAAAGTGTACAGTATCTAAGATATGGCCAATATGTATAGAATATCAAGACACTTTGTATTTTCTTGGGAAATACATAGATACCTGCGGATATGCCATAGACTGAGGTGATATATTACTCCCCTACTGCAGATCTATACAGGTGCCATAGGCGACCTATTCACCCAGGGCTACGCTGTGGGGAGCCCCTGGGCGCCGTGGATGTAACACCCTATCAATATGATAGGATCAATGATCCAAATCGGATGTGGTGGTGATATAATGGACAGTATCTAGCTGAGTATTATAGCAAGCAGCTCCTATGGAATGTATAGCTGTCAAACAAATCAATAATTATTTTCTATGGATCCATATATATGACAGTACTAGCTGGGTTAAAAAGTGAGAGAACTGTTAATTTCCTGTCTTCTAAGTATTTTGATCTAAGAACATTTCATCTATCAAACAAACTGAAAGGTGCCATACATGAATGCTGTTGGATTGGAGAATATGAAAGCAGAATAGGTCTGATATTAACATTAACACTCGAGCGGGTGTCCAAATGTGATACCTCATCTGGGCAGATCTCTTAAAGATTCAATGTGCAATCTAACCTGCTCAAGCAAAGCTAGCTGCACCACTCAATCCATATTATGCATTGCTCAATGATAAATAATTACATGAAATAGATAAGGAGTTCCACTCTAATCAATCTGAACTCCCGGTTTCTCTATGTATGATGCCTTGGATTGCATCACACTCAGATGCACCTCATGTGATACGATTCAAGCAGGCTGGCCCCACCTCGACCTCTGTTTCTAAGCGTCACCAAAGGTTGCTGGTTAAAGTAGTTCCAGTGCGCTTGGTGCTGTCGTTTTAAAACTATGGAATGGTACCACGGATGAATCCCCCCAACATACGGGGCAAGTGATGTGGTCATGGCCTCTCAAATACCAGCGATGTCGCTCAGACGCATCCGAGGACGAGTCGGGGCCAGCTTGCGATCCAAGGTGCCACTTGTGAAGAATCCTGCCGTTCAGACAGATCACCATGGACCTCTGTCTTCATACCTCAAACCTGATGACTACATATATGTCTTTCATCATGTATTTATACTCAATATGGCTTTGATAACTACAATAACCATGCAACATAGTGTAGACCCACCATTTTAGTTCACGGCATACCACACACAATTACACAGTGATGAATTGTCCCTCATATGTCGATTGTCCTATATATACAGAGGTATATTATACCAACCCTATAACCCTCCAATTCATGCCTAGGTGATGCTCTGACAATGACATACAGTGGAGAAAGGTCAGCGGAAGAAATCTAAATGTTTTCTTAAACATTTTCCAATATCTGGATACCAATAAGATAACATTGAGTAAGACATCACAGACAGTCCTCTCAGAATTCATCAAACATTCATGAGGTGAGCTGCTAGTTGGTAAACTAAGAGAAAATACCAGATAATCTGTAATGCCGCCCATGTAGTCATCCCATTACACCCCTGTACTTATAGGCGTCTAGCTGGATGCATTATCAACCAATGAGATAATTCCCTGGCCTTCACTGCGGAATTTTTAGGGTGCATTATGTAACAGCCTGTACCCATTGTGATTGCTGTATCAGTGCTTATCTCGCCGGTTACCAGATCAAGCAATGGATGCGCCCACAGGGCGACCAGACTGACCCCTATAGACCATTGCCGTGGCAGGTGGGAGTTCATAGAAACAGGAAACCACCTAATTGGATACGGGTCCATTGAGGCCTGTGACATATGTGTCTCTGAAGTAGACAGTAACTTTACACTTGCTATAAATTAGATTCGAATATAAAAGGCATATTGCAATAATAAGGTGGGAGGGCAAAACAGATGTGTATCTACGACGTAGGCTGGATGACAGAAAGGGTACAGACTCAGTCCGTCTATATATAATCAAACATGAAAACGAGGTCCATATTCAGATATTGCATTTACCATAGTTTGAAGGAGACACTCTGGATGGATTTTTACTGTGTACTTTCGAATTTATCCTCCATAAGGTGTGCTACCTGTAGTCCACATATATACACTGCAAAAAATGTGTTTCGTTTCTAAACATATTTTACGGGGCTGAAAATCTGCCTATAGACGCCTTGTTTCGCCCCCTTCTGTTACCAGCATCTCGGTGGCGTGGTACGTAGAGCGTTCGACTTGAACTCTTGGGGTACAGTGGTCGAATCTCCATGAAACTGCGGATTTTATGGGTGACGAAATTTCGGAATTGCTCAGTACCACCGGAAGAGTGCCGATATACACCGGAAGAGTGCCGATATACACCGGAAGAGTGCCGATATACACCGGAAGAGTGCCGATATACACCGGAAGAGTGCCGATATACACCGGAAGAGTGCCGATATCACTAGATATCCGCACAGGGATATCACCTAAAAAGCACGATGAGTCGCCCAATCGTATAATAATGTATTATAATATTTCCCGCACACCTTGCCACTATAGTAAACTGTAGTCGATTTTACTATAGTTTACTATAGTATTTCCCGCACACCTTAGTAGTAAACTGTAGTATGTTTCACTATAGTATACTATAGTATTTCCCGCACACCTTGACACTATAGTAGACTGTAGTTTATTTCACTATAGTATACTATAGTGTTTCCTGCACACCTTGACATGTTAGTAAACTGGAGTGCATTTTTCTAACGGTCACTATAATAGATATATGCTCCATGCTACACACGGCGACACGGCCCTTTTAGGCCATTTTAAAAATCGATGGACACAGGAAAATTAGGAATAAAAATCGACCCACAGGTTTTTTTCTCTAAGTTCTTATATACCTAAAAATCTACACGATGACACGGCCCCTTTGCTAAAAATGGACACGGTGACACGGTCAATATTTTGAGGACCCATGTAGAGGCACTAATATAGTATTTCCCGAACACCTTGACACTATAGTAGACTGTGGTACATGTATATTTTACTATAGTTTACTACAGTATTTCCCGCACACCTTGACACTATAGTAGACTGTAGTATATTTCACTATAGTTTACTATAGTATTTCCCGCATACCTTGCCACTATAGTAAACTGTAGTATATTTCACTATAGTTTACTGTATACTTTACTACAGTATTTCCCGCACACCTTGACACTCCTAAACTACAGTATTTTTTACTATAGTTTACTGTAGTCTACTATAGTAAACTACTAGTATAGTATTTCCCGCACTATAGAGTAAACTACAGCATATTTCACTAAAGTTAACACCTTAACACTACAGTAACCTTGAGAATACCTAAGTATACTATACATAGCATTTATAGTATATACTAGATGTTAATACAAAATAATAATTATAAAGCATTCAAATTATCACAGGGAAAAAAGAAAAATATGTCTATAATGCTGACAATGTATGCGACTACATTCTGATGTCATTGACAACTATTTTGTAATAATTAATAATTTTCATAATTTGGTTGGGCAACACTCACCCCCCCCCCCACCCCTATGTTCGCACCTTCCCCACCTGCCAGGTGCGACCCATGAAACAATAGACCCTAAGACAATAGCCCTGACACCCCCCCCCCCACACACACACACAGCAAGATAGCCGTTATTTTTAAACCAGTACACCACAAGGCAGCAGAGAGACCACATGTACATGTGGATACATACATGCATACACTATACTTCTACATGTATATCCCATGTACCCGGTATGTATATACATATAATTATAGCCTGTTAAATATATATTCATGTACTAAATATAATGCTGAAATCGAATGCTGTGATATAAGATATAGCCCCGGGATATAACTCCTAGTCAGTCCCACCATGGGGTATAGTACTTAATCTTGCTGGTCCCACTGTAACTCATTATTGGTAAAAATAGATAGTAGTAATGGAATGTCTGACTATTTTAACATCGATACATATGTCATTTGTTTTAATTTGAGATATTTCATAACTTATTTTTCTCCCAGTTTACCTGTTTTCCAACCATCCATGGTGACTGTAGCCGGCCTCAAGGCTCCAGGACCCGGCCCCAAGGCTCCAGGACCCGGCCTCAAGTCTCCAGTACCCGGCCCCAAGGCTCCAGGACCCGGCCTCAAGGCTCCTAGACCCGCCCCAAAGGCTCCAAGACCCGGCCTCAAGGCTCCAGGACCTGGCCCCAAGGCTCCTGGACCCGGCCCCAAGGCTCCTGGACCCGGCCCCAAGGTTCCAGGACCCGGCCTCAAACCTCCAGGACCCGGCCTCATGGCCCCAAGAGTCGGCCTCATGGCTCTAGGAGCCGGCCTTAATTGATCAAACTGATGGTGATGAAATATCATCTCTACCTGCCTGGCGTCATCTCTACCTGCCTGGCGTCATCTCTACATGCCTGGCGTCATCTCTACCTGCCTGGCGTCATCTCTACATGCCTGGCGTCATCTCTACCTGCCTGGCGTCATCTCTACCTGCCTGGCGTCATCTCTACCTGCCTGGCGTCATCTCTACCTGCCTGGCGTCATCCCTACCTGCCTGGCGTCATCTCTACCTGCCTGGCGTCATCTCTACCTGTCTGGCGTCGTCTCTACCTGCCTGGCGTCGTCTCTACCTGCCTGGCGTCGTCTCTACCTGCCTGGCGTCGTCCCTACCTGCCTGGCGTCGTCCCTACCTGCCTGACGTCATCTCTACCTGCCTGGCGTCGTCCCTACCTGCCTGGCGTCATCCCCACCTGCCTGACGTCATCTCTACCTGCCTGACGTCATCCCTACCTGCCTGGCGCCATCCCCACCTGCCTGACGTCATCTCTACCTGCCTGACGTCATCTCTACCTGCCTGGCGTTATTGTTACTCCCCCCAGCCACCTATTCCCTCCTCCCCCCATTGAATGTCATCCCACCCCTCCTCCCACTCACCCACCCCCTCCTCCCACTCACCCACCCCCTGCTCCCACTCACCCACTCTCACTTACTCCCTCCTACCTCTCACCCACCTCATCCTCCCACTCACCCACTTCCTCCTCCCACTCACCCACTCCCTCCTCCCTCTCACTCACTCACTCCTCCCACTCACCCACTCCGTCCTCCCACTCACCCACTCCCTCCTCCCACTCACCCACTCCCTCCTCCCACTCACCCACTCCCTCCTCTCACTCACCCACCCCCTGCTCCCACTCACCCACTCCGTCCTCCCACTCACCCACTCCGTCCTCCCACTCACCCACTCCCTCCTCCCACTCACCCACTCACTCCTCCCACTCACTCACCCCCTCCTCCAACTCACCCACTCCCTCCTCCCACTCACTCACCCCCTCCTCCCACTCACCCACTCCCTCCTCCCTCTCACCCACTCCCTCCTCCCACTCACTCACCCCCTCCTCCCACTCACTCATTCCCTCCTCCCACTCACTTCGCTCACTCATTCCCTTTCACTCACTCCCTTCTTCCCCTCACTCCCTCCACCCACTCACACCTCAGAAGCAGCCCTTAGCTACTCCCCCTACCCAGGCCCTTCTCCCACCCTGTCACTCCTCCCACCCATACAGTCACCCCCTCGTTTTGCTGAAATCAAAGTATCATCATCATCGTCATCATCATCATCCATATATTCATCTTTCAGGTTTTTTCTACATCTTTTCATGATGTCAAAGAAAAAAACAGTATATGTTGCCAAGAGCGTGTGTACCTGCTTACATCAAGGAACATGATGAAAACTATGAAAACGATGAAAATGATGAAAAAAGTAATAAAATATCCCCTCCCAGCCCTAGCCATGAAAATAATTATACGCTCATAGGATATCTAAACGCTATCTAATCGAAACACATTATTCTTAACACTTTTTATCCCTAAACACTTTCTTTCTAAACGCTTTATATCACCAAACACATTATAAACTAAACACTTTTCATTTGAAACACTTTATATCCCCAAACACTTTCTTTCTAAACGCTTTATATCACCAAACACATTATAAACTAAACACTTTTCATTTGAAACACTTTTTATGATGGAACACTTTTGATTCTAAACACTTTTCCAAAAGTGTTTAGAAAAAAAGTGTTTCAAAATGTGTTACAAGAAAGTGTTTCGTTTGGGGCTAAAAAGTGTTTAGAAACGAAACACTTTTTTTAGAGTGTATATGACAATTGAAATAGACGTATTTGCCCCTACCTGCCCTCCGGTCGCTTGACCACTCCTCTCTCCCCAACTACCCTCCTCTTAGGTCCTTTAATTCCCTGGATCTTTCATGTCCACGGCTACTTGCACCACCACTGTCAAGTGAAAAACTGCCATGACATGCATTGCCACACTGTAAATAGTAATAATTAGGCACACAGTAGAATCTACTGTAGTTTTACAGTAATTACTGTAGCTTTACAGGAGATTCTGCTGTTCATCTGCAATAATCAGTAGATCTACTGTAGATCCTACTGTATACCTACAATAAAAAGGCAACCAACTTTTAACAGTGCATGCCTCTAACCGCTGCTTCTGCATACATTGTTCTGCCTGCAAAGGGTAGCACTTTGGGCATCTGCTATTTTGATCATACTGTATCCATAATATTATCTAACCCATTCCACCTCCATACCATGATAAACACCTCTGTCCTCTTGTTTGGCATGGTATTCTTCTATGTGAGATTCTAAATGGGTCAGTGAGGCCCATCTGTTGTCTTCCCACAGGGGCACTAATGGTGACTTCCTAGCTTTCCCAAAGTTATAGTTTCTCCAAGGGGATACTTTTTCTTTTAAACCTGGAGACAGGGTAAACACCTTGGTAGACTGAACCAGGACTCCTCCTGGAGGAAATTCAAATACCTAGGAGGGACCATGAATGAGCTGATGGAGGCCTGCTAAGACCAAGCCTAATCACTGCAAGACCCGGGTGGATCAAGGCAAAGCTGGGGATTTCCTAGGGGCACACGAGAGAGCTTTTTGGAAGGATGAACAACTCCGCTGTTGGCTATAAAGGCTACTCAGGAGGATTAGGGGTGGAAAGGAACATGTAGATGGCAGTTGGAGAAAAACACATTTAAGGAAAAGACAGGAAGCATTGACTCTAAGATACTCACAAACAGGAAGTGTGAGTTAAGGGCACCTGGGTGAGCTAGGTCAGCTGTGACAGATGGAGGTAGTGTGGGTATAGCTTTTAAAGGGGATCAGAGACTAGTTGCTATAATACCTTTAAGTCATCTGTAGATGAAGTGAGTCACAACAGAGCCTGTTTACCTAGCTAACACACTCTTATACTATTTACCCAATACAAAAGAGTCACAGTACCACTTATTAAGTGACTAATAAACTCTCCACTAGGTTATGAGGGCAACATACGTGACAGAGTGAGGTCAAAGCACATGTACACACAGAGAGGTAAAGGTGTCAACTATGACATTGTGGTGCCCCCTAGTGGCCAACCCCGTACTAAAATCCCACCTGGATGTAACTTTCTCCTCAGCTGCCCACATGTCTCCCACGTCACCAGTTGTTTATCAAGTGTGTCAGCATTGCCAGGGCCAGGAGCTAGAATGTGTTTACCGTAGTAGACTATGGTGTTTTTTTAGATTGTTTATTTGCAACTTCACATAATGATCCTCGGCTACAAATTTCCATCCGTTGTTCATGGTTCATATACACAATGATTATCACATTTTGATGTAATATTTATATGTAGATGATGCAAGTGAAATAGAATGTTTATGTACAATAAACAGTGTATGTCTGAACAAAGTGCCTTATTGTAGTAGTACATGACTTTTTACTATACATCAACCATGGGTCTCATACTTTCTAACAGCAGTAGTTACTCATACCTTGGGTTAGTTAAGGCTGAGCCTGTGGGGGGCCCTTCTATGAACATCATCATATTACATTTTCCATCTGCCTTTGGTATTGGTGCTGTATAGAACTTTCACCTTTGCCTTAAAGGCTTGCTTAGTTTCAAGTTTTTTTCACTTCTGGGGGGAGCTGGTCCCATAATTGACTCCTCTGTAGTAAGGGGATTTTGTGTACATGCAAGACCTGGGTCTTCTAGTGGGAAATATGAATTTGTCACCTGATCTCGTAGCTCTGGCTCTTATAACAGGAATTGTTTTTTTCGATTTCTTGTACATCATGGACACAAGCATCTCATCTCTGCGTTTATCAAGCATAATGGCTTCAGCCCTGTCGTGTAAACCTTTGACTGTCTCATCCCTCACCCTTGTTCTGAGACAGATGCGTAATGCCTGATTTTGCATGATCTGAATTTTTTCACAAGGGTTTCTGCGTGCAGAGTTCATTAGGAAACAGCAGTAGTCTAGAAGGGGGAAGATTGTTTGTTTATATACTGCAATGGCGGCTCTTTCGGTCAGCGAGGATCTAAGCTTTGCTAGCTTAAATATTTTGTTTGACACTCTGGTTGATGTACTAGAAACATACTTAGCCAGTGATAAGTCAGAGTCTATTTCTACCCCTAGGTAAGAGTACTGATCTACCTCCTCAAGCTTACATTCATTTATAACGAGTGTCAAATCTGGCAGATTTTTCCTAGCTTCCTACAGTCATGCTGTTTTCATCACACCATTTCCCTATATTTTTCAGGTCGACTTGCATATTTCTAACTGATAGTCTTGGGTTTGGGTGGGGCAAGTATAGCACTATGTCATCTGCATACATGGATATCTTACAGAACTTTACTGCCTCTGGCAGGTCATTTATGTAAAATATAGACAGCAGGGGGCCGAGGACAGAGCCCTGCGGTACTCCAAAATTAACCTTTTTTGCTTGTGAAACTCCACTAGACGTTTTGGTACATTCCTCTCTATTCTGTAGGTAACTTTCAAGCCAACCAAGAAACTGTTTGTTAAGGCCAATCTTACTTAGCTTCTTTAGAAGTAGGTCATGGTGTATACAGTCGAAGGCCTTCCTCATATCAACAAAAGTAGCAACTGTGGTGTGGTTTATTTCCCTGTATAGCTAGCTTTTCTTGTAGTTTCCCTACCACTGGTAGAATGCTGATGGGTCTCAGATTGGACACTTGAGTAGTGTCTCCACTGCTTTAGCCCAGGTGACTGGGAAGTTGCTACTTTTGAATGACACTTCAAAAAGGTGAGCCAGTTGTTCACTCATACATGACAGAGCATCTTTAAAAACCCTACTGTTTACATTCTGTAAGCCAGATGGCTTGTTAACGTGTATACCCTTTATCAGTTTATCCACTTCCTTTGTAGCAAAGGTGATGGGTAGAGCCTGACTTACATAGTTCTGATCAGGTACAACACTGTCAATACAAACTCAGCTTCATTCATGTGAGGAGGGCAAGTTCACCAACTTTTCCTTTTGGTTCATGCACGAAACGTGTGGATAGTTGAAGAGAAAGAATTTCCAACCAGATAAAGTCTCCAATCTAACAGCATTCAGATAACTTAGTTTTTGTTTGTATCTCATTAGCTCATGAAGTAGAGCACTGGACTTGATATCTGGAGGTTGAGAGTTTGATTCCCAGTGAAGACATTAGTTACGAGGGATTGTTAACAAGGGTTGAATATTCTGTTAACCAACCAAGCCAACACCCCCTAATGTCTATGAAACCGGATAAAACAATCAAATTGCATGTGAAACTAACTGCCATTCTGTTCCAGACAAGTATGACTACGCGTTTAACCACGGCGCAGCTAGAGGGTCCTGTGACCAAGGCACGACGTCGAGGGAGCCTCTCCAGGGGCACCGCAGGTGCCATGGGACAGGCTCCCGAGACGGAGTGCCTTGGTCAACAGGCTCCTCGAAGGTGTGACGTGGTTAAATGCGGTTCTGACAACGAACATTAGATGGAAAAAGCCAACATTAGATGGACAAAACAAAGAAAACAAACTGCAACTTTCATGAAAACAATCACGGGCCTTCCATCTTGATCAGTGACGTCACAGGATGTGACCTACATTCTCATTGGTGTTGCTAAGGTGTCTATTATATTTGGTCCATGTCTCTTGGGAGTTCCATCAGGTACTCAAAACTGAAGAACAGACCTCGACAATTCCCCTTGGAACCATTATCTGCACTAAAACTCACACCTTTTGAGATTCCCTCTGTTATTTATATTATTTATTGAGATTCTATTATTACATATGATATACCTACTTGGATGAATGCAGAAAGAACACAATCATCTAAATGGTAGCACAAACAGTATTTTGAGTTCGTCTTCTAAAAGGCAACCAGACTCCTGCCACTATAAATGGTCACTGTGCTACTTCTCCTACCCATATTCTGATACCTAGCTACTGCTCCCACCCCCAAACCATCCATTAACCACACTGCCATCCTGCCAGGGTCCATATCTGCCACCCCTCAATCCCTAAGGGGGATTCTGAGGATTTCAGCTATTATGTTGCCAAGATGCTCCCTATGGCAATGTAAAGGACCCCTAAATACTCACAGGCATATCGCATCCCAATGGCAGATCGATCTGTAGATTCAGTATCCAGTCTTTCAAATATGTTACATTTATGTTTAAGATTTAGGTGCTCCAGCTTGACCATTTTAGATTCCAATGTCAGGAATTACCTAGGGGATACAAAGCATGTTATTGATACTTATTATACGATTGGGGATCTGATCGTGCTTTTTTTTGATAACTCAGTTCTGTTATCACACGATAACAGGCACTGCTAATTCCAAATTTCGACTTATTTAAAATTGTGCGTTTCGTCGAAGGATCGAACTCGGGGCCGCAAGACTGCGAGTCCGACGCCCTCTCCACTAGATCGTGTCGGCCATGCAGAATAAGGGGATAAAACAAGAAGTCTACAGACACATTCCCAGTCCTCTAGCTCTTATATTAACAGAGATACAGCAATTTTTACACTTTTTGTTATAACTTCTCCTAAAATCAAAAAGATTTTATAATTTTTTTTCCTATAAAGGTACATAGTCGTTAAAATAATTTTAGGGATTTTTTTTCACATACATATAGGCACTTTAAAATTGTTACGTTTCCATCCAACCCCCCTCAGGTTCGAACCGGGTACCCCTCGCGTATGAGCCAGACGCGCTAACCGCTCGGCCACAGTCAATATGGTCCAGAGGTGGGGAAACACTGCTTATATTGAAGTATAGAGGGGAGCAGTTAGTAACCAAAACGGCAGGTGGCGACGCGGGATTACAGTCGTATAAGTTAACACTGAGGGTATGTTGGATTTGAAATAATGACCGCTCCCTGCGCCTAGCTCGTTCTTCCTCACCTCCCCTACTGAAGAGTTCCACAACATGGCGACTGCACCCTCTGTACAAGACGACTTAGATATCGTTCAAAATGGCTAAATTAGGACTTTTTCCCCTATATATAAAACGGCATTAGTTGGCACCAGCGAAAACCCCCATTGAAATAGGCTTGAGTGCTTGCCGGGAACAGATAAACCAAAAGAGGCTAGATAAAAATATGTCTTTTTTTCAAAGCTAACTCGATTTTTCTCTAGATTTTACTTGAACTATTATTTGGAGTGCTTTATATATGAATATCCTTCTTTCTATCACACTAATGCTCAGATATTCATTTTAATTGAAAGAAAAACAGCACAAATACCCAGTAATACAAATACCCTCGCATAGAGATTGTAGCAACAAGAGAAGGTGAATTTCATAAAATTCCGCCATTGTTTTCTAAAATTAAATGCCATTTAAATAAGGTATGACAGGTAGAATGATAATCAAGTACAAGTGGATTGCATAATACATTTACATTCGGACCTCCCCTGTAAGTATAACATAATAAAATATTAGAACAATTGAGAGAATAAAGACTAAACTTTTCAATCTTACTGGGGCAATGGGACGCTTTCCTGTCTGTTCCCGCCTATTTCGATCCTGCAGTGTGTGCAGGGGGGGGGGGGTGCCAGGGATGGAAATCGGCCACAATTTCCCACAGTAGGCCTACATGGGGGGGGGGGGGTGGAGTAGAAATGTCACGGAATAGGCCTATAGGGCCTAATAGGCAATACACAATCCCTGGGCCAGAATTTTCCACAGTGGGCCTACATGTAGGCCTACATGGTGGGGGGGGGGGGGGGGGCAGGGGAAATAGAAATGTCACGGAATAGGCTTATAAAAGGCATATCCACAATGCCTCAGCCACCAATACCCACGGTAGGCCTACATATAGGCCTATAATTATGGTCATGGTCGGGTGAGGGGGGGGGGGGGGTAAAAATGTCACGGAATAGGCCTACAATTACCATACCAGTATAAGCATATCCACAATTCCAGTCCCCGAAGGGGCTGGTTAAAGGTAAATAAGGACATTTCAATGGAAAAATCGTATAATAAACCTAATAATATATGGATAACAGGCACACGAGGGCCTATATGCGTATATGACGCCCGAGGTGCAAAGCACCGAGGGTGTTATATACGTATATAGGCCCGAGTGTTAATTATCCTTACTCATATTATATCCCATCTGATCTGATTTCTTGTTTTAGCTGCTTAGTTTCCCTTGCCGCAGCAATCTGGACGAACTACCAGCTCATCCAGTCATTATACATTGTGTATATCCAGGACCTTTTCCTGTGAACATAAATGGAATAGATATGATTAATTGATCTGATGCCATAAAACATGAAGGCCATGGGTGGGTAGCTCATGGAGCAATGCTTTGGGTCCTCAGGCTGCTCTTTGCATCTTGGGGAGTGCATCCTATCATGACAAGGCCTCCGAACATCCTATGGTATTCAAGCTATGGTACATTAATACATAATTGGGCTGCCACAAACCCTATGTACTTCTACCAGAACATCACTATTCTTAAATAAAGACTGTTCTCAATAAAACATAAGAGATGAGCAAGACAAACATTTTTCATGTATTGCTCTTGTTATTCATTAACATATACCTTCTTGTGAATTACATTCCTGTGTCAATTATAGTGATGGGCCTATGCAAGGAATATAAGCGAGGGTTAGTTACCAAGTGGGGTAGTGTCAGGTCCTAGTGGGTCTGTAGGAGTAGGAGGTTGGGGGTCTCACCAGAGGGCACATTAGGGTAGTGTTGACCACCTCCTCCTACTTCTCCCCCTGACATACCCTAGAGCACAGAATGCTATTCAAGTCCGTGCCTGGAGTAATGACCACTCACCTGCAGACGCCCCCTCCCATGACCTGTGTCCTGATTGGGGACTCCGGATATTACCTACTTTATGGGAACCATAGAAAAGTTAAACATGTTTCGATAAAGATAGCCTATTGATAAGAACTTTTGAAAATACATAAACCTGACAATGGACCAGGTATCAGCATTTTCATTTCCGACACAGGTAGAGTGCGCAATTACATTCTATCTACCTTAAGCGGGATATTTAAAACAAGCATGTAATGTCCTCTATTCCTACTTTCTATATAAAAGTATTCTTGAAGTAGTCTGTAAAAATTGAGAGGTAATGAACATTATGTCCACATCAGGTGGGTGATCCCCATAATAAACACGTCCACTGCGCAGTTCCCTGCACATGTATAATGTAGTTCCTCCACTGTACACCACTGTTGAGTAGTAACTGAGAATCTTATTGTTAAATCAAGCAATTAAAAAAAGACGTTGCTGTGTCCTAAAGACTTAGACTAGAATATGCTGTTCTAGAATTTCTGGTATGGTAAATCAAAGCAATGTCTAGCGGCACTGGGGAGCAATATGTCAGCCTAAAAAATAGAAGCCTACAGCCTAGGACAGCCTATGGTTTTCCTTTTCTCTTGATCTTATATTTTGTAGTAGTTGTCATGTTCTTCCGCCAGACCGCGTCCATCCTGGGGCCAAGAACACTGAGCTTTCATCTGGTGGGGTTGCCCCTGTGTCCCCTAGAGGGGATATAAATGGAGGGGTGGAGAGTGAGCCCTAGGTTGCCCCCATGTAAAGACCTTGTTCATGTTAAAAAGAAGACTTGTGTTTAAGGTGAGCCTTGTTGAAACGTTATGGTATACCTGCATGATGAGACAGGGAGAGAGTACTACAGTAAATTGGCAGCCCTGGCCTGATAAATGGAAGAAGTACTCGCGGTAGGATGATGTACAGTCATGACGCTAGTGCATCTGGTATAATTATCTACAGCTAGAGTACTGCTCAAGTATTTGAACATTTAGAAAAAGATGATTCTTCTATTATAAATATCCAATACCTTATTTCAGTATATCATTATTGGTTATGGAAAACATGTCCAATAACTACACTGTTCAACGGTCAAAATGAAAAAGGAGGCAGACTAACTAGACTAATTTGAGGTCACCGAATCCAAAAATAATAGTAAAAAATGCACTTCAGGTTCTTTTTTGATACTTCCTTTAGCCACCGTGGGGCACCAGAAAGGCAGAAGTGTCCGAAATAGACCAAGAATGCCTCAGGGCAATTTTGTATGCAGAATTCAATGGTACATCGTTGGTGTTCCATCTTTGTTGATGATATTCTAGGGGGTGCAATAGCTATGTAATGTAGAAGGATAGTGAATTACATTTGCCTCACGTGATAACTGGTGTAGGTAGCAAAGTGAACATTTTTTAACCAACATCTCGAATCATATCGCATGAGTATAACAAAATATATGATCTCCCCTTTTCAGTAATGTGATTTTGGAACTTTTGTGGTATTTCTTTTAGCTTTTCTACGTTTTACAGAAAAACCTACTATAATTCAAAGAAATTAAAATGCTTTCATATTATTTCTTATATAAGTATTTAAACAAAAACAACATGATAATACATAATTGAAAATGGGCGAGAACGATTGGAATTTTTTTCTTATATAAATTGACACCTTTTCATGTCGATATTCAAATTTTTTCACCTTTTTGCAACTTTTTAAAGTCAATGTCACAAAACGACCATGTTAAGGTGTCCGTTACGCATCCGTTACGCATCCGTTACGCGTCCGTTACGCGTCCGTTACGCGTCTGTTGTTAAATTTATATTTCAAAAGTATAAATCTGTATTGTATTCAAATCTGCTGTCTGCACCACTAGCAACTCATTCCATCCAGCTATTTTATTTGTGAAACAATGTGTAAGTATGATACAAATGTAGCGTGTACTACTCACTTGTGTATGGAATATTAACCACTTATATATATTAGATTAAAATGCCACGCGATTGGCATATAACACATTGTACGCCACTCATCCACCAGTGGCTTCATAAAATATTTTTAAATTATGAAAATCCGCCCCAAAAAATAATGATTTTAGAGTTGAATTTGACAAGGGCTATGGACAGGATGACTGTGGTACGCCCCACTCAAACCAGCGTGTCGAACATCATTGTATGCCCTGCATACACCGTCAGTAACTCCAATTCTTAACCTATGTAGGTCTTCTGTATGCTTTGTGAATGTAGGTAGAATAAGTACATTACTTTTTCAGCCCAACTGATGAAGGACGGAAACCAGCCTTTCATTGCCTCGGATGCCAGCTGTACTAGTTTAACACAAAGAAAATCACAGCCATTTTCACAACCTATATGTTGAACCACTTTTACTGCTTGCTATCCAAATGACCCTTTCTAATTTGTGAAGGGGGCAATCAATCAGTGGTCATAAAATGTGCAGTCAAGAATGGAGCAGCTCATTGAGCAGTATCCTAGCTATATCCCTGACCTGTCCCTTGCACCGTGAGTAGTGCATAGAGATAAGAAGGCCTACACAGAGAAGAAAGTGAGCATCAGCTGGACTCTCCCCAGGGTCAGGCACTGCCTGACTCAGGTGTGATAGTCTGCTAGACTTTCACTTCCATAAATCTGAGCCGCCTTTGATAGTCCCATAAGGTTACTCCCTTTTGAGAGTCAGCCTAATCCTTGAATAACAGTCAGGCAAGACAATTCTTCATACCAGAGTCAGCCTGACATTCTTCCCACAGTCAGGCAATGTCTGACTTTGGGATGAGGGTCAGTTAGCCTGAGCCTTCTTTGTTTGCTACCCAGTGGGGACACAATACAGTATTGAGCTTTATGGTAGGATATATGCCAACATTCTTGTGGATTTGGAAAATATACATTAAGATTCTAGGATCACCTCTGATATATGTTGGTACATGCATGTATCTCTATGTTCTTACATACCTATATGACTGGTGGTCTGTGATAGTAGACCCTTACCTGTTCAGGACAGTACTATTGGTGTAATGGCGTCAATGGAGTAGGACGTGTTTTTGGCCGCTGCGCCCAAAGTACAAATTGCGACTAACCATTAGGAGGAAAATCTTACTTCACACACTGGAGGAGACCATTAATGGTTAGAGTACGCTGTGTGATATACCGGGAACCATTTTATCATTTATTTATAAGGATAAAAGGACATTTTAAAGGTACCGGTGTGAACTCGTAGGCCAATACACCTTACATCGCCCACTATGGCAGGACTCAATCCTGGAGTAGACTTGCCTGAGGGGGTGGAGAAGGCGGTATCAGACCTTTTCAACCGTCCCGGCACAAGAGCAAGCAAGGATGACGACCTATCAAAAGTAGGTACAGTATTAGTTTATCTATTGAATGTGGTATCAAAAGGATTTGCCAATGCCACGGACACTGGAGAACTTAAGCGCTCTTTGGAATTTACTCAAGGTCAAGTAGAGGGACTTGAGAAAATCATTGGTGACTTGAAAAATGATATGACCAAACTTAAGATCAAAAATGATGAACTTGAGTTGAAACAACGTCGTATTGAACTCACACAATGGGAAACCAAGGAGCGTGTCATTAACATTGACCAGCAGACAAGGAACAGGCAGCTCATTCTTGATGGTGTAACATGCACGGAGGGTGAATCGCCTATAGAAATAGCACTAGATGTATTCTCCCAGATATGCAGAGGTAGTATTACCCGCAATGACTTAGATAAAGCAACGCGAGTAGGCCCAAAAAATAATCCTAACAGACCGATTCTGGTACTTTTTACCACTTGCGCGGCCCGAGAGAAGGTATTAAAAACAAAACCTAACCTTGGCAAGTCTGATTCTCTGAAACACCTATATATTAACCTTGATGACTGTGCCGAGGTCAGGCAGCAGAAGGCGGACGTAAGGACCATAACACGCCTAGCCCAGAGAGCTAATCTAGAGGTACAACCCCGTGGCAGAGGAGTGGTCTATAATGACCGCTATTACCCGCACTATAATCTAGATGAATTACCCCACCAGTTGAGCCTTGAGAACGCTAGAACCCGCACTACAAATAAATTTGTGGCGTACCATTCCCCACAGTCACCTCTCTCAAATCTACATCTCTGCACAATAGTTGACAAGGGAAAAACATTTAATTCCGTAGAACATGGAGTGGCATTTGAGAAGGCAGTTTTTGCGGGGGTATCACAGGCCAAGGTTCAAGACATTCTAGACGTAGAATGCCCTTATAGGGTCATGCAGTTAGCCAAAGAAATAAACTGTCCTGCATGGGAGGCAAGGGATGAAGCTGAAATAGAGCGCTTTAACATGCTCAAGTATGAACAAAATAAATATTTGGCGGATTTATTGGTCGACACGCAGGATCGCAGGCTTCTAGAGACAACGGTATCAAGAAGGTGGGGTACGGGTACGAGTATAACAGCCTGTAGTTTGAACAACCTATCCTTCCCTGGTAGGAACATAGGGGGCACAATCCTTGAAAAGGTACGAGCAGAAATCAAGGCGAAATATTATCCACATGTAACACGCAGTCCAGCTCAGATTGCCCCACCACCACCTGCGCCAACCCCCACCCTCCCCCCCGCTACCCGTGCATTGCCTTCAGTACCAGACCAACATGCACTCAGGATTCAAGTGACCCCCGCAGACGGAGAGGCGGCAGGACAACTAATAAGAGAGCTATTGGCACAACAAGACGCAGCCGAGAAGGAGGTGGTCAGTGCGCCTGCACCCAATGACCCTGCCCCAGCCGACGACAAGGTACAGGAACCCCCTCCGACCAAATCGATTATTCAACTCGCCACAGGCCAGTCAGCACTCACACCGACCACAGTAGTGCAACAAGACGGATCGCTCTCACAACCCTTGGAACAAAGGCAGCACCCACACGCCAGACGTTCACTTCTCAACACTCCAATTGTCAACATATAACGTGAGAATTACTTAAGACAAAGCTTTTTAATGTAATTAATTTTTAATTATTTATTTGTACATAGACATTAAACCCTATTAGAATGAAATCTGAAGGCCGCCCCCTTCTTTTAATCTATTTTAGATGAAGGTCCTCATTGTGACCGACTCACGGGGAAGAGATCTAGACGACCAACTGACCCACAATGAAGGGATCCAATATCTAGTAGTACCATATGAAAGCCAGGGGCTAATTAGCCTAGCGAAGAAGGCTGTTATGTTATCACGAGCCATTGTACCTGACATAATATATATATATGGAGGTATTTGCGATGTAACATTCAGGAATTTCCATACCAAAGTAACCACCCTTAGATGGGACGATCCCGAAATGGTTGTAAATAATTATGTAAGTGCTGCAGAAACCGCCATCAGCATAATCAGGAACACAAGTGCCACTGCAAACTGTAAGATAGTGATATGCCCTCTCGTTGGGGTTGAGCTCAACCGGTATAATCATATAAATAGCCCATTCTTCCACCCCCAGCAAAGGAGGATGAATGAGATTATCTTAAGGATAAATCGATTTATTATATGCTTTAATAGCGCAACGACCCTAGTAACCCCCTGGATTGCTTCAATATGCCACACGTCAAAGGGGCGTGGCAGATGGTCACACCTCTATCATGAGTTATATGATGGGTGCCACCCTGGAGAAGACGCACTAAAGGTAGTGGCAGATGAGATTCATGCCTCTGTAAAAATAAACAGAGGTCTAGTCTCCCGGTACTGAGATGTAATGTAAACATAAGGAAGCATAGTTTGAGTCTTCGACATGCAATTGTATTAAAATTAATATTAAGTTAACTGTGTATGTTATTCATCTGTTTAATTGTATAAACTGTATGATGATTTGGTTTTCATTTTGATAAAAATGAGATCAGATAACAGCTTGAAGCTTTGCGCCTGCGACTTCACAAAAGCTATTAGTTTTAAAAATATTAGATAAGCTAGTTCTTTAGTATAAACTATGTTAATTGTGTTGGTCTCGAGGTTTCTGCTATCCATACAGAGGGGCGCAGCGACCCACCCCCCTAGCCAGCAGGATGCCAACACCACAGGTTTTTTCACCACCCCCCCCCCCACCCCCCCCCCCCTCCCCCCACCCCTTTTTCTTATCTCCAAATTGTACATGGTACGGTATTTGTCACATGATTCAACAAAATGACATATGACCTTGATCATGTTACAGCCTTAAAGGGCTTAAAACTTGTATGTCACAATGTACAGAGTCTAACAGATAAGAAATTAGTGGACTTCACGAAAATGCTATATAAATTTGATATAGGTATTATAATTGAATCTTGGTTTGAGCCTACAGACCCTGACACTTTATTGGATATTGTTGGGTTTGAATTTTTGAGAATTGATAGAAGGCCTACAATAGATAAAAGAGGTGGAGGTATAATTATTTATTATAGAGAAAGCCTTGACATTGAATTAGACGCTGAGCTGACGTCTGTCACCGCGTACTATGAAATGTTAAGTGTTGATATGCTCATACACGATAAGGTTTATAAAATAATAGCAGTTTATAAGCCACCAGAAGTGCATCCCAAAGATCTTTATAAGGACTTGGGAACAATTTTGGGAGATATGGTTGGAAACTGTACATATATAATAGCTGGTGACTTTAATGTCAACTATACAATAGCAAATAGGAAAACTTTTGGGATAGACACTTTTTGTACGGGAAAGAAATTGAAACAACTTATAAAAGTTAATACTAGGGTAAATGCAAAAACCAAAACCAACCTAGATCACATATACTCAAATAGTGAAATTGTACGAGAAGCCAATACCCTTAATATAAATTACAGTGACCATTATCCTATTTATATAATACTTAAGCATGAAAGAAACCAAATTGAGAAGAAAACAGTTTTAGCAAGATGTTATAAAAAATTGGATATGAATAACGTATACAATTCACTTAGACTTTCTGACTGGTCAACCTTTAATAATGGCTCACATATTGATGCACTATGGAAACTATTGCACACCAATATAAGTAAAGCCTTGGCTAATACTGCACCCATTAGAACCATTACAGTTCCTCAGGAAAAGCAAGAATGGTTAACCCCATTAGTTCAGGAGAAAATGAAACAAAGGGACAACAGCTTTAGGAGAGCAAGGTATAGTAATACAGTGGCTGACTGGCTGAAAGCACATCTGAAAAGGAATGCAGTAGAAGCTGAAATTTGGCGCACAAAGAAGGGTATTATAACGGGTCTTTTGAAAAATAAAAAGAATCTGCAAGACTTTTGGAAAGCCATTGAGAAATTATTACCAAAAAAGGGAAGGGCAAATAAAATAATTAAATTAAAAGATAATGATACGGGCTTAGATATTGACATATTAAAAACAGCAGATTATATAAATGATTATTTTTCTACGATAGGGAAAGTGCTTGCTGCCAGACATCCACCAGTGTTAGTGCCAGCCCTGGAAGGGGACCAACCTAATGACATAGATCTTCTTAGTGTACCCTTTGAGAGGGAAGATTTATTGCTGGTTCTAAAAAAGTTAGATAAAACAAAATCGTCAAATATTAAACATATAAAATCGAAAATATTGTGTGAAATATTTGACCGATTTAGTTATTATATATTGTTTATATTTAATTTGTGCCTGGACAGATCTTATTTCCCACAGTCTTGGAAAGTGGCCACCGTATCACCCATTCCAAAAAAGGGAAATAGTAAAAAAGTGACAAACTTACGCCCTATAAGCTTATTGCCATTACCTGTTAAAATTTTTGAAAAATTAATGGCAATAAGATTAAGAGGGTTTATGCAAGACAAACATATTTTATGTAAAAATCAGCATGGCTTTAGACCTAAGCACTCCACCACCTCAGCTACCACCTCATACTTAAGATATATTTACGATAATATGAAACAAAACAAAAATACATACAGCCTCTTTTTGGATTATTCTAAAGCTTTTGACACAGTATCACACCCATTACTAATTAATAAATTAAAACAATTAGGACTTTCCAAAAAAACATGTCTATGGTTTAAAAGTTACTTAACAAATAGGAATCAAAAAGTTTTTGCTAATAATACACTCTCAAAGCTGAGGTGCGTGGAATACGGAGTACCCCAGGGATCAATATTAGGCCCTATCCTGTTTACTTTATATATTAATGAGCTACCAAATTGTGCTCCCCTATGTAAATCATTTTTATATGCAGATGATGCTGTTTTTTCCTCAGATAACTTACAAACATTATGTGACAGTGTGGATGCTATCCAAAATTGGTGTAAATTAAATCTTTTGACAATAAAAATTGAAAAAACAAAATGGATGAAAATAGGTCTCTTAGAGAATATCCCAAATTTAATGCCCAAAGTGGATGGTATCCCTCTGGAAAGAGTATCAGCATACGACTATTTAGGTATTAATATTGATGAAAATTTGCAATTTCAAAAACATGAAGACACTGTATACAATAATGTAGTAGCTAAAATTCACCGTTTTGCTGAAATAAGGAAATATTTAGATGAAATAGATGCTCTAATATTGTATAAGACCACCATTTTCCCTTCTATGGACTACATAGATATTGTATGGGACAGAGCCACTGTAGGTTTCTCTGAATGTTTTCAATTACTACAAAATAAAGCTTTAAGAATAGTGTACAGGGTTAAGCTGGAGCCTCATCCCAGGTTTAATACTGACCAACTCCACTTAAAATCTAGTTGTAGGAGACTCTTTGAAAGAAGAGACATACATCTTCTATCATATGCCTATACTATTAAGTATTTTGAAGAAGAAAATATTAGTTTTATTGACGTAAGGAGAGTCAATACGAGGTACAACATGGGTCTACGATACATTGAGAGATTTTCCAGAAACCCTGTTATATATAATAGCTTTCATGAGAGAGCTATTAGGCACTGGAATAAGTTGAAGTATGAGTATACAATGGTAAATGACCTGGAGAATTTCAAAAGTAAATTAAAAAAGGAGTATCCTACCTGCTACAGGGTAGACCCACTACTGTTGTACAGATAGGTTTTCATATTTTATACATATAAGTATATAGGTCTGTCACTTGAACATTAGTGTGTATACACTAGTGACAGATAATGTATAAAAATATTCCATCCCCCCCCACCCCCCCACCCCCATAGTAAAATATATTATACGTCATTACACATTTATATCATTTATAGTATCAGTCAGGCAAAAGAAGGACCAGACGGCAGAACGGATTTATCCGAGTCTGGGTTGTGAATGTATGTTTACACATACTATTTCTACATATACCTTAATAAAACTCTATAAAAAAAAAAAAAATTTTGTATGGGATTTCTTTACAAGTGTTGGGGAGGCCACATATTCATTTTAAAACATTATCCCCTAATGCAAATGAGCAACTAGTCTTACTGTACAGAAGAGATTGAGCGTGAAAGTCAGGCAGTGTTGAACTCTCGTACAGGAGGGTCCAGCATTTCCTGACTTTGACAGTAGAGAGGGTCCAGCACTGCCTGACTGTCATGCCACCCTGAGTCAAGCAGTGCTGTCAAAGTCAGCCTGACTATCACATGAGCTTTTGGCGACACATGCCTGACTGTGGTATGTGAGTCCAGGTGACTCTCACGTTTCTCTCACTTTTCTCTCTGTGTATAGGGACATCCCCTTTCACACTCAAATAGAGGTGTAGTACAGTAGCTGATGGCGATATGGACATACTAACATTGGCTATGAAATTATTTACGTAAACTAGGTATTTCTTGAGCTTTGCAACTATCTTCATTGTCTACTTTTAGTGGAGGAGTACACAGTTTTTGCAGCATCGTCAGTTCAATTGCTGTAATGACAAGTCAACAAAGAGCTAAATATAGTTTGGAAAGTTTATCCTGTGAAACTTGAACATGTGGTATATACGGTACACAATGTTTGGATAAACATATAAAAGTGAATATCAGATCTAACCTTTGACCTGTAAAAGTAGGTGTATGTGGTACTAACATGTACCTAGCTAAGACACCAAATTAAAATAGATGTAAGTATATACGTGATATGAGTTCACTGTCCAGAGAGTATGAAAACATGAACATGTTTGTGTAGAGTTTATAAAGGTGTAACCCTGTAATAAACACAGAATGTAAACCTTAGGTGAGGGAGGGAGGGTAAATATAATACTCCCAGCCTACAGCGTGAAGACGACAATAAAGTTTACGCTGGTTAGACGCTGGTGACTACCGGGTACCAGCGGGAGTAGTTCAGAGACGCGCCGTTGGCGTCACTAGTGTATACATTTTTGGCGCCCTTGGTTTTCCTGTCATTAATCAGCAACTTTTGTCAATTACTGGTAATGACAAGTCAACAAAGAGCTGAATATAGTTTGGAAAGTTTATTCTGTGAAACTTGAACATGTGGTATATACGGTACATATGTTTGGATAAACATATAAAAGTGAATATCAGATCTAACCTTTGACCTGTAAAAGTAGGTGTATGTGGTACTAACATGTACCTAGCTAAGACACCAAATTAAAATAGATGTAAGTATATACGTGATATGAGTTCACTGTCCAGAGGCAAATAGAGTGGCGAGCTTGTGTGCCACTCGTTTAGAGGGGAGTGATGGCACGTATGGTTTCATACCGGTAATGCTAGACCAGGTACCGTGTCTTGTAATGTCCTTGTGTTCTGACCCAGCCAGGGAAGCAGCCTGACATCCACCCCTTCTCAAGGAGTGAGTTGAGAAGGTAGGACCGTAGGGGACCTTCAGTGAGATGAGAGCCAGTCTGACCACATTGGTTAACTGTGTGGGTGTGACCGGGCGACCATCGGTCAAGGTGAAGGCTGGTGACTGGGGGGTACCCGGTATGATTGAGGTATACAGGTCCCAAGCCGCTGCAGGACAGGCTGGAGAGTTCAGTATCCTGGGTAGAGACAGTACCGCTGGTGTGGAACCCGGGGTGATAGTTTTTGATGACTTTATGACTACTACTAGACCGGTAGGGGTAGAAGTAATGTCTCCTCTGGTGAGGGTGTGAGGTCCACGCCATAAAGTGGCCGCCGGTGTCAGTAGATTAGAAGCTCTTAAAAAGGAAAAGAAACCCAGACACAGGGCTGCCTTTATAGGGACAGCTTGTAATACACCTTCAAAGTACTGACACACTTTGACCAAGTCTTGTGGTGTGAGAGGTGGAGCTGGTAGTCTGAGATGGGGGTTTAAATTGATGGCCCCCTTGGCTACGGAGAGAGACTCAAAGGCTGTGAGTCCTGAAGTATCACCCCCCCGGGCCTCAATCCATGTCTTAGCACCTGATATATAGTTCCTGCGAGATGCTGGAGAGGTCAAAGAATTCACCAAAAACTGCTGGTACATGGCCGAATCCTGTATTGAGGGTGACAATATGTTGACAGAGTAGTGGACAGCGAAAGATCAAGTAGTACCTAGCTTGGCGCACCCTGTTCAGGCGAGTCTCATCTGATATGGGCAATCTGGAAATATAATCATATGGGGTCAAAAACTGGAAGTGGGTCGGAGGGCTGGACTCTCTGAAGACCCCTTTCAAGCACCAGTTTCTGAGCTAGGAGGCGTTTGGCACGGTTGTGTTGACGACTGAGGGCGTCGGCCAGTGGGATGTCTTTGCCATACTTATGGCGTATGATGATGTTATTGTCCCTTGTAGCAGCGTCCAGCCATAGTTGGCGGGAGCAGGCTGCTAGTATAGGGTCATGTGTTTTGCCGGTGGACAAGGCCTGACTGAAGGTCATGTTGTCTGTGAACACCACAATGTCAAGGCCTTTTGACTGTGGTGGGGTGAGGGTCCTGTACACTATAACCAGGTTGGCTGCCTCCCTATGAACTATAGGGGGGAACTTGTCTCTCTGCTCCTGTGTATACTCCAGGGAGTAGTAGTGGGAGTGTGAGTTGCCTCCACCCTGTACCAGAGTTGAGTCGCACTCGATCTCAAATGACTGGGCGGGAGGGGTGAGGAAGTGAAGACCATTTGTAGAGGCCACGTAGTTCATGAACCATTTCACATCCAGGAGGAAGCCGTTGGTGAGGAAGGCTGGCGCGTAGGGTGGGGCCTTTCTCAGGGTCTCCAGAATTCTGCATATAAACCTGCGAGCCGCAGGAATGCATTTGGAAACATGCACAATCTTTCCCACTAATGATTGTATCTTGGTCTTAGTGGCAAATCTAGATTTTGTCCAGTGCAAACACTCCTGCTCTATCTCACTGAGTTTGGGTACCGGGACCCGGAGGGTCATGTCTAAGGTGTTGAGGTCAAAGCCGAGCCACTCCATGACCTGAGTAGGGGGCTGGCACTTATTAACCGAGAGTTGTATACCCAAGTCTTGTGTGAGTTCTAAGAAAGCCTGGTAAGCCTGATCAGCCTGGGCCTTGGTAGGGGCGGCCCCGCAGAAGTCATCTAGGTAGGAAAGTGACCAGTGCCCTTGTAGGCCTAGTAGGTAGACTATGGCGTTGGTTGTACGTTGGCATGCTGCTGAAGATAAGCGCGCGCCAAACGATGGGCACAAGTCTACATAGTAATGACCTTGGAATTTTATGCCGAGTAGGGGAAGGTCACCGGGGTCTGTCCTCAGCTGGCGATAAGCCCTTGCCATGTCGGCCTTCCATAGGTAGCATGAGGGACCTAATATCTTGACCTTAGTGCACAAGTCTTCCACAGTAGGGAGTGTGTAGGTACAAGACCTGCCCTCCAAGCAGTTCTTTGTGATGCTACCATTTATACCTTGACCGTTTGGGTAGGAGAGGTCGAGAACCACCCTTCTGTCAGTGGAGCCCTTTTTCTTAGTAGTCAGTAAGGGGGCCACACTGGTCCAGGGGACGAAGGGAGGGGACTTGAAGGGACCTAGAAGTCCACCTAGGTCCAGTTCTTTCTTGATAAAAGATTCGATTTGGTTGGGGTACCTGTTGGCCGAGGTGTGATTCTCCAGTACAGGGGGAGGGGGTGCAGCTCCAGTGAAGCCCACTGGCCAGCCATACCTAAGGTAACCCAGGAGGTCCTGGTCGTGGTACCCCTCTAGCAGCTCATCCCACTTGTGTAGGTTAAGTCCGGACGGAACTGTGAGGCGAGCCGACAGGTGGTTTGGTAGGTGTGTACTAGCAACAGTGGAGTATAAGAAAGAGTACTGTGAGAAACTATCCCATTGTGTATGGTCCACCTCAGGCCAGAAGGAGGCCCTGAGGGGGGCGTACTGTAGTGGGGTAGGGCCAATCTGGGGAGACTCCTGTAGTAGGGGGTCGTGGTGCTCGTCAGAGTCATGTGTGGGGAGTGAGGAGCCTGTTTCAAACCCGTCAGGGTGAGTAGAGGTAGTAGTAGGCCTACCCAGGAGTGTAGGCATTGGAGGAATGAAACAAGCAGCATTGGGGTTTAATGCGCTCACTATGCTGCCATCTACCGCTGTTGTGACCCTGGGTGTACATGGCTCAATGCAATTATCAGTCAGACCATCCAGGGGACGCGCTAATGGGCTAACACACACTGGAGGAGTCCCGGTATGCAGAGCGACTGTAGTAGTGAAGGGTGTGTAAACAACAGGTGGCAGGGTGAGGCCGGAGTAATCCGGCTTAGGCCCGAAAGGGCTGGAACCTGGGGTTGGTTTTGATGTTACAGGCAGGGTAGGAGTGAAAGTACACAACCTGTAGGTTTGTGCGGCACCATGAGCAGTGGTGGCCGTACTGGACATTAGCTTCCACATGTCCGTCCTGCTTGGTACAGCCCACAGCTGAGTTGAAAGCCTCGCAGGGGAGATCAGTACGGTTGACAGAGCTGAGGGGCTTCTTGCGTTTGTGCCTCTGTGAGTTAGAGGGCTGGTTAGAGGCAGGTTGAGGCTGTGAAGCAACATGAGGCTGAGCAGCCCCGCCCTCCTGGTGAGTGGGAGGGGGGGGGTAGGAATTTAGGCACAGCAGGGGTTGAGCGAGGAGCCTTGGGACCTGAGGTGCTGGGATTAGTGTCAGATTGTACAGCAAGGAGGGTAGGGTACAATCTAACCGCCCTAACCCTGGAGGTGGTCTGACGTAGTGCAGATATCTCTGGGTCAGTCCAGCCCGGTCTAGCAGCATCGGCCCACCTGATGCAGCCCTCCGCCACTCCTGTGAGTACCTCCTCGGACCAGTCTCGCACCTGCTCCCAATCGAAGTCCTTAGCGTCCTGCAGAACCTCATAAAAGTGTGCCTCCAGCCAAGGCCTATCTAGGAGAGGGGTGCGGTCATCCGTAACCAAACGCCTCAAACCGTGGAGGTATTCAGGGATCTTGAGAGAGCTTAGACCAGTCTTGACCCTAGTGGGACCTCTAAATATGTAATCATGGGGGTGAGATGGTCTACCTTTAATAGACGAGATGTGCTGGGCCGTGTCGAGTAGAGCCTGGACCTGTAGGCCGACGACAGGGTTGGTGGCCTGCTGCATGGACGTGGGTAGGTACAAGCCCACCGCCGGGTAGCCAGTAGGGGCGGGCGGAGGTTGTTGTTGTGTGACACCAGCGTCCGGAGCCGGTTGTGACAGCTGCTGTCGTAGAGAGACCTCGTGGTCAGAGTCGCTGTCAACCTCGACAAGTGCGGGGTCACTGCCCGCAGCGTGGGCGGCCAGACCGGGGGCGGGCGCCGTGTAGGGGGCGGCCGCAGCCCGGGCTGCCGCAGCCGTAGACCTAGTGACAGACCTCTTACCGGCTTTAGGACGAATGTCATTAGGCTGTGCGGTAGGGAGCAGAGGAGGCGTGGGGAAGGCATCCTTGAGCCGTGTCAGTATCTCGGTGGAGGTGTCGGACACTGTTGTGACAGCGCCTTCCAACGTGCCGAGGCGTGACTCTAGTTGGAATACCTTCTCACTCAGTTCCTTTGTCCCCAGCTTTTTAGGGAGAACGACCGCTGCAGGCGGGGTGGTCTTAGTTGCCGTCCTAGGCATGATGGATCCTAACTAACTAACTAACTAACTAAGCCCTAATCTAATCTAAATATAATACTCCCAGCCTACGGCGTGAAGACGACAATAAAGTTTACGCTGGTTAGACGCTGGTGACTACCGGGTACCAGCGGGAGTAGTTCAGAGACGCGCCGTTGGCGTCACTAGTGTATACATTTTTGGCGCCCTTGGTTTTCCTGTCATTAATCAGCAACTTTTGTCAATTACTGGTAATTAAGGTTGATCGCTACTCTTAAATTTTCATCCATAGAATTTCCTAATTTTTTGCCTCATGGTAGTTTAGATCATTAACAAATGGAAAATGTAAAAATATAGGGGGGGTCCCGAGCTACTTTTTTTATTACAGATTTTTGAAAAAAAAAAAGTATTCTCTATTTTTGCCAAAAAATAGAAAAAAATGGGAAGTTTTAATGATTTTTTTTTATTAGTGAACCAATGCCCACATTGATTTTGTATTGCACATGAATAATCCTATGTTATGTCCTTGAATGAGAAAAATAAAATTATGGTCCCAAAATGTACCTTTGTATGAAAAAACGTGATGGTTTTATGACGATTATTCAAATTTAATGAATAATTCTTCAGCAATATCCAAATGTCACACAAAAAAATTCATGAACTTTTTTTTCTTTTTTTTCAAAATATTGTTCAGATCAATAGCTAACATTTTAAAGGAGTTTTGATAAGGGGTCCCGTGCATAATTTTAGGGTTTTGGGCCTTTGAAGTTAAAAAATAGGACAAAAAAGGTCTAAATCTCATATTTAAAGGCCAAAACAATTGGTATAAGGCCAAGGATCGGGGTAAAAAGTGTATACATCTCATACCCTTGGTTGTCTTAAGCACAGTGATGAGATCTTAATCAATCTCGATAATGATTTATTGGTAAATAATTCCATTAATCTGATTTATGTTAAAAATAGCAAATATCACTAGCTCAAAATACATCAAATATTTAAAGTGCAATAAAATGCTCAATTTTATTCGGAATTGTCCAATTTTTGGAAATGGCTTAGTGTTCATATATATGTATATATCTCTCCAATATTAGCCCATTCTGACAGTTTTAAGCTATATGCGCAGAGAGCTGCGCAGGAGTCCATATTCAATGAGTAGCTATCAACCTTAAGCTGCTCGTTTAGTATTTGATCCATCATCTACCCTTCTACAACACAGCGGCATCCCACACTGCGACTTAGATGAGAGAAGACGAGAACATGTTATTGACTGTAGACTCCCCGAGATCAAGTCACCCTATTGACTTGTAATGAGAACATGAATCCCGTGCTGGGGGTATAGATACCAGCCAGGGGAGTATCAGGCCTTACTGAAGGAAGGTGACACTCCCCGTGGAGAGCATTAGGTTTGTGTTGATTATAATCTCCTATACTACGGCACCCCAAGCCATGTCAGCAGCAGCATTCACACTTTACAGGATCTCTTTGTTAGTGGTTTCAGAATGGTTCCAGCTGGCTTTACAGTGTGCACACTGTTCAGTGGGATTATCCGTGATGAGTTATTATACTAGACATCAGAAAGTGTATTTAGAAAGGCTTACAAAGAATGTACATCTATATCATTTGTCTGATTTGCTATATATCATGATACACATAATATATACGTTAAACCTGATAACTATGGACAGTCCTATCATCATCTTCTTCAGACTCAATTATGGATTTGATACCGATGATAACCGTCAAACATTGATTTATGAAACAATAACAATTTGTTGAAACATTAGCTATATAGTATATAGGAAAGTGTATGGGTGGGCTGCTAGTCTGTAAATTGAGAGGAATGCCAGCTGATCTCTATTAAAATGCCTGCTCTATAGTTCTTCTGTGACATGCTTGTATATCGTACACATAGACCATTGCCGTGGCAGATGGGAGTGCACAGAAAAAGGTAAACACTCATTGAATACCAGTCTATTCGGCCTTATGACGCATGTGTCTCTGAACCAGACAGCTATTTTGCACCTGGTATAAATCAGATTTGAATATAAAAGGCACACCGCAAGGTTAAGGGGGGGGGGCATGCAGATCGTGTCTACAGGACTAGGCTGTATGATGAAACAGGGGCAGCAAAGCCAGTTTATTTAAGTGAACATGAATACAATGTTTAATCTCAGATATTCCCCTTACAGAAGTTTGAAAGAGACACCCTGCATAGTTGTTTACAGCATAGTTTAGATATCCCTTATTCAGTACCTCAAATAAAATGGTAGATAGAATTTGTATGTCCTTGGATAATTGTGTCTAGTTCTTCATAACATTTTTATGGGGGAAATGATACTTGCATCATTTGTTAATAAATGGATATGTGCTAAAACTGCCACCAATTCTACTAAGACCTAGGAATGTCTAGTGACCTGCACTGACCTTTGTGCTTGGACTGTGATTGGCTGAAGGGTGCACTGTAAAAATATCCCGTAACAAGAATTGCGGTTGTTGCCGCGTAAAAAAATGCCTCAGGCATTTTTATACGCGGCAACAACTGCAATTCTTGCATTCGAAGAAACATAATGTCTACATGGTTGGTATGTTTGAAGGGAACCCATTCAAGACACCAAAAAAGCAGGGCCGGGAAGGGGTTATCAGGGGAAGGATGATATTACTTCAAATATGGCATTTCCTATGAATTCCTTGGGTCCATGTTATGGGGTAAGGAAACGTGTGTTGCTTGACAGATAAACAATTACAATAGATGCTGCTAGGCAACCAGCTGGATTAGCAACAAACTAATAGAACCATTGAATTCCTTGGGTCCATATTAGGGGGGGTAGGTATGATTATAATCAACCTTAGGACCATAGAAATGTGTGTTGCTAGGCAGATAAACAAAAAGAATAGCCGTTGCTAGGCAACCAGCTGTATGAGCAATAAACCGACAGAACCATTGAATTTCTTGGGTCCATATTAGGGGGGGTAGGTATGATTATAATCAACTTCAGGACCATGGAAATGGGTGTTGCTAGGCAGATAAACAATTAGAATAGCCGTTGCTAGGCAACCAGCTGTATAAGCAAGAAACCAATAGAACCATTGAATTTCTTGGGTCCATATTAGGGGGTAGGTATGATTATATTCAACTTCAGGACCATGAAAATGTGTGTTGCTAGGCAGATAAACAATCAGAATAGCCGTTGCTAAGCAACCAGCTGTATTAGCAACAAATGGATAGAAGCATCGAATTCCTCGGGTCCATATTAGGGGGGGTAGGTATGATTATAATCAACCTTAGGACCATAGAAATGTGTGTTGCTAGGCAGATAAACAAATAGAATAGCCGTTGCTAGGTAACCAGCTGTATTAACAACAAACTAATAGAACCATTGAATTCCTTGGGTCCATATTAGGGGGGGTAGGTATGATTATAATCAACTTCAGGACCATGGAAATGGGTGTTGCTAGGCAGATAAACAATTAGAATAGCCGTTGCTAGGCAACCAGCTGTATTAGCAACGAACGGATAGAAGCATTGAATTCCTTGGGTCCATATTAGGGGGGGTAGGTATGATTATAATCAACTTCGGGACCATGGAAATGTGTGTTGCTAGGCAGATAAACAATAAGAATAGCCGTTGCTAGGCAACCAGCTGTATTAGCAACAAATGGATAGAAGCATTGTATTCCTTGGGTCCATATTAGGGGGGGTAGGTATGATTATAATCAACCTTAGGACCATAGAAATGTGTGTTGCTAGGCAGATAAACAAATCGAATAGCCGTTACTAGGCAACCAGCTGTATTAGCAACAAACTAATAGAACCATTGAATTCCTTTGGTCCATATTAGGGGGGGTAGGTATGATTATAATCAACTTCAGGACCATGGAAATGGGTGTTGCTAGGCAGATAAACAATAAGAATAGCCGTTGCTAGGCAACCAGCTGTATTAGCAACAAACGGATAGAACCATTGAATTCCTTTGGTCCATATTAGGGGGGGTAGGTATGATTATAATCAACTTCAGGACCATGGAAATGGGTGTTGCTAGGCAGATAAACAATAAGAATAGCCGTTGCTAGGCAACCAGCTGTATTAGCAACAAACGGATAGAAGCATTGAATTCCTTGGGTCCATATTAGGGGGGGTAGGTATGATTATAATCACCTTCGGGACCATGGAAATGTGTGTTGCTAGGCAGATAAACAATTAGAATAGCCGTTGCTAGGCAACCAGCTGTATTAGCAACAAATGGATAGAAGCATTGAATTCCTTGGGTCCATATTAGGGGGGGTAGGTATGATTATAATCAACCTTAGAACCATGGAAATGTGTGTTGCTAGGCAGATAAACAATTAGAATAGCCATTGCTAGGCAACCAGCTGTATTAGCAACAAACCGATAGAACCATTGAATTCCTTGGGTCCATATTAGGGGGGGTAGGTATAATTATAATCAACCTCAGGAACTATCAAAGGTTGATTTATATTATTGTTATCACATAGCATAAATTTGTGTTGTGACACCTTAATCCAAGATGGCGGCACAATCCAAGATGGCGGCGCCCATTCTGACTTCTGGCAAAGTGCAAACATCATATACCTCGTTCTGGTGGTGCCTGGCGGCACCACCAGGTGGCTACGCCACCACTTCGGCATAAAAAATTACGGTGAATCACTGGCATCACTGAATGCCGACCGTTTCCCATTTTTTTTACGGTCACCGTATTTTGCTTTCCCCCGTAAATTTTACAGGCCTTTCCCGTTGTATTTTTACGGTGATTCACCATTATTATACAATGATTCTCTGCTATTCATTGATGATTATATTAATTGTTTCTGGATTCATTGTTGTATATTTCATAATATCATCTTAATTCCAGGCCTGTATATATATATTAGGCCTGGGAAGCATAATTGAAGGCCTCATAGCAATATACAGTCATGTACAATTACAAACCATGAGCAAAAGGTACTCTAGGATTGTTACAAAGAAACTCTGACAACAGTCTCAATATGTATAATTCTAATTACCACAACATGGGTGTTTACACTATTCATACTAGTGTCCAGGGTCTCAAAAAAGGAAATTACTTATTTTTTATCTTTAATATGCCAAAGCCTTCAATTTTAATTGTGTAATTAATGAGATGGTTGGATATCTTTATAAATTTAACAAAATTATGTATGTTTTTAGTTGATAGCTTCCACTAAAGTCTCTCTATCAAACCAAGCTGCCACCTTGTGAGGAAACTTTTAACGTGAGATTCACCGTAAATGAAAAGACATTGTTTCACTGTACTGGTTTACGGATGTTCAATGTAAAAGTAATAAGTTTTACAGTGTCTCACCGTAAATCATAATTACGGTGATATACCCGCAAATTTAGGAATGATTCTCCGTAATTTCAACGGACATTTTTTACAGTGTGTATGTGGTGACTTGTGGGCAAGGCACCAGGAACCGGCCTCACTCACCGCTCTACACTGGACCCAGCAGCACGCACAGGCCCCACACTCCACCAGAACTACAACATTTTTTCTTTGTCATGTTTATTATTTGGCCTATATCTGGCATTTGACCTGTATACCTGAAATAATATACATGTACTCAGTCACCAAAAATCATATGTGTCTCTTCTTGTCTTTGCTAAACGAGGATTTATCAATGAGTAATGTTAACATAATTATATGCATACTCTGACTACGCGGATACAATGTAATCCTATACCTGTATACTATGCTGTATAATCGTTGTCAGACTTCTTCAGAAAATTGAAACATTTTGTAAGTGTTGTAAGCTCTAAATATGTATGTTCCTATATTACTGACTAGAAGAAACACAGAAAGAAGAAACAGCGTCAAAAGGGAATCCAGCTTGCCTCCAGAATGACTCCCCTCTTTAAGGAGCCCAGGCTGCCTGTGACCCTAAGTGACTCCCTGGCCTACCTAAGGGAGTCACCTGGCGGAGTCACATAGTTCGCTGACTCACCTAAGGGAGTCATATAAGGACCTGGGCTCACTTAAAGAGGAGAGTAATTCTGGAGGCAGCCTGGACTCCCTTTTGACGCTGTTTCTTTTCTCTGTGAACAATATGATGATAGTCTTCTTATACTTGTTAGTTTATCAGTATAGATAACCAGCAAAGTTGCGTCAATGTGCGATCACCTTGTACTTACCAAGACAAACCAACTGCACTGAAACAGCTATGGGCGGAAGACGTTTTGTCCTCATAATGACTGTGTCTTAGGTGGTGACGTTTCCATCACTAGGTTCATCACATGTGTTGACGCTGTGCACAAGTTGATGCTGGGGAGCCATGTGCTTTCACATATAGATGCAATTGATGGGAGATGCAGAAATTGAGACACAGAAAATGTTCAACCTTGTAAAGGGGGGTCCAGACTATTTCCTGCATAATCCCGGTTGCAAGGTATTGCCGTGGACCCTCTCCCTCCCCCATCCAGACAAGTGACCTGGATGGATGCCCATGATCAGCCTAATAGATTCTATGTGCCAATACGAGTGTTTGGCAACTGCACATTGATTTCCATGGCGAGGTGCTGATCTGGATCGGGATGATAGTATAATCATTATTTTGAATAGCGACTCTCAATAGTTGTTTGAACAGACATAAGGCTGTTTCAAATGATATCCTTATTTCTCATCACCGCGTGCATCACCAAAATCGTGTTTTGAATATATGCATATATACATTTTGTTTTTGCAAATTCTGATGGAAAATAATGGACAAAATAATATGGGCACATTTCATATCAGATTAAAGCTTACAATGCTGCAAATGTGATGGGATAGAGAAAGCATGCATATTCAAAACTTACATAGATCATATATCTCATAATAACTGAAATATAAATTTAGTTCGGCGAGAACCTAGGTTCCCCTACCCATTTAGCCCTGTGTAAAAAAGGAAAGAAAAAGGGCCCTTGTCATATTTCTCATGGCTTGGTGATGAGAGACAAGGGTAGATTTGGAGTGGCCTAAGCTAACGGCTCCATTCTCTTTCCATTGCTCCCTCTCCTGAGGCTGTGCTGGAGAACAATGAGAAGGGATTTCACTTATAATGTGACCTTTGTGTTTATTTTATGGTCCTACAATTTAACATAAAATGAAAGAAGAATATCTGGTTTCTGTCACCGCTAGTTTACATTGCCATCTTGGACCAATGACATCACACACCTATGCATGCGGAGATGACGTCACAGGCAGTAAGAGACGAGGTTGATGACTGCTTGTGTAACTTTGGTTTTCATGGTTCCAGAAAGGATGATTATTTTGATTACTCGTTCTTAACACAAATCCGATAATAACTGTTCAAAGACAGATAGTTCAGTTTCCTCATGCAGAGATAATAATTATACCAAACAGCAAGTATACGAATGACCTAATGTTTAAAGCAGTTTTGAGAAATCTACAGATTGCTCCAAAACGGCCTAAATTACGTATTGCATAGGAGTAAAACGGGCCCTTACATTATTTGTTGGAAGTGTTACATAATGTATGCATTAGTATACTTAATGCATGCATGCGTATATATTGCGTATAATGGGCCAGTGCTAATGTTAACACTGACTGGGCTAAATAGCCAGTGTTGAGTGTGCTGTGAGCATGTCGGGAGCAGCTGGACCAATAGTAATACCAGCTCTCCATTCGCTACCCGTCACAACAACTTACCCAGTGCCTGTTGCACTATATGCTTAGAACACAGGCAGAGGCAGAGGCCATGTGTGTGCCCGGATTCAGTATACCCTTCTTCTAGTAATATCACACTCTAACGGTACCGGTGGTATCAATGATTCAAAATAGACTGCCCATGGACTTTTAGTCGGCCATTTACCAGGTTTCATCATATCCGTCAGGTTTCATCGGATGCAGTCAAGCTTTCAACATCTGGTTCAGACTCATTGCGCAAGGCATAGGTGCTATCAGAAAAAGACGGAACATCTAAATATATAAACAGCCGATGTGCATGTTTTTGGTGAGATTTCATAAGATTTGAACACATGTTTCATCTAAGGTCACCGGGATAACTCAAATGATGTTATCTTTGTGCTCTTTAAAATGAGTGTCATTCTGCAGGCCACCAACAGAGCATATTAGTGCAACATGCCTGTGGCCCTAATGCTGTCAGACCACGTGATCAAACATGGCAGCTTGCCGACTACCGGTTCCAGCTTTGTTTGAGCTCGTGCCTCGTCTGACTCAGAGGTAGCTTAGTGCGTCCCATGGGGTGTTAGCAGATTGACACAAAAGCCAAAGAGGGAATAATAGTGGTCTATAGGGGAACTAAAGAATAGAGTACGGTATATACATACAGTACACTTATGGTGTGACAATGCGGGGCATTCCTTAAATGTAGAACAAAATAGGGATAAAAACAATTTGATTAAAGCATAACACCATTGTTGAAATGCGAAACTTTCAAATTTTATCGAAAGATCTCATATAATTATTTGGACACTCAGATAGATGATAAATGATGAAAAATGTAGATTGATGTTATCTACTCTTTTAACTATGACGTCATTGGCCATGGCATACAGACATAGGGATGGTCTTATCCTTGGATACGTCAAGCACCAAGCAATTGACCATTGCACGTATCGTCTCGAGATAAGACGACTTCTAGCCAAGATAATGATCAGATCTGAGGATGGGACATGGAAATGGGTGATCTAGCCAAAGTATTCCATGTAGACATAATAATATTTATTGAATTATGATGTTCACATAATAGTTTTCGTTTCATTTTATTACAGTTTATTCTTTTTCAACCTCATGAGATCCAGAAGGGAGTTGATATTCGTGTGAGGATGGCCGTCAGGTGTAAAGACGGCAGAAAGCATAACACTCTGGGGAACTGCAACCAAGAACCCATATCAACGTCACAGGATTGATTACTGGGATTGGACATTCCTTTCAGCGGCCAAGTTAACACCCGCTCATTTCTCACTGATAAACAAACTTGATCCATTCTGGAACCGACCACCGTTCCATTTAAAACCTGGTCATTAACTAAACAACACCAGCCGGATTGTGCAGTCGCGTCAGATTTCCACATGACACAAACACTTCAGGTTTCTATGAATTAAAATTGGGTACCAAACAGCTGTAAAAGGGACTACGAATTAGACATGTACTAATATGGTGGATCTTCAGTATGCCCTATGGGCGGAAGGAAAACGTTATAGAATCTATTTGTGGAGGCCAGCTATAACAATGTATCCCAATACTAGAAGATGCTGTGAAGGGAGATTTGCAGTGGTTGAAGTCACAGGGTCGTGCACTGTGACACTGCACCCTCTCCAGGCAGTGCCAGACTTTCAGGTGATAGTGCTTTTAGCGACAGTGACGCTCACTTTTCTGAGCGTGTGTGGCGTGGTGGGTGAGCAACTGTGAGTGAACATTGACCAATTAAAGCTGCAAAGCTCCCAATGTAGTATAGAACCTTCCTGTACCCAATATATAAACCTAAAAATCGAATTCAAAGAGAGTCTTTGATACATGATCTAGCCAGCCATACCTAATGTCCAATTGAACATTCAAAGGCGTACCAAGAACGTTGTACATGAAATTGAACTGGTGACCGGTTTATATATTCTCCCTGTACACACACCCGGCCATCCGGGACACCATGGGCACTGAACCAGGCAGAAAAGACTCAATAGTTTACGTTTGGGTTATTGCATGTCAAGCATACATTTTGAGCCGTCTAGATTTCCATTACAGTAAAGATACTTGGTATTGGTATTATCCGCGGCGTGTTCACACTGCCACGAGCCCGATGTCACACAGGTCTAGGGAATAATTATATGTCTATGTAGATGGCCATACTTATATGTATTTCGCCTGTCATTGCTTCCATTGAATGGCACCAACACAAAGAGCTGGATGGGAGTAGTTGTCTTTAGTAACCTACTACAATAACTCTTTATGCTCGGCTCCCCACTCTGTCATTCCTACACCTATATGAAGCTAAGACTCCACACAGTTTAGTATTCTAGACAGGACAAAAGGACCAAGACGCTACCCGGAAACTATTCAAAAACTGATGTTTATTAAGAGAGGCGTTGTAACATCACCAAAATAGATTATGTGCAGCGCCCTACCATATGGCAAGCTGTCATACTGGTGAATAGCACGAATACGACTAGGGTGGCTACAACATTGCTCGGGGCGAGCTCTGTGTACAAATCCATTTGTAACTACATCGATTTTAATGTATACAGAATTACCATAATAATGTTGCTTGCCAACTGTTCTTGGACCTGTTACACTTCAGCCATGTGTTTATATCGGTCTTATCACCATAATCCTCCGAGAGGAATATAATATCCCATTGTGCGATAGAGGTATTCATCACATTGTGCTATAGAGGTATTCAAGCCCCATTTTCCCTATACTACTAACAGTCTACACCTACTCTGCAATAGAGAGTAAGAGAGGATTGGCAGAAGTGGCAATTCAAAGGGATAGAAGTGTGAGAGAGTGATTTGTTTTGTATATATCTTAAAACCAGATGGTTTGGGTTAGGTTAGAGACGGAGGGGACAAGCATGTGCACTGCATGAATATATGGTCTAGCAGGTGAGGCTACTAGAAGTCAACAAATTAAAGTGAGAACATTAGGGAGTTTCAAGATCACGACGTGTATGGCAATGTGGTGATAAATGCAGTCACCTTGTCCACCTTCCCAGAAACAGAATAACAGTGGAATAAAAGAATAGTATAAACGTATCTTTGTCATCAAGGGACCACCTATATTGAGTCACTCCCTTTTAGTATATTGCTCCCCACGTCTACTCTCTCTGATAACATCCTAGCTTAAAAATCATTTTCATGTCTGCCATGTACTCCTTCAATAATAAAGGTTTCTGGACATATCATGTCATATAGCCTTACTTTGTTTAAAATTAGCTGGGTCTAGTCTGTGTTGTATATTTCTCTTTTATTGTGAACATGGCCCCCTTCATTTAATTTTGTTATTTGATTCTCTCCTCCTTCTCACTCTATCTGTCATTCGCATTCTGTCTCTGACTGTCTCTATCTATCTTTGTATGTCTCTGTCTCTGTCTGTCAGTCTCTGTGTCTGTCTCAGTCTGTCTGTCAGTCTCTGTGTCTGTCTGTCTCAGTCTGTATGTCTCTCACTCTTTCTCTCGCACCCTTTCTTAATCTAGGCCCTATAAGTAGAGAGTCCTCTTACTGTCCTACCATGTCTATATGCACGCAACTCTACCATACCCCGGGATATTATAGTGTAAAGGCCATTCTCACTTTAGCCTCGCGCTATTAACATCAACAGCCCTGTCAGGTATCTATCCGGACTATACAGTGCAGTAAAAAGAAGGCCCCTACCGGATGCAGTCTGAAGAAGGTGGGAAATAAGAGGAACATACGTGTTATCAGCAAAGACCCTGGGGTCATTGCGGTCCACGTATCACGCCCATGTCTTCCTTCTTTACACGGTTATCAGGAAAGCCCCCTGCAGGTGCCCTGCTACCAGGCAACTGGATATAGGAGTGTAACATGTTGCGTACAGATAGCAGCAGAAAAGAATATACTAGTATTGAGGTGCAACCTGTAGTTTGCCTGCTATGTTCAGATGTGCCGTCTACAAGAACCAGCAATGCCCAAACAGTGGAGAGATAGCGGCCTAGTGGGCTTGAATGGTGCCTTTTGGTAAAAAAAAAAGGCTGTAGCCTTGGACCTACAGACGATGGGCAGCTGCACTGCCACTCTTGGGGGCGATGGGCTGTCTATCAACCATTACTACCGTGAAGCTCTCCGCCGAAAGGCAGTTCACTCTGTAAGACAGGGTCTGTGTACACAGTGATTTATTTAGAGTTGCTTGTTGCTATACGCCTCTTGACGTTGTAGCTGCTGTGTCCGGTAGATAATTCCTCAAGGCCAAGTTCATCCCAGGGCTTATTCCACAGTCATCTCGAATGGTCCTTAGGGAGAATATAAAGAAGAGTTGCATGGATTAGGCAGAGTCGAACAGAATTCATGAGTGACCCCAAAGTAACAAGCTTAAGCTGTTTGATTTCTATAAGAAGACAGGTATGTAGTTAGTGAAGCTATATAGTCTGGTATATCCATACAAGTTAAGCAACCAAGTAGAGAACCAATAGTCAACTGGACAGAACTCAGGGAAGGACTATTCTATAATGTAGAATTGCATTCTGTCTTGTGCACTGAAGAAGATGATGGAACCTATAAAATTGTTTAGTTTATCTACAGACCTAGTATAATTATCCAGAGTTTTGCCTAAAAGAAACTGTATACTATATTGACTCGAGAAAACAATTACCGTATTCGACGTAATAAGCGCCCTCCCACTAATAAGCATCCCCCCTTTTTGGGGGGCCTTTTAATACTAGAACAAAGGCTTCAATTATACGATTTTGGACACAATTAAACTCTTAAGTACTAAAACTACCAAAATTGTTTTTTTATAAGCGCCCAGGGCGCTTATTACGTCGAATACGGTACTTTCCTACATGAGGACGGCTGGTTAGTGCAACCTATTTGCGGAACTAAACCTCAACGATGCTACTTATAATTATTGTAAACCAAGAAAATGGCCTACATTTGTGCACAAATATTTCATTTGAATTGCATAACCCTTTCAAACATGGCTATAGCAACCATTTCTCCTGCCCCAACTCTCCAACTCAGTGAGAACTCCTTGGTGTAAGGATGGTGAGATATGGCTCGGCTTGATTCCCTGTAAAGCCGAGGGTTCGGGTGATGAATTTCCGTCGTAGCAGAGCCCACCTCCGTGTTAAGCCGCTGTGCTGACCCGTTATCTGCTGTGCATGGGAAGCAATCCTTCACAAATTGGGCGCGAATTATAGTTACTCAAAACTAAAAACAGACCTCGGAAATTTCTACTAGGACCAAATCTACACTATTATTTTTGATATATCTTATTTTTCAATCTATATCAGTATTTATTGTGAAATATGTATGCATGTAGAGCTTATTTATCATTTATATGTAACAACTCATGTCCGATACATGATTCCTGCAAACCTACCAGCAAATATCGATTGCCCCCCCCCCCCCCCACACCAGATCCCGCTGGTCACTTCTCTGCGTCATAGCTTGCGATGGGCGTGTGCATGCAGGTTTGGCTCTATACATGGGAATGAACCGCATCTTTCTCTAAAGGCGCCAACTTCTCTCCTTAGAAAACGTTGCTGGTTCCCACAGAATACAGCCAGGCTCCTTCCAGAGGAGCCAGCGGAATATGACTTTCTGGGAGGATGGAGGACAACCCAGGAGGACAGCTTACTGTCCCCATGGGTTTGAGTGATCTGACTCATGGAAAAATCATTCTAGATTAGGTAGGAATACCTATATCAGAATGGGTCCCTATATATAGCTTGCTGATCCGGTGAGTTAAACATTTCCAGTTTAGATTTGGTTGGATAACACTAGACACTAGCAAAGCAATACTAAAAAAAGGGCTAGCATATATATATATATGGCATATAAAAAGGGTTTTAGACCAAATTACATTTTGAGGCTGTTAGTAGTGTTTCAGTGTCAGTAGTTATCTGAGCCTTTCTGGCTGAGGTAACCGGTGGGGAATCAGCCAAAATCGTAATGAAGCACAGTCCTAACCTCTACATATTTCTACAGTTCCATTTTGAACTTCGCCCATGATGCTGCAATTGGCCCACAACACCCCTACAACCAAATGGCCTCTTATCACATGCAGAGCTAGTTCGGGAGTCACGACCAGGGGGAAGGGCAGTCACCATCCAATCTTGTGAGCCACGCCAATAGTCAATTGATAAAGGAGCTTCTTCCGGTAAAAGAAAACAACAAAAACAAACCAAGTCGTCACCCAAATTAATAGTAGTCGTTCCCTGTAATATCTCCCTGTGGCTTCTGACAGGAGTTGCTGTGGCAAGCTGATGAATGAACAAAATGATGATGTGCCAATATTAATGGTATCTGAAATTACTGTTCGTTTGCAAGCAATGAGAGGTTGTGTGTTTTATGGGTGCAGAAATCACTTAGTCTTAGATCAGCCTGCATTCCAATGAGATATCAAATTTAAGGCAGTGAGTCTTGGATTACTAATTTGGGTTCCATTTAATCAATTTTTGTGAAGGGGACCTTCAGCTTTATTCTATTCTTAGTGTATTCAGTGAATTCCGAAATTAAATTTCACCAGAATCTGACATTCTCATATAATTTAATATCATAGTCAAGCTCGAAAACTGTGAGAGCACACTATTTTCATAGGGAGTCTTAGTATAGGAGTCATGCCAATGTTAGGGAGTCACTTTGGAGTCCTAGGGAGAGTTACCTCAGTGATCAATTCAGGAGTCACGGTGATTCTACTTCTTTTTTCTGTGCAATCGTTATTTGACGATACCCATACATGAAAAACTAACAAATGTCAGTCTGACATGCAACGTGATCTAGGTGGCCGGTCTCTAGGGAAGCAACTGATAATTGTCTACAGACAACCCCATGGTTGATAATGATTATGGTTGATAATAACCAATCACATCTCACCAGGAGGCATCCACCTGACAGGGCCATGGTGGCATGCATTGATACCAGCCTTATTAGGGCGGAAGGGAGGGGAAGACGGGAGGGGTGAGGAGATAGTGAAAAAGCAAGAGGGATGCTCAGACTGAACTGGGGTATACATAGCTGAGGGAAAGTGGGAAGAATTAAGAATGCGATATTACAGTGTACAGTAAGGTGATCAAAAACTGATAAGAATGATACCCTGAAGGCAGAATGACAATAGACTATCATCAGAGGATAGCAGACAGTAAGGCGGTCCTTTCCACCCATATTGGAATCTGAATAGAAAGGGCGTTTGGCAGAACACCCTTATGATTGCCTCATCAAACTGGTGTTCTGGCCTTCCCTTTTTCACCCCTTTATGCTCACTGCTTGTCACCAGTCCTGAGATGTATATTGGTCATGGCCATGCACACAGTGAAGGGGGTCGAGCAATGTGGGGCAATGGTGTTGAGGAAGTAAGATATGCTACCTATTGGTAAAATAATCAGAACATAAGAGAATGACATAATACCCCCTATGATAGAAGTCACATTTTGTCCACATGCTACAAAGTGTCCACACCCATTATCAATCTCCTAGGATTAAGAGTCTGCTTGGAAATTTGCATACATAGTCCATAACAGAATTTGATACATAGTCCATAACAGAATAAGATGTAGCCTATAATTATCCCATAAAAAACTGTAACTGATATTTCTTATCTAGGTGGGTTCTAAAGTTGCCTGTATGGTGAAAACATCCATGTGGCAAATAAATTATACTCGAAGTGAAAACACAATTCATTTTAACAGCACTGCCAACTTGTGTCTTTCCTTGACCTGCGAGGACGCAGTGGACACTTAGTGGCCTGTGGACAAAACGTGACTCCACAACCCCCCCCCTCATTGGAAGGAGTGGACCAAAATAAGGGACTCAAATAATTCATCCCTTTTTAGTGAAAAGTCTGAGCTCAAACGAGTTGGCTATGGTTTCAACATGTCAACTTTTGCACATCTGTGCAAAATTCCACACACCACCCTTGTTAAAAAAGATAGCTACTCCCTAAAGGAAAATGAAAACCTGGAAAAATATCGTAAATTTGAAAATACAAGTGTTTGCAAAATAAATTAATAGTGAGCCACAAATGATGAGTAAAATATAAAGCTAGTATTACAGTTATCAACTTCCTGCTACGTGATTGAACAGAAAAATCTGGTCTTATTGAGTTGGTGATTCACAAGGTAATTTGGTTGGTATTACAGCAGTTCAACAATTTTCTGAAATAAAAAGGAACCTAGGTCGTGAAAGTTGTGAGGGCAGGTTGTTTGGCAGTAGTCTTCTCGTCCCTAAAGACAGCAGTGGTCAGCTGGGCACTGAGGCACGGGTGTGATTAGATTTACCTCAAAGGGACAAGCCCTCCGATAATGGGTACAAAAGACCTCCAGGGCAAACCAGAAGTATTTCACCTACCACGTCTCTAATACCCTAGAGGCACCAGACACCTCTAATCTATAGTAGGGATGTCATTGACATCCCATTTTTGTCGATTCCGATAATCACGATTTTTGGTCTCGATTTTCTGATTGTGTCAATGTCTAAATATAGTAGGGTAAAGCTATACCAGCCTTATAAACGTATAATGATCTGTATATGACATTGGGGTATGAGGTGAGATGTTTTAATATATCCTTTTTTATCGAAAGTACCTCAAATTGTGTGATCACTGATTGATATTTGTTTCTGGGATTAATTGTTGTCATTTTTTAAATGAGTTCTTAGGCAGTGCTAGGCTTACTTTGGGCTTGCATTTCCTTTTGAATGATATCCTTTTGTTCTAGTTGGAATTTTTACAGAATTTATATACAGTTTTGAAAAGAGAATTCATTCAGCTTTCTAGGGGTCAAAGAGTGTATCGATATAACCATTTCCTCGATGTGATAATCGTAATTCCGGAAATATCGGTATTTCGATTTGGGGGGTATCGATGACATCCCTAATCTATAGAAGAGTAGGAGTTGAAAAATAGGATGGACAAGAGTCAAGGTGGGGGAGGGGGGGGGGACAAGGAGATGAAGTAGGGGAAGGGAGAGTGATGAACTATAGAAGTATGATGGGATTGAAAATGTAATTCACAATATTGAGGCTGTGGATGATATGTCGTTGAAAGAAAGGCAGGTACAGGAGGTGAAGGTCCACATGCTAGAATGTAGGAAGGTTGATAAAAGGAAACCATCATTACCCCCTGTCCATTCACCCACCAAAAGCTTTCGGTAAGTACCGGGGATCTACACTGGGCAGACCTGACATAATATTATCCAATCAGCACTCAGTGAATCCTGGAGAAGAATCAACTTAGTTTTAGATGGTCTGGTTCAGGGGATGCCATCAGTGGCCATTTGACTAAGTGGTCTGCCTTATAGGTTTTTACTTCATCTCTTACTTCAATCAATTAATTTGTAGTAATAACACCTGTAGTGTTCTAGGCTGCCCTGTGTGGTCAAATTATAAATCAATCTCTCTCATCCTGAGTGAATTGGTTGTGTCTTATTGGACATTGCTTTGCTAATTAGAGGAACATCCGGGGCACAGGCAAAGGAGTGGCCCTTTTGTCAGAGAAATTAACTAGATAATAGGATCCTGATAGCCACTTGCTTTAGATTAGTTGAGGAGAAGGAAATGCAATTATGTACTACAAATTGAATGGGTTCCACATTTTAAGGTAATCCTGTAGACTGTGTCTCACAAGAACTGGCCAATGTGAACGTGTTTGACTGGGCGCCATCTTTGATCGGGTACCATCTTTGACTGAGTGTCATCTTTGACTGGCTTGATAGAAAACAGTTTATTTAGGGAGATGCAGATATAAATGGGCAACTCATTACTAATTTAAAGTGTTATAAAACCCATTAATCTTGTCAGCCCATTTATATCTTCATCTGCCCTAAATAAACCATTTTGTATCAAGCCAGTCAAAGATGGCACCCAGTCAAAGCTGGCACCTGGTGAAAGATGGCACACAGTCAAAGATGTTCCCATTGTCCAGTTCCCGTGAGACACAGCCTGTAAGTGAAATAGTATGGCGTTGAATGGATGCAGTTGAGTAGAAACTGAGTAGAAAGTGATTGTTTGAACAATTTGTATAATTGGTGGTAAATAGTTGTTGTAGTGAGTGTAAACTAAGAGGATTTGGTGACAAGCCCAGGCGACTAGGGTACCTCTCCTCTGTTTCTCTAATAACCATATATATACATCCTATAACTACAAGATGGCAGTATGTATACAGGCTTGACAGTGACAAGTCTATAATTATACCTTTTAAATGAGAGACTGTGAATTTCTTAAAACCCCAGCTACAGTCACCACTGTCCAGGCTGTCAGGTTGTCTTGGCAGTTGGCTACACAGGTTGCCAAGTCACTTTGTCACAGTCATCGATCACAGGATCTATTGACATTAGCACCTTCCAGTCGCAGGAATGGGAAATTCCACTAAGGTGGCGGCCTGGAGTGAATTGCATGTGGCTGGGGTATTTCACTCTTAGTCTGTCTATTTCTTTCTACAGTCTGTCTGTCTCCCGCTGTGTGTGTCTCTCAATCTACCATTACCTTTTACTTATATCATTATAACTAACACAATTTAGTCAACTGTAGTTTTGCAGTATACAGTTGAGTAGTATTGTTTTTGTTTTGTTAATTTTCTTTATCTATCACCTTCTTCTTTTTATCTCTTCTCTCTTTCTTTTTTCTAGAATTAACCTTGTATTGATAGATTGATTGTATAGTGTAATGACTACCACAAAGCTTTTGGACTTTCTAAACACGGAGAAGTTAAAAATGGTTCATGTCAACATTAGAATTATGTTTAAAAAGTGGCAGGATATTTTCGATCAACTTGATGGAATGGATATAGTGTCGATGAGTGAGACATTACTCCACAAAGATGACGTCTCGAATTGCAAGGGAATGAATCTATATAGACAAGACAGGCCAAAGAAGAAAGGAGGTGGCATAGCAGTATATATCTGGGACAATTTAAGATTTGATGTATTAAACTGTACTTAAGGATTTAAACTTCTACAACGCGCATTTAGAGTGTTTTGTGTTTGATTTTCAAATGTCCCCAGATCATGTAATGAGAATCTACTCATTGTATAGACCACCTTCTGGCAAGCCTGCCAAGTTCTTTGACTATCTTGAGAAGATGGTTAAAGAAAGGCCAGGTGAGAACATTGAGAAGTGGATCATGGGTGATATCAATATCAACACTCTTAGAGAGAAACTACCTTTAGCAATAAAGCTGGGTGAGTGTTGTAGGTTTAATGGTTTTTATAAATTGATACATCAATGTACGCAACCCTACTGTTGCCTGTCTGGATAATATCCTCATCAATTATGATCAAGATTGTCATAGTGGAGTTTTGAATTTATTGGTGAGCGATCACCTGCCTGTGTTTTTGTGGTTTAAAGTAAAACCAAAGTGGTTTACTTTCAAAAGTCTGTCCCAGTCAGAAGGTACAAACTCTTTAATGCTGAACTCTTCAAAGAGAGGCTCAGTGCAATTGACTGGGATGAATGGTATTCATGTGAAGATCCTGATGAGGCATGGCTAATGATTGGCACTCAATGAACGGCCTTTCTTGATATGTACTGACATTGGGAAACTATGAGGTAGTGGACAAGAGAAACCATTGGATGACGAATGACATCCTTGGGATGATTACAGAGAGAAAGGATGATATTGACTTGTACCTTAGCACCAAAACCATTATTATTTAACAAAGGCCAAGAAAATGCACCATTAGATCTCTAAGGCTATATGCAAATGCAAGTCTCATCAAACACTCTCTCAATGAATCAAAGGCTGACCTAAGGAAGATTTGGCGTACATTTTGTATCATAAATTCCATGCTGAAGCCTGAAGTTGAAGTACAGCCAGCAACCCTAATAGGGGATGATGGCTATATTAAAACTAACCAGGATTTAGTGGACTACTTGAATAGCTATTTCTCAAGTATTGGAGCTGTGCTCTCTGAAGATATGATAGCAAATGGTGTACAGGTCAGGGCAGTCTTTGAGGAGCCAGTTGGTCCGGTTTATCCTTCCATAAAGGTCGATAAAATTATGGTTGATATTCTATTTAGTGAAGTAAATGTGAAAAAAACCTGTTGTATTGAGGGAATTCGCTGGATATACACCTCATGAATTTTGCTACTGAGTCAAATTTCTTGAGTGATAAGCAATTTGAGTACAGACCAGGTCGTTGGACAGGTGATGCTATCTTCTTGAATGAAGTTTATGAAACAGGTCCAGGGGGCATCTAACAGCAGCATGCTTCCTGGACCTGAAAAAAGCTTTTAATTCTTTGCACCACACTAACCTGTTTAAGAGCATGGGAAAGCTTGGTTTACATGATTAGTTTAAGATAAGATACAGTTTTACATTGGTTAATGAGTTACTTGACTGGTAGCAGTCACTACACAAGATTAGGTAGCTTCCGTTTGGACAATGCCCTTGTTAAGTTTGGTCTGTTTTGGGACCCCTGTTGTTCATTATTTTCATCAATGATGTTGTTGAGAGAATGGGAGAGTGCAAGTTTGCCTGTTATGTTGATGACCTGGTTGTCTATAACTCAGCCAATAGAGTGGATTTGATCCAGCCCAGACTACAATATGCTATGGATAACATAGACCAGTGGTGTTTGGACAAGTGAACAGCCTCAGTATGGATCAACCCAAAAACTCCCTAGAGCTAGGGGCATTGGTTTTACACTTGGTGGATTGCCAGTTGAGGCACTAGATAAAGTCCACTAAGCTTTGAACCTGCCCTTATGGGGAAACAGTGTATATATGACTGACACTGTATTGTACAAGTCAACAGTCCTGAGCTTGTTTGACTATGCTAGCTTTGGCCAGGATGGAGCTAACAGTGGTGGTCTAAAGAAACTAGACAGGCTACAGTTGAGAAGCATGCGAATTTGTTATAGGGGTAAGGGTTATACTGAGGCTCAGATGTATCCCTTATCCACAAACGAGTAAGGCAGAGACAAGACCTCCTACTTAGTTATATGTACAAGCTGTCAACTCAGGAGAAGCGGGTGGATCGTGTTGTCCCACGACCTAGTCTAAGATCTGAGAGAAAGAGAAAGTTCAAACTACCACGTATAAGAACAGGGGAGTATGCAAGTATGACTATATAATAGGTGACATCAACTACATTCTGAGGTTATTGTTTAAACACCATCAGTTGTTCTTCACTTAGGAAATCATGGTTACTAAGGGGGGCACTCACTTGTGTAAGAGGAAGTTGTAATTACTTCATCTAAGCCTGTGAGTGTTTTCTTTCTGCCAGCTCTGTGTATAGGTCGAGTTACATATACTTGATTATTCTATTTATATCGGAGGTATGGTGGGCAAATAGACCACTGGACTGTGACCACTAGGTAGGGTGACTCTGAATCAACCAGTTTTGTATAAATATAAATGCCCATACATGTCTTATGAGATACACATGAATACATACATTTAAGATATCATATTGTATGGTGAAAGATATGTTTCACTATAGCCTGGGGATAATTAAAAATAGATTTTAATGTAATGACCCTGGTGTGTGGCTATCATGGTGAGGTTACCAAAGCACATGTTGCCTTTGTTTGCCCACAGTATGACGTCAGAGAACTGTATATGTAACTCGACCTATAGGAAGTTGGCGTGACCTCATTGAGCCTGGGCCTGTGTAGAAGGGAGGAAGTTGTGATGACTTTATGGTCCCTCCTCATTTAGTATAACAGTGTTTGATTCCTGATGTTGATCAGTATGACTACTGCTACTCCTCTCTTCTTATATCATATTTCTTATATGAACTGATTCGTATCTATAATTATACCGATTGTAGTTTAATTGTCACATATATAGTTGGTTATACCATTATTCATGTTGAGGTAGCTATTGATCTTGTTCTAGTGTACTTGGATTGACTCATGGGACTGAGGGACGAGTCCAGAGTGGATTGTCCTTCTATTTTGATGTATAAACTGTATGTGTATGCAAAATGACTGCAAGTATTATGCTGTCACTCTGCACTACTAATAGCGATTTTCTTTTCTATGCTGCTCTCTTTCAACAACATATATCAGTTCAAATGCGAAAAGACTTAAGCCGTTAACTGTTACGACATGACCCCAATAAATTCGGTCTTTCTATGTTAGTCCTCTTCATATGTTGTTAGACATTATTAGTAGGTTTTGTATGTTGTTGTGTATTTTAAATATGTTTTCGTATGCTCATTTTTATATCGCCTGTATATATCATCTTTACATCATCAAAATATGTGCTTATAATCGATGAGATGAACAACAACTGATAAGGATCTTCTTTTTTTTGTCATACTACTTAACACTCGTTCTTAGCCTGTGATTTGGCAAACATTTTCAAACCTTGATGAACAGCAGAATCTACTGTTGAATAACTCTTAGGGGCCTGGAACTATTTGACCAAAGTTAGATATCTGCAACAAGATTAGTGTACCATAAGTGAATCTGCAACAGGGCAATTTCTTGTCCTGATATAGGTCCCATATTACATTTCTTGAAAGCTGTTGTAAGAGCCTTTCTCAGGCTTAACCAGAGAGGAATAACTAGTATGAGAGAGTGCACTTAGCAATAATTGGTGACGAGAGATTGACCCGCCGAAAGCATGTTTCATAATTATACGAGACAGACCAGCTTGCGCCAGGATATAGTAGGATGTAGTAGCCCATATTCAGAGGCTATTTTGAAATAGTAATCCTGCAAATTCCGAAATGATTTTACCACTGATAGATAGATAAATATCTTTGGTTTTGATGATTCTTTAGGTCATTTCTACAAAAAAGATGCATGCTTACCTCACTTCACTTTCCACTGTCGATACGGCTAAACTTGACTATTTACAGCTAATTTACCTATATACATGTCATATTTATATATTTCTACGTTGTATAATAGAATATAAAAGTTGTATCTAAAGCCTAAGTAATCATTTTCATTGGTTTTACACGCCGAGTTCTGAGATTTCCGCTGAATATGCCCCAAAATGTCAAAGGAGCCATGGAGGAACCTTCTATTCCATCTGGCAGAGGACCATGCTTTAAAACATGTAGCTAGTGGTAGATGAGGAAGGTGCCCTCCCTATAGTTTGAGTTGAGTTTGATAATTTTTATTTGGCAAAATTCACGTTTACAAGTAAAGTCTTTCAGAAAAAATGCCAACATAATGCCGTCAACAATTAGTCACATGAAACTTTACAATTCACGGGAGTAGTACTTATCGACAGCATCATAAACAAAACAATATACAGCAGGTAGCAAAGTGAACGGATAAATACCGGTAGGATCATTCTCATCAGCATCATTGCAGGGAGCATTAGGTTAGTGTTGACTACCTCTCTTAGTTCTTTCCTTGGCATACCCTGGAATAATGACCATATCTTGGAGACATCTCCCGTTGACATGTGATCTGATTTAGGACTGAGGGTAATATCTTGAGCTCTGGCAGCTCTGTCACTGCAGCCTTCCATTCTGTCACTGCTCATACGGAAAATGCCAGACACTGTACTGCAGTGGAAGGAATATGTACTGGATATATTCCTGGGGGTCGAGAGGCAATATCATTGATATAAGCCAAGGCCGAAGGCCGAGGCTTATATCAATGATATTGACCTGAGACACCAGGAGTATATCCGACATACAGCCCGCTTTCATAGACTGATTATGTAAAATAGCCTGATTACAGCTCTTTTTCCACACATGTGGCCTAGGAGGATATCCTGTATAACCCTCCTAGGAGGTTATATGATCATCAAACATATCCTCTGTGTGTTCTCATGGAAATAAAATGATCAGAGCACATGCTTGAAGAGTGTAGCCTCATTCTGATACAGCATAGCCATATAAAAACTAACCATGAACCAACACTCACAGCTGGCTTCTGGGGTGAAACTCCTTGAGTACATGGTACTTCTGGTTTGGACTTCAAGAAGCTGCATTCGAATCCCATGTCGAGCAGAACTTTTGATATGCCTGACATACATTTTTTATTTCTTTGGCTATTCAGATATTTCAAGAAGAAAAAAGAAAAGAAAAAAAAAGAAAGAAAAGGGGGGGGGGGTGCAGGGGCAGAGCCCCCGAATTATACAACAGCAGCACCAACTAAACAGCACTCTTAACTTTATCTAATGGGACAATACCTCACCAACATAGGCCCTAGTTAGCTAGTTGGCTTTTCTGAAATTTCATTGAAAAAAAAGAAATAGAAAAAAGAAAAGGGGGTGCGGGGGCAGAGCCCCCGATTTATACAACAACAGCACCAACTAAACAACACTCTTTACATTGTCTAATGGGACAATCCCTCACCAACATAAGCCCTAGTTAACAGGCTCAAACACATGTGACTGGGTGGTACTGCTGCTAGCATACAGGGTAGTTCTTGTTGGGATTGGGACCAATTGGGTTCAAACCCCTCAAAGTTTTTGAATAACATTACTCATTGAGCTAATAAGTCAGAAGCACTAGATATACTGTTGGCTGTTTAGTATCATTGCATAAGTCCCGGTGGAGCAGTCGGTTAGCTGTTGGGCTCAATGTTCTGAGGTTGTGGGTACGGATCCTGCTAGATACCCGGGCTCTCAAAGAGAAAAAGAGCTCTTAAATATAACCACCTCCTAGGGGTGTATATGCCTATAGATCACACCCCATGGGGGCAGCTAACCTTGTCTCCTGGTTGAGGGTTGTGGGACCTAACATATATAACTATTATAGGGAAAACAGTGTTAGGGTGAAATCAGAAATTCATGTGATAACATACAAGATAAAACACCTATATGATAGTCATGTAAGATCTGAATGGCATTGCACAGGTCCGGGAAATGGAGGAAAACCCTCCCCAGAGCTGTTATTTACACCAGTGTTAATTTTCACATTGCAGGTAAGTGTGAAAACACTGCAGGGTTAGAATTAGCAATGGTTTTGCTTGTAGCATAAACACTACAGGGCTAAAATTTGCAACTGTTTTCTTATAACCCATTTGCTGAATTTTCTATAAATTTGCTGTTAAATGTTTATATCCCATAACATAGATTAGTGTATGCTCTTGAATCTTACATGGGCAATAGTGAATCATACATGGGATTGCCATGAAATCACATATGTATAAGCTTTTTCTACAGACTTTCCCTCTGTGCTCCTCCACTTCACCCCGTAGGCAGTGAGCCCTGCAGTGTTTTCACACCTACCTGCCTTGTGAAAATTAACACTGGTGTAAATAACGGCTCTGGGGAGGGTTTTCCTCCATTTCCCGGACCTGTTGCATGGTTGGATCCTGTTTGGATGTGGGAAGCCGGATGCAGAAAAATGTAACTGAGTTGACTTACATACTGTCCAATTGAAACCAGATAACAAGACCTGCATAGCTGACAGCTTTTGATCCAGACGGATGATGAAATTTCGGCCGACGTTGGTGGAATACATGCTATTCCGCATTAGCTAGATGATCACTGTACAGCGCCATCTTGTCTGGTACCAGTGCTCTTTCTCCTGCTAACTATAGAAGCCTGCTGATTAGCTGAAGCTGGTTCCTGTCATGACAGAAATGTGGTGTTTTAGGGGTCATAAACCTTTCAAGTATAGGCCTCTATTGTGGGTCCTTAGGTCATCTGTTCAGATTGGGGGAGTGGTTAGGACTCTGATCTAACAATCCATGCATCATGGGTTCAAATCCATGTCAATGCTATTTTGTCTACACACAATTTTGAATATATTTTTGGTAGGTCAAAATCCTAATACTATAAAGATCCTTAGCCATAGTGCAATCTAAGATGGTTTTGTATTCTTTAATACATCTCATTTTCAAGTTTTTATTTGTAAATACTTTTGTAAATTGCTTTTTTAGGAAAAATACATGTAGTCTTGGCATGGATTTGAACTTACAACCCTTAGATTGATTGGCCAGTGTCCTAACCACTCCCCCAATCCGGACAGCTGACATCAGGAATATTCAACTACCAACGATTCAAAATTATGACCCCTAAAACTGTCTATTTTGGACAGGCCAGGAACCAGCTTCAGCTATAGGTCTCACAGAGGAGAATCACTGCATCTCGCTAGTGTGGAATAGCAATGCTTGTCCTATAACAACAGCTAACTACTAGACACTAATTCTTTTTACATTCCAAATATGGAAGCTTTAACAGAAGCCTTGCCGAAGTACATTTTACCTTGTTGAGCCACATATTATACTAACTGGAATTATATGAATTGGGGTAACATGCTGACAGGATGGTGAAACTGGATCATTACTCGTGATGGTGTTAAAATAATTATAGCCATAGCCGATATTGGCTGTAACAAAGGAATCAGCCTCTTTCTAAATCCTCCAGTAATGCTTGATGGCTGCAAGTGGAATTGATGTAGATGGAAGAGCTCTCACAGAGATAATTAATGTAATAAATGTGATTAGAGCTATTTTGTGGCTAGGAGGCTAACCATATGTATTGGTACCACCACAAGTGTGATAATGTGCTCCCAGTAAACAGATAATGTTATACACCATTTTATAACGTTATATAACGTTATATGTCAATGTTTTTCTGACGCTCTTTAATATGGCATAACGTTATGTAAAGTTAAAAACGTTATTTTGACGTTTGATTTTTTTGTTAGCTGGGCTGTGGTGCTATATGTATATATAATATGACAGTGTGGTGTGATAGGATATTAGGATATTGTAGCTGGAATATAATGGCACAAGATAAATTAAGAGAATTAACATCTCCTACATTTAACTAAATGTACTATGCCCTTTCATGCTTTCTTTCTTACTTTCTTTCATTCTATCATTCTCCTGTTCTTTCTATCCTTTTACCTCAAACACTGGCATGTGCATATATATATATATATATATATATATATATATATATATATATATATATATATATATATATATATATATATATGCCACTATAGAGCATAGCATCATAGGATGCTAGGGGGGGGAGTGGTGTCATTTTACTGCCAATTCTCTCCTTGCGCATATAATGTCATTGTATAATACCGGACCTTTCCAGCTACCCTTTCCTTCAGATATTCCTGACGGGTATCTATTCAAACCATACAATGAAAGAAGAAGAAGCCACTTCCAGAATGTCATCTGGAACACAAAAAGGGTGAAGAATAGAGGACCAGAGATAGCTTTACATGTTATCGGCAGTCTGGGGTCAGTCAGGGCAATATATGGGTCTCATTTTCTTCAACAGTGTTACCAGAGAGGCTGAAAAGTCCTCTTCAGCCATACTGCTACTGGCTATATGGGGCTCGTCGGGCCTAGCTCTCCTGCCTGTGCAGACAAACGTTCTAGATAACCATAATCTTAAAAACCATAAACACCCTAATCCTATGCCTTACCCTAAGGGAGTGTTCATTTATTAATTACAGGGGGGGGGTGGTGAGATTTCGCTCGGAGGGGCGACAATTTTTTACGCCCCCCCTCGAGAGCACGTGTAACGTTTCGCGCCCCCCTCGCCGAAGGCGCCGAAAATTTTTCGCCCCCCCCCTTTGAACTATAGTAACGTGCGGGCTTTTTGGCTAAAAAGGGGCTTAAATTTTTACGCCCCCCCCCCCTCAAGAGGGGTCAGAATTTTTTACGCCCCCCCCTCAGAAGGGGTCGGAAATTTTTACGCCCCCCCCCCCCCCAAACCCACCACCCCCCCCCTGTAAATAATAAATGATCACTCCCTAACCCCAACCCTAATATTGTTAAGATAATGCTTAGAGCGTTGCCTCTATGCACAGTCAACAGACAGATCATAATACTCTGATAGCAGTAGAAGTAGCATGGAGATCATAGAAGTAAGGGTTTTCCATTCTAGAATTGAAGCACATGCAGATCTTGGCATGAATATTATGCTCTCTATAAAGGGTTAAAGTGAGATTATCTAATTTATCAACCTGTCCATGGGGTTAATTTCAAGGTGGTGGTCGTGGGAAACAAGATGGAGACTTGCAGAGAGTAACCGTTCACCTTACCACCACTGGGAGTGATGAGCCGTTAGTATCTATCTCCAGCAGACCCTCTAAGCAATGGCTATGGCGCTTAATGTAGAGGTCCTTGGTGCTGGCCTTCTTGACCTGATGTTTGGGATGTCCTCCGGGCCATGTCAGTCCTGGGGCAGATAGCAGTCAGCTTTCATCTGGTAGTGCTGGCCCTGTGGACCCTGGGGAGAATGTAAAGGGGGTCAGGGGTGGATTTAGGAGGAGTGGAAAGAATCCCCAAATAATGCTTTATATAACAATGCGTAACCTGTAAAAAATGGCATCCAATAGAAGTAAACAAACATTGTGGAAGTAAACAAACATGATGGAAGTAAACAAACATAAACTTCTATCTGTTTTAGATCGATAAACCTTGAAATAAATACAGAGCATCACTTAAAATTGCCCCCAGGGTGCCTGTCCTGTACTGCACGCTAGCTGCAGGCTTAGTACAGCAGTACAGGCACCTCAAGTGCAGTAACCACTGATGAGGTCACTTTTGGCACCTCTTGTGCAGTAACCACTGACTCCTCTATATGATTGTGTAATACAACAGCTTCTTTTTGATCGAGTTGATTGACAAGGCAGGTTTTTCTGGAAAGTGAAAACAACCACAGCAAACTAAGATATCAACAAATAGTAGTCTCCTTCAGTTCACTGTAAAGTTTCTCTGCAGAATGACTGGGATTGCTATGCTAAAGTGATAAATGAAATTTAAAAAATCAATCTCTCTACCAACGTGCATATGCACAGCTAAGGGGACAGATTCTGTCGATTACATACATTGAAATAAAGTAATGCTACTAATCTATTTTAGATATTTAAATAAACATAACTAATTCTGCGAGTGACATATTGGCCATGATTATGCAAAGCAATTGAACACAGCCCCATAGACTATTTCATGTTTACACAAATTCCTCAGCCCTGAACTTGTAAGCAGTAAGTGTCTTTTCCTCATACAAACACATGACCTTGTGCCCGCAAACAAATAGTGGAAGGCAACATGATCTAAGTCATTGAACAGGGGAGGGGCTAATAATGGTATTTCTACAGGCAGGGGGCCTCATGGCAGGTAATGACCAATCACAGCCTGACGGGAGGCATATTTCTGACAGAGCCACAGAGGCACGTTATACACTGATGCTATAGACAATGCTGGTTAGGGCAGGCAGAGATGAAAAGAGTGAGAAATTGTGAGGGGTATATGACATGGAGGGGATAGAGAAAGGGAGACAATAGCTAGAGAGGCAGAATGGGAAGCAGGTAGGAAGGTAGTCAATAAGTAATTATAGTCCTTCCCAAAAACATGTACAGGTATGTATGCAGGTCTTTGTGTGGGCATTTAACACTGTGTACCTTGGGTAGTTGGGGCGTTTGTTGGCACACAAATTAGTGTAACTATAACGTAAAAATAGCTTTATAGTACTGGGTAGGCCAATAAGATATCCTAAGATATAATCATTTATTAGAAAAACTAAAGACTGAAAACAAGATCTTCCAGAAAGGCTGAGATCGCAGACTGAGACAATCTTCATAGGGAATATTGTTTTCTTTCGCAGCATGATGCTTCCTATATATCTGGTAGTTCAGGTCCAAACGCACTATACTGTGTGTCCTGTATGATACTATCAATTCTGGTATCAGTGCTAATTACATACATCATGGTGGATAAGTAGGCATTTTATCATAGTGCCAGCTATGATTACTAGGTACTTAGACTTATGGCAAGACGACAGCACTGATCTGGGATAGACCTAATGACAACCTCATAGATAACCCAACAGCGGCAAACCCACTCACACCTCAGGCATCTCCTAGGGGGTAGTATCAAGATGATTAGCTAGGACTGGTTGAAATACCATTACTGTAGCTGCCATAAGGACTGCAGTTCATATCGGCATAGACGCTTTAAAGCAATGTTGTACAGCAATGTTGGTACTCTGTGAAGTAACATCTGCTCCTAGATCTGAATATTGGTACTGAATACTGATACTGTACTGGATTAACAGCAGGGGCAGACACTAACTTTTTCAGGTGTGGGCCACCCGGGCCCATAGCTCCAGAAATCTATGGGCCCGGACCTAGACTTGTGGGCCCGGGATCAAAACTTAACTCTTTTTTACATTATCTTTTTTCAAACGTGTTTTTTTTTACCCTTAGAGGTACACGTGGGGAAGGCTTATATTACATAATGGGTAACATATCATGTGTGATTGTGGTTTTCTCTTTCCAACGATATATGACATGCTATACTTTAAAGCTTGGGTCTACAGATGGACCCTGCATCCATATTCACTCAGAAATAAGGCCATAAACAGCTACGGGCCACCCGGGCCCATAGCTATGTAAAAATTCAGATATCTACGGGCCCGGACCCAAAACTACGGGCCATTGGCTCCCGGGCCAGTGTTAGAGTCTACCCCTGTAACAGCATTTAATCCAGTGGGGAGGGAGAGGTGCACAGTAGATAATGTATGCTTTCACACCTGCTTTGTTAGAGAGAATAGCTCAGTATTTCAAGAAGATATTTATTCTAACAGAAAATGTGGTCTTCATGTTGAGCTGGTTGTTTAAGTATTTACAAAGGCAGGTTCCTGGGAGGATTTTCTGCCACCTATTTGGTATGAAAAAGTAGTTAGGGTTGGGTTACTGGAAGTAGCCTTCTACCCCCAGTATATACTCCATTATAGAGACAACATAAGTCAGCCCGAGGAAAGGTGAAGGAGATGGGTGGAGTATGTGAGTTGGGGAGTTAGAGCAGATGACGGGCCTCTTTTTATCCCTTTATGCTCACCATTTCTCACCACAATATGTACACTGGGAGTGGGTACACTGAAAATCCATAGATTGAAAGGGTTAGCCAGTTCAGACTATCCTAGGTTGGTCATATGAGTGTTAGTCATAATGGCAAAGTTATATTCAAAAATGACTGAGGGGTCAGTCAGTAGTGGCTAACCTAGGTTCATCATTGGTGTGTTGTATTTGTATACCACTAGTTGGGGCCACCTGTCATGACCACTCGGTGGCTCCCCCTGGAAATAAAAAGACTAAGGTGGGTTGGTCAGTCCTGACCAACCTGACAATAATAACTGACCTATGTTGGGCGTATAGGGATCCAAAAAATGACTAACTAGGTTAGGCACTAGTGACTGAGAGGTTGGGCGTATAGGGAGCCTGGGAATATCAGTGTACACAGATAGGCCATCATCTCAACATGCCAACTTTGGCACACAGCTGTGGAAAGGTTCAACCACCTTTATTAAAAAATAGCCACTACCTGACTAAAAGAAAAGCGAGAAAAATAAATAATATTCCCTAAAATTGAAATTATAATTGTTTGCAAAATATTGATTAGTACAGATCTTGAATAAAATGTATCGATAGTGTTTCAGTTATCGACTTCCTGCTACGTGATTTGAACAGAAAAATGTAGTCTTCTTATTGAGTTGGTGATCTAATTTACCACAAGGTAATTTGGTTGCTCTATTGCAGCAGTTTGACAATTTTCTGAAATAAAAAGGGACCTAGGTTGTGAAAGTAGTCAGGTTAGGGTGGTTAGCAGTAGTCTTTTCATCCCTAGGGACAGCAGTGGTCAGCTGGGCACTGAGGCAAGGGTGTGATTAGATTTACCTCAAAGGGGCAAGCCCTCCCATAATGGGTGCAAAAAACTCCGGGGCAGACCAGGAGTATTTCATCTTCCACATCTCTAATACCCTAGAGGCACCCGACACCCCTAATCTATAGAAGAGTAGGAGTGGAAAAGTGGGATGTACGAGAGTGGAGTGGGAGGGGGTCAAGGAGAGAAAATAGGGGAAGGAAGTGTGAGGAAATTACATGTAGAGATATAAACCGTTCGGTGGGATTGAGCACTTATATATAGAGGGAAGAATGAACTGGGAGAAGGGATGTAGTAATTGGCCAGAATCAACCGATTTTTAGATGATTGGTTTGGAGGATGCCACCAGTGGCGATTTGACTAAGTGGTGGCCCTTATAGGTTTTTAATTCAACTCTTGCTTCATTCAATTAATTTGAAGTTGTACCATGTGTAGTGTTCTAGTTGTCCCTGCATGGTCAAATCAAAAATCAATCTATCTCTCATCCTGAGTGAGTTCATTGTGTCTTATCAGACATTGCTTTGCTAATTAGAGAAACATCAAGATAGTTTCCGAGGGCAAAGGCAAAGGAGGGGCCCTTTTGTCAGAGAAATTACCTTTTGGGTCCAGATAGCTACTTCCTTTAGACTAGTTGGAAAAGAAAAGGCAATTATGTACCACAAAGTGAATCACTGAATGGGTTCCGCATTTTAACCCTTTAAGGCCGACCCAAAAAAACAATTTGCTGGTGAAGGGGCCAGGACATTTTCATAGGAACCTTCCCAGGGCCGAGCCTTTGCTGATTCCCATATAGTTATGATGACTATAGTCGATGCTCGGCCAGCCATGGCATCAACTGTAGTCGATGCTTGGCCAGCCATGGCATCGACTATAGTCGATGCTTGGCCCTAAAGGGTTAATGTAATCCAGTAAGTGAAGTAGTATGGCATTGAATGAATGGAGTTGAGTAAAAACTGAGTGTTTGAACACTTTGTATAATTGGTGGTAAATACTTGTTTTAGTGAGTGTAAACTGAGAGAAATGGGTGAAAACCCCAGGAGACTAGTACCATGGGACCTTACCCATGTTAATATGAGAACCACATACATCCTATATTTATAAAATAGCAGTACATAATATAGGCTTGACAGTGACAAGTCTTCATAGCCTCTTTAAATGAGAGACTGTGAATGTCTTAAAACCCCAGCTACAGTCATTACTGTCCAGGCTGTCAAGTTGTCTTGGCAGTTGGCTACACAGGTTGCCAAGTCAGTTTGTCACACTCATTGATCACAGGATCTATTGACATTAGCACCTTCCAGTGACAAAAATTCCACTAAGGCGGCCTGGAGTGAATTGCATGTGGCTGGGGTATTTCATTCTCAGTCTGTCTATCTCTTTCTACATTATAAAAATGTCTGCCTATCCCTCTCCTGCTGTGTGTGTCTCTCAATCTACTCCATTACCAAATACTTATATCATTATAACTAACACAATATAATCTGCTGTAGTTTTGTAGTATATACACTAGAATATTAGTGTATTCTTAGGTCAAACCCTCTGTATGAAAGAAATCCAGTAGTCATAGCAACCAGAAATGCTCCATTTGTTAAATTCATCAAACCTTGCCTTAGATTGGCTGTACTTTGAGCCATGGAGGAAGCTTCTATAGGACCACACTTTAAAGATGGTGTATCAGCTAAATGTTTGGAGATTTTTTAAATTTATCATATTCCTATTGTATATCATGTTCTATACATATTCCCCAAATTATAAGCTGATTGGCATTATCTAAACATATGAAATTAACACAAGCAGTGTCTTAATCTTTACTGTAGGTCGACACTAAAACTCCCTGTGTTTATACTGCATGGCTCAGTGCTTTCTCTACCAGGCTAGTTTCCCCTGTACTCACCTGGGGGAGTGACTGAGTCAGTGAGGTAAATAGGCTATATTGTTAACTATCTCAAATCATGTATTTATAGACAAATATCTTGCAAAATATTGGGTACTGTGTATTAGCTAAAATGATAATAGAACCCATGGCATCCCTTTTAAGGAAAAAGTTTGGGAAGTTTATTAGCTGATACACCATCTTTAATAGTGGTAGACGAGGAAGGTGCCCTCCCTTTGCACAGGAAGCATTAAGTTAGTGTTGACTAATTCTTTTAGTTCTTCCCTTGGCATGTCGTGGAATAATAGCCATATCTTGTAAACGTCTTCCGTTGACATGTGCCCAGATTTGGAACTGAGGATAATATCTTGAGCTCTGGCAGCTCTGTCACTGCAGACTACCATTATGTCCTCCAGAATTAGCTACCGTGAAACCTTGCATTGTGCATAAAACTCACATATCAGCCACACCTAGACTTTTGGCAGATAGAAATGTACTCTTATCTTAAAACTCACAAAATGGATTTATGTCGTTTTGCATCCAAACTCTTCATATGCCATAACCCCGACTCCGGGCCAATCCTATAGGCCACACCGGCAATCTGACTCGTGTACTATAGCCCCGGCTTCTAGGTGAGGTTTTACAGTGGCTGTGTTTCTTGTAGACTGATGTATAAGCTTCAATAGATATGTATGTCCATTGGAGGAAAAGAAAGGCAATGGCTATTATAATGTTAATGTTGTACCCTGCAACTTCTCATACAGAAATTGTCTAACGCTGTACTGCAGTGAAAGCTATACATCCTTATAGATCACACCCCATGGAGACCTTGTATATCCTAATAGCGAACACACTAATCAGATCAGCAATTCATGTGACAATACACAAGATAAAAACAACTGTTTGATATTCATGTAAGATCTGAGTGGAACGGTTGAACTGGTTGGATACTGCTTGGATGTGGGGAGCAGGATGCAAGAAGTGTAACTGAGTTGACTTGTACCCTGTCCAATTGAAACCAGATAATGATAACTACATAGCACGAGATGGCAGTTCAGAACTGTTTATATGTGTACAGCGAAGGCAGAATCGCCCTCCATGGAACTTTAGCTTCAATTCCCAAATTGAGGTTACGAGCTCCCCAGTAACATATAGACCGCAATGCGCTACCTCAAAAGAGGCCTAGAAATCAGGTAGTACTGGACATGTTTTTAGACCACGATATTATGTAATTTTCTTATAGTACATGACTTCCTCAGTTCCCAAAAAAAAGTTCCTGACGGGGTATGGCCTTGTTTGCCCGTAATGGCCGTTTCCATGGCAACCACCTTAAAATAGTGGATACGGCTGTAAAAGGCGCACATTGGCTGTCCATAGGGCTATTTGAGTTTTACCTACCTCCCCTAAATCAATGTTGAGTTTTTATCTGGTCTCATCATGCGGTTGCTAGAGTAAGCGGTTGCCTAGCAACAGACATTCTATGTGAGAATTCCCTAGAAACGAGAGGAAATATCAATTGGTCCATTTTAAAAAACAATAGAAAATTCACCGATTTTAAGTAAAATGAAATCAAAATTCCGGGTGCCTCCCATCTTAATATGATAAAATATCATACAAAGTATGTCTGGACCAAATTATATGCTTCTATCACAAAATGAACGATCATATTGCTAAGGAACCCCACTAAGTGACAGAGAATTCAAAGCCACATCCTCCTGTATAATTAGGTTATGTGTATTTACGTAAATAAACGTAAATCAGACCAGAAGGTATGTGTGAGGTAAATCAAACCTTACTGTTTTGACGTTCATAAACCTAGGAAAAGTACGTAGTTCACACCCAAAATAAACGTAGATTTACACCTGTACTATGTAAATGTGTTTACTGGGATTGCACTGAGGAAAAGTAAGCATCACAGTCGCCAAAAGCACTTTGCTTTCAGCGTCAGGTAAGGCGTACCTTTTTCTCACTGTACACTGTAAAATAATAGTGTACCCAAATGTACGTCCTTTTATACTGTAAAGCAGTCTACCATTCCTGTACACTAATACTGTTGTTTTTTTTTTGGAAAAGCTTTATTTCTCAGCTAAATCTAACTCTACCAGGTTGATAACTATGTAACCCTGTGACCATGGTGCGCAATCAAACTATTACTCCCCGTTATATGATAGTGATACAATAGCTTCTTTTTTCCCCCTGCACAAAGCTATAGTTGGGGATTCACCACTAGTTGGAGAGGGTCAGGCAGGCACAGGTCGTCAGCCAATCTCGTCTGGAGCCGGGGAGTTGATTGATAAGGGAGGTTCTTCTGGGAAGTGAAAACGACCACAGCAAACTAAAACTAAGACGTCAACAAATTGTAGGGCAGAGGCACCCTAACTCGGGCAGATACCTTGAGTCTGATACCACTGGCTGTGAATTACATAGTTAATGTACACATTTAACCTACTTCAATTAAATATGAAAGTCGAGGGGTTCCTACTTCTAGCAAGTGCATTCTACCAAATATTAGGCACCTCACATATGGTTTTATTACTGTTTGAACTTGTTCTTGCTGAATTTACTAGATGAAAGTCGAGAGTAAATTGGAAAATTAGTTTCCTTGTTCAATTCGGTCTGGCTTTCTCTTCATATTTACATTAATATCAAGGATAACTATAGGAAGATATGTATTTTTCCTGATAGTTCAAGTCAATAAATATCAATAGATCACCCATCAAAATAATGAATGGAAATGGTGTCCGAATCTAGGATCACTTTTAGCATGAAGTGTCCGACTTTAGGTGCAGTTTAATCTTTTAAATCAACGTATTAGACATAAATTTATTCATGCCTGTACACTGGAATCTACTGCAATTTTGCCAGGAATTTAATCTAGATATTATCATGTGCTTAGCGGTGTAAGCAATATCCAAATTGGCATCTTCAAATGTGTCTACTCTGCCAGGCAAAAGTGATCACCTCCTGATTGTCCAGTAGCGTCCAACAGGAGTGCCTCTCCACATAAGCCTGGGCTCCACTAGGGCGACACAGGTCTTTGCGAAACGATGCGATCTTTTTTATGTTTTGTTTTGGGCATTTCGCTTCATTTCGCGGCCATGTCGCCCTCAGTAATGCCAGGAACAGGGTGACAAACACGGCGACACTGCTGCGAAATGCTGCGAAATGAAGCGAAATGTGAAAAACAAAACATCAAAAAGATCGCATCGTTTGGCAAAGACCTGTGGAGCCCTAGTGGAGCCCAGGCTATAGTCCTGTAAAGTATCTTTGTGGAATGACTAATATTGTTATATTAAATTGATCAATGAATAAAGAGAGCAATCTTTCCGGGGCAATTAAATTTTCTCTACCAATGTGCATTTTTGCACAGCAGAGGGGGCAGATTCTGCCTATTGCGTACATTGATAAAAATATGCTATTTATTCATTTTAGATATCTAAATAAATATAGTTAATTCTATGTGTGACATATTGGCCATGATTATGTGAAGAAATTGAACATAGCCCCATGGACTATTTCATGTTTTCAGAAGAAATTGAACATAGCCCCATTGACTATTTCATGTTTTCAGAAATTCATCAGCCCTGAACTTGTAAGCAGCCTTTTTCTCAGAAAGCACATGACAGTTGGCCTTATACCTACAAACAAACAGTTGCAAAGTGGGAGGCAACATGATCTAGGTGACTAAACAGAGGAGGGGCTAATAATGGTATTTCTACAGGCAGGGGGGCCTCATGGCAGATAATGACCAATCCTGACAGAGGCATATTTCTGACAGAGCCCAGGAGCCACAGAGCCACAGAGCCACGTTATGCACAGCTGCTATAGACAAGGCTGGTTAGGGCAGGCAGAGAGGAAAAGAGTGAGAAATTGTTATGGGTATATGGCATGAGGGTGATAGAGGAAGGGGGCAAGATGAAGAAAAGATGGGTATAGAGTAGCGCAGAGGTGAGAAGGCTGGTGGGTGGTGGTGGGTAAGGAACGGGTGTGGATGGTGTTGAATGATACCTCGACAGCTAGCATAGCAACTGACTAGCACCAGTGAGTAGTCAATAATTTATTATAGTCCTTCCCAAAAACATATATACAGTTATACATGTAGGTCTTTGTGTGGGCAGTCAACAAAGTGTCCTAATCTGTATCTTGGGTGTTTGTTGACACACACATTGGTATAATTATAACGTAAATGGCTTTATAGTACTGGGTAGGCCTATAGGATATCATAGTTGTATATAATTTTATATTAGCAAAACTTTGTATTGAAAGCAAGATCTTCCAGAAGGCTGAGACAGTAGACTAAGACAATCTTTATAATAGATAGTGAATATCGTTTTCTTTCGCAGCACGATGGTTCCTATAATTATAACTGGTAGTTCAGGCCCAAAAGCGCTATACTCTGTGTCCTCTATGATACTATCAATTCTGGTATCAGTGCTAATTACGCACATCATGGTGGATAAGCAGGCGGTGTATTATAGTGCCAGCCGGCTCCGCCATGATTACCAGGTACTTAGACTTATGGCAGGACAACATCACTGATCTGGGATAGGCCTAATGACAACCATATAGATAACCCGTCAGCAGGAAATCCCCTCAGACCTCAGGCATCTCCTAAGGGGTAGTATCAGGGTGATTAGCTAGGGCTGGTTGAAAGACCATTACTGTGGCTGCTATAGGGACTGCATATAGTATGGATAGCAAATTAGAAGGTTTAAGGCAATGCTGTACAGCAATGTTGTTGTTTTATGAAGTAACATCTGCTTCTAGATCTGACTAGTGATACTGAATGCTGGTCCTGTATGGGATTAACAGCATTAGATCCCGCGGGGAAGGGAAGGTGCAGATTAAAGTATGATTTCACATTTGCTTTGTTGGAGAAAATAGCTCAGTATTTTAGTAAGATGCTTCATTCTAACAGAAAATGTGGTCATCATGTTAAGCTGGTTGTTTAAGTATTTACAAAGGTCAGTTCCTGAGAGGATTTCTGTCACAGACTGGCCACCTATTTGATGTGAAAAACCATTTAGCTTGCGAAAGTAGTTAGAGTTGGGTTTCTGGAAGTAGCCTTCTCCACCCAGTACGTACTGCATTAGAGACAACATAAGTCACCACGGCAGCACGAGGAAAGATGTGATTAGATTTGCCTCAAAAAGACAAGCTGACCCGTAACCCATCAGGCTAGACCAAGAGAATTTCACCTTCAACCTACCTAACACCTTCCATCCATCCCTACCATCCCAGCACCATGTAGCTTACACACCTAGACCCCACACCCCAAAAAGAGGAAGGAGATCAGAATGAGATGGGTAGAGTATGCAAGTTGGAGAGAAAAGGGAGTTAGAGCAGATGAGAGGCCGGGGAGAGGAACAGGTTTGAAGGACAGAGAGAGAGAATGGGAAGAGGATGGAAGGCAGGCAGGCAGGCATTGAGGCAGACAGGTAGGCAGGCAGGCAGGACGGGCATGAAGGTAGGAATTTAAGAGAAGATGTCTGAATAAATGCAGGGAGATAAGGCTCTCCCAACCGTCCAACCGGCTTTCAGTGCTGGCAAACTACACTGGGAAAACCCAAAATTAAATTATGCAATCAGCATATTAGCTGGCTTTGCATCCACATCGTTTTGGCTGTTGTTCGGGGAACACTAGCACTGATCATGTAGCTAAGTGGGCAGGCCTTGTAGGAGGATAGTTCATTGGAGTCCTTATTCAATTAATTTATACAGTCTAGTCTACCCCAGGGTCAAATCAAAGATCAATCTCTCCTATTCCTGTTAGGACTTGGTGTTGTCTTATGAGGTGCTACTTTACTTTGCTAATTAGAGTTACCTTTAGAGACCTGGGCCTCCTACCCTTTGGACCTGAGACAGAGGGTCAGTTTAATCAGATGTATTGGAAAATTGGTTCTTGATAACCACAGGCTTTCCCTTATAGTTGTGTAAGAGGATATCAATGGTGTGTCACAAATCTGCTGGGAGCTGGTTTCCTTCAATGCTGAAATGAAGTAACGTGGCCTCGGCTGTTCTTCATCTAATTGGGTATATATGGCAGGGTATAAAAACGTAGTACCATATAACTACAATTACTTGGTAAAGCCAATGTACCCCATTTCATTTGGTATACAACTTAAATTAGTTCTAATCTAAAAATCCTTCATCAAACATTCTGGTACAATTCCATCCTAAATCCCTCTACTCCAGACAATTGCTTTTACTCCCTATATGAGATATAAGGGTATAACAGGCTGAATATAGCCTAGTCACGCTTCTTGGGTCAGACACTATTATATAGCCTTAATGATACAAGCCTGCAGTCTATGCAGGGTGGCCGGTGACAGTTTAGGGAAAGAGTGAAAGAGGTTAGTTGCATAGGGGCTGAGCGAAAATTAGGGTAGGGACGTGTTCTGTCCACTGTGGAGTTCTCAGAACACCACCTTCAGCACTCACTGTCGGAGCTGCCAAGTCATCTTGGCAGTTGGCTACAGGAGATGTCTAGTTCTATTGACTCTCTTATTGATCACATGATCTTCCAAAGTCAGCCGCTCCTACTGGTAGGAATCGGACCTTGGCGGAGGTGGTGTGACAGAGTAAAGCATGTGTGTTACAGGGGGAATCTATCAAGGAATGATTGTCATTTGTGACTGATTCCATTCCCTATCAGTTCTGTTGTCTATGGGGAGTCAATGTCAGAAATGAATCAAGTGTACTTTGGTCAAATTTTCTTGTTAAGAGTCACTCCTGCCACCATGGACGCTGTTATTGCATCCCTTCAAAAAGCTCACTGATTCCTTCTCTTTTGAGTCCTGTCCAACAAAGCTCTGTCTGCCTTCTGTCTCTCTCATTTCTCCTTTGTCAGTACATGTACCTTTAATATGCTCGTCATAATAACTCTCACCTCTCACTAGCACTGGACTTTCCCTGGCCTAAACCCAAGCATCACGCCATTTCATAGATCTATATGATCCTACACCATGCCTCATCCCACCTATGTCACTGATGCCACCTGGGGTAGACTTATCACCTTTCTATGGATAATTAGAAATGAAGACTGTCCCTTATCTACTTACCTTTTCACCCTCTGACATTTTATACCACAGTCTTCCCTTCAGGGATTTATGCATAGTTGGAGAAAGATGAGGATTTACGTGAGCCCCCAACCTGCTTACGTTTGATAATGTGTTATTCTATTTGTCTAAAAGTTAGTTTGGTCATGTGACGACACCTGCTGTCTAAATCCAACACTAAAGTACTCTACTGTATGTGTTATCGTACAGATGCACACATAATGTCAATGTTACATGGCTACATTGTATCCTATAGGAAAACACCGTTATACAACGCTATATAACATTTATCTATGGCACCCCAGTGTGGCAAACGTTAAAAACGTTATTTCGACGTAAGATAACGTATTTTTGTTAGCTGGGATATCTTTTTATTTCTGCCACAAAACTGTATTAATCTCTCGGAATGCCCGACTACGTAGCTGCACCGATCTCAATGCATTCCACTTGAGCCCTGGGTATTCATTATCTGAAGCTAGGTCCATTGGATAGCTATTCCGTATGAGGATATGTAAGTTGGTGCCCACTGGTTGTGATAGATGAGAGAGTCTAGATGCTCGTCACATTGCAGTAGTGCATAAATCAGAAAGCGCCTCCCAGAAGTAATGAGTGTGATAATATCATTGGTGATTGCCGATCACTGTTTATAAGGTATGCATGGTTGATGACTAGATCAGCAGGATTATCTAAGAATGATAATTATTAGGGGACATTCATAAAGTATGTCAGACAGGAGGCGGAATGGGGGGTATCTTGGGTTAACATTGATAGAGGCATGGGGTAATCATGAGAAAGGGATGGCTGGGGTCATTAAAAATGGCGAAAGATTTGCTTGACACGCTTTATGAATGGCCCCTAAGGTGGAAGGTAAAGTCATTATATCTCAGTTTGTAGGGTTGCGATTTGGATGTTCGTCGAACTTTGCCACTACACTGATATTCCTAGGCTCCCTATACGCCCAACCTCTCAGTCACTAGTGCCTAACCTAGTTAGTCATTTTTTGGATCCCTATACGCCCAACATAGGTCAGTTATTATTGTCAGGTTGGTCAGGACTGACCAACCCACCTTAGTCTTTTTATTTCCAGGGGGAGCCACCGAGTGGTCATGACAGGTGGCCCCAACTAGTGGTATACAAATACAACACACCAATGATGAACCTAGGTTAGCCACTTCTGACTGACCCCTCAGTCATTTTTGAATATAACTTTGCCATTATGACTAACACTCATATGACCAACCTAGGATAGTCTGAACTGACTAACCCTTTCAATCTATGGATTTTCAGTGTATAGTACTTCTGTATTTTGTCGAATTAACCTAATCCATGTCAGGGATTGTTAATTATGCTGAGAATAACATTGAATCAACATTGAATCTATATCAACAACCATTTGTCAATGTTGGTTCAATGTTCTGTAGCCACTGGGCTGACATGGTTGCCGTATTGAATTCCTAAATTGAGAAACCTTTTTTTTTCGACATAATTATAACTATTAGAAATATATTTATGATAGAGTACTGTCTATTTCAAACAAGTTGGGAATAGTTATTATTATGTTTTATTCTCAGATCTGTACACATCTTTTATTTCAAGCGCCATTAATGAGTAATTTCAGCATCTCAATCATTCTGTGATATGTTGTATGGTTTACAGACTGAGTTACATCATTTAGACGTATCAAGGCGTGTTTAATTACATGTTCAATGCTCTCAGTTGTTCCTCATCTGACAGAATGTGTTCTGTTTGAAAACCAAATCTCAAAGGAAATAACTATGTCAAGTGCTTACATTTATAGAAGCCAAGTAACCATTGATAACTTTTACCCTAATACTCTCTGTCATTGAATTTTATGCTCATTTGGCCGTTTTCACGTTTGACGCAATTCCTCCATTCCAGATGATGTTATAGAAACTATGCTATATTGGTGCAAAAGAGGTCACATCTGATAATAAACGCATTCACGCTGAGTGCCCACCCTTTTTGAGAGAAAGTCAGGAAAAGCTGGACTAAAGAGTACCATTTTAGCGACATGCTTTCTAGTTTGGCTGTCTGGAAATGTATTGATCTTTGCAAAATGAAGTTCTAAAGAAAATGAGATTATACAACCCAGACCACAGCTCATACATAGAGAAAAGATTACAATGTGGCAGAATTGCAAATCTGTGATTCTTCAATCTCTGCCGTAATCCATTCTCTAGTGAAAAATGACACAATTCCCGGTCAGTCATCTCAGAGGGAAGACAAAAAGATCGCTCTGTGGAACTCCAATCAGAGCAAAAACAATTTGAGTCCACCCTGTTTGAAAGTCAGATCTCAGGCCCATTCATCATTTCCTACCAGGTTTTGGCACCTCCATTTGTCCATTGACTCCTGCAAACTTTTACTTTTTAGTTGTTTAATAAAAGATAATGATTCTGTCATTCCACTGTTTTATCCACTTTCCATTTCACCTGGAAGAGCGCGTCTGAAAATAAACATTATTTTCCAATTTAGTTTTAGATTTGGTTCAAATACTACTCAGCTTTTATCGGACCTTCTTCAAATCAGTCGCAGATCGTGCTCTTTCACTGATAATGCTATTTACCTTCAGAATTAAGAGTTGACTTAACGTGTGTTATTATATTAATATATGCGGAGCTATATCCATTACTATAGTATAGCATTAGAAAACGTTCATGTTGTACTTTGCCTAGTTTCTTTTAACAGACCTTTTCCTATGAATCATCAGTTGAACCAGCATGATTACCTTTGAAATGGTTAATTGGCTCTGTGTGAGGTTCCAGCAAACTATTAACATGACTTTCAATTGTAACAAAATGTCCATAGAAGAAAAAAACTGTATAAATAATCAAAAGAAACCATTGGCATGGCATTTCAGAAGCAAGTGTGGGAGTAGCTAGGATGGATTAAGACGCATTTTGTACTAGAGACTTAAATTCTTAAATAAATGTGATTACTTTTTTGGCTATTGTTTTACACTCTCTCCAACATTCATTTCTCTAATGTCTCCTCCATCTGTGTTCCGGTTTCAATAGATTAATTGAAATGTCTAGTTGATTGCGGGGGTTTACAACGTTTCTATCTGGGAGGTGTGATTGAAATAAGATGCAGACACCCACTCGATCAAGACATGCAATGTGTCCAAAATGTGTCTCTACATATTGCATCTTTAATTTGTAAGTTTATGTTCAAGTTGAATACACGTGTATGTAGCAAAACTCTTCTACGGACATCCTCTGCCATGATGTCCAGTGGACACAGAACCTTGAATAAACGTTGATATATTAAATATTATGGTAGATCAATGTTGATCGACCTCTTTTCAACGTTGATTCAATGTTGAACTGATGTTTGTGCCCACTGGGTGACTGTCCGTATCCATAGATGTCGGGACAGAGAAGGGTTTATATAAACATCATATATATATGATGTTTAAACAGGCTGACTGAGTTACAACAACGGTTAATGTTAAAGAGAAGTAGATAAAGGATTTCCTGATAAACCAAAAGGCTGGCAGTTATTATATTGTGTTTTAGTACAGCCATCCGTAACATAAATAAAACTCCAGGCTACTTAATGATCTAGCAATTCTATCCTGTCTACGCGAAGATTCCTTTCAGGTGATGAAAGAGAGAGCCAACACTCTCGAAATCCACACGGAAGAAACTGGATACAATTCATCAGAGCATGGTTTCCTCCAGTTGTATTTCTGCAGCTTCCTCTACCACTCTCTAGTTTCTGCTGCAGTATAGGTGGGGGCGTGGCGCGTGGCACCAAGGAAGCCAGGGCAAGGTGAAAACAAGATACCTGCCATCCACCCCTTTTTAATCAAAATCTCCTTGAGATTCATTTGCTTTTAGAGTGTCCTCTTGCAGTGCCTTCGATATTGTCCATTGAGAGAATGTCATCTAATAGTCATCCCGTGTGGGCTGCCATCATGGCACATGATCGAGAGGTGCTACATGATCCCTGCAGGAGACCACTTCATGTTGGGAAGTTCAGTGACACCAGAATTAGCCAACTATCTATTGACATTTTCTGCCAATAACATTATCTCAATAACATAAATATGTTATTATGTCAATATTAAGTCCCCTCCAAACAGAACTTGGGAATTGAATGTTCGCAACTGGGTAGAATCGGGGCAGGTCACAATGACACAAGAAAGGCACAAGATATTCCCAAGAATTGTGAACATGTCCTTATTACAATCAGAACTTGGGAATTGAACGTTTGTGACCTACCCGGATTCTACCCAGTTGCGAACGTTCAATTCCCAAGTTCTGATTGCAATAAGGATATGTTACTAAAGAGGAAATTGGACCTGCCTAAACCATGCATTATGTATGAAGAATTGTGGTGACACCGTCATCTAAAATCAACATAACATCCTTACAATCTTGGCTCATACCAATGACGACCTAAGGTTGTAGATCTTAATATTCTCAATCTGCTAGAGGCCTTTAGCGTGCTGGTGCAAAATCAGCCTAGCTCATTGGTCCCATGAAATATCTCTTAATACTACTAGCTACTGAATTGATACATAATTACACTGATAATTACAGTTATTTAGTTCTTTTCCCTATCATTGCAACTGTTACCAAGCCACTGCAGTCGACGTATTACATCCCGATTGCTTCACTGGTCCTTCATTGATAGAATAGGGTTTTATGTTACGACATCCGTGTGAGCGAAAGATGACGTTGTGACACTAATATCCCATATCTTGTCTCTCTGGTTGTGGTGAAATGAAGTAATGGAGATCCATTAATTAGCCGATAGCTGATAGCTCTGGGGACTTGAAGGGGTGCAATGCCGTTACCGATGAAGCCCATAATTATAGGGGATGGGAAGACTGTTGGTGCTGCTAGCATCGCTTTGATTTTGCTAAAAAAAGGAATTAACGGAATTGTCACGGAAGTGGTTTTAGAAACAGACTGTGTAATGCAGTTTTCAAAAGACCTGAAGTATTTCATGTGTGGCCACTGATTGACTGGTTTAACCATTTAAGGGTCACAGAGAGCTAGAAAAGGCAATTTCCTTTTTTGTAATGATTTATGAATGGGGTTAAATTCATGCATCATGACATATGAATTAAAGCATCAGAGCCTACGCCTAATTGTTCAGTAAAAGTATACACAATCATGTCTCAATAGTAGGGTCGTCGAACACCCGGCCTGCAATGGCGCCACTGCTCACACACGTAATAGGGCCACTCACAGACCCCAACATTGGTGGTATATGTAAACTGAGGGCTTTGTCATTTAAGCCTGGTAGGTAAGAGTGGTATAGAGGGAGGGAGGGACAGAGGGAGGGAGGTGATGGGTACAGAGGGAGGGAGGGAGGGAGGAAGGGAGGGATAGAATGAGAGATGGAGGGAGGGATAGAGAGAGGGAGGGGGGAGCGATAGAGGGAGTGGGGATAGACGGATGGAGAGAGGAATAGAGGGATAGGGGGAGGGAGGGATGGATGGATGGAGGGAGGGAGGGAGGGAGGGAGGGAGGGAGGGAGGGAGGGAGGGAGGGAGGGAGGGAGGGAGGGAGGGAGGGAGGGAGGGAGGGAGGGAGGGAGGGAGGGAGGGAGGGAGGGAGGGAGGGAGGGAGGGAGGAGGGGAGGGGAGGGGAGGGAAGGAGCAATAGAGGGAGGGAGGATGCTCGGGTGTGAGTGGACTGCATCATGTGTCGAGTCTGCCTGTTTGGCCATCACCAAAAATGCTATTGACAGTTTGAACCAGGTTTGGGCAATCATGAGTTTCTCAGGTTGTAGTGAGAAAGCACAATGACGTGAGATCTCACTGCTAAATTGGGGGATTATCACACAGTGACGTGAAATCTCACCCCCCTGTTGGAAACCACATTGATGCTATATCTAGCATATAGAACCATATGGAATGCAACATTTTAGCTTGTTTATTAATCATTTTTCATGAAATACACATTTGCTATAGAAGCCCATTCATATATACCTAGCTGATGACATAATACTTCATTAAAGGCATTCATTTTCTGGAGCAAATGATGGTAAGCCAACAGCAAATTGGGATTTCTCAATAGCATTTTCTAGGTTTGTATGAAAATCGTTCTCTTTTCATGTTGATATCCACACAATGAGATAATTAGAGTGAATGTTGAGAAAACAATTATGCGCCCAATTATACATAATCTTAATCTTTGTTTGAAATTGAGGGAAATGCTTAAAAAATGGGAAAATGGGAAAGTTTATATTATGGGTGTGGTTTCAAACAGGGGGGGGGGTGAAATCACACATCACTGTGTGATAACCCCCCAATTTAGCAGTGAGATCTCACGTCATCGTGCTTTCTCACTGCAACCTGAGAAACTCATGATTGCCCAAACCTGTGAACTGTCAATAGTGAAAAATATTTCTGTTCTTAACAGTTCACACTGTCAACAGTGGAAATTATTTCTGTCCCTAAAAACGGTTTTGCCAAAAAATTGGTTTTGCCCAAAAAATGGTTTTGCCAAAAAAATAGTTTTTTCCCAAAAATAGTTTTTTCCCAAAAATTGTTTTTTTCCCAAAAATCGGTTTTGCCCCAAGAATCGATTCTGCCCCAAAAATCGGTTTTGCACTTACAATTGACTTTTCCACCAAAATTGACTTTTCCACCAAAATTGACTTTTCCACCAAAATTGACTTTTCCACCAAAATCGACTTTTCCACCAAAGTTGACTTCAGGTTTATGACAGTAATGATAAGGAACTGTTGATAAGGGCGGAAATTCCCACTATTGACAGTTTGGTGAAGAACTGTCAATAATGCTATAATTTACCACTATTGACAGTTTTTTTTTGTGTTTTTTTTTACTATTATTTATTCAGGAGGAAAGAGAAAGGTTCCTGAGGTACCTGTTTGCATCGGGCTCCTGACCGTGCGGGTATTAGGATCTTAATATACACAAAGCTGAACTGTCAATAAAAGAAAATTATCCTACTGGTGACAGTTTGAACTATCAATAAGAGGAAAGTTTTCCACTGTTGACAGTTTGAACTGTTAATAGCTAAATCAAGGTGGGCCAGCTATTACCAGTTCAAACTGTCAATTATAGATATCAATACTGTCAATACCAAGATATAATTCCCTTATTGACAGTTCACACTGGCAATAAGTGATTAATTTTCTCTTATTGACAGTCGTTTTTTGGAACTGTCAATAATAGAATCTTTTTTCCCTTAGTGACAATTTGAACTGTCAATAGGGGAGTTATATCCGGCCATTGACAGTTTGAACTGTCAATAAGGGGATTTTATTCTGCTATTGAAAGTTTGAATAGTCACGGCCAGCCTGCTAGTCCGTGCCCATCCCCTACCTGTCCCCTGCTATCTCCTGCCCGTCCCCTACCCGTCCCCTGCCACCCTGCCCTGCCCATCCCCTGGGCATCCCAATCTCGTCCCCTGTCCTGCCCATCTCCTGCCCATCCCCATCTCGTCCCCTTCCTTACTCGTCCCCTGCCCTGCTCATTCCCTGCCCATATCCATCTTGTCCCCTGCCTTACCAGCCTCGAGCTCTCCAGGCCCATTACAGCCGTCAGGCTGTAATGGGCCTGGACAAGTTTGTATCTAATGAAGACTATGTCCTACTTAGAAAATGATCCGGGATCCTGGATCATTTCTTAATGAGATAGCTAGCTCACTGATTGGTCAGCTATGGTCACATGATCATTACTGAGGTTGTGTATGGCCTCATGGGTTCGAATCCCACCTTGGGAAAAACGTAGGTTCGTTTTTTTACATTATTTATTTAGCCCATTTGAAGCATAAATCCATTTTAATTGACATAGTTATATAAGCTATTAGATATGTGACTAAGTACATTATCTCAATTTAGGTGCAATATGCAGAATGATATTAACAGTACAATAATTGAGCAAGAGTGGGGTTCGAACCCACACTCCCATGGTTGCTGATACTAGTAGGCCTATAGAGTATAGCAGGGTATATGGACCAGTGTAGGTTCATAGACCTAAGTAATCTCCCAGACTGTAAACGTACAGTCAGGGCCCGAGACTGCTGCTAAGCTTACCCGTCCCCTGCCCTGCCCACACCTTGTCCCACCTGCTCTGTCCATCCCCTGCCTGTCTCCTGCCACCCCTGCCCTACCCATCCGCTGCCCATCCCTGGTAGTTGCTGCCCATCCCATGTCTGTCCCCTTTCTGTCCACACATTCTTCCATGCACATCCCACCTCCCAGGCTTAAAGGATACCTGTCAAAGCTTCAATAAAGTAGTTGACAGACAGACAGCAGATATATCTCCCTGATGGCAAGCTCAAATACCGAAGTTGACAGACTGACAGCACATTTTCCACTATTGACAGCAATGCAAACATGCATATATACTCTTCTGTATACTATGATGTATATCCATGGCCCTTGTCGGCTTCCGTATTACGGAGGTATATGAGGCAGTGCTAGGATCCCTTTATGTTCCCCTATGCACATGCAAAATGAACTAGGTGTGAAAACTGTTTTATCAGCTGTTCATTATCAAAGGTTTTTAAATAGTTGAGACATCTTGTCCCATTGTTTTAAAAAAACAGCAAATGTCTATGGGATTACCAAATCTTAATGAGAATATCGAGTGGCTAGTACAGGAAGAAACATAGCCCAGGTCTAGCCCATATAAAACCTACTCTTTTGGGGAATGATAATTGCAAAGTGACCATGACAGTCACAGGCTGTAACTGAGTCCTGCTGCCATTGTATTGTGTATGTATAGTGTATGTTAAGGTCTGACACTCCTAGTCCCCGGTCATCTATCCACTTGAGGCGGCAGCACTGTACATGGGATAGTAGGCAGACTGTGGCACCATCTAGTAGAAAGGTAGGAACTACAAATCTCTGTACTTCAGATGGTGCCACTGTCTACCTACAATCCCATGTACAGTGCTGCCGCCTTAAGTGGATAGATGACCGGGGACTAGGAGTGTCAGACCTTTACATACACTATACATACACAATACAATGGCAGCAGGACTCAGTTACAGCCTGTGATGACAGTTGTGTGGGGCCATATGGGGTCCACCTGGCAGCCCATACTGAGAGCGTGGAAACCCAACTCAAAAACCATTTGGACAGTGCAATATGAATAATTTACTTCAGCGTTACATTTTCTGGAAGAAACAGACAGTTGAGGGTCAATTCACAATGTAAACAAGAATTTGAATTCTGATGGTTACGTTTGGTGGCTTAGCTCTCCTGCATCCCACCTGGCACCACCACTTTCAACCCAGATGAAACCCACTTTTACGAAATAGCAATCACATATTATAATAATTTAGATTTTTTTCAGAAATGAGCAGGAATTGAAAGATTTGCCAACGACCATAAATATATTATGGTATATGCAGAATTCATAGTCAATGAAAATGGAACATTACAGTGCCTTCTCAAAATATCAAAACAAGTATTGCTCACATTTTGTCAATTGTTAGAGCACACATTGTGTTTACCCCTGGATGTCCACCTGATAAAACGTTTCAATAAAAATAGCATTAGCCGTTTTCAATAACCCACATTGTATTTCTTCTCAACCTCGAGAATTGCTCTTGCTGAATTAAGTTCTCTTGTCTCGCGCAATGACATTTAGAATTGGCCATTTGATTATTTTTATTACCATTGAAGGATCATTGAAATGCAGAACAGGTGGACAACATGATTGCCAGAAGTGCCTTAAAACAACCGCCATTGAGACTTTATTCAAACAGGTCCAATCATGATTGTTTTATACCAGCTATCCACAAGGAAATTACATGACACTATTTCTGTTGCATTACCGTGTTTAATGAGGTAGCAACGAAAAATACAGGACAACACAGTATTATCACTGGGATTTTCTTTTTGATACAACGATTACTATGCTTAAGTTCTTGAAGTCCCATATCCACACATCCTTATTGAACGCAATGTGGCCGTATCACACACGAATTGGCTTTATTTTACATCGCAAAACAAATCTTAAAAATGCAAAGGCCAAGTCTTGTTATGTAATTTTGGAGAGTGTTGTACCGAATACTTTTGATTAGTGCAACATAATTGAATGATCGATTCTAGGACGATTACCCCCGAACATCTACCCCCTAGGATTTCCATCCCCTTGGAGATCTACCAAATGAGCTATAATTGATATGACCAGGTATAGGAAAAATATAGAGGTTGCTAATATACTAAAGCATAGACATCTAAAAATTCGCGTCTATTAAAGCTGCACCCCCACTTTGTCCTGATCCTATAACTCACACTGGCGATCTGACTTGCTGAGGCCTATACGTGAGGTGTTACTGTACCTGTACTTGCTGTGTAAAGAAGAGTGAAGTTCCTTTACTTTCGTCAACCAACTAAGTCTATCTTGGATCTTAATTTTGTCTTTTATACGAGATGTTCACATTGGCTTTGTTTGAAGGACTTTATCTGTCATGAAATCCAGTCAATGTAATCTTCTTCAACTCAACTCAAACCTTTTGTTTTCCACTACACTACACCACAGATAGTGCCCTGCACAGAGGCAAATATCAGAGTCACCCAATGTCGCCTAAACCACTCTCATACAAGGGTCAGGCACTGCTGGACTATAATAGATGGGTCAAGGGCCATTCTAGTGAGGGTCAGGCTAGGCTGGACATTCAATAACAGGCTGGACCTTGGCAAACTTGCTTGAAAGTCTGGCCATGCTGGATCCTCATGCCATAGTCTGGCAATGCTGGACTCTTGGGAGAGTCTCTATCAGCCTGCAAGAGTCCAGCATTGCCAGACTATGGCATGAGGATCCAGCATGGCCAGACTTTCAAGCAAGTTTGCCAAGGTCCAGCCTGTTATTGAATGTCCAGCCTAGCCTGACCCTCACTAGAATGGCCCTTGACCCATCTATTATAGTCCAGCAGTGCCTGACCCTTGTCTGAGAGTGGTTTAGGCGACATTGGGTGACTCTGATATTTGCCTCTGTGTGGTACTGCAAATATGCAGTATATACTATTGGTTTTACAGTCGTACTGGCAGGGAAAGGGTTAAAACAAATAGGTGTATTTAGGTTAAAAATGAAATATTGCAAGTGCGGAGAGGACGAGAACACATGCCACCGCATGGGAGGATTCCTGGTACAATGGTGTTGGACTGAGTCAGTCAACCTCTCCTTACTTCGTGCTTCTCTCACCAGATGGCAGTCGTGTCGTGCTCTAGTCCCCCTGAGCACCAGTAGGTGGCATGACTGATGTCTCCGAGCAGCTCGGAGCAGCTAGAGCCATTTAGCACTAACTCAAGTCCACACAACCGGAATGGCTTGGACCACTAAAATCGGACATAGGACATGAGTCCAATTGATATGGGACATGGTACGTGGGTTATTTTTTCAGATAAGCTAAGAGGGAGATCGTTCGGTTGACCACAAATAGTGGTTCTATTGTATTATTCATAACAGGTTAATCATAGGTTCCGTTGGTTTACATTCTAACAATAGTTACCGGTTACCTATAGTTCAGACCACTTTTTAGAATAGTTGCAGGTAGACACTTCTCACTGAACTTTAATCACTACTAGGATTTAGAAACTGTACTCTTTAAACATGCAGTTTCAATTCGCAATACGCATCATCTTAAACAATATCAGCTTGATAATAAAACAAATATAAATGGATGTGTTTTTCAACACTACCTTTAGAACTAACTACTGCAATTGTTTCCAAAGTGACAGTTTCCTAAGAAGCTTCAAATTCTGAAGTCATGTAAATTAAGATACATAGGCAAAAATCCACGCCATTGACATACATGCACATAATACTTCACGAGTTGAAGCTGGGTCATATCACACGATGCCGAAGGCTGAGTGTGATATGACCCAGCTTCAACAAGTGATGTATGATATGCATTTATATCAACAAGTGGGGCTTTGTGTTTATTACATGGCCCTACTGTCTTAAAATGAAGAAAATCAACAAATTTGGAGGCCATGGAGTATGACTACACCGTAGGCCTACTGTATGACTACACCGTACTCCCTGGGGGCATGGAGTACGGAGGTCCCATAGGCTTAACAGAAAGAAGGCCGTACCACCATGTAATAAACATAGAAAACATAAAAGTGAATTATCTTGTCGATGGAAAGGATTGCTTCATCAAAGTGCTCTTATAAAAACTGTTGCAAACAGATTGACGCTAAAGAGAGCTGCTCGAGCCAGTGCTAGCCATTGACTCTTGAGCTATGTTCAGTAAAGGATTTCCAAGCAGTCATAACGTACTTGACAGCTTTTCTGAATTTCCAAAGTTCAGCGAGGCAGCTAGCTATAGATCTGCAAATAGCCTTTGTTTCAAGGAATTGCATTATAGATGCATTATATAGATAATACTTGATAGCTTTATTGCAGTTTACATACTTGTAAGGGATGATTTGAAAACTGGTGATATTACGACGCTGAAATAGATTATGAAATGTCTATGTTCTATAATAATTTTTTGGTTTACATGATTATTTTGTGATTATGTACAAGATGCATTATACCTTCTTATAGTATCTTATAGAATGCATTGGATTAAGTGTCATGCTAAATATAAGCAACGATATTTTAACTATGACCCACAGGCCATATAGGACCAACTTTGTCTAAAAAGTATAAATAACACTTTGAAGTCCCCACTGGCAAAGACATAAACAAGGTGCCAATAGCTTCTCAATGGGATAGAGGATTCACAAATGGAGTAAAGGGAACAGACAGACATGATAGGCTGGAGAGGAGACAGCATCGTGTGAGGCCGGTAACCTGCAAATTATGTACAAAAGGCTGGTGTAAATTGGAGGTCGACAGTGGCGCCACCCTGAGGGCACGGAGGGCTTTAGGTCAAGTACCTAACCCTTCTACTGCACACTCCTTATCTCTTTCTCTCGGAAATGAGAACAACTCCATGGAATATTATTCTATACAAATGCCCTTATTCCAAATGAAAATGAACAGAAAAATTACTAAACATATTACAGTCTTTGAAAATGTGCCTGTTGCTATGGACACTGCATGTTGGGCAGTTTGTAAAAAGTATTTCCACGAAAAACAAGTGCAGACGACATTTGTTCCGCTGGTTTCCGCAGCGTGGCCTCAGCACATCAACACCACCTGGTGGCAATGTGCCGAAGCTCCCTCTCCTACCTGGCCGAGGGACTAAGTGGGCGCAGTGATATGGGGTCAGGGGTCAGGGGTAAATGGTAGCCGAGTGGGGACTACTTGTCGGCCCGGCAGGACACGTCTCGGCGCCAAGTGTTCCCATCCGCCGCCGCCGATCGTCTGCTCGTTTGTGACGTCACTAATGCTGGAAACTCACACCAGGTGGCAACTCCGCATTGTCAGGATTCCACTCAGAGAGGTTGGCAGAAAGCCTGAGGAGCCATAGTGTTGTCCAAGACTCTGGTTATGCAATACTAGGGTTTATGTCCCTGGCAAAACGAATAGTATTTCTATATCAGACAGGCAGTTTGTTCTATTGTGAATTTATAGCTTATATTATCACATTTATTCAACTGTTCTAAGTTTACAACTGAGGGGCTCTTTTTAAAGTTTAAAAGAGTATCAATTTCCACAAGGTGATCTTCGTAAGTACAATTATTACATTCCAGTGTTCAAATGTATTAGCATCATTCTAAATGCCATGCAAAATTGTAATGCTGATATCCGACCCTCCAGAAATTTGACCGGTCTTGTGAAATTGGCAATCCGTACTGTTATACTGGACATTGCTTTGGACTCATTTAAAGCACAAAGGTTGAAGGAGGTTTTGGCAAAGGCAACAACCTGTGGTGAATTGCATAGTCCCTTTTAAAGTACATTCAGGAAACAGATCCCCAGTCTGAACTTGTACTAAACTTTGTTGTTACAGCATATGAGAAAGTATGAGAAAAGGTTTATCCATTGGTACAAAATAATTCCAAATGAAAGGGTTTTAACCCTTTATAGACAGGTGCGCAAAACGATGACATTGGTCGTCACAATGCAACAATGCAGCTCTGGTGCATACTGCCGACCCTCCGGGAGTGTCTCAACTCTATAGGGATGCAGCACTGGTGAGTTACTCGCCAGGGCTGCATTCATGTATCATGACTTTCAAGGGCATGATGCATTTAGGCATCATGCCATGACCAAGTTAATAAATACTACCAGAGTTGCGGTCAGGGGTTCCAGGGGACAGAAAAATTTGTCAAAAAAAACTGTTTTCAAAGCTTCTCCACGGACTGACAATGAGCTTTAATTTCCAGTTCCCTCTCGGTTAACTGTTTTGGACTGCCTGCTCCCATGTGTCAACAGTCCCTGGAATATGACACAACATACAGAAGACAGAGGGATTGGCAGATGGGGAATATTCTGCTGGAGGAACTGATGCCATCTACAACAGTGATAGAAGGCGTGGAGATACCGCGAGGCGCTAGGAATAAGCCCAGAGGTGTAGCTTGCCATCTTTATGCAGATTCAGAAAGTTAATTTTACACAAGACTTAGTGTCAGGAATATAAGAACAGTGCTATTTTTATTAATCCATGTCTACAACAATGGTCCCTGTCAACACTATACGACATGCTGTCCACAGTTATGGTTTCAAAATGTCCCAAATCATCAGAGTAATTACACGATTCATATATTTGTACAAGTTGCCTTAGGCCAAAAGAGGTGTGTTTGATTCAGGCAACCCGACCCTTCATTTTTAAAAGCTAGCATTCCCTCCCCCCAATTTTGGGAATTATCTATATTCTACGGTATTAGTGTACATGGGCAGTAGAATATACTGTTGGTTTACAGTAAAAGAAAAGGGGTATTTTTAGTTTATACTATTTACAGTGTGGTATACCTTCCACACTAAAATATAAAATATGATACCGACCTACCTACACCCTCAGAAAAGTGAGAGTCATTGTCGCTAAAACTACCCTCACCTCAGAGTCAGGCAGTGCCTGACCCTCAGGTGAGGGTAGTTTTAGCGACAATGACTCTCAATTTTCTGTGTGTGTACCCTAATTGTTTGAACCATATTGACTGAAATGTGACATGAAATAAATACAGAAATCCATTCTAATCAGTCTAAATTCATGGTTCCCCACTCGTGGTGCCATGGATCGCATCGTACCCGGCTACGCCTCATGTTATATACGATCCAAGGTACCGCTCATGAAGAAACATGTCATTCAGACAGATCATCGTGTACCTCTGTTTATATATACTTAATGCCTAATGCCCTGATGAAGTTTGGTTGTTGTGTAGTTGTCCTTGGTTATCCCATTTAGGGCGGAGCTCTTTTTTGACCATTTTTCCCTTGTAGATAATTGTCTGGGCTTTCCAGAACTGAAAGAATTTTGCGAATAGTCCAATTATTAGTGAAACCATGAAGGGTCAAAGTGTATCAAGACTTCTGAAAATGAAATAACCCGAATTTGCATAAATACATTATCTATAAAGATATGAAGTCATGAATATGACGTCCTGACGTCAAAATTGGGTAAATTCCCCTTCCCTTTAAACTGCAATATCACAAATTTGGAGCATTGTAATGACTTGAAACCAATTTTATATGATGATGATAGGTAAATTTAATTAAAATTTTTATGTTGAGTGGCCACAGCCAAAGTGGTGTTTTTTGTTACCATGGCAACCAAAATCAACAAAAATCACTATTTTGGGATATTTGGTTGCCATGGAAACAAGGATTTTCCACAGAATTGCATCAAAAATCATCAAATCTTTTGTTTCCATCATTTTCAGCATGAAAAAATATTCAAAGTCATTTTTGACCAAAAATAGTGATATTATTTGATATTTTTGATGATTTTGACCTTAAATATTGCTTTAAATATAGTAAAACCTTCACTAAATATCTTTTGATTTGCCATTGCTATATCTTCAAGGGAAAAAATTATTGCAACAGACACCTTGGACTTCCCAAAGACCAAGTTCCACAGATCAAGCTCAAAAAATTAATTTTGAATTTTTATGACTTTGTCACTGAAATTTGGTGCCTTAAAAATCGATTAAAATATGTCAAAAACGTCCTACATGTAGGACAATCGCCCCAAATGGGATAAGGACAATACTTGATGCTCCATATCTTGATGAAGTTTGGTTGCTGTGTAGTTGTCCTTGGTAAATTAAAGATAATGTTCCATGCCCCATGTCCAGATGAACCTGAAGTGCGGTTGCTGCTGGCCCATGGTAGATTAAGGATAATACCACAGACTAAAATCCCTGTAGAAGGTTGGTTGCTGTGTAGTTGACCCCTGGTCGATATGAGAGACAATACAACAAGCCACATGCCCTGCGGCAGTGGGGCCAATGGCTGCCTGAGGCGGTACTAGGCGGCCCTTTAAAGTCTGCAGCGTCCGACACCATCCTCGACTTTAGTGTTGGCTTTGAAGGTAGATCAAGTTACTGGGTGGAGGTGAGGGGTAAGGGAAGGTTGCCTCTTTGTCTTGTATTTCAATATTCAGAATGTGAATAATGTTTAGTATGTACACGGCTATTTGTGTACAAATTTAATAAAACGATTTAAAAAATATAAAATCAAATCATAATATTATGTGCACCAAATAGGGTTTGGAATTGCCAAAAGCAAGACTGGGGTAACATATACATAATGTTTTTCAATGACTTTGACCCCCTTTCTCCTCAGCAAGAAATTTTATTATGTGTATTTCCACTTTCCACTTTCGACATTTAGCACCCCCAGACACTTAACGTGGCTGTCATTCATTGAATGCCACAATGCTTTAAATGTACCCCCAAATGGTAGTTGCATTAATCGATACTAATTTGAAAAATAAGTTTCTATTTAACTTTCCTTTAATTGCCATTGCCCCCTGCCTAGATTCAGGATGGCCTCAAAGAAATAATAATGAAAAATAAATGTGCACCTAAAAACCCAAAAGAGGAACAAAACAAAACTGCTTAATCTGCCCCTTAAACCCCCTGAACCCCATAAAACCACCAAGAAACCCTCAAAAAAAGCTAAAACCCCATGAACCCCCCTAAAGCTGCTACTAAAACCTTGTAACCTGCCCTTGAGATGTATTCTCTTAGAACCACCACGAAAACACTAAAAGCTCCTAAAACCCCTCAAACCCCTAATTCTCCCCCTTAAACACTCTAACCCTCCCCCCTCCCAAAAAAGAAAACAACAACTCCAAAACGATAGAAAGAACTAGTGTACCCCTATAACTCCTACAACCCCCTAATCTGCCTCTGAAAGGACCTAGAATGTCCGCCGCCCCCCCCCCAGAAAAAAGAACTAAAGAACCACCAATTTGCCCTTGAAGGCTCCTACAACCCTTGCACCCCCCTCCGCGTCCTCCTGTCCCTCCCCCTAAAAGGAACGACTGTAATTTAATAGAGTCAAGCTGTGGCACACTCTTGCTTTTTGTAAAGACACACTGGGATCAATGATATTTTTTTTGGCTCCTATCTCCTGTGCACCTACATTAAATGAGGAATGTGAGCGATCTAAACTAATCTAATGGAATAAATGGGCTAATTTGTAAGTCAGTACTAAACTGGTACTCTCCTGAGCATAATTGTGGCATGCATGTGTTACCGGTAGTTATAATTCTTAACACCACAGTTGGCTGAGAGAACATATATGTTGAAACGGTCCACTGAGCACACTCTCCTAATGTGGGTTTAAGTCAGATATGATATGCGTGAGTGTTATAAGCCTTGGACAACGGTAATTATCCGCGGCTGACGCCTTTGACAATTCCCCTGTCCTTGGCTTATATCACTAATACAGCAAGTCACTTGTATCATATCTACCACGTAATTGGTGATTTGGTGTTTGTCTACCTTCCCAGTAAACACAACTACGTTATCAGAACGTTATTTCAATACGTAATATAAACGTCCATATGTAAGGGTTGCTTAACGTTATTAAACGTATATAAACGTTATTAAACGTATATAAACGTTATGAGAACGTTAATCTCAGGTTTATCAAACGTTACCACCACGTTTACTTACGTTATGTAAATTTTATCATGTGGGTTCGAATCCTGTAACCAGCAATACGTTTTTGTTTGTTTGTTATATTAGGAACTTTATTAGTGGTCATATTGATTTGCCATGTAAGAGATAGAGACTGACAGAGAGACTTTTTTATTTATACAAAATATGTATCATTTCAAAGCCATTATATGACCTCTACTAAATAGGCACACATATTACTATATTCAATACAATAAGCACCCTACCGATAATCGCTTCTATCCATGTCTGTGTCTATCATTTTCTCTCCCACATGGCAAATAAATAAGACGTTTTCAGGTCCCCAATTTAAGATATTTTCCAAACAAAAAACGATTTGCTGCTTACAGGATTCGAAACCACATAGTAACATTTACATTCTCATTCAAAAAGTTAAAATTTGATACAGTTATTTACATTCATAAGTATGCTTTCCTCACATCTTTATGAGTACAAATCTTGCCTTCTGTGAGAGCAGGACCCTTGACCATTGGATTGGAAGCCCACCCCTCTACGAACTGAGCTAACCAGGCCTGCGATTCTAGACTGTGAACCAGTGTAAAGGCTACCGTATGATGCATGAATACTGTAGTCTACAGGTCGCCCCCAGCACTCAGCTGTTAAATAGCAACAGGATCAGCCATTATATAGCTACAGGCTCGGCCATTATATAGCTACAGGCTCTGCCATTATATAGAGATGGGTTCAGCTGTTAAACTGAAACAGTGGGGACCTTTAGCAACCACGAAAAACTCATAAAACGCAGACGTAGCAGTGCTGAAGGCATAGGATACTTCTGGGTTAAATGAGCTACATCGGGTTTGCTAAAGGTCTCTGATGAGCTACATTAGGTTTGCTAAAGGTCCCTATTATTCAGGCATAACTGCCTTGGATATGTAGGCCTACATCTCAAGCATACACCACAGACCCAGCTAGCACAGTCGGTAGAGCAGTGGACTGCATATCTCAAGGTCCAGGGTTCCCTTCTCAGAGGGTTCAATCTTCGGTCCCATATGCACTAGTAGAATATGTAATTAAAGAATAGGGACAATGAAGAAAGTGCATTTTGAGATAAAAATATTTAACTTTTCACATTTTGGAATAAAGATAAGATGCATCTCTACGTGGTTGTATTGGCATAAATATGATAGTGTTAATGTAGCATTTTTTTGGTGTCAATCAAATTATGTTACTTTAGGTGCCCATAATCTACGTAAATAAACATTGAAATAACGTTTACATCATGTATGTAAACGTTCATTAACGTTCATTTAGGTTTAATAACGTAAAAGAACCCTTACATTTGGATGTTATTATAACGTAGTAGAGTTACGTAATTCTGACATAGAAATAACGTTCATAGGACGTTAAGTAACGTAAGTGTGTTTACTGGGATTGTCCTGTTTGTTTACATTTTCTGCAGTCCTCAAAGCATGCATTAATGACAGCTCATTTGTCAGGGGGTAATGAATATACATCCGACTGTCTCATAACATAAGCGCCATTTCCAAAACAAAGAGACAAAAATCTGACAAAAATATAGATTAGGGATGATTAGATATAATCCCCAAACTATTCTTCCAAAATTAACTATTTTTCATGTCAAAGAAGCCTGTTCGCTATATATTCTGCTACCAAAATAATATCATTGATCCCAGGGTATCTTTACAAAAAGTACTAGAATTATGCTTCAATTCTGGGATGGATTTATGTCGCTTTGCATCCAAACTCGTCATATAATAATTACAAAGTATTCCTCCCGGTATTCCTGCATTATCCAAGAAGGTGAGAATAGAACTGTAACTGCACGCAGCTACAGAAACTACCACCAGGATGACCTGATGGATTGGATGCTGGAGGCAGATTGGGACACCTACTGGCAGTTGGACACTCCTGATCAGCAGTGGGATTTTATCCACGTACAGATAGATTTGTTCCTGGATTACAAATGTCCCCTGAAGGAGATGGCAATAAAAGCCAATTCCAAAGACTGGATGACACCAGAGATCTTGGAGTATATTTCTGAAAGGGAGTCACTCTTGAAAATACACCGAAAAACAAGAGATGACAATCTCTGGAACACGATCAGAACCCTAAGAAACAGAATCAACCACATGTGCAGGTATGCTAAGGCTAAGTCTGTAAAGGATCTGGTAGCTTCGTGTGAGAAAGACCCAAAGAAATTAAGGAGAGAGGTGAACAAATTGTTCAAGGGCACTGTAACTGTAGTGTTGCACCGACCCTAGTAGATCAGGAATCGGGGGATACTATCCCACCGACTGACTCTCCTAACTACATCAATGAGTACTTTTCGACCATTGGTGTCTCTCTCAACAACAAGTTTGATGATGATCCTGTCAAAGATGTCTACACTGCACCAGGTCGGGGGTACACTGAAACAATCCCCTCAATCAGTGTGTCGCCAGAAATGGTAGACATACTACTGAGGGAGGTTAGTACCTCTAAGACCTCGGGCATTGCACACGTCAGACCAGACGTCCTTAAGCATGCACTGTTATGTGTTGTGCCGCAGTTTACGGAACTGTTGCAGAACTCATTTGACTCTGGCGTCTTTCCGTCGGCCTGGAAGGACGCCAGAGTCACCCCGATCCCCAAATCTGGAAATAAGTCTGATGTGAGTAACTGGCGTCCCATCTCACTGCTCAGTATGCCATCGAAAATTGCCGAGCGGTTGATGCACATGCACTTGGTGAGTGCCATATCTGAGAGTGGGGGGATCAGTCCAAATCAATTCGGCTACCAATTGGGAAAGGGAACTGTGGATGCTGTCAATGAAATCAGTGAGGCCAAGGACATGGGCAAGTACACAGGCGTTGAATATCTTGATCTGCGTAAATCGTTTGATTGTGTGCACCATGGACTCCTCCTACTGAACAAATTGAAAAAATTGGGTCTGTCTGTCTTGAACATGTCTTGGCTCGCTGATTACCTCAGTAATTGAAGTCAGAGGACATGCTTCTGTGCTCATGAATCCAGGAGGGCCAAGGTTGAGTCAGGCATGCCCCAGGGATCTGTATGGGGCCGTTGCTGTTCATATACTACATCGACTCACTGGTGCAGAAAACTAGTGGATGTGGTGTCATCATGTATGCAGATGACATTGCACTCTACACTTCGCACCGAAGGATAGAAGTCCTTGAGAGGAAACTCCCGTGTTCACTTGACTCTGTGTCCTCATGGTGTGCTTCTTCGAAGCTAACCATTAACACACAGAAGAGTAAGTGTGTGCTATATGCCTCGTGTAGTCGAAGCCCCGTTGTCCGTCCTCTGAACGTGTCAATGAGTGGTGTGACTCTAGAGACATTGCCATGCTATACCTACTTGGGTGTACCTCTGGATGCCAGACTCAACTTCGAGACAGCGGTCAGTGAGTTGATGGGTAAGGTGAACGGTCGTCTCTTCAATCTGGACAAAATCAGGGATCTGATAGACAGGAACACTGCCCTGTGCATCTACAGAGCAAGTGTCGCCTCTCTATTTGACTACGCTGCATTCTTCTATGTGGCCGCTAAAGAAAATCTGCTGTCCAAACAGCAACGGTCGCAAAACCGAGGTCTCAGAACTTGTCTGAACACTGCCACCAAAATACACAGTGTAGAAGAACTACATAGTGTGGGAAAGGTAGCAATGCTTGACAGGCGTCGTGATGAGCTCATGCTCACCCTGATGCGAAAGTATTACTACAGAGCCTACCGCGTGGGTGATGTTGAAGACAATGTTCCAGAGTCACAGCAAATGGAACTCAGATCGCAGAAAAAGCTCAGGACTGTTCCCCCTCAAAAGGCCAAACACTGCGGGCTACAGAAAGTCCCCACTGTACCATGGCAACATGCTGTGGAACGTACAACCTGAATGGGTGAAACTGAGTCTGAGCAAGCCTCAGTTCAAAAGAAACATGAGAAGGGTACCTGACCTGAGAAAAAAGTATCCTAAAGACTAACCAAATATGTTGAATGTTCATGCAAACCTTGTACAAGCCTGATGTGATGTGCGGTCATATCAGAATTACCACATGCCTAATTAAGTGACTATACTTTGCTATTACTATCCTGTCTCATCTTTCCATATTATTGTATACTCATACTCATCATGTAATGTTCAATAATCAGTGGTGGTCAATCTAATCCTGATGAAAGCAAAACATGTACAAGCAGACATCATTGCTTGATTATTGAATCGAATTTTTTGTTCATCCATTAACAAATGTACACTGCATCTCGAATGTGTTTATTTGTTAAATAAACGAGTTCCTTTAGGGCTCATTGAAACAAAAAAATTATCTTTACAATGTAATTGTAAAGTCCTGTAGAAATGCAAATATGTGAATACTCATACTGAGTAGACACAGTAGGGACGCATATCTACATTTCCCCTTTTCAAGATCCCCACCCCCTGTTTCCCTTCTCGTGCAATGGTATAAACAACACTCATGTTACCATTCTCCATATACCCCTTATTGATGACGTCATATTATTTTGAATAACCCCTAACATACCAGTGATGAACACTTCACCAAGAATGCTTAGTCATTGGCAAGTACTGCTATTGTCTTTATATGGAGGGTAATAAAAGGCGGAAAACAAAACAAACAAAAAAGTAGCAGACGACAATCATCTCCGAAACAATCAGATTGTACACAAACAATCACTTCTCCCAACATGCACCGCTCAGCCCAATACGATTACCCTGAGCCCCACCATGAGGAAGGCTTCCCCAAATCAAAGTAGAAAACACTAGACGTAAGAAACAGGCTTTAGAGGGGAGACCAGCGGATAAGGGGGAGGCAGCAAGAGCGGATTGGGTAAGGGCGCCACCAGTGGCAGACGAGAGAACCAATAAAACGGCCTGTCAATGGTGAAGGGCAAATAGAAAAAAGAACCAAAATGGCGACCAATTTCGCGCCAAATCTGGCAGACGACAAATCAGCTTAGGCGGCTGATTGGACGACCTGTCAATCAACGTGTCACAAGTCCCGCCCTCATGTCCAATTATGGCGACAAGGGTGGTGGGAGGGATGCGGCAGGGTAATGTTCTTAGGGCGGATCAGGCAGGAAAAAGGCGGGGAATGATGGTTTAGTGGCAGGACTACAGGTGGCGTGGTAGGCGCGATTACAGCGTCTAATTAGATAAAAGCACTGAGCCTAATTGTTGCCGACCAATAATGCAAATAAGATCTGGATCTGTGCATGGAGTACGGTGCTGCTGTGTCCTCTTACGGTGATGGTAGCGGATCTGATTGTTCCTGGTGTGATTGTCATTATTCATACAGATGTATTGATGTTAGCTATTCTTTTTCACGTGGAAATGTAAGGGGATCCACATATGTCGTACGATCTGCAAAAAGAGAACTTAGTGCAGGGTACACTAAGATCCCTTTTCCCAGTACATGTCACAATTACAAACCCTTTTTTGGGGGGACCTTGTGGAGTAAAGAAAATGTACTTTCCTCCGTTTTAGGGCCCTGTCTTAGGGGTTTTAATGGCATATCTACGAACCTTAAAAGCCGGCAGAAATAGATCTTTCAGGTCCCCATTAACTGACTCAATCGCACCTCCATACATGACATTATATACTGTTTTCGATGAAAGATTGCCTGTTTTTGCCCCTGCCCTCCAGAACCCCCCCCCCCCCCCCCCATCCAGTTCTTGTCCGACTGCGTATAACCTTGCCATCTCCTTCCAATGGAAGAAGGGGAGCCTTTGTCTGCCACTGCAAATAAAAGTATACATGGACATGCCATATCTGGACTAGTTGTGATAATCTGGATATATGGTCGGCTTATATACCGTAGATGGGACACTTTCTTTGCGTTTCCCTTTCTTATGTTTGCTCTTCTCTTTATTTATTTTCTGGTGGGGCAGACTCATGTCTTCACAAGACCAGCTCGGTGTCGATTTAAAGGTTAGATCTCACAAGGGGGAGATCCATGACACGGCGTCACAAAACAATTGTCATGTCCTCTCCGCCCACCGGGAGAGACGCTGTCACCGAGACCCGCCCCCGCACTTAGTTCTGTCCTCCACCACAGGGTGGCACCACTACTGACCACTGCCGTACCCTTTAAGGCCAGCAGAGTGGTTTAATCCACTATATGCCCTTTTGCCATCATCATGTATGAATGTGGCCCTGGCGAGTAAGTCATGAATCATGCATAGCCTATGATGTACGATGCAATGGTATGAAGGCGGAAAGGCAGAGAGACAGTCACGCAGGGAGGAAAGGATGGAGGCCTACAGGCAGAGTGGTAAGTAGGCAGTCAAAAAGAGAGGACTGATGGTGGGTAGGCAGGAGGTATTCAGGCGGGGAGTAATATACTGTATTACATTGTGAGGCCATATATAGTGGAAGAGCTCAGAACTGGGAATATACTGAAAGTTTAAGTTTGAGAGTCAGGATAGTTTATGAAGTCAAAAGGGAGTCGGCTACATATGACTCCCTATGGAGTTGTGACTCCCCCATATGGAGTCCTCCAGGTCATGACTCCCATTAGACAGGTGTCAATGCCAGGTAGGGAGTCAATTAGCTTATACAAGAGTCATTATAGAGTTATTATAGAGTCCCACTATTATTAGGGAGTCACTTTAGAGTCCTGGTGAGAGATACCTCAGTAATCGTTGCTGGACTCCCATTTGAGAGTCACAGTGATTCTACTTTTTTTCCCTGTGCACAGGTCATTTAAACAGCTTATTTTCCCAACTTGACAGATGAATACTTAATGTTTGACTGCAATTTGTTTTCCAACTTGACAGTTGACACCTGAAAAGGACATGTTAACGGGGAAGAAACATACTTTTTTCCCGCTAGGTTTCATGTTGGGGGGAGGGGGAGGGGTGAGAATTTAGAAAAGTTGATTCAAATAAAAGCTATGGCCCTTCATAGTTTCAGTAGTATGCAGAAAGGGCGTTTCTCTGAGATGAACATAATATTCTCCCAATGTCAAAATTAGAATGAATCAGGCCAAATTTTAAAAAGGGTGTTTCAGGTTACCCGACCCTACCTAGCAAAACAGGGCCGACCCTAAAAATCGTTATCCAATTTTGAGAAAATATTTATATTCAAAGTAATTTTGAGGCTATTTCAGAGTCAATTTGATAGTCCAGGAGTTGACACCGGTGTTCATGAGTCAGTGCTGATCGAAGTTTGCGAGTCAATTTCTGGGTGCTTTTCAGGGAAAAGTTAAAAAAACAAAAAGATTTAAAAAAGAAATCCAGCCTACCCTACCTAGATTTCCAGACTATGAAACCTGAAACACACCTTTTATATTTTTTTGGCCTGACCTGATATTTCGGGACAGATTGACACAACCCCCGACTCCCACAACTGTCAAAGTTGTTATTATTTTGCGCATTGACCAACAATGTCTTATTTTGAGGGTACTTAATGCTCTGTCACATAATAGCGTGGGTGGGCGGAGACGTGTGTTATGATCTGCTTCAGCCAACACACATGCATGCTATCCTGACGACTAAAAGGTTGAAGAGTAAATTGGTCGGATCGAAAAAAGATGCTGATCTGGGTTTTAGGGGATTTTCTGCTTTGCAAGAGCCACAGAATAAAAATACATACACCAGTATGGTCTTTGTTGGTTTTTCATAAGAGGGCATACTCTAGGCTTTCGGAAAAAATTACAATTTTGCATATACGATGATTTTTTGCTGATTTATGAGCCTCCAAAGTTGAAAAATGGCTAAAATCCATGTTTTTTAGCTAATTATACATGTTTAACAAGGCCCTCATGTCAACTGACACATCAAAAACTATCACTAAACAGCATTTCCTAGTAGCTATATATGTTATGTGAACAAATCAGCTCGTTACACTTTCATATCCCACGCAAATTTGTCAACAGTTACCTTCAAATGTAGCAACTACATGTTTCGGAGGCGTCTGTGACGTTAATAAAAGGGCCTATATCTTCATTAATAGTATTCACTAAATATCCTTACTACCAGCAATCTAGAGACTCCCAATAGGTGAGCTCATGGCAAAACATTTTTGAGACACGCCCACTTTTACTCTCCCTTATGGGCAATATAGTGTATTGGAACTCGAGTTATCGTCACAGACGCCTCCAAGCATTATAGCCTTTCCAGCGTTTAATTATGTTTTTATATATATTTCTTGTACCCTGTGTACTCTATTAGGTTGTATTTGAGGATCCTCAACAGCATTTGATTCGATATGTACCGAACAGGCACCGCGGGAGGGGTATTTATACTTTGCGGAGGCGTCTGTGACGTTAACCCAAAATTTGGCGTGGGAACGAGGTCGGCGTTCCTGTTACCCACCGGAAGTGGCGCACATCCGGGTACCGTTTCGGCGAGCAAAGAAGCGTCTGATCTTGCTTGAGCGACTCCCAAACCAACAATTCAGAGTTCTTTTTCAGCTATTTCCACCGAGAAAGGTAAGGGATCGGACTAAAATATGTTATATTTTGATTCATTTTGCACCAAGGCCCGCGCTGATACATTTATTTTCGTTTAGAACGGTCTATTTTAGGTAGATTTGATCGTTTATTTTCGTTCGAGTGCTCGCTTATTAATGTCATGGACGCCGCCATGTTAGTTTTTGCAATTTCTAACCGGTGCACCCTCGGCGGAGGCGTCTGTGACGTTAATGCGGGCTCGGCAAAAAATCATTCTGGCTATCGTTCTATCTTTCCCTGAGGGTACATATCAACTTTATTCAATAGAATAGATGTTCCTCTATGCTTCTATGCAGTTTAGTAGCAATCCCATGTATCTAAGGCTATGTTTCATGCCTTTTAAAAAAATATTTTGGAAAATTTTTGGATTTTCAGTCAGAAAATGTACTCTCACTCAGCTGAAAGCTATCTGAACTTAATATATTATGGTTAATTCTCTTCCTACTAAGTCCCCTCATCATGTTGGTGGGCTATATTTACGCTTGTACTCCTTTTCTGGCCACTGCAAGCCAATTTATGCATTTTCGGGTTAACGTCACAGACGCCTCCGACAAAAATGAAATTGTCACTGTACAGTGACTATTTGATCGATTTGAACAATGTAACTTCGTACCATGCTTCAGGGGCATGTAAGCTAATGCCCTGACCAAGAAATGTTTTTACTTATCAAAGTTTACATATATTTTTAGGTCATTTCATTAACGTCACAGACGCCTCGAAAGCAGTTAATCGAATGGAAATAGTAGTTCCCCTGCACCCAACCTCTCCATATTTTTAGACAGCATGCCCCTACTATATATCTAAAGAGTCAGTAAGGTGTATTGGCAGTAGTTAAAACTTTTTTTTCCAACTTCTGTTTCCCCTGGCTGTTTTTGCTTAAATGCTGGGGCAGACCCACTTCTGTTTGTCTGATGTGCTCAAAATCCTCCATGCGTTTGCTATACACCTGTGTCTAATTATACAATCAACTTAAGTGAACATTTGCCAATAATTAGCAATTATCATTCATGTTGCAAATTTATTTAAAAGGTCTGAAATTCCCTTAAATAATCATAAATTGTTGTCTACTTTGCAGTATGGTATGACCGAAGCTGCCGCCTGGAATGGTAAAGAGGGGCGCACAGCGCAAGGCGGAAAGTAGGGCCCGCAAGAAGAGAGAAGACGAGGAGGCCTATAACACTTCTGATGGCTGTGTGACCGTTCTAGTAAAGTACTGTTATAGTAGAGATATCCGAGGCGTCTGTGACGTTAACCTAGTAAATGTATGGGTTTAGCCAGACAGCTAGTATGGCCCTGCTGGTGCTAGAAGGGTCTTTAGTACTATTTTAAATGGTTGTAAACAGGTAAACTTGCCTTGTAGAATAGAGCCCAGGAGGTTCCATTGTAATGTAAATATTTTGATGGTGTGGTGCTGCATGTGCCGACACACAGTAAAAAAGTGAATTTTTTTTGTTTAAAGACTGAGCGCATACTCAAAAAATTGTAAAAATGTTTCCATTAAGGTTCTAAACAATGCACCAACCTGTTCTGTACATGTGTGCAAGGTATTAAGATGTTCTAAACACTTTTAATGATTCTGTAACCAATCTAGTTTATTACTGTGAAACTCGAGGCGTCTGTGACGTTAACTGGGTAATTGGTACCATGTTGCACACACTAGTGTGACCAATCGGTCGGAAACTCACACCTAAAACCTTTTGCTTTGGCAACTAGATGTACTAAAGACATTAGACAGTAATTTTAATGGTAAACAAAGCAAGATTAAAGAAACTAGGCTAAAGTGTTATAGAATGCTTTGGTTTTTTCTATTTTCTACATAATTGAAAGTGCCACAATTTTTTTAATTTACGACTTACAGCTATGAAATTTCCCAGGATTAATGGTACCTAGTCAGCCAACTAAAAGCCAAAATTTGGAATACCTAGGTCACTTTAAAAGAGTTTCTTGCAGTGCACTATTCATTAACGTCACAGACGCCTCGGGATTAGGGTAGCATGTGGTCTACGGTGAATAAAAACTGCATTCTTGGGCGAAACAGAGTTCCACGGCGGTTTCAGGGAGTCAAGATGCTACCCTTTCAGGAAAATAAAATTGTTAAGTGAAATTGTGAATTTTGTGTTTTGTCCTTATGTACCCCCAGATCAGCATTTTTTCCCGATCCTACCCAAATACACTATGTGGCTCTGTGTTGTCATATTTAAGTCTCACGGATATTGACCTTCCTAGTAACACATCGATAGGTACTTATCCGAGTCGGTAGAAATGGTCTCTCAGGAGTGTCATACACAATGATTAATTATGATAACGTGTGCTTTACTATTTTTTCCATATTCATAAATCATGGACAACAGTCCCATATGAAATCGACAAAAATGCACTCACCATAATATACCAAACTATAATGGTTTAATTTGTTCCCAGTTTGAAAATGAAACACAAATTTGCTGGAAAGCACATAATTATGATACTTTAGAGCTAGCCTGTCATTTTTGTTATTGCGGATTCTCCCTAACAAGATACAAGACACGACGATAATGATATAAATATATTATGCCGAACATTTAACTCTAAGGCCCTTAGTAAGGGAGTGACACATTTTTAACAACGGTGTGGTGCGCACCCTGATTTCCGGCCCGTCAGGGGATGTCGACCTCCCTAGGGTGGGGAAGGGGGGGGGGGGGTGAAAAATGTACATCACTCCCTAACCATGGGTTTCTACTATTGTCCTAAAAGTAAAGTAGCAATTAAAGTGTGGAGGTGCATAATATATGTACAAATGTACTTATTCGCAGAACCCCACTATAGGCCTACTTGTAGTTCTCCCAGTTAACACAAATACGTTACAAATACGTATAATACCTGTAGATATTTCAGGAGAAATACGTATATATTTAACGTGGATAAACGTATAAACGTTAATGTAGATCTACGTGGATTAAACGTTTTTGTAGATTTTCGTCTTTTCAACGTAAATATACGCTTAAAAGATACGTAAGTAGAGGTAAATGTACGTTTATTTCCGTTGCATAAACGTTTATTATTGTATATTTAGGTAGATATATGAGTAACATTACCAATTTTCATTCAGATTATTATAACTTGATTCATCATTATTTTATCCATTGCACTCATCCAATGCGAAGTCCCTGCGAGAGACAGGCCATTCAGTTCTTTATTATGGTGCAGCCAGACCTGCATAGGACCCATGGTTGTTTTTAGAGTGACAGCTGGAACAGGTGTGATATGTCTATTTCTCAATGCCATGAAACGGGTGTTCACTATACCTCACTCCTAATACAGGTAATATATAATTATTCAAAGAATAGGTTTTGCCTAGATATATTCTAAAATAGAATTATGAAGCTAGGGTTAAATAATACGTTATGTATTTTCATTAATACAACTTTAATTTTAGATAATTATATCTATCCAACCTCTGTTTAGATAGTAGCATAATCTAAACTGCCACCTGGTGATCATTTTCAGAAACTACAAAACGTTTGTAGAACGTTCAATTTACGTTTTTCATGGGACAATATGGTCTCTTATTGCAGATCTGACCCAGAGCTTAACAGGAAATATCGTTATCACATTATTTTATCTTCATATTCATATACAATGGGTCTTTGGCAATGAGGTTCATATTTTGTGAAGCTATGAATTAGTTAGGTAAATAAACCTGTATTTCCCCTCCAAAATTAACCTCCAAAAAACGTAGATAATCACAATATTTCTATGTAGCAAATTAACATAGATATACCCAATTCACCAACCATCATATATACGTAGAAAGAATACATAAATATACTACACCAATATCTACGTAGAATGGATGTTCATCAATCCTCTGGTAGAAAACCAACGTAACTCTACATAAAGTCCACGTATAAAATACGTAGTGTGTTTACTGGAGCTCTTGCTTCTAGTTTCTCCAAATCATAATGCAATAGCTGGCAGTTAACTCATCCAATACATGAGTAGTTTGAATAAACCACCTTGAGCTGCTGCAAGTGTGTTGAGCTTTAACCCTCCCCATGCACTCCCCATGCAGCCACCCTCAGTTTATAGTATACCTGGTTGTGTAGGGGTATCCCTTTTTTGGGTCGAAATTTGGCAACATAGTTAGATCTGACCAAAAAAATCTGCCGAATCCGAATTTTGATGTTGCCAAATTTTCAATTCACCCGTAGGGGGTGAAGCAGGCCAAAATCCAAGATGGCCGCCAAATAATCTAAAATCCATCTCCCATAGCATCAATATTGCCTCTAGAAAGTTTTAAACCTTACCTATCCCCCCTAAATTGAGGCCTGGGAATCCGTTGGTGTAATTGGTTTGTTGCTAGGTTGAGCGGTTGCCTAGCAACGGCCATTCTAAATAGCAATTTCCTTAGCAACGCAGGTTTTGGGGGTACCTAGCTCAATTCCAATGATGCCTACCCCCACTAAATAGGTAGCTGGGACTTTAACAGTGTTATTCTTTATTTGCTAAGGGCAGTGGTTGCTTAGCAATCCCCATTCTAGCTGGTTATTGCCTAGCAACGGAGGTTTCAGAGGTATATAGCTCAATTTCAATAAAACATAACCTGTCTAGATTGACAACTGGCACTCTAGTAGGCTCATTCACTTGTTACACAAAACCCTATCTACCCCTACCTAACCCACTAAATTAAGGCCTGTGAATCCATTGGTGTCATTGATTTGTTGCTAGGTTGAGTGGTTGCCTAGCAAAAGCCATTCTAAATATCAATTTCCTTAGCAACGCAGGCTTTGGGGGTACCTACCTCAATTCTAATCATGCCTACCCCCAATAAATAGATGGCTGGGACTTCAACAGTGTAATTCTTTATTTGCTAAGGCCAGTGGTTGCTTAGCAATGTCCATTATAGTTGGTTATTTGCCTAGCAACAGAGGTTTCAGAGGTATATAGCTTAACTTCAATGAAACATAGCCACACTAAATTGACAACTGGCACTTTAGTTGTCTCATTTACTTGTTGCTAAGACCCCCTAAATCAAGGCCTTGAAATCGATCAGTGTCATTGGTTGGTTGCTAGGTTGAGCTGTTGTCTAGCATTAGCCATTTTAAATTTGGATTTACTTGGCAGTATAGCTCAATTTTAAAGATTGAGTGTGTGAGTGGCCTCACAGATGACTCAGGGTTAGATGGATATGTAACTTATTTCCTTAGATATAGTACTCCCTTTTAATCTTTCATTGGTCAATTCTGGCATCAGAAATGAATTCCTTGTACCCTCAAGTCATGTGTCATACATGTATGTTATTCCCATTCAGGCCAGCAGGTGGGTGTGGGTGAGCAGGTGGGTGTGGGACAGCAGGAGGGTGTGGGACAGCAGGTGGGTGTGGGTGTACAGGTGGGTCTGGACGACAGTTGCAGGCTGTGGGCATGTACAGTAAAATCTCATTATAAGGAGCACCTTTTGGCAAGGGAAATTTGCTCGTTGTAACCAACCTTCCTTGTAACCGATTTTGGTCATTGACAAGTCATAACAAAGCCCCCCCCTTCCTCCCCTTTGGGGGGGGGGTGCAGAGGGGTCCCCCCTCAGGTTCAAACAGTCGCTAAAATAAAGGTGCCCATGTCACAAAGTCGCTTTTTTAGACATCTATACTATAGTCAAATTTTTCAAAAGTCACTAGGTTGATTTTATTACACAATCAAAAATAATTATCTCATTTCAAGAAAACCACTTGTTTTCAGAAAAAAAAATTCCCTTATAGGCCACCCAAATTACAGGGGACGTCCTGAAAATATTTGCTCCTTATAAACGATTTTTGGCTAGAAATACTCGTTCTAATGGTGTTTTTTTACTATAGAATAGTATAGAAAAGGTTTTGGCAAAGCAAATATGCTCCTTATAACCGTCTGCTCCTTATAACCGTCCTCCTTATAACGAGATTTTACTGTACGGCCTTCTGTCCCTACCAAAAAGTTAGTCAATCGGACGATAAACAGCGAAGATGTGGGTGGTACAATTTTGCTCTGCACACTTTGACGGCTGAGATCTCGCGCAGTACGAAAATTATGTATGCTTTATGGACCCTATTGGATGATCACAGATGGTCCAAGTTGGACCTGGCGAGTGTGGGTTGTACTAGAGACTTTAAAAAAAATCTGTTCACCAAAACCCAAAATTTATGACTTTTATATTTTTCATGGGGGGGGGAGGGGGGTTTATCCTTCCCCTTGTATCATTTCCTGACACTCTTTGTGTGAAATGAAAACTGATTTCTCCACCCCCCTCCCCAGACCGTGATAGGCAAATTGACCCACTGTTTGTGAAAGCTTGCACACCCCATGTTTTCTACCATGTGTCTGGTGCTGGCGGTATAATATGCCCAGTTTTTGCCCGGTTTGGGGGTAGAAGAGAGAAATAGCAGCAGGATGGTTGAAAATTCCATTTCTATCTTCCACCCACAAAGTGAATGCCTTGGAGTCTATGGGTGCCCAGCAGGGGTGGTAGCTTTTTTTTAGTACATTTACATGGTAGCGAAAGAGAGAAAAAAATTGTTAAAGATCGCAGTTGAATATCTCAAAGAAAAAATGAGATTTAAAAAAAATTCCCGAAGGAAAAATTGGTTCCCCCGATTTTGCCTATCTCTTCATTATTTTCCATCAGGTTACCATGGCAAGCATTTTCCTTGACAACCCCAAAAAAAGGACTTCCTAATGGGCATGAAAAGATGAAAGATCTAACCTGTACTACCTCACCATCCACAAAGGTTGCTGTCATCTAACAAATTTGTTTCCCTCAGTGATGGTTGCCTAGCGATAGCTGTCATGTGGCAGTTTGTTTTTGGATATGGTGGAACTTGACTTGGTTATTTCAATGGTGGTACTAGACTTAATCATGGCAGAACTTTTGATATATTTGAAGAGGAAGGAGAGTTTTGTGGAACTGCTTTCCTCCTTAAAAGGAAATTATTGGTTTCTTTAAAATGACAACCCCCCTAGCTATGTGCCTGATGATTGCCTAGCAGTAGCAACTATCTACTTAGTAATCAATGTCTTTATTTATCAGACATGACCATGACTACATTATCTGCTATTGTCTGATTGTATTTTGAGTTGTGTGACAGTACATGGGAGGTATGTTAAGCTCTGTTAGACACCATCTAGGAGGGATCTGGGGTTGGCTGGCAGTGCCCAGGGATGTACCTGACTCTAATTGGCAGCATCTAAAGGGTGTTTAGAAGCTATTTCACTACTAGCTATTTGACTGTATAGAATTAGAACATCTCTCCTGAATATCTCTCTTCTAACATTGGGTATCATGCCGACCCTTTGGGATCGTATCAACACCATAGGGTTGGCATGATGCAGTAAGGAGTTAATATAATCGTATAATAAACCTAATATTGAATGGATATGAAGGCTCTTGTGAGTTGTATCGTATGGATATCGGGCACCCTGCGCTACGTGCCTTGTGCCCGATATCCTACGATACACCTCACGCGTGCCTTCATATCCATTCATTATTGGTTAACTATCTGATAGTTATCTGATGGGTATCTGAGATTGGCTGATGCTACGCAGGGCCTATGTGGAGCTGACACATAGTATGTAGAGCATTGGTTGCATGGCAGTACATGTATATAGAACATTTCTGAACATTTGACAGAAAGTATCTAGTATATACACAGAGGTCCACGATGATCTGTCTGAATGACAGGTTTCTCCACGAGTGGTACCTTGGATCATTTCACACGAGGCAGAGCCGAGTGTGATATGATCCAAGGTACCACAAGTGGAGAAACCTGTCATTTAGACAGATCATCGTGGACCTCTGTGTTTATTTCATGTAATTATTGATACAAATGACATTTAAAGATTGGTTTCATAGCTATTTTAGTGACATCATCATGGAGAAACAGCCCATGGAGAATGAGCATCCTTTTTTCCAGTACTTAAGCATAGTAACTTTGTTTCTCCACATGAAATAAATATGGTTACCTGACTAATGTCATGGGGTTAAGGCTGTATAACAAAGCTTTGGAGAGGGTATGTGATGTTGCTAGGCAGTATTTCCAAGATGTTTGTAGCTACTTGGCTTTAACTATGAGGCATATGTAGTTGCCTGACTTTATAAAGGGCTTTTGTGAGCTTTTGTGATACCATCTTAAGGGCACCTGCAGTTCCCAGGCAGTAAATCTAAATTAAGAATGGCTGTTGCTAAACAACGGCTCAACCTAGCAACAACCAATGTCACCAATGGATTCCCAGCCCTTGATTTAGGGGGGTAGGTAGGGGCAGGTAGGGTCTTAGAAACAAGTGAATGGGACTATTTAAATGCCAGTTGTCAATTTAGGTTTGTCATGTTTCATCGAAATTGAGCTATATACCTCTGAAACATCTGTCGCTAGGCAAATAACCAGCTAGAATGGACATTGCTAAGCAACCACTGGCCTTAGCAAATAAAGAATAACACTGTTGAAGTCCCAGCCACCTCTTTACTTGGGGTAGGCATTGAGAATCGAGGTAGGTACCACCAAAGCCTGCGTTGCTAAGGAAATTGATATTTAGAATGGCTGTTGCTAGGCAACTACTCAACCTAGCAACAAATCAATGACACCAATGGATTCCCAGGCCTTACTTTAGGGGGTTAGGTAGGGGTAGATAGGCTTTTAGTAACAAGTGAATGAGCCTACTAGAGTGCCAGTTGTCAATTTAGACAGGTTATGTTTTATTGAAATTGAGCTATATACCTTTGAAACCTCCGTTGCTAGGCATAAACCAGCTAGAATGGGGATTGCTAAGCAATCACTGCCCTTAGCAAATAAAGAATAACACTGTTAAAGTCCCAGCTACCTATTTAGTGGGGGTAGGCATCATTGGAATTGAGCTAGGTACCCCCAAAACCTGCGTTGCTAAGGAAATTACTATTTAGAATGGCCGTTGCTAGGCAACCCCTCAACCTAGCAACAAACCAATTACACCAACGGATTCCCAGGCCTCAATTTAGGGGGGATAGGTAAGGTTTAAAACTTTCTAGAGGCAATATTGATGCTATTGGAGATGGATTTTAGATTAATATGGCGGCCATCTTGGATTTTGGCCTGTTTCACCCCCTACGGGTGAATTGAAAATTTGGCAACATCAAAATTCGGAATCAGCAGATTTTTTTGGTCAGATTTAACTATGTTGCCAAATTTCGACCCAAAAAAGGGATACCCCTTTATTTTGTTACATAAGCAGGTGTACTATTAGGTAAAAGCCCTTCTGCACCAACCCCCCGTCCCTGCACTCAGTACCCAAAGGGGGACGTCACCTGCGTTCTCCATCTTAAAAACACCCCTATTCCACAGACTTTTCTGTAAAAAAGCACCCCTTTTTCTCTCAAAACAAGGGTATTTGGGGGTCTAAAAACACCCCCCTTTTCTAAAAAAACACGGGGAGTTTTAGAAACATACCCCTTTCTCTCTGAATGATGGATATTTGATAGTAAAGAGTGTACTATAGGGTCAGTGGAATGCACCTTAATTCCCAGTCTATTATCAGCCAAGGTCACATCCCCATCAAAATATACCCCTTTTCTTGGAAAGCACGGGGATTTATTAAGAAAAATACCCCCTTTTGTTGAAACCCACAGGGATTATTTGAGAAAAGCACCCCTTCAGGGGCCATTGGAAGTGCTAGAAAATGGACCCTTTTCCTGTGTTTTTAGAACGCATGTGACGTACATTATATACACTAAGTGCAGGGACCGGGCACCAACCCCTTAATACTACAACCCCTACGTCTGAATATCAAATGTCGTCTGCTGTCAGGTTCCGACCCTGGCCACCAGGGGGCAGTGTATGTTGACGGAACCGGATATGACGTCATTGTGACGTGATATCGACGATCTATCGTCGTCACAAAACGCTCCATTCTTCTTGCTCTGCGGGACGTCCGTGTCCATCGCCGACGTCCGTCGTTTTCACGGACGTCGCGGTCGCCGCGTCGTGTGAATGGCATAAATAAAGCCGCCTCAGTCCTGGAATTGATCTCCTACCCTGGTGTTGTAGTCCTGCTATACACCACCAGGGGGGTCCTGAATAGTGTTTTCTGGGATATTGGAGGAGTTGGCGTTACATCATATGTGCAGGACGTTGCCCTCTGGAGTCTAGGAACAGTGGACACTGTTTCTATAGTTAGCAGGACATCCTACACCTGTGAGCTGCTCAGCACTTTGTCAGCCCCGCCTGTTTTTCAACATTGCCATGCCAGTACCTGTTTGCAGCGCCTGGCCCACATACAACTGTTAGGCCCTAGCAGGTGCTTGAACAGTTCCTAAAATTCACTGAAAATAACATCACCTGGCCCTAGATCTTGGGGTCCTGGTTCAGAGGGATCAACGCAAGATCTAGGCCTACCCAGTATCTGCTACTTGTACTACATCGGATGATGGAGATTCCATTGGTTACTATGGTGAGGGATTCTCAGAGGGAATCTCCTCCAAGAATCTCCTACTCTATTTATAAGATGGCTACCATCAGCTGGGAACAGACTGTAGTGGGGCACACCTCCGTGTGCTGTGAGAATAGAACTAGTACTGGCCTCCTAACCTTGCCATGCTCTGCAGACACAAGTCACAGCCGTAATGGTTGCCTTTCTCCCTGACAGGCGGTGACAGCGCCCTCATCGGCCGTCTCCGCAATCTCCGCCACATGTCCGAAAAGTGCGGTCATTTTATTGGCACCATTGCAGCTGCCCCTACAACCCTGCAGTCCCCCCACCCCTGCCCCCTCTTTAACTCCCCTTTCCTCCTATCTCCGCAGCCACCGACAACCGACGGTTAAGTGACCACCGCCCGCCCAGCGCCGACACATGAGGTGGTGATTTCTGCAAAATGGTCGACAGAGAACTTCCGTTCACGTGACTAGGGCGCATGTCAAGTAGGCTCACCCCTACCCCCTCATTCGGTATCCCCCATGGCCTCTTTCCTGCTACTCCATAGTCCATACTCAGGCGCCTTTCCCTTGCCTTCTCCACCCCCACCTTTGCCTCAATTCCTCCCTTCCAACCCTAAATATGTGGTCCTTGGAGGGAGGGGAGATATAGTATTGGTTTTGTCAACCCTGTGCATCAGAATAGCAAAATGATATGAAATAGACCCAGAGAAGCATTCTTTGGTGCTACCATTTTACATCTGGAATACAAATGGAGCATTTTTGATGAGGAATCGCCACATATTTCACGTTCATGGTTTCATATAAACCATTCCATTAGACCTGCAGGTTAGAGATTGGTACATAAACCTTGACGTTTTGACGTCGATAAACCTACTAAAATTACGTAGTTCAGACCAAAAATCAACGTAGATTTACGTCTGACCAACGTAGTTGTATTTACTGGGATAATAGCTTATACTATTTTCATTTTAAAGATGTTGACACAGAGATTATGAATCTCCCCTTTTTTTAAAGTGTTTATTTGCCATACATTATTTCAATACAGATGCTAAGGTAATAGGATCATTGGGTCGTGCTAGCCTTTTTGGCATCATTCATGGTGACACTCCCATGTCAAACTTCTTCTTGACACCATACAGGAGGTAATCCAATTGTTTTAAATACTCATTATGGATGTAATGAAACCCTATGGGGAAGTCACTGCAGGATTGAAGACCCTGAAAATAATGTGTAAGGACTATGTAATAGCCTAGGTAATGCAATGCAAGCCCCAGGTATTTTCTTCGATGATAAATTAATAGTTATTTAGCAACTGGGGACGAGAAAACAGTATTGAAGTTTCAAAGAGGAACATAATAAGTCAGAACACTCTTGAGGTGTTCAACTGGTGATCCCTGATATCAAATGAAATGTAATACATTCAGATACCATCAGAGATCTACAGATATAACAGATATGACAGTGATAACCATAGTAATAACGTATAATGGTCGAACTAACCGTTAACAATTTGCCATTCCCCGGGTGCAATGTTATGTACCATGCAGGGATGTTTCCATTTATGAGGTGGTAGACTGCAAAAACTATGAAGCGTTGCCTTCCTTTGGAATCTCTAGTATCAACAGCCTGAGATCGTATCAAGGCCAAACATTTCCCAATGGCCCTGTCTTCACCTGCAGTTTAGAAGGAAATAAACTCATAAAGAATTGCAAATATCAGCAAGCACCATTTAAGTTATTGGGTATTAGAAAGGCAATGTTGTATTATTGTAGACATCACACACATGCTAACCAGCTTTATCCAAACTATATACCAATACACTATGATATGTCATCTGAAAGTTACCTCCTGTTTTTTCTTGGCAAACTTTAAAGTAGGATTGGTTGCCTCTAAATGCCTTTTCAACCAGGTCTTTGAGTGCTCGCCGACTTAGCACCTCCCCTGGTCCACCGGCCAGGTAGGACCATGGCTCTTCCGGGGGGCTATAGCTGAAACATAAAGACAAATTCTACTTGGTTATCACGGGTGTGATTATACTGATACCAGTCAAATTGGACATGTAATCAGTTCGCAGGTAGATTGTGATAACATCTACAAAATGAGATAATAATTTAGAAGAAATGAGAAGAAGAACAATGTTTAGTGATATAGCACAATATTGATATTATCTTTATCAGTAATTGATAAAGATAAACATCACATTATTGTGCTTCATCACTAAACATTGACCCATTTAGGGGAAAAAACATCTGCAGAAGATTTTTCTTTGGTTTTGGACACCTGGGGCTTGTTTCTTGTAGAGCTTAACAACGAGTAACCCTTGTGTTAGGCACTTGGGTGAATATTTCAAAATATGTGGATTCTATAGATATGCACAAATATATGCCATTTAAGTATAGCTTTGCTTTGGATGCAATCTATTTCTTGGGACCGGAAGAGGAGAACCTTTAACAGTCTTCCCGAAAACGTGCCGGACACCGGCTATAGCCGGCTAAAAGGCCGCTGGACCAGCTGAACTGGTCCTTCTGCCAGTCCTGATGGCTGGCTGGATTTCGGGCTACATGTCAGTTTTTATGGTTTGTATATCGGACCATTATTAAGGTTTATAGAGGGAAACACATTTTGCGTTCACATTTTGAATATCAATACTCAAAATTCTACATATTGCTATGTTTCAATGGGAATATGCAGTAAAGCATATTTATTTGATTCAAATTTTTGCTTTATACATCTTTTTATTAGATATGAAAATTGCCCTCTGGTATCCGGGCCTGCAAAAATTAAGCCGGGCCTGCAAAATAATAGATCTGCAGGACCAAATGTCCTGCATGTCGAAAAAGTTTTCGGGAAGACTGCTTTAAATGTATATATTTCTTAAAATCGACAAGTGACACGCCCCTCCCAAATCTATATATCCCCTATTTCTCTCAGAAACGGGAAACATGGTACATGTATGAAATTTATCCAGATGGCCTACTTCTGATCAAGTCGCTGTTAATAAAATTCTAATCTAGTACGTCCATTAACCTTATATGACCAAACCTATTGTTATTTATTAGTCTGAAAAAATTATGATATTCCTCCACATGAGCTTTCGGCGAAGACTTGCAGCGAAGACTGGTTAAGAAACCGAACCTCATTTTGCTCATAAAATTTTAGTCTTCACTGGTTTGCATTTGCTAAAACTGGATTGAGCTATCAGAATCCGTAAGCAAACCCTAGGGGGGACAAGGATGGCAAACGAGTGATACATGTACAATGTCATAATAAAATGTTCTATGATCAAAATGGGAGGTAATTGCCCTAATTTCTTGAAAATCCCATGAGCTACTCAAAACTGAAGACGAAATGTAAAAAATCCTTCTAGAACCAATTTTAGACAAAAAATTGTTATAAGGTTTTTCATCAATAAAACCGATTTTTCTTAATCATTACTATTAAATAGTGATGAATTTTATGATTGAATGCGATGCATTAAGAGCATATTAAAAATGTGACGAAACCTGGGAAATCGTAACATTAGGGGGAATAGCCATAAATGCCCTAAACATGATATTTCAGGAGAAATAGCTAAAAATGTGACTACTTAAGAGAAAACTACCCTAAACTAACTTTTCCCAAGGAATCTTTTGAAGCTATTATCAAAATTCTATTTCCATTCTAAATTGGGATCATTTGGAATGTAAATAGAACGTTTTTAGCCATTTTTAGCCCATTTGTTGACATTTGGTTGCCATGGCAACAATCAATTCATTCTTTTGGAATAAAAATTGTCCCTATCCAATTGCCCAATTCATGAGGATTTTAGAACTGAAAACAGAATGCCAATATTCCTACCAGATCCAAATCCATGTACAATAATATGCATTTATTGGTTTAATTTTTAATAATCATGATTTGTATGGATAATTTGAAAATAGATTGATATGTGAACGCATTGCAGTCTTTTCTGAATTCCTACATGTCCCTACCATCCCATGTTTGAGATGTCATTTCTAAGCAACTATTTCAAATATTTTGATGCTTGACGTATCAAATTGTAGCTGAAGACATGAACTTAAATAAAGGTGTTTTCCCCTAATGTCACATTTTCCAACGTTTTGTCACAGACTTTACCATTTTTATTTAGTGAGTATTAAGTTATGTTTAAAATGCGATTCCCGCGAAATTATCAGGAACATTTAGCTCATGACAATTGATATCTCATTCAAAGATTATAACACCAACTTTAATTATTAATCGATAAATCTTTTCCCTTGCCTGCACAGTTGTTTATTGTATGCATTTGTAAGCGATCGCTAAAGATGCACTGATTTCTAGGAAGCTGGATGATTAGGTAGCTGTAATGCATTGTACACTTACACATGTCCAAAATGTTGTGAATCCTCGGGGTTAAAATTGGATAAATATTCCTGGAAATTAGATAGTAAATAACATAAGGTGATTGAACAGAAATATTGTCATAACCCCATCATCTAAGGTTCCCAGCTAACAAAAAACGTTTCTAGAACGTTGTAAAACGTTTGTATTTGGTTTGGAAACAAACGTTTGTATTAGAACGTTTTAAATATTTTGTACATTGTTTGGAAACAAACATTTCAGATTCTGCTGTGTTTAGTAGGCCTACAGCTTTACGTCCCTCTGAAGAGAGAGGGGGCTTGATGGGAGGGGGGGTCCCCATGTCTCATATATCTTAAGAAATGACCATGTCGGCATATCGATTTAAAGAAAAGCACATGTCGCCATATAGATTTTAATAAATGCCCCATGTCCGATGTCACCATCTATTCTATCCTGCTGACCCATGTCACTAAGCCCTAAAATGGCCCATGTTGCAGTGTCGAATTTAGGGGTCTAGGGTGTAGAAGTGGGGGGGGCAAAAATTTTGGCAATAAAGCGGGGTGAAAATGGTTCCTCAAGAGCTGACTGGTGGGTTGAACCCAAGATCTCCCACATGCCAGACTAATTCTCTACCCCTACTCTATTGTGGATCTGGTACTAAGCCTTGTGAAATCTTAACAGTGGAGGGGAGGGTGGTGGTTGGTAAGGATAGAGTTGTTGGGTGACTAGGGGCCCTCTACATGATTAGGGACCTTTAGCAACCACGTAAAACGTTCTCAAACAAATGTTTGTTTCCAAACCATTTCCAAACGTTTTAAAACGTTCTAACACGAACGTTTGTTTCTGTTTTAAAACGTTTTCTACACGTTTTTTGCAAACGTTTATAAACCTCCAGCAAACGTTTTCCAACCGTTAGGAAAACGTTTTTTTGTTAACTGGGTTGGTATTCAGTATTGGTTTCATTCTTAAAGATCTTTTTTCACAATATCAAATGGGCACCATGAAACCTACATTGTTCTCTTTTTAAAATGGCAGTCATATGTAGCTAACAGTCATTATCTACCATTGCTCTCTTTTTAAGATGACAGTAATGCTTGTTTAGCAAACATTAGCTTTCCAAATCTCTATAATCGACTTATGTAGCTGTTATGTGGGTCAAAATGGTCTAAAGTGTTAATCAAGAGGTATAGCCATGCATGTCCACGTACCTTAAGATTCTCCACAATGATGTACGTATCTGGGTCAGCCTTGACGAAGTATTCACATTCATTAATGTAATGAGTATATAGATGTATCCATGACTTTCTAGCCTTTGCAATAAGTTTATCCTTTCCCAGGGTGTCATTACCAAGGCCAATTGTTGGGAAACTTAAAGGAAAGGCCAGCAATCGTATTCAGTGGTAATATACACATTTTTAAATTCGAATTGCAAGTATTAATGCAAGGGTAGCTTGTATACATGAAATTTCATTGACATTCTATTTACCTCCTTTGTTTGCCTTTTTGAGACATCGAGTAAACCTTTTCTGCTTAAAAAAAAAAAGGTACATCCTTTTTTTAATTTACCTTTTATTTTCGGCTGAACTCATAAAAAAAGATCGGTCACATCGTCTTGTCCACGTATCTCTTGTGTAAACAGTGTCCTTAAGAAGAGCTGGGTCAGTTAACACGAAACAGCATACACGTGGGTATTTTTTCTTTGTCTGTAGTGAGAGTCCTGGGGATACAAAATAGACACGAAACGATGAATGCATTATAGACGTCCATTTTTCTTTAACCTATACTTTAACTGCGACCAGTTATTACTGAAAACGTATATATTTTCGCGCAGCTAAATTTTCGCGCATCTACCATAGAAAGACATGTTCGCGCAATCATATTTTCGCGGACCTGTAAGCATCACATCTTTACCTACATTTCATTTTTTACGGTTTGTAAATCGGACAATTATTAAGGATATTAAAGCCCAAAAGGTTTAATCATATGTATATCTATGGACTGTAATGTACAAGGGCGGGGGTGTCCGGGGATCCAATACGGGACACACTCAAGTTTTTTTTGAGTTTTCACAGCATTGTTTGAGCAATTGGTAAATGATATTTTATGATTGATAAAAAGTGATAATTGGTCAGTTTGTCATTGGTTGGTGCTCAGATCTTGTAAGATCTTGGGGGTTAGCTGTATAGGAGAGCTTTGAAATTCCTGAATACATGTACTGTGATTAGTACTAGTATTACTACATGTGTACTGTGCCCACTACTCTGAAACCCTACCCTGAACACTCCCCTCCCTCCCCATAAAATTATGTATTTCCCCTTATTCCTAAATGTTCAATGTACATATATATGCAAACCCACAGTCTAGGTGTTAATAACAAAATGAAAGGAAATACCACCAAGGTAATATCACCAAGGAAGGAAAAGGGAAAAAAAACACTTTTATTCATGCTACTTCACCGATGAACATCCATGATTATTGAGACATCCATTAGCATTATAAATATGACTAGCAATATATAGTGCTACATATCATTGGAAAGCAAATTTCCAGGGCATAATTTTCGCGCACATTATAATTTCGCGCACCTAAGCATGTGCGCGAAAAACGCGAAAATATGTACTGAGCGAAAATTAATACGTTTACAGTATTTAGCATCTCCTATTCACTCAAAATGTGTAACCCCAACACGAACACCCCTTTCCTGATGTACTTTTTGAAGTATCATCCATTTGACTTTAAACCAAAGGTGTGGCTCATTTATTGCGTTGAACAGGTAAAAGAGATTATGTTGGATATCTAACGATGATATTCAAGGCCTCTTGTGTGAGGTGATATTAGTTTTGTACCTGCATCGCAGAGAATTCAAAAAGTTAGCAAAGGGCAAAAGACTTACCCATAACTTTATTAGTACGGGCAAGATATTGGCATTCCTCGTTGTGTGGACATAGTACCACTTCTATAGGTCATATCGCTCATCAAATCACATCACGTTATGTAGAATAGCACACTTTTCTTGGGAGGGGGGGGATACACAAAAAAGACTGTCACAAACTCCACTTACCATCCCCTTTCTCAGTGTTGCCCTCTCCTGTGAATCTGACAGTCCTTTGTTCCAGTTCCAAAACCCGCTGTTGTAAGCGATCTATCGACTCACCAAGATTCGGCCCATGTCTCTGCACTCTGGGCACAGTTGAGTAGTTTGTGCCGAACACCATTAAGAATGCCGATATGATGAATATTACTACCAACAGAACCCTTTTGTTTTTCCGTAGTGCTCGTAATCTTTGTGTTGATAGCATGCTTGATTGGATAAATCTTATGAATACTAATAATATATAAAGTTTAGTCCATTCTAAGGGAACTAAAATGCTGCTTATCAGCAGCATGTCCACCAGGATGAATGAATCAATCTACAGGTTTGCTTCCCTTAATATCTATTCTTATCAAAGTAGTTCCTTATCTTATACCTCAGCTACTATCTAGGCCCAGATGCACCACTTCAGGCCTCGATAGAGGTCATACCATTCGACAGGATCATATATCATAGATCGGTCCTAGTGATATGGGCATAATATTATTTGTGACAAAACCTGGGAAATCGTAACATTAGGGGGAATAGCCATAAAATTTAATGCTCTAAACATGATATTTCAGGAGCTAAAAATATGAATACTTAAGAGAAAATGACCTTAGACTAACTTTTCCCAAGGAATCTATTGAAGATATTATCTAAATTCTATTTTCATTCTAAATTGGTCTTATTTGAAATGTAAAAAGAACGTTTTTAGCCATTTTTAGCCCATTTGTTTACATTTGGTTGCCATGGCAACCATCAATTCATTCTTTTGGAATAATAATCATCCCTACCCAATTGCCCCATCCATGAGGATTTCAGAACTGAAAACAGAATGCCAATATTCCTACCAGATCCAAATCTATGTACAATAATATGCATTTATTGGTTTAATTTCTAATAATTATGATTCATATGGATTTTTTAAAAATAGATTGATATGTGATCGCATCGCAGTCTATTCTGAATTCCAACATGTCCCTACCATCCCATGTTTGAGATGTCATTTCTCAGCAACTATTTCAAATATTTTGATGCTTGAAGTATGAAATTGTAGCTGAAGACATGAACTTAAATAAAGGTGTTTTTCCCCTAACGTCACATTTTCCCATGTTTTGTCACATTTTCGGAAATCTCAGTTTCAAACCCAATGTATTGTCACATTGACACCCTTTATCAGGTTGCAGATAAGCCTGAATCACACATCATAGTGAGAATTGGTAGCGCCACCAATTCACACTACGCAGCATAGTGTGAAATGGTGGCGCTACCATTTATGGGGTCAATGTCAAAATATTTGTTTAAACTGTAATTTTAACCTTTAGATTTTTAAATCTAACAGGCAGCAATTATGGATATCCCTTCAGCAGAGTTTGTTTCATCCATATTCCCCAGTGATACCCCTGATTTAGTCCTTGTAAATTAGTAAAGAAGGATTTTCTACCCAAGATGAGATAAAATCCACACCAACTCAGATGCCATCTCATTTGCTATTTATATATCAGTTTTGCTTGGAAATCTAACTAGTATTATCAAATAAAGTATCACCTCAGGTAAGTACCTGTGTATTTTCTAATGGATTGATTGTTTGGATAATGGAAATATTGAAACTTCAACACATGTCCTCTAATCCCAAGCCTCTATAGTTGGGTAGGAAGCAGGGGGTCCCATGCACCCGAAGACTATATTTTTTTAACTTACATTTTTGGAATCCTGAATATCTCTAGTTACGGAATATCTTCGTACCCAAGGTGAAATCGTGTCCCATCAGGGTCATTGGCGGCCATCTTGTCGGCCATCTTGGCTTTTTCATGAATTATTAGTGAAACCTAACTTTCTCTATAGATTCCCAACCGTTTGAGCAACATGCATGAAATTTTTATACGAGGCACATAACTAATCCCACTATATACACAAACAACTATTTTGACCTTGACCAAGGTCAAGGTCACAAGAATTGACCTTGAACTTGAAAATTGACCAAATTATGTAATTTGACCATGTATCAACTGCTGTTGACCAACACTTTATTAATGGCAATTTCTCCGTCATAGGATGGAGAAGACATCAATATCAAGCTATTCAGTTCATTGGAATTGAGATTAGATGAGATTTTGCTATAGTAACAATGCATTTTCAATTATCGGTATATTTCAGGATTTAGCCGTAGAAAATATGTGATTGCCTCTGGTACGCCAGCTACTCATGTTTCATAGATTATTTTGGGCACACATATCCATCTCAATAGTAACTGTGAGAATTAGCTGCAACTATGACCTTGACCAAGGTCAAGGTCACTTAATTGACCTAGAATTTGGATAAATCTTCAAATGAGCACCTAAAGAAAGCAATGTTAGATAGTTGAATATATCACATATGTTCTTTTATTCATTTCTTTTCATTAGACACATTTCATGAACATATCTATGTCAATAAAACATAGTTTATATACATTTTTGCCATAACAACCATCTGTTTCCATCATAATTCTGCGTGGTAACAAACACTTTCAATTATTGGACATGTTGCAATTTTCCCACAATATAACATGTTTTCAGCAATTTCTCAAAGACAGTGGATTCCCATTGCTTATCATTGTTTATCTATTTGGATAATGAATGCTCTGATATATATGACCTTTATCAAGGTCAAGGTCACTTGAAATGACAATAAAGGTTGGGAAATCAATAAATGGGTGCTTATCGCCCTGTGAGAAGGAGCCAAAACGTAGCCTGCTAAGTTAAGAACATTGAACTTTTCACCTTAAATGAGCTCCATAAAGAGATGAATCCACCTGTATCCATCTTTGCTGCAAGTAAACGTCCTGGTATATTGGAGGGAGAGCCTTTGGTTATCCTGTGAGCATATCCTCAGCACTCCCAAGAAGCGAGTTGCCGCTGCCGGTGGAGCCTTGGTGTCTGGTACGGCTCTGGTGGCTGGGACGCCGCCTGGTGGAAACCCCTCGAGGACCGGTGGGGAGTCAGTGTCACCCGTGGTCACGGCCACCGTTCCAGCACAACCACAACTGACGGGGCCCGGCATGGCCCCCAGGTCGCAGAAGAGGCGATCCAAGAAGAAGAAGTCCCTCTCATCGGATGAGAACGAGCGTAGGGACGTGTGGGCGTTCACGGTGACCCCCCCCCTCCCTTGCAGGTCCATCCTCTTGACGAGCACAGCCTCCCGTAACTGGTGGTGGCACCAGTTCCATGCCCCTGCCCCCTCCTATCCAGCAGCATCCACAGGAGTCCTGAACCACACACATGTCCGCTACCTGAACAGCCGGAGGAAGTGACGTCGGTGGTCGCGTCAGCCGACTCCTCTGAGTGTAACACTAACAAAGTGGACCTATCCCTCTCAGAGGGCGATACGGATCCCGCCGACAGGGAGACAGGGACTCTGATCTCCGACCCACACATAGAAGAAGGGGAGGGACAGTCCACCGCGGAACAGTCTGCTGCCGTCCGACCCTTAGGCATTGGGTCCAGGGAGTCCCTGACGAGAGTGGGGATGGGCTGCAGTGGCAGTTGTCTCCCACTACCCCTGCAACATGGTGTGTGGAGTGGAGGAAACTGCCAGCTTGCCCCCAGCGCGATCCCACGTCTTCCTTTCCCCCGCGAAGCTGTAAGTGGTTGCTCACACCTCTCTGGTGAAGGAGGAGAGGACAGCTCCCCTTAGCCCCCGTGCTGTACTGGTTCCTGGAAGAAGGAGTTCTGCCCGCATCACCACCTTGAGCAGTGATTCGGGTGGGAAAAGACAAGGGCGACTTCCATGCTCTTTGCAGAGGGAGAAGGTGGCTCACAGGGGGACAAGGAGCCTGAGGTCCAAGTGTTCTTGGATGAGGAACAGGTATCTTCCTTTGGGGACCACACTACCGCACCGCTGGGACAGGTCATGGTGCGTCACGACAGCCTCTCGGAAGCGCCTGGCAACACACAGCTGGTGGTCCAGGTGTGCGAGGAGTCACACAGCGCCCAAGAGAGGAAGTAGGCAGGGGACATCCTCCTTTATCCCCCGGCCATACTGGTTGAGGGACAGGAACCTGGCGGTGGCCAGTTCCCCTGTTCCCCTATGGCAACGGGTGCCCCCAGTTCATCACACCAGGAGTCAGAGATGCCCGCGAACCTGGTTGAGGCACAGGGGGCTGGCCCTGGCCTGCTGGCCTGCTCTCCAGTTTGACAGGCTACCAGTGCGGAATCCAAGCAGCGAATGGACCCATCTCTACTCAGGGTCGAGGCATGAGGGATTGGCAGCAGCCCTGCTAGAGGCGTCCGAGGGACACTGCTCGCCTCAGGGTTGAGGTACAGGGGAGCGAATCGCCCTGCTCCCTGCTGCAGCGTCAATGGGACGTTGGACAACACAAACAAACAGATGTGCAGTCGCAGGGGGAGTGGGAAGCCCCGCCCCAACAGAGCGTGTAACTCAGCCACCTCACTCTCAGGGGAGCCTGACGGAGGTTCTGATGGGCACACAGGGCCCCATGGCCAGACGGATACCCAACTCCATGGGGGTGGATCAGGGCGTGACGAGCCCGAACCAACCAACGTTCATCTCCACGACCTAAAAAGGTGGTAGGCTGGCTACCCCTTACACAGGGGGTCCTGGTTGCAGAAGGGAAGACAACACTCGGGCTGTCTCCGGCCACCTCCCCTCGGGGACGCCAGTCGCAAGTCCTAGGGCAGTGGTTGACCAACCGTCCCACTCCCAGAAGTACAGTATTTATAGTTTTACATCATCCTTAATCATTGGCTGGGAAAATGAAAGATATATATCGTATATGTATGGTTGTCTAAACAGGGATTCTCCGATGCAAAAACCCTGGGTGTTTTAATGCATTATTCCCTTTGTCAACATAATGCATAATTCCAGCTTTGGGGAGTAACTCGCCAGTGCTGCATGCAAGCATCATGCCAACCCTACAGGGTCATCAACTCCAAAAGGGTTTTCTATGAATGCAGCCCTAGCAACATTGCCAGGGCTTCATTCATGCATTATGAACTAGGGGCATAGCACATTAAAGCACTTACATATTTGGTAATGAATGTATTCTCTAACATTTCAGGTGAAGTCCTTATTGTAGACCAAACTATAATAGTGCCTTGGTGATAGTCAAGATAATTGACAAATTTTAACATAGCAATAGTGACGTGGTGGTTTTTTTTAATAACATTTATCTTTATTTGTCGTCAGGAAAATAACAGTTACACCGAGATAAAGGTATATGAATCAATATGTCACTTACACATTCTAGTGCCGAGAATATAATGATATTGTCAATGAAATCATTTTTCCTGAGCATAAAGAAAGGTTCCTCTCAGCCTGCACTAAGTGTGCGTGGCTGATACTTCGTGAGGAACCCTTTCCTTAAAAAAGGACTAGGACTACTACAGTATTAAAACAAACAGATAATGCAAGACCGCACAGTTACAAGTATGTTTCATATAAACAGTGTCTTTTACAAGAAAGTTTGTTTTTCATTTGTACATACAATAATTATCCATATACTTTGGGTATTTGGTTACTCAACCATTCCTTTCTGTCATTTTTGAAGGCTTGTTTTGAGGGGAGAGACCTCTGTTCGGGCAACAAGTGGTTCCATGTCATGGCCCCAAAGTGTTCAACACTTCTAAAATATGTACAACCGTGAGGTGTTAATCGCTTTAAAACTGGACCTTGGAAACCTCTAGTATTAAGATCTCTGTTATCACAGTAAGACTGGTCCTTTGATCTTGTATACATAAACATATACAAATGGTACATACGTCTATCTTTGAGGGGGGGGATTTTTGTCCTAGCATGTATATATTCAGTGCTTGTAAGGATGGGTACTTGTAAACAAATCTTAATACATCGATTTTGAGCCACTTGTAAATCATCAAGGAGATCCTGGTTTGTACACATAAACAGAATATCCCCATAATCAAAGTAGGGTACGACCATGCTTTTGTAGATCTGCAGCGCAATCTGCTCTGTCATTGAACCCCTAATACATGCTAACATATATGTTTTGTATGAGACAGTTTGCTTCATAGCCTTAATATGTAGGTCAAACTTCAAGTGGGGATCTAGGGTGACGCCGAGGTATTTGTATGATGGTACCATGCTCAATTTGTTATTATCCAAAAATAGAGTAACGTCCAGACTATTTAGCTTTCTTTTTGAGGCTGCAAAGCTCATAATTTTGGTCTTCTTAGAATTTACTGTAAGTTTATTTTGAACACTCCAAAGGAAGAATTTATCAAGAGATTTCTGTAAGTCACCTTCAATCTGCCTAACGGTTTGACCTGTGTTATAAATAACGGTGTCGTCTGCATACAACATAATAGATGAATTTATAATGCACTTAGGTAGGTCATTTACATATAACAAGAACAATAACGGACCTAAGATAGACCCCTGTGGGACACCGCAGACCACCCCTCTTGAGCCAGATAACAAACCATTAACTTTAGTTCTTTGTGTACGACCCTGTAAATAACTACTTAACCACTTTAGATTTGTATTTCTAACCCCATACATTTCTAGTTTTTTAAGCAAGATTTGGTGGTCTACGGTGTCAAAGGCTTTACTAAGATCAATAAAAGCTGCTGCTGTTGGTTTAGCTACATTTAAACCCCTAGCTACATCATCAGTAAACGCGGCAAGTGAGGTTAGAGTCGAGAACCCTGGCCGAAAACCTCCTTGCTTATCAGTCAAAATATTATGGTGATCAATAAAATTATAAATATGCCTATGTACTAATTTCTCAGCAATCTTACAGGGAGTGGGCGTCAGGGCAATCGGACGATAATTACTGACAATTTTAGCATCTCCGGACTTGAAAATGGGTACAATAATGGCAGTCTTCCATGCTGTTGGCACCTTACATGTGTCAAATGTACAGTTAATGAGCTCTGTGAGTTTTTCCGGTACTATAGTAAATGCATCTTTGACAATCATATTTGACAGGTTATCTAGCCCCGAGGATTTGTTAATATTTATTACCTTAACTTGGTCCTTGACCTCATTGACAGTGGCCTGGAAGGGAGTCAAACTGTGTACACATTCCTCATCATACGGGTACCATGGATCGTGCATATCTTTTGACAAGTTGGGCCCAATATCCGCAAAGAAAGAGTTTATGTAGTCAGGTACATCCTTTGGGTCTAACATTTCATCTAAGTCATTTTTTAGTTGTATCAATTGATCATGCTTTAAATTTGGAATAAGTTTACGAATATTTCGCCAAAATCTTTTTGTGTCATTTTTTGATTCTCTAAGTTCATCTTTAATATATTTGCGGTGGGCTGCACGTGATCTTTTATTTGACTCTCTTCTTGCCTCATGGGCCTTATCCCAATCTTCTTGTTTTTTGGTGCGTTTGGCCTTTGCAAGAAGATTGTTTTTATCACGAGTCAGATTGATAAGATGATCCGTCATCCATGGGTCATTTTCAGCCGGTACATTAAACGTTTTCACAGGACACATAGCATCAATTGACGTTTTAACCATGGAGTGGATAATGTCCCATTTAACCTCAGGGTCATTACTATCTTCAAAGATTGACCAGTCACCATTCAATAGATCATGCCTTAGTTTATCCATCTTATAATTTTTGTACGATCTACCAATAAACGGCACTCTTGGCTTGTATACAACCTCCTTTTTCTTTAACATATAGACGGGTACATGGTCAGAGACATTTACATTAATTATACCCGACTTACTCACGTACCGGGAGTTTGTAAAAATAACATCCAATAGCGTATTTGATTTACCATCACACCTGGTTGCCTCTTTAATAAGCTGTAACAATCTGTATGGTTTCAGGGTATCAATCAGATTTGATGCATGGGTTTCTGTTGGCTTTAATAAATCGATGTTCACATCACCAGTTACAATTAATTCTATTTTCTTTACTCCTGGAATTTTATCTAAAGATTCTTGTAGAAATTTCACAAATTTGGATTTATCTCCTTTGGGAGGCCGGTAACAGTTTACTATAACTAATTTCTTATTGTTAGGTTAATCGACTTTAACACATTGGAGTTCAATATCCTTATTACTTAAATTTATATGTTGTAACTCCATAGCGTCATGCTGAATTTCGGATTTGACATACATACAGACTCCCCCTGCCTCTTTGGGATTATCAGGGTCAATTTCTGGGTCAATCCATGACCTGTCGTTTCTATGCAAATCATAGCCATTAAACCTCACAGTAGACGAGCAGTCCTCATCTTTTAACCAGGATTCTGTAACACAGATGACGTCATAATCAGTTCCGTGCAGTTCAATCAATAACCTTGAGTATTTTGATTTTAGACTCCGAGTATTCATATGTAGAATTTTTAGGCCTCTCAAACCCTCTAGTATTTTCATACTAGCCATAATCAATGGGAAGATCTATCACTTTACCAAATTTAACCCTATATGGTGTCGAGACCTCTTGTCTCCATACAAACTCATATACCACAACCCGTTTAGTTGTGGCATGTGGTCTTGCACTACAAAAAGTTATATAATCCAAATTTACACCTCTTCCGCCAGGTGTCAGCATCTTGGCTACCTGGGAGGGAGAGGAATGCATTGGTCTTACAAGTAGAAAGAACAGGGGCAGCTTAAGTGGCTCCTTTTTTCCCTATACCAACAGTATTTCTGGGTTAGAATAAAGAAGAACAAAAGATTATGTACTTTTCACCTTACCGGTAATAAACCAAAATATCATCTGACTTTACATTATACCGGTAGTAAATACAGGGTTAACTAAAGGTAGGGGTAGAATAAAATAATCAAGTAAAGTAAAGAGACACCAAGTTGGGTGCTGGCCATCATTGCCGGTAGTTAACCAAAAATCGAGTTTAACTTTACATTATACCGGTAGTAGGTACAGGGTTAACAATAAGGTGCAAGTAAAATAAATAGACAGAATGGTAGGAATCAAAGTATACTACAATAGGGTAGTGAGTAGCATTAATAGCAGGAATCGTGTGTCAACATCAATGGATTCTTTGGCATACAATTTGCAAAGTCTTGCGCCCACAACTTAGTGAGCTTCTCAGTTGGATGAATACCATCTCTCGCTAGCAGGTCATAGTTAATAGTAGCTTTTCCATGCCTTGATTTGAAGAAATGGTTTGCGGTCCAAGGGGTCGCCACACCATTTTCACCATTTAATTCAGAGACTACATGATTGTAATCTTGAATCCCTTGGTTTACTATGGCTTGTAGGTCGGGATAATTGTTTGAGACTCTTTTACTGACATCAGTGCCCGTTAGTGGGCATATCACAACCTTTGCTTCCTCGTGATTGGATTTTATCCAGTCAAGTCCTACCTCAGTATATGCACATAGATGTGCACACAGGTGGGCACTGCAAGACCATTCACATGTGATTGAGTTTGTTGCCCAATGTTTTGTGGTTACATCACACTGGCCCCCTAGAATGTAAATAATGTCTCTTGGGAAACCATCCAGGTGCTGGTCTACAGCTACAAATAATTCCTTTAAGGTAAGACTATCACATTTCCTTGTAGAAAAAATAGGATCTGAGCCATGGCCTTCTAGAATGGCTTTTTCAAGACCTTTACCCCGGGAGTCTGTGAAGATTACATGTTTGGGGCGTGGTTTCCAGTATCTACACATGCGATTTATATGAGTATTCCACCTGTTTGCAAAGATTGGATCATCCAGTGAGTAATCCATTTTTACTTTGATTATTAAGTAACACAACAGGGATAGCCTCAGGTTTTTTACAGTTTTTTAACAGTGCTGTCTGATATGAATAGGATTTTGACAATTTAGTGGACTTATGGCTTCGTAGTACAGCTCACATCCATTTAACATGGGCTGTGTGTAACTAGGCTTGCCTTAGTGCGTTTATAAAATTTCTAAAAGTTGTTTATAAGTTTATACATTTGATTTTTCACACCAGACTTATACCAGGCTTACACTTTAAACTGTTTTCACAGCTGTTTCACTGCTATTACTACTGTGGTCGTCTTCAACGCGTCTGTGAGGTGTGTGGTTGGAGTTGTCAGGATCCGGAGCATAGATCACTGGTCTTCTTGGGGATGGGGATGGGGATCTTCCCTGCTGTGGGCTGGCGCGTGGGCTTCCTTCAGGTCTTCTTGGTGGGTTTGGTGACCCTCCTTGTTGAGCACCTTGTGGGCTTCCACCTGCTGCTGCCTGAATGAGTCTAGCACGGACTCTGTGGAGAATTTTCCCCATTAAGTTGCCAGATTTCACATTCTCTTTTCTCATGTCCTTGGTTTGACCCAAGTGGTATCCACAGCCCCACTTAGCATCAAAAGTGGCTTCGTAGAATAGGCAGTTTCCGGTATCAAGGATGTAGGAGTTGAGGTACTGAGACTCGCTGAACTTTATGTCTAACAGTTCTTCCATCAATTCTTCTTCGGCATCCCTAATTTCCCTGGATTTGTCCAGTTCCTTTCCCCATAGCATACAATCATATGGTGTGACTGCCTGGAGGATTTTATCAGCTGTTTCAAGGTCATCACACCAAACCGCTAGCTGGTGCTGAAAAGCTCTCTCAGTGCTGTCATAGTAGTAGTCCTTGTACTTGACGTCACACACAAATAGATTGGAGAGCGGGGCATGTTCTGATTGAAAAGCTATACCATCTGGGGTGAATTGGGTTTTTGCGTCGCGCAGGCTTAAACCTTTAGGGAGCTGATCAAGTTCACTGTGAGCATATTGTTGCCCTCCAATAGTGATTGTGAGGTTTTTCACCGTAGATCTAATATTTCTTGACCTTGCCAATGCATTTATGGCCCTCAGATCCTTTTGCTTAATCCTGTCAGCCGGTGAGAGGTCATCTTGTAGAGATACCCGGTACCACTGGTTTTTTCCTCTCAAGTTGGCCACATTTTGGAATACCTGGGACTTGTAGAGTTGGGATGTAAAAACCACAACTATAGACCTAGGCCTTGCTTGGGGCGACCTGGGCTTTTTTCCCCTCCTAAAGATTGCCTCGACCGCAGTGTTATTAAAGGGGACTTGTAGGTCTTTGAATAACTGTTCTACAATTTCACGGAGGTCTTGGTTTTGGGCCTCTTTATAATTTTCGAGAACCAATACCTTTCTTCGTGCCTCAGCTTCTATGTATCCCAGTTGCTTCAATGCTTTGTCACAATTTGCCGAGTTTGTCTGTACCTGTGAGTATAAATCTTCCACAGCATCCTCATTTGCAGCAATTTTGTCAATGTGACCAACCAATTTATCTTCTACGCCTTCGATACGTGACAGTAGTGCTTCAAGCGCCTTGGTGGCAGTCTCGGCACGGCCGATATTGTCTGAGCATCTTTTTTCAATGACGTCAATTGCACTTATTACACGGCTAGAGATAACTTCCTGGTCTCTCATACGAGCATCAAGTTCATTTACCTTGTTTACGATTGACTCAGTACTTGCATTTGCACGCAGATAGTGGTATTTCCTTGCCGGCGGGATCGCTAACAAATCTGTAACCAGCGTGTTGACAGCGCCATTTTGGTCGAGTTGCGCAGTGTTGACACCCGGCATCGCTGAGTCGGCCATGTTGGATTTTCCACTCTCGGGCACCGCGTCGGGCCTTTTGCGTAACGAGTATCTTCCTCCTCCTTCTAGATTGCCGCTTTCAAACCCCTGCATTTGATTCAGTAGGTGTTGATTGACTTTGTGTACAAAATACGTGTTCACTCGAGTTGTATACTAATCAGTATTTCCAATAACCATGGGAGCCGCTGCAGTGTTGTTCCTACTCGTGTGACGTCATCATCCCACGGTTAGTCATGCAGAATTCAAAGAGATTCAATAGTGACAATGGCGGTTGGTCAAAAGGACTATAGTCAAAGAAGCTTCCACCTAGAAATTCCATGTTACACATGAAAGGCATTGAACATGGGGATTTCATACCATTCAGCAATGTCAATACTGTAAAACTATGCATACTCCTTTTTGTATCTGTAGCCCATCACAACACTCCTCCAAAGAATGCACCCCACCCACAGTCTGTGTAGATACAGGGGAGCACCCCTCACCCATCCAGGGACCAATGCATCCCTAATCAGGTCACACAGTGACTGAAGGCTTCAAATGGCATCACTATACCATGTGCTGTGAGTGCAGTAGAGCACCTGTTGGAGTGGTGCAGTGTGTGTCTTACTTGCAGCAATGATGGACACTAGTAGATTCATGTTTTGGCTCCTTCTCACAGGGCGATAAGCACTCAACTATTGATTTCCCAACCTTTACTGTCATTTCAAGTGACCTTGACCTTGATAAAGGTCATATGTATATATCAGCATTTATTATCCAAATAGATAAACAATGATAAACAATGGGAATCCACTATCTTTAAGAAGTTGCTGAAAACATGTTATATTGTGGGAAAATTGCAATATGTCCAATAACGGAAATTTGTTGTTACCATGTAGAATTATGATGGGAACAGATGGTTGTCATGGCAAAAATGTATATAAACTATGTTTTAATGGCATATGTATATTCATGAAATGTGTCTAATAAAAAGAAATGAATAATAGAACATATTTTGATGTATTCAACATTCTAACATTGCTTTGAGAGTTCTTTAGGTGCTCATTTGAAGATTTATCCAAATTCTAGGTCAATTAAGTGACCTTGACCTTGGTCAAGGTCATAGTTGCAGCTAATTCTCACAGTTACTATTGAGATGGATATGTGTGCCCAAAATAACCTAAGAATCATGAGTAGCTGGCATACCAGAGGCAATCACATATTTTCTACGGCTAAATCCTGAAATATACCGATAATTGAAAATGCATTGTTACTATGGCAAAATCTCATCTAATCTCAATTCCAATGAACTGAATAGCTTGATATTAATGTCTTCTTCAAACAAGAATCCTAAGATGGAGAAATTGCCATTAATAAAGTGTTGACAGCAGTTGATACATGGTCAAATGACGTAATTTGGTCAATTTTCAAGTTCAAGGTCAATTCTTGTAACCTTGACCTTGGTCAAGGTCAAAGTGGTTGTTTGTGTACATAGTGGGATTAGTTATGTGCCTCGTATAAAAATTTCATGCATGTAGCTCAAACGGTTGGGAATCTATAGAGAAAGTTAGGTTTCACTAATAATTCATGAAAAAGCCAAGATGGCCGACAAGATGGCCACCAATGACCCTGATGGGACACGATTTCACCTTGGGTACGAAGATATTCCGTAACTAGAGATATTCAGGATTCCAAAAATGTAAGTTAAAAAAATATAGTCTTCGGGTGCATGGGACCCCCTGCTTCCTACTATACTATACTAGAGCCGTAGTCTACAGTAGAGATGACTTTAAAATAAATATCTTGAGGTTGACCCCATAAATGGTAGCGCCACCAATTCACACTATGCTGCGTAGTGTGAATTGGTGGCGCTACCAATTCTCACTATGATGTGTGATTCAGGCTTATCTGCAACCTGTTTATCTAATGTTCAGTTCCATACCTACAAACATAAATAGTCAGTCAAAAATATAGACGTTTATCCCACTCGATGTGGGTTTTGCATCAAATATCAAGGTGTCAAATATCAGATTGATATGTGATGTTGTCAAGTGATATTTGATGTTGTCAAGCATCTTTACTATGTTGTCAAGGTTGTAAAAAACAGGGCGCCCTGATTGGTCAACTGGATGAATGAGAGTTTCGTCACAAATTTGTCATACTTGTTTTGGGGCCCCATGAAACTGGAGTGATTATTTACAATTTTCGGGTAAACTCTTTCAAGCTAAGACTTAGAAACAAGTTGTCTAGGGTAGTTTCATCCATACTTCTCGATTCTCAAGTAATATTTGAGTTATTACCTCTTTAAATGGAGTAAATCAAGCATTAACTAGCGTCACCGGCAGCGCCGACGTCAACAACTGCCGCTTCCCCTTGGTTACATGACCCAGTTCCGTCTCTAAGGGCTCCCACATTGGGGCCCTGGAGGGGGTTCTTCAGAGGCCCTAGATACGAGCATTATTGCCTAATTTGATAGCTTAATTTACTTAAAAGCCCTTTTTATAAATGAGAACCTTGACCCTGGTACCTTTTTCTCGAGGGATAAAGATAGAATTAGGTCATTGCCTTGTCCTCTCGTCCATATCTGGACCCTGGGACGTCACCTCTCGAGTCCCCTGCGGGGCCTCTCGAGGTGACGTCCCAGGGCCCAGATATGGACTCGAGGACACGGCAACAACCTAATTCTATCAATATATGATATAAACAAGGGCATGGTTATGTGTTAAATATGGATCTAAACTAGGTAAATGAATTGTTAACTACAGAAAAAAATTAGTTGAGTGGTGTGTATCAAGACATTGAATATAAGATAAATCTGTAGCATGATAAATGGAAATCATGCTATGGTCTTTATAAGTGGTGTGATGATAAAAATTGCTGGTATTTATTAATTACCGTTAATTACCAGTAACCAGTAATTACCAGTAGCGGTGACGCTGTTAGTTTTAATAAATGAGGCTTACAAGTAGTCGATGTTTATTTAATATATGGCACCCTTGCTCTATTCAGTAATTATTTAAAATTTAAAGAAACAGACAAATACAATTTTACCTATACTCATGACCATTCTCAAATATTCTATACCACTGATATTGTGCCTACTATCACTGATGTCAATGTAATAGTACCTCTGCTATCTGTTATAGCTGGAATATCACAGTGGCGAATCCATGACCGTAATTCCGAATTATGGTCATACATGATGGCGGCTCCAAGTGAGTTCAGTCTATTTCTTCTCTAGTCCATTGTTTGAAATATATAACACCTTGAAGCATGCTTTTTGGCCAGGATGTAGTTTGTATATAACAATGCTACGGACCATACACTCGGATCTTGTTCATATGTACTGGTTTATGCATAAATTAACCTTTTAGAGCTGGAAGGTATGACCGTAATTCAGGCAATGGTATGACCGTAATTCTGTCATCAGAATGTCAGGTATAACCGTAATTCTATCAACATGTATGACCATAATTCTGTGTGCAGATACAACTGTAATTCAGTTGAATGCTCTCCTATAACAAAGGAATTATGATGGGGTTATTCGAAAAGAATAGAAGTAATGGGGATGTTGTGTGACTGACAACTGGTACTACGCACCAAAGCATTGTTGAATTACGATTACCGTAAAACCTCGCGTATAAGCCTAACTCGCGTATAAGCCGCACCACGACTTTGGGCCGATCCTACAAGCCGCACCAGCGATCTGAATAGGGTGGCTTTAGCACTGTACTATAGGAGCAAAAACTCGAGTATAAGCCGCACCTGGACTCTGTGCCAATCCAATAGGCCGCACCAGCGATCTGATTCACGTACTAGCCGCGGCTTATACGCAAGGTTTTACGGTATACTCTTTTTGTAAGTGAGAATTACGGTCATACTAGTATGTGAATTATGGTCATACTGTGTGAATTACGGTTATACCTGACCACATTGGTGGCCTTTTGCTCTCTAAGGATGTTTGGTTAAAACTCATAGGGAGAGGAGATGTCCTATTACTCCTAGGCACATGTCTCATATATGGGGACACGGAACAAGGCATTATAAAGCCAGAAATATGACTTCAACTGACCATGAACTGACAGAATTATGGTTATACCTGAGGTTAATTATGGTTATACCATGTTTTGATTCAAACTGAATTACGGTCATACCCACCAAAACTTCAAAAGCTTCCCACATAAAAACTATGGGGTATAGAACCTAACATGGTTAACCTACAGCTATACCTGTGTCTTATACATCTCCAAATGCACTGGTAAGCCCTACAACTATTGCTAAGTGGGGTAAATCAACCCCCTGCTCTTTGTTTACAAAATCACCTGCTACGACCGAGTATGACCATAATTCCGAATTACAGTCATGGATTTGCCACTGTGAATATAGCAACTAATTGGCCATTGTCACACGGTGCAAGGTACCAATTCTCAATGTATATGTCTATGTACTCTCGTTGCCGAATCCTTCCGAAGGAAGGCTCTGGTAACAGCCAAATGACATTGAACTTGGGATTTTTCTGGGTCTGGGCAACCCCTGCTGGTAGCCTGGAACCAGTGGACAGGAACCAGAATGTATGATGGTAGTTTTACCATCAGACTTTCTGGTTCCATTTCCTGTTCCTGTTCACTGGTTCCAAGATACCAGCAGGGGTTGCCCAGACCCAGCAAAATCCCAAGTTCAAGGTCATTTGGCTGTTACCACAGCTAATAATTTGATTGTCAGTGTGACTTATGGGATCGACCTTGGCCAAGTCAAGGGGCAGCTATACGCAAGTTTTTGCAATTATAGTACAGTACTGAATCTGCCTTATTCATACCCCCTATGAGGCTCATACAATTCTCCCAAAGTCTATATGAGTGTCCTGGATTTATTGATCTGGAGGCATGATTACCTAAACACCGCTCGTTATTCAAAACCTTGTGCTTATAACTCCCAGCCTTATATCTGTCAGACATGAATAGTATTAATTATGATCTGTGTAGAACTGCATTTAGAGGGTTCATTAGCAGCCCTGGGGAAGGGGGGGGGTCTCCAAAATTAGTGACTTCTTTCTTAGGGGGATTATTGCTGGTAGGTGACAAAAGGTGACAAGAGGGTGGGGGCTGCTGAAAATGGCCCAAAAACGGGTGACGTCATTTGTGCTTGTAGGGCTGCAGCAGACCCTCCAAAAGAGGCTCATTTCAGGAGTTTAATTCTAGGAATTACTAAAAGCTATGGTATGTCTTTTTTATGTTCTCCAATTCTTCTGGATGGGGAAAAGTGATGTTGTGGTGATGAAAGCTCGTGCAAATGATATATTATTTGGTTGTAATCAACATAGAGACTTGATTTAAAGTTCAAAACATACATTTCCAACGTCAAGGAGTTCAAATTTATCATTTATGAGGACTTAAGTGGCAGCCATAATTTTTAATGAGGTCCGGCGCCAGAATACCTAAATTTCCTATAAGAATGTGATTTCTAGTTCATATCAGCATGCAGGGTGAATTCATAGTTCAAGAAAGTTTCTTGGTCAATTTAACATTGTTTCTGATGATAAGGAGTTGAGAATCAAGACTTAGCATAATGCATGTACCAGCCATTTTGAATATTTAATGCCTCCTCTCTGCCAATGTGCCACCTTTCTTCTTAAGGTGTCCATTGCCTATCATGGAATGTCCCTCTCATGGTGCCCCCTACCTGGCAATATCATCCCATCCTCCTCACAACTCGCTTGGGCCCATATGTGTTTTACTTGGGCAAGCTGGGTTTGCCCATATCTGGGTTATGGTCCTTGTCCAGAGCAATAGGTGGGAGGTCAGATGGGCCAGTCCAGGAAAACCTTTTTTTCCATAAATACATTGTAAATATTGCGAAACACGCTGACATCTGATTTCCCCCCAGAAATCACCATTTATTGTACTGGGCTGACCCATCCGGGCTCCTACTTATAGCCCTGGCCTATATGGCGATGTCATATTCCCATGTATATTCAGAAACGGGACACTTTCCTTACCTATCTCTCTCTGTCATCCTTCTGCCCTTCCCCTCCTCTGTCTCTTCCCTATCCTGCCTATCTTCTACCTATCCCACTTGTGTATATCACCTATTCTCTATATACCCTGGGTTAGCGCTAGTACATGTATTCTATTAGCCAGTTTGGCGAATTTATGCCTATTTTGATTAGCCAAATTCGACATTGATTAGCCAAACTTTCTTGTCTTTTTTAAATCATTTGAGATTTAATTCTCATACCATTCAACATGGTCTTGCAAGACTTACTTTCTGGCTCACCCATAGGAATTGTCTAATTACTTGAGATGTAAACTGTGAATTCTTATCACAATTTGGGCGCAGTTCATAATACAGCAATATGTAAATAAATTTTGTGAAAATTTGAAAATGGGAAGGTATCTTGAAAAGAGGGATAGCATTGCCATTGTTTTCATTCCTTTTAAAAGGGGAGTGGTTATGGCTTGAAAAGTCTGTGTTTAGGGAACTGTACTGTTTGCAGTTGATTAAAATTTCCAAGAATTCTTTTCTTTTTTTAAAAGGCCATATAATGATTCAAGCTTATCTTGCGCCATCCTCTCCCAGTCCTGCTCTCACTAACTCCTGCTTTCTCACTTCTCCACCCTAAATTCCACCTCTGACACTATCGCCTGGAGAAGGCACTGATAGGTTACTCTTGCCTATAGTTTCAAAGATCTAAATTTCTGGGCCTGGAATAAAGTTCTTCTTTTGAGAATTTTCATAATGAAGTTACATCAGAATATAATCAAACTGGCTGGCTTCACCGTAATTTCCCCTTTCCAATGATATATAACATGGCTATAGTGAATAGGTAAAATCATTCCCTCAATCACAATTAGCCAATTTGGCGAATTTTCAGGCAGTAGCATTAGCCAAATTCAACTTTGATTCGCCATTGGCGATTTGGCGAGTGGTTAGCGCGAACCATGATACCGTAGATCCATGTGTAGAAGCCACGGCTAGTACGTGAGTCAGATTGCCAGTGCGGCTTATACGATGTATCTCCCCCTGTGTATCCAACCCTCTGCTGTCCTTGGCCCATCCCCTTACCTTATTTATCCCTGCCCCTGCGTTTCCTCGCGTCTCCTTACATCTCCTTTCCCCTGCCTATCCCTCTATGTGCTGCAGTCCTGCCTCTACCTTTCACTGCTTATCATCTACCTATATGTCACTCAACCTACATGTCCATCTCTCTGCCAAATGTTTCCTATCTGAACCACTACCATACCTGTACCCTCTTCCTGCTTATCCCTATCTATCCCGATTCACCTTTTTGGCCTTTGATGCAATAACAACCCCCTATCCATCCCTCCCCCTGCCCCTCTTTCCCTGTCTCTCTATCCCCATCTCTATCCATATATCCATGCCTGCAGCTATTCCTTCAACCTCCCTCTTTCATTTCTTTCCTGCATATTAGTTCAATACTTGTCCCCTACTTATCGCTACCCCTGGCCCTTCCTCTTGCCTCTCTACCTACGCATCTCCCTGTCTTTTCACATTCTTGCCATATCCTCCTGCTTTTCCCTCCCCTACTTATTCTATTGCCAGTCTCTCTCTTCCCTTGCATATGTACCCACAGTTTCTGCCAATCCCTCTTCCTGCCCCCTTCCCACTCCCTATTATATGCATCTCACTAGCCCTACCTCTTCCTCTCCTGCCTATCACTCTTTCTGACCAATATCTTTTATATACCCTTATCTCTCTCTCTGACATACCTACCCAAGTGACAGCAGACCTTAGCTACTGATGACTACCACAGAGTTTAGAAACCCCCAAAAGATGTATCTGACTAAATACTTTACATTAACATTTGACCAAAGTATTTTTACCTTTTAATTTTCTTTTTTGTTGTTGATTGGAATCAGCTTTCAAAATCATACATAGTGATATTTTGATATTGTGGCATGAATCTCATCACATATTCAAAATCGCTGCCACATACCTTATGAAAGCTTTTAAATCACTGGTACTTATCACTAAAGATATAATATTATTCTCATCGACCATAAGTTGTATCCCTGTGTTAGTGAGAACCAGAAATAATAGGTATTTGCAAGGATCGGATAGTTCATAACTGTTAGTCTGTTTTTTGACATTATGCCATAAATCTCATTAAATATTCAAAATGGCTGCAGCATACAACATACTACGTTTCAAGTTTCAACTCTTCATTACTGTAAACATAGGTGTCCCTAACCATAATCTAGTTCTGCATGTTGATAACAACTGGAAACCACATTTTAAAAGAAATTCATTTTGTTTCCCCACCTCATTAAAAATCCAAGAAGGCTGCCACATACATTCTCATAAATTGTAAATCTGAATTTCCTTACATCAGGAACACAATCATATTGAACTTCAAATCATGTTTCTAAGTTAATTCTAGTGATTGTAGAATCTTTATCACTGAATGGAAGATAAAACTAACATTTTTTCTGCTTTTACCAGAATAACAGAAACTGTGTATAATCAATGGCCATTTTCATATAGCATACACGCAATGCCATTCCCACAACATCACTTTTCATGGTCCCTAGGGTCCCATCAACATAAAAAAAATCATGCTGTAGCTTTTAGTAATCATTCGAATTAAATCACATCTGATGGCGCTGCTGCTGCAGCCCTATTACCTACAATGGATGCATGGCAGAATATCAAAGATAATATTTCAAAAAGAGGTTTAGAAATGATATGCTCTATGTTCTAACAAAATCATTTGAAAAGAAAATAGCATAAATGTGACTTCTCCTGGTACATTGCCTATGACTATGACTGTGACCAGGCACATGGTACTCAGGGGGGAATATGATTAAAGTTTGTGTCATGATCTTTAAAATGAGATATCATAAGCTAAGATACTCCTAATAGTTTTGTAGGAATCACATCTCGAACATGTGTTGTTACTCATAACTGAAAATGATAAATAAGCTCTAAACACACTGTATTCCATAATGACCACTAAACACTATGAAAATGTCACATTTCCTAAAAGATATGCTAAATAAATGTGAATATCTAATGTAGATTTGATTCTAGGAGGAATGTTCAAGGTCTGTTTTCAGTTTTGAATTATTGATGGAATTCTCAACAGACTAGGACCAAAATGTTCCATTTAGATACCGTGGAATGGTTTTCATGGCAACCAGGATGTGTGATATGTGCCAATTTCCCATAAAAAAAACGTTCTATTTACATTCCAAATATAAAATTTTAGCGCCAAAGATGGAATGATTCTAAGAAGACTACTTTATTCTCCATAAAAAAGTACCCTAAAGCATTTTTGGACATATCTTTCACTATTTTGCCATTCTGTTGCCCCCTGGTAGCCAAAATCAGACCTAAAAATCCCCCGCGAAGGTACCTTCTCATGTGTTGAGCCACATTAGACCCTTTGACCTGTCCATAGCGACAAGGCTTCTTCTCCCGAGAATAGTGTTGTTAGAATAACTAGTGCATGGTTGTAACGGTTCAGGAAGCATGAATGACACACTTCTACTAGACACCTGTACCTGGGTACCTGGGAGTGGGCACACCAAGAGCCTGCTGTATATGTATACCAGCTTCACATTACCCTTACCACCTCCGCCTATACATATGTACTGTGTGATAATACCTCTTCAACGACAAGGTAAGTGTAGTACTACAAATGTATTAAACAAGACCAGGGCTCTATCATAGCCTGGCGCAGTATCACACAGTATCATGACAGTATGTATCTTTCCCCTGTCCTGACATCTACCCTAGGATATACATTCTTAGCGTAGCTTGCTATGTTTATGGGGTAGCAGGTCTTGTATGAAAAGCCCATTCTCATGTATATAATATGTATAGGCTATTCTGACATGACCTTATTATCTGATTATATTGTAGAACAGGACATGTATGCTCACTCATAGGATACGCTTAACAGGGGCGGATGCAGGATTTTGAAAAAGAGGGGGGGGGCGGGCCATTGTTCCAAAATCCCCCATAAAATACATTAATAAAAACTCAAATTTCGGCCCAAATTCTCCCCTAAATCCGCCCCTGGGTTATGGTCTTGTATAATAGTTTCCTCTTATGTGATTTTACCCTACACACTGTATTTTACCCTACGCACTGCCTGACTCTCAGGTGAGGGTAGTTTTAGCGACAATGACTCTCACTTTTCTGAGGGTGTAGTTTCATTTATTATCCTGAGGTAGTTGGTGAAAGGTGGAATACTTAGCTAATAACATTTAGGTGATATTATGGAAACCGTTGGTACATTTACAAGGTTTGCATTTTATACAGTTATTCACATGTGCAAGGCTAGAAATATTGGCCTTCGCCACATCTTGAGAACGATAGGGTTATGGTTGAAAGAAACGGAGGTCATTTCCCAAGAAGAGTGTCACTGTGCATACCCGTAGTAGCTATATATAGTTATTTGAAGTTCAGTCGAGGTAAGCACTGAAAGCTGACTGAATAGTGCTTAAAGGGAATATGTAAATAGGAGTTTGTAATGTACATTTTATGATTCATCTTTGCTTACAACTGTCATGATAAAACACTGTAAAACATAGGTGTGCATTATACAGGATCTGTTGCATGGAACTATACTTCAGTATGTTGCATGCTACCTGAATATAGCAGCATTCATATCTGTATTATTATGAATCATGTTGAACATTCATTTTTGAGAAATGAAGCATGTGATATATAGTTCTTTTCCGTAATTGTGAAGCAGTGCATAAAATGGCAATGATCAAAAAGAAGATCTGTTGCCTAGCTTCTTCCCAAACCCGAACCTAAAACACATAATCTTATTGGCCTTGCTTGACACATATGATCATGATGAAAATTGTAATCTTTGTTTGTTTTCACTTATCTTTTTCAGTATCCAGAAATGAAACTACAACGGGTATTTATTCGACTCTCCAGCTACTTTGAATGGATGTTGATCTTTGGGTTGGTGGTAACTATAGTAACAGTGTGGATGTATGAAACAACTTCAGCAACAGGAGACAAATTGGTAAACGTTGTGAAGGTAACTAGACCATCTGATACACATAGTATTGAAGTCAACAAGGAATCAATCAAACCATCCAAAAACAACAATCCCAACTTGTTAGTCCAGCCTCAGCATGACCATGTGACTGACAAATTAGCAAATATCATAGATGGTACTAGACCATCTGATGGTCATACCAGCGAACTTAACAAAGAATTCTTCAAAATATCTCCAACTGCGAATCCCATTGGGCATTTGACCCATTTAGAATATCAGAATTATGAGAATGCAACACTAGGAGAAACCGCTACAAAGAATATATACTTCTTGAAAATTCACAAAACTGGGTCAACAACAATTTACAACATATTGTGTCGATTTGCATGGAAGTACAACCTTCGTGCTGCAACATATAAAAAGAGGCCTTTCCCAACAAAAAACAATGACACCCTGATGAGTTATCTCGTGCCTATTTTCACAGAAGGAGAAAGTCAAAAGTACAACATAGCCTTCGAGCATTCCCGCTTTAATCCAGAGGTGATCAACAAGATCATTCACCAGCCAATCACTTATATAACAATGCTTCGACATCCGATCACTTGGCTTGATTCATTTCTACATTACAAAAAGCTCATAGTGCCATTTGGCCTAGATGGACATAATGCTGTTGGATCTTTTGTCAACAAACTGAAGGATACAAATTGGACCACAACTCATTTTGCTCATCTTAAAAGGATTCGAACATGGATGACTGGACTAGTTTTTAATATACCTGAGAAAGATCGCAGCAACGAGGAGGCTTTTCAGGAATTGGGGAAGGTCATCATGGTAGGAATTCATGACCATTATGATGAAACACTTATTCTAATGAAGAGAAAATTTAATTGGTCTTTTCAGGATGTGCTGTATGCTACACTCAGGAGGCAAAGCTACAATCGTACTGTGCCCGATCAGACATTGTACAACCGGCTCTGTGCATGGATGCCAAATGACTGTAAGTTATATGAGTTTTTCAACAGAAAACTTGAAGAAAATATCAAACAAGAGGGGTACAGCATGATGCAAGAAGTTAAATATTTCAAGATGGTTTTGAAAGAAATTGCTTACTTTTGCTTTCCCTTTTATAAAAAGGTTTCAAATAATGAGAAGTTTGATAGATCAACCGGACTAAAGTTCCCTGGTTCTGCCTGGCACAAACCCTTCGTATATACATACAGGGACTGTGCACTGTCACGCTTCGATGAATGTATATACCGACCATTGTTCTTCTATCGGCAGAACCCCCATTTTGGACTTCTGAAAGAATGCCCAGTCATGCGTGACCACCATAGCATGTGTCCAATTGTGGGGAATTTGTATTTTAACAGTTCAAGTGTGATTGAAGACATAATGCCATACTCTAAGGCATATTTATGGTAATGAAAGTGTCCACCCTGTAAACAGTTACTGTACTTAAACAGCACAATGTGCTGTACATTTACAGCACGTTTTGCTGTAGTTGGTATTACAGCACTATTTGCCGTATAATTACAGCATTATGTACTGTAAATTAGGTCTACAGCAATGTTGCTGTACATTTACAGTACATTGTGCTGTAGATTTCTGCCGCTAGGTGGCAGCAGTATACCATTTATGTTATAACTATTCCACTCAAACCTTTCCCACGTCAAATAAAGCCTCATAAAGAGACTGAATGCAGTTATCATAAAGTGTATTGATAGTTGCATAATTGTGTTGAATAATACAAAAAACAGCGAAAGTATTGAATAGACACCACATTGGAAGGAAAAGTTAAATGCTGTATTAATGCAGGATTAAACCATTGCATTGTGTAGTGTGTATTATCCTAGCTGAAATTGAACTATTATGAAGGAAAGTAGTCCCCATGCATACATATTATTGATATAAATTGATGACTACAATAATATGAAACCTACAGTAAAAGTAGCTGTAACTTTACAGTACCCAATTGCTGTACATGTACAGCAAAATCTACTGGAACAAAAGCTGCCAGCAACTTTTGCTGTAGATATAAGGTAAAAGTTGCTGTAAATTTACAGTAGAAGTTGCTGTAAATTTACGGAAGTTGCTGTACATGTACAACAAGTCAGTTGCTGTATACCTACAGCAAAATCTACTGGAACAAAAGTTGCCAGCAACTTTTGCTGTAGGTGTACAGTACTTACTTCTTACAGTGCATATAATCATATGATCTCAGCCCAAGAGTATATCATGTAAGTCTGGTTATTATAGGCTCAATGCTCTAAATACACTTGTTTAAGATTAAGATACTATGCCTAACTTCTCTTGAGTGTCATGAACACAATTATGCATTAAAACGCTGTTGCTATAGCTCCCACACCCAAGTTCCAACCAAAAGTATGATACTTTCCTAACATGTTATGTGCGGTTGTTGATAATTTGATGGATTTATCGTATATATATTTTTTTGCATTGCTTGGAACTTGGGTGCGAGAGCTACAATTAATGTAGCTGAGCAGTACAATTTTTTTTTTCAATATATACCTGTACTACGGTATTAGTTTATATGAACAGTAGAATTTACTGTTAGTTTACAGTAGAGGAGTTGGTACTCTTGGGTTCACTGTTTACAGTGTAGGTACTTAGGATAATTAGGCCAGGACTATGTATTATCCAAAGTCGACTTGCATGGCATTTGATAAAATTGTAATGTATAAAAGCAGCCATTGTTAAAGCCAGTTGGATGAATCTTTTCATAAAATTGAAGATGACCAGAAGTTTAAAGCCGTCAGGGAATACATTCAGCATTTTCCATACATGGACTAAAATAGCAGTTCCACAAGAGGGCAGCAGTGTTTGGACAGGGGACCATGGGCATTGTCCAGCTACAACATATTCACCCTATCTTGTGCCTGTAAAAGCTAATCTCCCAGCCCTTAAGAGCCCTCTTGTGAATGAAACTGAATTATATCCAAAAGTGCCTTTAGCCTCACTTCAACCATGACGGTCAAGCTTTAAACTAAAATACTTACTTATTAATTGACATGATCTCAGTTGCTGTATGAAAAGACGACTTTTGCTATAATTAACAAGAATTCATTTTTAAGTGTCAAATAATTATTGTAACCATAGTATTATACTAATAGTACTAGTCTCCCAGCTATTTTTCTCTTATTGGAGTAGCCTTATTGGGTAATATATGTAATGTCCAAAATGTCGACACTCAAAACTCTGTGGATGAAAACTCATCAAGAGTGATGATTTCTTTGTCAGATTAATGGCGATGAATATCATACTCCTGGGCTACTGTCATCATTGCCACTAAACTGGTATGCTAGCGATATAAACACCCCCTAGCTTAGCTTAGCTTAGCTCAAATAATATATATATATATATATTAATGCACTCTCATAATATAAATCATTATCAAACTGTTTGATAACTAATCAAAACATATACATACAAGTAAAGTAAAATTCAATATGGATATAAGTAACGTTCATTACACCAACTTAAACATGCATCAGTATTCCAGTATTTCAGTATCTCAGACCTTGATTGAACCATAGTAAGTACCTGGTAAATATCTGTGGGTAGCTGCTACATACCACAAATCTTCTCTATGCAAAACCGCAACAAATACTGGCCACCTGGGCCACATATTTGTTGTTGTTGTTATTTCTTTTATTTTTATCCTGAGGAGATACATAACCTTATAGATTGTATTCTTGTATTCCACAGCATTATTATTTTATTAGAATGTCCGTTAAGCGGTAGTTTAGGTCCACATGCCCTAGTATAGGGGGTGGTAATGGGATGTGGGGCTATCCAGGGTATAGCTGAATAGTCCCACTACCATTAGGTTAGGTTACAATGAAAAGTTAGTTAAATTTTGAATAGGAAAATAGAAATTCTATAGCTCAAGGCTAGAGCGAGGCTTGGTGTTAAAGTCTGTGTCATTTGTACTTAAGGTACTGACAGCCTCTATAGTATGATGATAATAATAAAGTAATATAAGATAGAAAGTAGAGTTAGAAAGTATAGTACAGGAGAAAAGTAAAAAGTTGGTATAGAAGAAAATCAGAGATAATAAAAAAAATAAAAAATATATAATGGATGAGCGGGGGCCACATCAGTGGCGCCCACTCATCATTTATGCAAGGGCCTCGGATGTTATACTACAGGCTGGCAACATAGCAATAAATACATATAAGAATATATGTGTAAGTAGAGGGGGTACGGATGTGTGTGTGGGGGTTTACTCACCCCACCTTCCCGGGGGAGGGGGCGAATGAGGGGTATAGGGGGGGGGGGGTCATACATCTGGTAAGGACGCAATTTTCTTATCATATTCCTTTGTCAGCCAGGTATGAAACCCAGTGACTGTCCTATTTAGTCTAGTTGAGACCTTTTGTCGGTTCCATAGCATGGCATCTCTATGACATAGGCTCTTCCTATATATGGGATTTTTCACCCTACTAATTTTTAGTAGTCTAGCATCATGTGCTCTTGTCCTTAAAGGTCGCTTATCTATCCTATCATCTTTCAGAGAGGCATCAAAGGCATGCTTCAAGAGATGTATTTCCCTTCTATCCTTCATTAGATTTAACTCAGCCAGTTTATGCAGCTTTTCATGATTTCTGGTGCCTTTGTTCCAATACACAGCCCTTAGAGCATTACTAATGGTAGGCTGAAGAGTATCGAGAAGGGTGGTTGGAGCAACACTGTAAATAATATCACCATAGTCCATGATAGGCAACATCATGGTTTTTACCACATCCAGCCTGGCTTTTTCAGGCAGGTTTCTGTAATTTCTTCTAAAGATATACAGTTTGTGTTCAGAATTTCTCCTAGTAATACCTATCTGCTTTTTCAGGTTCAATTGATTATCCAGGGTGATACCAAGATAATTATAAGACGGGGTAATATCTATCCTATCAGTACCTATCCTTAGCTGTGGCTTTCTGTGTAGTTTTCTAAGGGCTTTATTTGCAAAAATAACACATTTTGTTTTTTTGGCATTCAGGGATAGTTTGTTCTTAACACACCAGATTCTAATGTTTTCCAAATCATTATTAATTAGCATTGGTACTAGATTCGAATCAGGGTTATGTGCCAGGTGGACTACTGTATCATCAGCATAATGCTGTACCTGGAGATGCTCTAGGCAGTGTCCAAAGTCATTGATATATGTTAGAAATAACAATGGGCCTAGGACTGAGCCCTGGGGGACACCACATGTGATAGGATGGGGTTGTGAAATAATATTATTAGCCTTTGTACGTTGCATTCTGTTAGTTAAGTAATTTTTGAATAGGTTAATACTTTTCCTATTAAATCCTAAGAATTCCAGTTTTTTGTATAGTATATTGTGGTTTAAAGTATCAAAAGCTTTTTTGAAGTCGAGAAAGATTGCTGTAGTTATTTTGAGTTTATTGAGCTCTGAGTAGATAGTATTTGTTAATTTCTCCAGACTGTTAATTGTTGAACGAGCGGGCCTAAATCCATCTTGGTTTTCAGATAATAAATTATAGTTATTTAGATAATTTATTGTTTGTTTATGAATTATCTTTTCTGTTAGTTTTGCTGGTAGTGGTAAGGTGGAAATGGGTCTTAGATTATTTACATCTGTGGTGTCCCCACCTTTGGGAAGAGGTTTGACTAAGGCTATCTTCCAAGGGTCTGGAAATTTGGATGAGTCCAGGACTAAATTTACTATATGAAGAAAGTGCGTTGGTAGGGTTAGTAGGGCATCTTTAAGAGTCTGGGTATTAACATGTTCAAGGCCTGAGGATTTGCTTGTATTTATTCTTTTAATTAATGGGATCAGATCATCAAGTTTTACAGGATTAAATGAGACTTGAGGATCAATTTTATTACCTGAGGGAGTCCAAGGTAGATCAAAGTTTTCAGCTAATTTATCTCCTATTGTTGCAAAATATGAGTTAATGAAATCAGCTGTCTCTTCTTGATTTATTTGCTCATTTGTTTCCTGGTTGACTAGACAATAAGTGGGGTCATTTACTTTAGGGTTCATTAGTTTATTTATACTAGCCCAATAAGCCTTTGGATTATGCCTATTTATCTCAATTTCATTGAGGTGATAATCACTTTTGGCCTTTCTACAAAGTGCCCGACATCTCTTAACATGAAACTCTGATATTCTTTTATCATCCTCACTATGTGTCCTCTTATATTTGCTTAGGGCAGCATTTTTGTCATTGATTATCTGCAACAATCTATTATCAACCCAGGGTTCCTTTGTCTTTTTACAAACAAATGTTTTTATTGGGCAAGTAAAATTTAGGAGGTATACTATTTGCTTTAATAGGATATCCCAGGCTTTTTCCGGGCATTTGGTTTTCCAGAATAAAGTCCAGTTGGAATTTTTTAGGCCAGTAGTGAAATTATCCTTGACATACCTAATATAGGATCTACCAGTAAAGGTAATAGGGATCTTAGGGGGAGACATGTGCCTTCTTGTCAGATATATCATTTCATGATCACTAATACCCGTGCCTATTGTTCCTGACTGAGCAACATGTAGCGAATTTGTAAAAATAAGATCTATGGTGGTATGTTCACCGTTCAGATTATATCTTGTTATATCAGTAATAAGTTGACTGAGACCAAGACCTGATGTCATTCTGAATAACTTTTCTTTTTTGGGGTTAGCTACTCTACTGTTGACATTAAAGTCCCCTAGCATGATAATCTCAGCATATTTATTTCTATCTAGAGATTGTATTTTTTCCTTCAACAATCCAATGGCAGTAGGAAGGTCACCTTCTTTATCAGGTCTATACACATTCATGATTAAAAGGGGTTTTGACATACCTTTGGAAATTGTGAGCATCTGCAATTCAAGGTCTTTGTCATTGTGATCCATTAATCCTTTATTGTATCGACTGTAGGTAATATCATTGCTCAAGTAAACCATGAGACCACCTCCAACCTTAATTTCACCTTTATTATTTAATGCCTGCCTATCATTCCTTATAAACTGGTAGCCCGGTACTGCTATATCACCATCCCTTATATCCTTATGATACCATGTTTCTGAAAGTGTTAGGCAATCTATCCCAATTTCTTTTATTTCAACAAAAAATTGATTTCTATCGCTAAAAAGGCTCCTACAGTTCTGATGGGCTATATGGATACCACGGGAACCATTTAACCTAAGAGAAGAGATGATTGATCCAACCTCCCTCCCTCAAACCCCCTCCTCCCCCCTTTGGGTAGTAGGGTTTTCCTCCCACACACACACACACACACTCCCATTTCCCCACCCAGACCCGGGTCTGTGCTAATTTAGCTACCCAGGTCCTATTAAGGGTCCCTATAATTTTTGTTGCCATCCCATAGGAGAGGGAGGTCATAGAGGGGTCAGAAAAGGGGGGAATATAGTGTCCGAAATAGATTATAAAATATAAGATCTAATAAAAATGTATTATGAGCCAGATATAGTTTATGCGAGTCCCCTATATTGAATAGCAAACAAATACAATACAATACAGTAGGCTTGTCAAATATAATATAATAGCATTTATATATCAAAAGTGAACAATCATGTCGAGGTGATGAAAGCCGGTAGCAATGTTATGTATAATATCAAATCCAATCAATATAACACAACAGTCTATAGAGGCATATCGGTGTATGCTTTCATGGCAATAAGAGTTCAAGCCCCAAGGAGGCAATCATGTCGGTGGGCATTAGCCAGTGTTCGTCATACAGTCGCTATTATGTATAGATACAGTGACTTCACACTCAATTAATTTAAGTGAAGTTAAATTTATAAATTAAAAGGATTAAGTGCAGGGCGTTTTGAATAGTGAATATCCGGTATAAGTTCTACATACGAGCAAGTACCCTTATGCACAGTGGTTATACTGGGTGGGGGAGTATTATTTTTCACTTCAATAAAATAAAATTAAATAAAACAACGGGGGATGTTTTTAGCCATTGGTATACCCCCTGCTCGGTCAAGTATCCCAACAGGTTTAATATACACCAGCCAACAACATATAATTTTCCAAATAATTATGTGACCAGACATGACCATCAAAATGACTAGATATACACTCAAGTAGACCTATACCTATATCAGAATCAGATCATGTTGGTATGTGTTAATTGCTAATGTATTTAATTTTAGGTATTTAATTCTAGTTGAATGGTTAGTAAGGGGGGGGGGTATAAAGTGCATCTCACGTGTCCTTTACTAGTAGGAGTTCGCCGCTGTTAGCTTGTCGCGGTTGTTGGTGATGCAATGGGCAAAGAGGCCAGCCCATTCATCCTTAGTTGTACTGTCTCCATGGATCCCATCAGGCATTTTCCCGTATTTGTTTTCCCTTGTCAGCTTTCCTTTGCCTTTGGACTTATGAATGCTATTCTGCAACCAAGGGCCGATTAAGGCATTCTCCGCATTGATATTGACTATAACCCTGTTAATATTGGGCATGCTAGCATTAATAACATTTTGCTGGAGAGTGAATGGATCAGTATTGAGGCAGACACCGTTTTCATCTAGGGCATATACAGAGTTGTACTTCTTAATGTTAACACCAACAAGTTGAGCGAAAACCATCCTCTGTGCTTTGTAGTCTGTAACACACCTCTTGAATGTCTCTAGCTTCAGAGTCAGGCAGTGGGTCAGTAGGCCGACTTCAGTGTAGATCGGAGTAATAACCTTGTTGGTATGCTTGACTGAGAGGTCATTGACACCAGCCCAGACGATTAGAAGGTCATACCGTAATCCATTGAGTTCTTCCATTACAATAGGTAGAAGGGAATCAATTGTTGCTCCAGATTCAGGTCTAACCCTTATGTAATAGTCATTGGCCTGGCCTGCTAATTCCCATATGGTTCTAATCCTCTTCTGTAGGCCTTTTCCCCTACTATCGCTTACCACCAAGACTGAAAACATATTCGGTCTGCTCCAATATATTGACCAGGGTTGGCGTCAGCGCGTGTTACTGTGTGGAGTTGCAAGCGTGCACTGTGGCTATGGTCCGGTGAGTTGGTATAACACTGTGAGTTCTATACACAATAGCGACTTATGTAATCCGGCGGGGTCAGTGCGTCCCGGCTAGGTTTCAGTTAAGGCTGCTCGTACCTTACCGAGGGAGACTCCACACTTGTTGTTACCAGGCCTGTTTATTGCGTCTTCGTTTTTTTCAGATCCATCCAATAGAGTTAGGCCTGAACCAAAGTCGTTGTTTTTCACACATTCAATTAATTCCCTATCACCAGTGCTCTTGATATACTCCTTACAGTCATCATTCTGGCTAAACTTAGCCATTTGGAGCTCCTCCAGGGTTGTGTAGGCCAGATCTTTATCCCATTGGTCATCATTTGGCAGGTCAGCAATGAGCCTCTTGGCTTCATATGGGCATGTAGACATCAGGATACTTCTAGCCAAGTCTTTTTTCTTATGAAATAGGGCTTTTTTGTGGCTAAATCCTTGTTCCACACTTTGGTACCGGTAGCCATCATGGATAAGGGTCGCTGGGTACATATTACTCAACAGACTATGCCTGCTTTGAAAACAGACACTGTTATCGCTCCAGATGGTTTTGGCATCAGCCAGCTTGAGTCCCTCAGGTAGGCTATTCAATGAATTATAGTCGTATGCTCTACCATTGAGCACCATACCCTTCCCTTTGACTTTGGCATTTTGATTCTGAGATTTGGCATGTGCTACAGCCACCTTAACGTCACGAACCTTGTCCTGTTCTAGAGGAGTCATATCGTCGCCGATTGAGAGGTTAGACCATTTTGGCATGTGTGGCAGTTTGGATATGTTGGTGTATATTTGACCTTTGGCCCCAGACGATTTAAATGTTATTTTAATGGTCCGGGTTTTTTGCTGCCCTGGTCTACCCATGCGGTGTGCATCTAGTACATCATCTTGACAGGTTAGAGTAGTACCCATATCAGACCACAGGGTATCAAGTGCTACTTTTAGATCAGGGAAATCTACCTCACTTAATCCTCTCATGATTATATTGGGTCTGCGTTTGTCGAGCTCATCCCTCTCCCTCAGTACACCCTGGTGCTGAATAATGTCAGAATTCGTATTGACTTTTGCTTCAACAATGGTTAACCTATCACCATACCCCTTGTCAATTCCTCCTCCAGGGCGAGTTTCAATGGCCTCCAGCCTAGTTTTAAGGGACGTAATGGTCGCTTCTTGCGCTATCAATTTGGTAGCTTGGGCTTCAATCAATTGCTTATGATTATCAACTTCGGTGAACAGTGTTTTGATGTTGGTTACATTATCATTGGTCACCTTAACCATGTTGTTGGTGTTGGAGACTAGGGCATTTATGCCATCGGTCATGCTATTTAGCTTTATAAGTAACGACCCTTCAAGCTCCTTGATAGATTTAGCCCCTATAGGTTCAATGGAACGGTCATCATCAGTACCTGCCTTCTGGGATGCTATATCCAGCTTTGAAAGGATCTGAAGAGGTGAGGTTGGAAGCAGTAGTTTTCCTAGCCCGAACATGTTGGTAAGCTTGGCGGTAATGGATCCAGGTGTAGCCGGCTGACTACCTGTAGGTGGTGGTTGGCGCTGGGGCGAGACAAAGGGAACCTCTGTATTGTCGCCCATGTTGAGCGAAGACCTGTTAAGTACCGCAGGATTTGCAGTATTTGCAGTAAATCCCTCCATTTTGTGCAGTAAATTGTAAGCAAAGTAGTTATAGCTTAGGTAAGTAGGCTATTCTTCCCTAAATCCAGCTCAATCCATTAAATTTCGGACATTCCCTCGGGACCACCTCACAACACGTCCGCTCTGTATGAGGCCATCTTGCACCGCTTCACATAGTTGTTTACCAACAAAAACCGCCGTCCTTCATGGCGCTCTGGTCTCTAAGCTGAGCAAGATTGCACTTGCAAAGCTAATATTTAAGCCTAGTTTATATTATGTAACCTGCATTCTGATGACCGCTAACCGGACTGGTTATTACAGTCAATTGTACATACACATGCATTGTATCAAGAATAATAACCCCTTAAAATGACCACGTCCGTTCAGTCCTTCATCAAAATGAAAGGGCTAAAGATTGGGCATTACAATATTCGTAGTCAAAAGCATAAATTTGGAACTATGTCTGACCTTGTAAAGTTGTTTGATATAATTTGCATCAGTGAAAGCTGGTTGATTGACGGCTATCCTGATAACAAATTGTATGTCGCCGGTTATCAATTTTTTCGTCATGACCGAGTGATTGATAAGGCAGGAGGGGGACTTCTAATGTATATATGTGACAGACTGGCCCCCTATTGTTCATTACTGCCACCTCTGAAATTGTCTAACGCTGACATTGAGTCTATTGTAGTAAACTACACCCAGCCAAAACACAGACTAACCTCTTTTACACACGTATATAGGCCACCAAATGGAAGCTATGTTAATTGCATAGACTCCATGCTGGAAATTTGCCAGCACCCATCACTAACTGGTAGGGAGAGATGGCTCATAGGCGATATTAATGTAGACCTGCTAAAACCAAAAGATCCCAAAACTAAATACTATGCTAAGGCTGTTTATGATACTAATCTAAAAAATCATATCAATGAAATAACCCGTCCACACACTAATCAAGTGGGTGGAACCTGCATAGATCTAATAGCTACAGACTGTGACAAAGTATTGCACTGTGGCACTCTGCCTCAGCTTATTAGTGATCACCTCCCTATTTTCGCGACTAAAAAGAAAATTAAAGAATCCTATATAAATGTCACATTCTTTGGCCGCTCGTATAAACACTATGACTCCACAGACTTTTCTGACTACCTAATGAATATTGACTGGTCTGCATTTTATACTAACACAGATGTTGACCACTTGTGGTCCCTACTACTAACGCACATTACTTCATACCTTGACACTCACTGTCCTATAAAGGAAATAAAGTTCAAGGACCGGAATAAACCGTGGATAACGCGGGACATTCAAGAGTCCATACATGAACGTAACCAATATATGGCAGAGTATTGCCGTGGTAAGAGGTCTAATCCTGAGCTATTGGAAAAGGCCAAGCAGGTCAGAAGAGATATTAATCTAAAAACCCGCGTCTCTGAAGAGACCTATTACCGTAATAAGTTAACAACATTGTCTAATAACCCAACTAAATTTTGGAGGGAACTTGCTTTACTCTTAGGGAGAAGTGGTGTGAACAAGCCTGAGATTGTCCTAAATCATTTGGATACAGGAGATGAACTCAGGGGCGCTAGTGTCCCGAGTTACATTAATGAATTCTTCACAAGCATAGGTTCGAAATTATTCACCTCCCTGGGGAACCTACCGCAGGTCTCATCAGGCCAGCTACTCACTAATCGGAAATATACGGTTAATGACACAACCCGTGTGAGCTACTCTGATGTCCTCAGACTGGTGAGAGATATTGAAGTACACAAATCTAGCGGGCTTGATGATATAAATGCCAGTGTGCTAAAGGATGCTCTCCTGATACTGGCCCCACAGATGACATACATTATCAACACTGGCCTACATAATATAACTTTTCCTATACAATTGGCATCTGCCAAAGTAGTTCCACTTCCTAAATCTGGAGACCTTACTAACATCGGAAACTGGAGGCCAATCTCTTTACTTCCGGTCCCCAGTAAGATTATGGAAAGAATTGTTTATGAAAGAATATATAATTCCTTGGAAAGCCGAGGGGTTCTCAGTAAAAGTCAATATGGCTTCCGGTCGTCCAGAGGCTTTAATGATGCTGTTTTCAAATTTATAAATGATGTGTATCTTGCTAGGGAAAGGGGGGAGCATCTCCTTGCCTGCTTTCTGGACGTCCGGAAGGCATTTGATAGCATACACCATATGGAGCTTATATCCAGAATGAAATCCCTAGGCCTACCACATATTTACACTGACTGGCTACACGCTTACTTAGGTAATAGAAGTCAGCGAGTAACATGTAATAAAACAACCTCTACATCACTGCCCATAGCCTTTTGAGTGCCGCAAGGCTCAATCCTCGGGCCTTTGCTATTTATTTGCTATGTCAATAGTCTGCCGGATGTACTAACTAACAGTAAGATAATCATGTATGCAGATGATGTGGTATTACACCACATCGTCTAATATTCATATTGCAGAAAGTACCCTGCAGGCAGATGCGACCAGTGTGTATAACTGGTTCTGTCGCAGTGGTCTATGTATTCATACAGGGAAAACTCAAATTGAAGTGTTCAGTCCTAAATCTGTTGATAAATATGTGCCGAAAATACGAATGGGCAATACCATGTTAAGTACATGCACTAGTTATGAGTATTTAGGAATCATAATAGATGATCAAATAACCTTTAAGTCAACTATAAGTAAAAATGTCAGTAATGCATCAAATAGAGGTTATATGTTAGGATCAATGCGCCGTAAAATGTCTAAACAAACAGCGTTGCTGGTATATAAACAAACAATACTCCCAGTACTTGAGTACTGTGGTTACTTGTTTAATGGCGTGGTGACTGCTCAACACAAACGGCTGCAACTAGTCCAAAATAGGTGTTTAAAAACCTGCCTAACAGTGGAACGTCGTTTCCATACCTCAACGCTACATAAAGAATCTAATATAGATCAACTGTGTATAAGATATGATTTGCAGCTGTTGCTTTTGTTACATAAATATATGTATGATGGGACCCACTGTGCTGATGAACTTGGTCTTTATTTCCATCAGCCAAATGTCCATGGCAGGATCACCCGATCTTCCAATAGTGGGTTATTGAGGTGTCCATCTAATGCTAGTGCCACCTACCGTAAAAGCCCTCTATATCGAGGAATTGTATTATGGAACTCAATGAACGCATCATGCCGTCTTATCAAAGATAGGGATGCCTTCAAACAAAAGGCCAAGCCCAAATTGCTTATATTGCATGCTGCTAAATGCAACTCTTGAATAACCTAACAGGGTGTTGTTGAGATGTATATTGTATATTGCATATTGTATTATGTACCATACCTGCCAGTTTATACGGCACTGTCCTATCACAGTAATATTATATCTTGATTCTTTCTATGCCTATAAATCTCGTTATATACTGAATGATGACTGTATGCTCCACTACTCTGGGATCTTTAGCTCGGAGACGGCGACATGTAACTGATATAATTACCTTAAACTGCACTACTGTATGTCTCTTGGTAGCTATACAAATAAGGAAAATACTAGTCATGAGATATTACTGTGAAATACCCATGACTTAGTTCTGTGTCTGTCAGATAGAAATGCTGCACAGACATGGATCCAGCAGTGTTGGTCATAGAAGTACAGTAACATCAGTACCGTCTATTATCACACTGCTCCTACCTCATTTAAAAGTCTGTTACCATTATTATTATATTTATATTTATAATACACTGTTAAACGCCATTGCACACTATTATACAGTTCTCTGTCGCCAATGTTGTTGAAATGCTGTAGTAACACTCGCCTGTATCAATATGCAAGGAAACATAAATGTAGTGACTTTCTACACATGCAAACTCAAAAACGCATGCTGGTTCAAATTAACCAAAAATCGCCAAAGAATGGTAAATGACCTAATGTATAATTGTAATCTCTCTAACACACTAGTGTATAACCAATGGAGTGTAAATTGCAAAATACGTATGGAGTTTACTCATTCGCCTACACCGATGGCAAATGCCCTTTGAATGTATCGTTTTCTTTGTAAAATCACTCTGTGAAATAAAGAAACGTATAAACTCAAATTTGTCATCATTTATGAACGATTTCACATTGCCATTTACTCGTCTGTACAACATTGCTCAATTTTAATTCCAATTAAATTCATAATTCATCCCTCATCCAATCATTTCTAGCCCTCATATCAGACCATATAAGGCATGTGTATATAATAGTGTATAACAAACGACACCCTATTGTAGTATTTGCAAGTATACATATGGTTGCAGGGACCAAACACATGTCCATGCTTTCGATAATTTAATCAACACTTAAATACTAATTAATTGAGTTTCTAGCCACGTTTTCTAATGTGATAATATGTTTTATATCTTCCATTGTATAGGTAGAGTCCCCTACTGCAAAAGAATGCAGAACACCTAATCTTTTCAATCTTAGCTGAAAAAAAGGATTCATAATAATAGAAAGGATAAGGGATTAGTCCATTTACCCACTAATTTAATTAACGTGTTTGTTCTTTGTTGTTGTTTTTTAAGGAAAAAAAACTAAATTTACTGATCACAATTTAAAGGAATTTTCTGCAATAAACTAATTGCACCCATTGAAATAGAATAAAACTAATGACATGGAGATCCTTTCCCTTTTCCCTGATGGTTTGTTTTGCTTCTTGTGGTATACGCACCCACCACTCAAGAAGGCCCACAGCCAACCGTAAGCTCCCCGATCCGGGTCATATATGTTAGAAGTGTCTATTTTCTTGGATAAAAGTAGAGGTACGACTATTTGCTATCATACAAACATATTATTTGAAAGGGGAGTGTATGTATGCAGGGTTCCTAGTATTTGTCGATATGACGCCAACCAGATATTTCTAAAATAACCCCAGAAATTCTGAAAATAAAGTCAGAGTATGATGTCACCAACTTTTAGAGCAGAGAAATAAACCAGCCTAGGAGAGGTATTTATACAACTGCTTAACTGCTTAAAAAAAGAAGCTAGCTCCACAGTTCTATCTATATTTTTAGAAAATGATACCTGTTCCATTTGGGATGGTTTCTCACCCAGAGGATATGCCAGAAAGAGAATGTAACTAGGAATGTCTGATCATGCACGCCTGCAGAAAGTGCATTGAAGTAGCAGGTGTGTGTAGTTTCATGCAGACATGCCAAGATTGCAAAGAATTTAATTAGGCCCCGATGGTATGATCGTACTTCCATACACTGAAAATAATGAACCTCAAATGTTAGTCCAAAGTTAGTAGGTTGTACTAAGGTTTTACTAATTTGTGTACAATCATTAGCGAAAAACATGTGCCCAAAGTTCCTATCCTATCTTAGCGTTTTGCTGCTAACCCTTAGCTAAAAGTTAGCATTTCCCAGATCACCTGAACTTACGAGGCTACCATAAAATCCTGTGTACACCCGCATCTCACATATAACCCACACCCCAACTTTGAGAGAATCCTATAACCTCTACCTAGGGCTTCAAAATTGTGATTTTAGTACTGTACTATACTTTCAAAAACCCTTGTATTACCCGCCCCATGACCTGAGAATATTGTATAACCTGCACGAGAGGTTTGGTTCTAGTATAACCCACAGGTTACACACAGGAATTTACGATAGTCATTCATTAGTGATTAGTACATATATTACCAGTCAGTGGCATGGCCCTGGTTACTATGCAACAACCACAGCATGAGTTACCTGTGCAATGGTAACTCCATTCATTGAAGCCAGTTTGTCTACATAACAATTATTGTCCTGTAAAAGTGGCCATATAGAGACTTGAGTCTGTCTTTGATATATGCAAAACACAAAAAAAGTGTCCCTCTCAGAAAACCTCATTGGAATAGGTTGATCTTTTTTTTTTAATCTGGCTAAGTAGATACATGCATACATTATGTTACAATCCATATCATATTCAAAATTAGAAAAGCTTACCTCTAAGCATGATAACAAGTGCAATTACAATCTTATCATATAGCTAAATATCTCATGATTTGCTTGTGCTGTCACCTGGTGTGGAGTTCCTGTGGGTAGCTGGTTAGTAAAAAGTGTGTCATAGTTTAGCAAAATCTTAGTTCGATTTAATAATGCTGATAAGTTAGTGGTTTTGACTAAGATATAATAGCATTGACTAGCCCCGGGAATTTTCAGTGTATAGACCTAGGCCTATCATCAAACGTATACTACTAGTAGTCCTAGCCTGGGATTTCCAGCAAAATGCCGACAGTGCAGTGTAGTCAACTGGAGCCTGTCATGTATGACCATGGAAGTACAGAACTCGGTGGTACCGGTATATGGCACGATGCCATTCTTGAGGTCAGATGGCCCCTAATCTCACGGAACTGTGGCCATGATGGACGTCACTATAAGACTACGCCTGCCCCTTCTCCCCCTCTCCACTCCCGCACTTCAGCCCTCACAACCCACCACCTCCCACAAGCACCCACCTCTCTGACGGCTAAGGACCCTTTTACCCCCACACTTCCGGTGTCGACTTCATTATGGCTCCTTTTCCTCGTGACGTCACGAACGTCATTTAGACGTCGTCGGCATGTCATTGACCGCACGTCACTGACGGGATGTTTTGGCTGGCCGGGCCCGTCATTATAACCAATCAGATGTCGCGACACGCCGATCGTCGGCTTGTTATGTGACCGGGGCGCCCTCTCTCGAGGCTGAGTGGCATTGTGGTCACGTGAATGGCTGCCTAACAAGGAAGAAACACCTCCACTCATTGGCTGATCAAGTCTAAAGAAATATCAGAACTGGCCGACTTCCGTGGCCGTGATTCTCTATGCTGCGAGAACTGAACATCACGCGTCCATGACAGTAAGCCTGCATTTATATGTACTTTCACATTAGAACGGTATACACTGATAAATTTTAAGCATCTAAGTTTGTCAAATTTATAGTTGTCTTATAATAATACTTTAGGGTATTCTCTATGACCATGGAAGTACAGAACTCGGTGGTACCGGTATATGGCACGATGCCATTCTTGAGGTCAGATGGCCCCTAATCTCACGGAACTGTGGCCATGATGGACGTCACTATAAGACTACGCCTGCCCCTTCTCCCCCTCTCCACTCCCGCACTTCAGCCCTCACAACCCACCACCTCCCACAAGCACCCACCTCTCTGACGGCTAAGGACCCTTTTACCCCCACACTTCCGGTGTCGACTTCATTATGGCTCCTTTTCCTCGTGACGTCACGAACGTCATTTAGACGTCGTCGGCATGTCATTGACCGCACGTCACTGACGGGATGTTTTGGCTGGCCGGGCCCGTCATTATAACCAATCAGATGTCGCGACACGCCGATCGTCGGCTTGTTATGTGACCGGGGCGCCCTCTCTCGAGGCTGAGTGGCATTGTGGTCACGTGAATGGCTGCCTAACAAGGAAGAAACACCTCCACTCATTGGCTGATCAAGTCTAAAGAAATATCAGAACTGGCCGACTTCCGTGGCCGTGATTCTCTATGCTGCGAGAACTGAACATCACGCGTCCATGACAGTAAGCCTGCATTTATATGTACTTTCACATTAGAACGGTATACACTGATAAATTTTAAGCATCTAAGTTTGTCAAATTTATAGTTGTCTTATAATAATACTTTAGGGTATTCTCAGTGACTGTCACAAAATAAACAAGCTCAAGGTTGTCCATCCGAAGACCTAGCTACCGAGTAAACACCCTACGTAATTCCAACGTAGCTTAGAGGTTTCTCTAGGTTTTTTTCCTACCAATGGTTTGAAATTCGATTTTTTTACGTCAAAACGTTAAGGTTTATTTACGTTCAACAGACGTTTCTGTCTGATTTGAGTTTCTCTACCTCATTCAAACGTAATTTAACGTAACAAATCTACGTACAGCTACGTTAAAATTTGTAGTTTTTCAACCTAAACTGGGAAAATCACCCCCCAGTGTCGCACAAGGTGCCAGCACTATCAAATATGGAAAGAATGTTACAGCTCTTTAGCAAATCTACCAAATTAAATCAGTCAGTTTTCATGAATTATGAAATTAATATCATGTAAATCAACCATATACCATTGAATATTCATTATGAAGGACAGTAGATAAAGCATTATACATAAATATGTTCATTTTGGCACTTTACTGATTGGACACCAGAATGACGGTAATGGGAGAAATACAAGGCCTCTCTGCAGCCAAAACTAGGCAACATATACATATTGTCAGGCTGTTCAGTTAAGCTGCCAGATTATATCATATAGTTACAGTGAAATGATATTTAGGACTATAGCAGTTAGCCTGCATGAATAATTTGTGTAAATCTAATTTTGTGTGCAATATCATACGATTCTATACCTGAATCACACTATATAAAATTGTATGTTATGCTTGAACATAAATTTACGTTTAACTATGTAAATCAGACCTGCAGGTTTATGACTGGTAAATAAACCTTAACGTTCTGATGTTTATAAACCATGTAAAATTACGTAGTTCAGACCAAATCTGAACGTAGAATTGTGTTTACTGGGTACCAGTTTACCATAAATTATCACAAAACAACACTAGGCTCATCTGACTGACAATTTTAGCCCAGGCATTGGCCCACTCCTTGTCACAAGTCTATAGGGTTGTCAAATTCACAATCCTAGATAACCCTCTAACATTCGCAAACCACCATAAATGTGCTTTATACCGTTTGTCAGCATGATGTATGAATGTAGCCATGGCGAGTCTATTTGTTGAGCCTGCATTCATACAACATGCTAATCTTTCGGAAATTCTAGGGCTGGTTCAGTGTCGAGTCTGGAGCTGGAATACGTCAGGTTTCGGGCTGGCACATGCCAAGGGGGTCTCCTATCGGACAACTCCAGTTGGAAGACCCGCTTCCTTGTCATTTAGAAGAGTCTGCAGACGAGTTTACAGTACACATGTATCAGGTGGTAATCTTGAACTTTGATATCTAGCAGTACATGTACATGTATCATTCATGGGTGATGAAATACCCTGTAGGACTTGATGTTATGTCACATAACACTTAAACAAGATGTATCATCAAAAGGTAAATAATACCGGGGAGCAAAACCATCAAAGTTCTAAAAGACAATTTTAATGGGGATAGTTATGATAAGAATCAACCTCAGGACCATATCAATCTGTGTTGCTATAGGTACAGAAAGAATTAGAATAGCTGTTTCTATGCATCGACATAACTTACTCACATACCAATAGCACCAATGAATTCCTTGAATCCGATTCAGGGGAATACGAAGGATTTAAAACCAACCTTATAATCTATGTTGCTTGGTGGAGAAACTTACCGGACCACTTCCAAGGGATATCATCATTGCTGAAACTCCGAGGGTGGGTAGACTAGGTGAGGCAGGATCTAAGTGGGTGGAACTAAAAAAATGTTTGGCTTTGATATTTCGACATGCGGGACCCTGGGGGAGTCGGGCATCCTGGAGGAGGAGTGGGAGTTCCTGGCGTAGGGATGGGATACCCTATAGTTGGAAAACATGAGTCATGCTACCCAGTGGGTACAAAATTCAGTCCAACGTTATTTTAACATTGCATCAACATTGACAACCATTTATCATTGTAAGACGGTTATACTGGAGGACAGATGCAGGGACTCCTAGGAGTAGGACCCCCCCCCCCCCCGGATCGGCCCCCATAGAATGTATTATAAGCTGTGGAATGATCTCTGAATTTCTTATTCGCAGCGCTCCGCTTCCTACATATAGGGCAGACCAGGGCATGTTGAGCTGCCCGCTCTTTTTGCTATTCCTTTGGGAATTTTCTGGCAGTTTGCCTACCACATTACCCCCTTATATAGACAGTCCAGAGCATGGGATGCTGATGAGAAAGTTAGACAGAATTAATGGATTTATGGCCTTGAAAGTAAATATTTGCAATTGTTAAACTTTTGTTCTGGTGTCATTAAAAAACATTTTTGACCTAAGATCTCTTTGAAAGTACAAGTACACAGATGAATGCTTGAACAGAACCTAATTTTACTGCTGGGTGTGTTATGCAATTTGAATAACATCAATCTTATTTATGATGGCCAGCATAGGGTACATTGAGCCACAAAAAAAGGGTTTATTCTATTGATATCATATGAGATTGGGTGGGCAAATGTGAGATAAGGGTTTGTTATATCTATGTTTGTAGTGTCCACTGACATTTTCTCAGTGAAAACTTTAAATTTGCGAGTTCAAACTCTGATGTTTCCGAGCCTCTGGCACAGCCAATTCTCAATTCTCATGCACATAACAACCATCAATAAATAGGAAATTATGTTTTCTTTCAAATGAGTCCCTTACCTTTAGATCTCCTGTGATGGGAAGGTGCTATTAATTAGTTTAGCTATCTGAACATACCTCCAAAATTTTGCGATGTAAAAACAGACCCAAAAGTGGCATGAACCCGCACATGGAGCCAAAACCGGTAGTGCATCCAAAGATATTCAATGTTAACATCTTGAATCTTGTTCTAAGGACCATAAGGAAGGAAAAAGTTCTATGGGGGTGAGTTGTGTGGGGCGTGCACGAGGGGCGCCAGTAGCTCATGGACTAAATGTAATCAATGATTTATTCAGACATAACAAATAACAGGAATACTCTTAAGCTGGTTTATATTGACCCTAAGAGAAATCTGTAAGGTTCAAACTCAGTCACTTATATAGACACTATAATTGAATGACTTTTGTGTGTTGAATATGTAATCTTTACAATCAATCTTATGCAAAAGTAACAATAGCAACTAATTCCAACTTAGAAAATTTCATTTATAGATCAATATCGATGATTATTTGGATCGTTCAACGTATACATGTGGTTCAAGGTGCCCCAGTGGGGGTATCAACCTACCCCGGGCATGGGGCACATTGAACCACCCTAAGATTTCATTTTCAAAAATTCAAGAAAAATACAAGAAAAGACCACATTTGCCTGCGATAGGTTCTCTTATATCACTCTGATACAAGGTAACTGCTTGATACAAACTCAAAGTTCAGATCTCTTTGACAGAATAAAGGTGCCAAAGCGGTTCAACGTGCCCCGGTTTCCCCTACACACGCTACATGGCAAGTTATTTTTGGACAAGCCAAAAGAGTGCCACTTTATCCAAAATGACCAAGTTTCACACCAACAGTCTAGGCTGGATGCGGGCCTGTCATGTATACCAAAGGGTTACTAACTAATCTACAGCTATACCATTAGGAAATCATCATAATGTTTCTCACAAAACTACACTGGAAACCCAGTCCTATGGCAAGGTGGTCACCGTCATACTTCAGCCACCAAAGGAGGCCTTTATTCCTCACTAGCGGGATACCAGTGCTGCCACAATTGGGGACACTTAGAACTAGCAGTGTGGGTCTCAGGGGGGGCTAAACATCAGGGGGGAGAGTGGAGCAATGATTACAATAGGCCTCTACATGTGGGTATTATGCATTGGTTGTACCTGGACACACCTTTTATTATCTGTCCACTACAGGGTTGTGGTTAGGACAATGGACTCATGACTAGCAGTACCTAAGTTCAAATCCCCTCCAGGCTAGCTGTGGTGACCATTTTAACCCCATTGGTTGCAAAAGCTTGCACCAAAAGTTTTGGCAAAACGTTTTTGTAAAACATTTTATGAACCTTTGCAAAAGGTTTGGGTATAGTCTTTTGGTAACCACTTTTGGTAACCATCTATGTTACACTAAAAGCCACACCAAGGACCGAACCCTGGACCCTTAGATTGGGAGTTCCAGGCTCTACTGGTTGAGCTATGGAGGCTGCTGGTAGGTCCATTGGTTGTTCGAGGTCCCTATTACAGTGTAGGCCTACCATTAGGGACCTTTAGCAACCACGTAAAAGCTCATTTAACGCAGACGTAGCAGTGCTGAAAGCATAGGATACGTCTGGGTTAAATAAGCTACGTCGGGTTTGCTAAAGGTCCCGATTATTTAGCATTGATCATTAATGAGGATAATCAATAACAAAGTTTACCTATACCGAGGTTGCAGGTTCCTTACTAGGGGGCACCATTGCTTGATCTGGTAGCTGGCGAGATAAGCACTGTACAACAATCACAATGGGGACAGGGTGTTACATAATGCCCCCTAAGAAGTCCGCAGTGCAGGCCATGGAATTATCTCATTGGTTCATAATTCAACCGGCTACACGCCTATTGTACCTTGATCTACCAGCAGCCCCCATAGCTCAACCAGTAGAGCCTGGAACTCCCAATCTAAGGGTCCCGGGTTCGGTCCTTGGTGTGGCTTTTAGTGTAACATAGATGGTTACCAAAAGTGGTTACCAAAAGACTATACCCAAACCTTTTGCAAAGGTTCATAAAATGTTTTACAAAAACGCTTTGCCAAAACTTTTGGTGCAAGCTTTTGCAACCAATGGGGTTAAAATGGTCACCACAGCTAGCCTGGAGGGGATTTGAACTTAGGTACTGCTAGTCATGAGTCCATTGTCCTAACCACAACCCTATATTGGACAGGTAAAAGATTGCAGGTGTCCTAGCATGCAGGGAATGTAGTAGTTCCACTCTCCAAGCAGAGCTTTAGCCCCCTGATCTGGTCCACATGATGTGCTGAAGCTAGTAACTGGAAAGGAGAGGGTGCATACTGGGACCAGTCCAATATGGCGCTATCCAGTGGACATCCAGCTAGTGCGGAATATACTCTGCATGATGTGTATTCTATTGAGTTTTCTGACCAATAGCTATGATGATTTCATATTTCTAATATAGATCTAGAGGATGTTCACTTTATTTCATTTAGATTTTACCACAATTAAATCAGGAAAGTGTTCAGTGTATTTTTGCATCAATATGCAGATTCGAAATAAATGTGAAGACCATGTATAGAGGGAGTAAAATCTAACGTCCCTATATGAGGCAACCCCAATATGAAGCTAACCTAATCGTTTGCACAACCGAGATGATAACTGTCTATGCTTGCTAATCTGGGAGTGGATCCAGTATTTGGGATCTGCCTATAAGCGCTGTTTGTGGTCAATCGATACACTAAACCAGGACCATCCGATTACATAGCTAAGAGTATTGATTGCACTTTCGCTAATTAAGAAAAATTTATATGCTACTACTGACTGTGAGTGTCTCTAATCCCATTTATATAATATTTCAGTCTACACATTAAATCCTTGAGTATACGAGGAGTCATCTGGGTATAGAAGCATATTATAAAGTCCACAATCTGTATGTAGGTTTTCGCACGGACAGAGAGAGGGGGTCAACCGTCAGGGTATGGTGCTATTATAATAGCAATGATGCAAGAAGGCCATTGGAGGCAACTGCTTCTATATAATTGAAATAATGGAATAGAGAATATAAGGGCATGTTTAGGGCATGCTCTTAGAATTATACTTTCACCCCATGTCTTTTCCTCGTCATCAGAAAGCTGACCATCAATGCATCCTCTAAAGCTTAGAGGATGCACATGTGGGTATGTATACCCTCCTTAAATAGCTGGTGTTAGTGGGAGGTTAGTTGTAGCATCTCCCCCATGGTTCAAATACCACTTAATCATGCTGGATGTCTTCATGCAGCAGACATATAAACGTTGTATGTGTCCTGGTCCCGACCACCTGTCAGACCCACCACCCAGCCCTGGGTGTGGTGATGTGGTGAAAGAGACTGGAGCAGACATTTGGTGTGCATTAAAGCTGTTATATGACTATATAAAGCTGTGTCTACATATGTGTAATGTTTCTATGAAACTATCTAAATTATCTAAATACTGCCATGACTTTATGTCGAGGCTGTATTTATTTCAAGGCTACATTGAATCCAGCCCAAAAGAGACATTACTGAGTGAAAGGCCCTCACCCTCGAGGTTCCACCGATTATGTATTATTCGGGCATTACCATATTTAATAGCTGACACCACATCTATACTTAATAGGCTCTCTATTATGCCACACCCCACCACTAGGGTCTCATGTGGCGCCACATACGCCATATCCGGCTAACATACCGACCTTGAGATGACCCTTAAAACATGTAATATCACTTCATGGTTAGGGGCGGGGCCCCCCTTGTCCGCCTCCTCTTCAGATTTTGGGTGTTTCCTCTTCCCCCCTCCTTGGCTCTTGCTGTGGTCGAGGTGACGGGGAACGTGACAGCGACAACTGTGGGCGACAAGAGCGATGTGTCGCGGCGTGCCAAGCGACGGGGGAGCGACGTGACGCGACGTGACGTCGTGTGGACGACGTGATGGTCGGGGTGAGGTGCGTTGTAAAAGCTGCGGAGTCATGGAGTGACGGACACATTACGGCCTGATGAGCATCAACACCTGTGTTAGAGTTTAAAGGCCCACGTGTTGGTACCCCTACAGTAACAGTCGGGGTGGGGCAGGACAGATACCCAACCTATATATGTATATCAATCGGTGGATGACGGCTTAAATAGTTTATTACCAAATGACACTTACAAGGACAGGGGAAAGACTGTGACAAACATGGGATACATTTACTGTAGTATATCAATATCTAGGTGTTGATGGGCAGAAAACCGGATATAATGTATGCAATTCCCAAGCCAAACTTGAAAGCAGTACATGTGATATTATATTCAAATCAATGATTAGATCCAAAAGTGGATCAAACTAGCTGTATATACATGCATGTATATACATTTATCATAAAATATTATATTGTAAATAGAAATGATAGTAATATCATGCTTTCCAATGGTACTATAAGCCGAGTATTCCAAACGGAGTAGTAAACGTCCGATTTCCAGGTGGCTAGCTGCTTTGTAATTATTTTTTCATGTAAGGCTATGTGGCAAACCAGTGTATAATCCTATCAAATGTCAATTAAAATCCAAGTTTGAATATCTAAGAAAATATCTCCTGACGCCCTATTTTCTCAGCATCTTTGGATAGTTCATGTTATTATGGTATTATGGCAAAGACATTACCGATAAAAATACTTTTAGACCAGGGTGTAGCCATGCAGCCACCTTAATGGGCAATTATATTCCTCACACGTTTAAAATTAACTATTGACAGTGTTCTTTTCATCGCTGTACCTTCACGTATGTATTTTGTTGGAATAGCTTTAAGTACACATGATTAATTGTAGATTAATGTAACATTAATACATGTCCCCACACTGCATGCAATCTGTCACCGAACGCCTACCATGTACATCACAAGAACTGTACGGTGTGTATATGTGCTCATCCTGTACCAAATACATGTATAAGCAGACGCATTGCTAAACTGTGTGTCACTCTGAATCTGAGATAAAAACTAAACTGCCAAATAGAAAACAGAAAAAATAAGGTGAAGGTAAACTAAGTAAGGTACACCACATATGTCTTACTGTGCAGGGGGCGGGGAACCAACCTTTCCCACCATCCTAGAATGTCGTGCCCAGAACTTTCCGGGGACATACACTGCTGAGACACCACCAAGTGTCACATTGACCCCTGCAGATAATGACCTTGACCCCCCTGAGGAATAATGACCACTGTCCGACTGTCATGCCACCTAGTGGTCAGCATGGAATTGTGGGAATGTCTTCTTCTGGAGGATAAACTCACCCTACCCTACCAGGAGGGCAGGGGTGAGAGGGCAGGATGTAGCCATGGCAACATTCCATATCGAGGCTCCTCCAGTGGGGGAGGCATTGCCGACCCTAACCAAGTGCTGGGAGGGTCCGGGTGGGTGAAGGGACAGGCGCTCAGTCAGTGGGGGGTCGTCATAGACACTGTCACTCTCCGAGCATAGTCCATATCCATGCCATTCCCATAGTCAGTCATTTCCTTCCTGTATTGTAACCATATATATAAATGAGTATGGTTATGTTTACTGAGCCGCTGTATTATAGCATTTACAAATACAGGTCTGCAGAAGTGAGTCCGTCTAGTTTGGAATATTTTATCAAAGGTGCCATTTCTGTTATACATACTCCATTGCTGAGCCCATTTTAATGGATGCTCTCGGCTACATGATAACCTTCCCAGTAGCTGCTTGGAGAGTGGAGATGGGCAGCATGGAAGCCATATTGTGGGCTGTGGTCAGTATGGACAATTCATTATCACTTGACACGTCTTTTATATCTGAGTAATGGCATCTTTAATTGATGGGAAGGCTGCCGGAATATATATGCATATTGTAGAAGACGTCTCAGAAGTTGTGGAGATTGATACACGGATATATACATATCTGGTATAAATGTAGATAATTGACGTGTCATATTAAAAATGGGTATTTGGGAAATGGGCACATATTTCCCATGTCAGGGAATGTACATGTTGTATACCTACATATATGCCTATAAATTGATTTATTATGTTCTTCTTCATCAAATAAACTAATAATTCTCCAGCAAACTAATGGATGCAATTACCTATATTGTTTGCCCACATCACAGCCTACATATAAACACATATATGTATATACTCAAGGTGCCCTTCTACAGCAGCATTCAATCACAGAAAACCTTTGTGTTATCTTTCATTCTGAACATTACTCAAACCAGTGAGTATGGAGCCACCTCTATTGGAAGTCTATGCTCACACAGCAGCAACCCCTGCCCCTAGGCAGCTCATGAAGTATCAGTGTGCAAAGATATAATGTATAACGGTAATTTGTCATGGAGGTCGAGTGGGGGCCTGTACGCCACCCCAGGGGGCCTTTAGGGGGGCGTCCGTGAAATCAGCGTTTAGTTGCCATCTTGGCCACTAGAGGGAGACCACGCATGTGGCGCGTTCCCACGAGCCCTTAATGGCGGGCTTTGATTGGGCGCCATTTCACGGCTAGGGTCTCTAACGAGAATGCAATAAACCCCACGAGTGACACGCACCGGCCGCCATGGCTAGAACCCGGATGATGGATGTCTACATGGACGAGATCCCGCCGCTAACGACGAGATCTCGCCGTGTGAGATGTCATCTAGATGTCAGCGTTCGCGTCTCGGATTCCTCCCATTTCCACGTCCAGCAGACGAGATTTGACGCTAACCACGTATTCCCAGCAAGCAGAAGGCATTTGGTGCTAACTGCCTGGTGCCCAGCGCCGAGTGGCGGGAAAGTGTTTGTTTTCTCGGGAGCAGGCGTCTGAATGATGGCCCTACCCGTGTCCCTATCGGTGGGGCCTGTAAATAGTCAGCCCCATAATTTTGGCGGTGTTTAGACCAGACGAGATGCGCTGAGAGTCGTCTGCTACAACTCACCAGTCTCATTACGGTCTGAGTGTACAACAGGTCAGCTTTTACAGAAATACCTCAATTAATGACAAAGAGATAACTGAAAAGGAGGTCACCAAAGTTCATCCCTCTCCCTCTCCTAACGAGTACCCGCGCATGCGCAAACGCAGCCCCATTATTCCCTAATGGCTACCGTCAAGGACGCAGCCGTCATACGTCAGTGCCGTAATAAGCGCCCGGTTTGCGGCAAGACGTGATGGTCCCTATTGACTTGTTTGGTGTCATAACTCGGTTTCCCGGCAGAGGGCAGGACGATCACTCCAGCATCCTTCCGTCAACCCTTATCTGCCCCACGCTCCATGCCAACAAAATGTATCCATCGACATCCATGAACATCATTATATACAAATAGGCGCAATAACGGAAAACAATATCAATTGAAAAGGGGAAATTCCCCACCACCAACATCTTTCATAGTTTTCCATAGCGAAGACCTGCGTTTTTCATTTTCTAATGACGCGGATGGACAGCTTCCAGTGACATCTTAGGACTCCCAGAGTGAACTGTATGAGCATGAGCAGAATGCCAGGCAGAATGCCAGCAAAGGTAGACCACGTTGTATAAGTCCACATTAAGTAAGTGCTAAGGTGCTGCATCCTGTCAGCCTCTTATGTATACATAGACACCTGGAGGGTGTCATGCAGTGGGCGCATATGCCTCCTTAACCACGTCAGTGACAAGCTGCCTGCACCTTAAGTCTTACATGCACCAATGACACTTGACCCTGCATGTTCACGCCGACCACAGCCAGGTCAAATCCCTCAGAGTGCGCCAATATACCAGCAGCATCCTGACTCACCATGAGGTCAAAACTTATAAATGTATGCCCGGGGGGGGGGGGGGGGGCTACTCACTCTATGACGGTACCCAACGACTGCCAAACTACTGCCCACCTAAGGGGCGATCCATTAAGTATGTCACGCCCAAAGGGGTGGGGGGTGTATAGGATTGCGTGACGTCACACTTTCAGATATTTTTAAAACCATATATTAAATAAATGCTGCACTGCTGTATATGCGTTTCCACTAAGCAGCATCATAATGTTATGTGTGCTACTTGAAACAGTATGTGGGTATCACAGGTCTTCCAACATCAGAGGAAAGGATAGCAGTGCTCGGGGGTTGTATATTTTACACGGGGGGGCAGTCACTCTTTGATGCTAGGTACCAACTGCGAAACTACAGCCCCCCCCCCATATTTGGTTATTTGACAGCCCCTTGAAAATGTATATCATTTTTACAGCTCCCTATTTTCTAAGAAATCAGATGACAGCCCACTGTTAAGAGGCCTCTTCCATTCAACATGAGGTTATTTTGGAATTATATAGATTACTCAAGTCATGTATGAGATTTAAGGGTTCATTATCTTTATTTCAAGTGTCACAGCCCCTGATTCTGTACTTTCCAGTCGTTGACAGCCCCTAGTTTTTACTTTTCTATGATGAACAGCCCCCCCTTTTTTCTCGCTCCGACGCGTGCACAGCAACAGCTCTTCGGGGTGGTACCCCCCCCCCCCCCGACATTTTATATAGATGGGTGTGCAGCTGGCAAGGTTACATTTTGAGCAAGATCCCCCTCAGGGCCTACCAAGGGTCCCCTTTTTCACCAGAATCTCCTCACCAAGTATCCCTTTTCACCAGAATCCCCATCACCAAGGGTCTGCTTTTCACCAGAATCCCTTCACCAAGTATCACTTTCCACCAGAACCCCCCGCACCAAGGGTCAATTTTCACCAAAACCTCCCTCACCAAGAGTCATTTTTCGGAGATTTCAACAAAACCTGTCAAAACAAAGGAGTTCTAACCAAAATAACTTGCAATCAAGGTCACTTTTGACTAAAATACTTTTTACTAAGGCTCATTCCTCAGAGAATCTGCTTAAACCTAGACACTGCACTAGGGGTCACTTTTCTCCCTCACCAAGGAAAAGGGTGGCTGGCGGGCCAGCCACACACCCATGTTGAAATAAAATTGAGGTCCCTTCCTCAGGTAGCAGTTCCAGCACACCTTATATTCCTGTGAAAACAGACAAGAATCCATGGATATAGAGGCCGCAAAAATCTAGGCTGCCACTGATACTCGTGTGATTTTGTTAATGCCTCTTTGAACAGTTGTAATCTGAAAGGGTTCTAGTCGATAAAATCTTTCATTTTTCTGCCTAGGAGGACTTGAAGGATTTGACTGATATCTGATGCCATACTTTCGTCACTTTAGTACCAATCTAACTGTATTAAACCTGGGTTACAATTTATATTCAATATAATGATAGGCCTTATTGCACTGCTTAACACAATATGTGTATGGTCTTTTATATGATGCGGTACTGGGGGGGGGGGGGAGTCAACAGATTTGTGACATACTTTTCTAGGGGGTGTTTGGGAAAGTGTAGCAAAGTGTGACATGGGGGTGGGGGGTGTCTTCAAAATGGCCAAAAAGCGTGACATACTTCATGGATCACCCCTAAAACAGGAGCCGCCCAACCACCGCCCCTTCTAAATGCAATTTACCTCTCCCAGAATTCCTACAGATAAGCTACCCCCATGTTATTTCAGGGACCATTGTTTTAGTATACCTTTAATTCCTGATGCAACAAGTATGTCAGACATGAATAATTTTTCATTTCTCACATTTCATCATTAAACCTTACTGATACCCAATTACTACTCCCTCCTACCGCCCCATTTTTGAGGGGTGCAGAGAGTCACTGCCCCCGGCACCGCCCCTTATTTTTTGTCTGACCGCTACTGCTTCCACAGGCCGTTTGGCAGTGGCTGGTCATTTCATATCTGAGTACACTACGGGACGCATGTGTAGATTTAGGGATCCCGTAGCACGCCCGACTACCCCTTTTTTGGGCTGAAATTTGAGATTTTAATGTAAACATTTTTTGGGAACTTTTTAAAAACAAAACAGCTTTATATTAACATGTATGTATACCACTCTGTGTATCTGTTGCCTTCTCTCTGTGTCTCTTTTGTGTCTGTTTGGATGTAGGTCTGTCTGTCTCTGTCCGTCTCTGTCTGGTGCTGCCTGAGTGTCTGTCTATCATTCGTGCTCTCTCTCTCTCTCTCTCTCTCTCTCTCTCTCTCTCTCTCTCTCTCTCTCTCTCTCTCTCTCTCTCTCTCTCTCTCTCTCTCTCTCTCTCTCTCTCTCTCTCTCTCTCTCTCTCTTCCGTCTTCCGCTCTCTCTCTTTCTCTCTATCACTCCCCCCGTCCCCCCCTCTATCTCCCATGGATCATAACACATCATCTGCCTATTTGCAGCTGACAAATTTAGCATAAACAATAACCCCCGCACCCTCCTCCTCAAACCACAAACCAGCACAGGTATCGACGACAACACTGTAGCCCCGCCCACTCACCCCCTCAGCTGTCAGTCAACCGCCACCCAGTGCCCAGGGAACAAGTGGGGGCGTGTGGGAGGAGGGGTGGGAGGGAAGGATGGAGCACGTGTCTGGTCATAGAAACTGTGGCTGGTTCCCAACACAACTACACACCTCTGAGGAGTTGGTGAGGCTGTCCACCAGCAGCCGCCTCCCACCCCCACCAAGGCCACCACCTTCAGCACCGCCGACACCACCACATCACACCAGCACCACTCCAGCATGGAGAGGGCGCGCCTGTTGGCCGTGCGTAGGAGGAAGGGATAAGGAGGAAAACAAGAAAACTAAAATACCCCAGAGTGGAATCATAACCCAAGAGAGACAAGCCAGGTGGCAGTCATCTAGCTGGGAGGACATCCACTCACATCGCACTCGGCAATTTCAGCTCTGTTAAATTCCTCATTTTGTTATCAGTTGAGACTATGTTTCATCGCTGCTAGAAAACCACATCTGAATCACACTCTGTCTGGAGGAACGTGTATCTTGCCTCCCTGCTGCTGTGGGGAGCGAGGCGGACTTGGCGTGTTTGGATTTCAGAGTGTGGAATCATATTTATATTATTCAAAGGAAAGTGGATCCGTCTAGGAGGACTTTTTGTAAATGTTTTCTGAATGACAAATTGAAAGTGTTTTCCTATGAGGAAGAGCCATACGTTGACTTGGGAAAACATACAATTCACATCGATGTTGGTTGGATCACGAGGAAGTACCATTACGTGACCGAATACTGACTTACCAAAGAGTAAATTCATATTGTTTGCCATTTATTTAGTTTTTTTTTGTAAATGGCAACAGGAGGGGGAACCCTTTAGACTTGTTAAAGACTCTTACAGCCAAGACATAGTACCTCTATTTGTGTCTAACGGGCTGCATGGCGATCCCATCAAGATAACCCATCCGCCGTGATCGTCAAGGTCGTGACCGGAAGTCAGCGACGATCAGCAATTAGACTCGCGAGATCACGCGAGGTCAGATAACTGAATCGGGTAGTTGGACGGGTGGGGTCTCGCGCTGCGTCGGGATGGAGACTACGACGGTCAGCAGAGGGCCGACGATCACCACCGGAACCGGTCGCAACCCGTTCTCTATCGACGCCATATTGACACGGAAACGGCCCAATAATTCAACCTCGGGAGAGGAGGACAATAATAACAACATTAATAACGAGGGCAGTGTGGACTACCCGGCCATCCACCAGCGGGTGTCATCCTCCCCGCTGTCTGCGGCGTCTTCCCCTTCCCCGGTAGTCATCATGCCGGGCAGCGACCACCGCGGCATGGACACGTCTGGTGATGAGGAGCCCATGATTGACATAGAAGGGGGTAGGATGAGGCGGGAGGCAAGTTGTCGTGATGTTAGTCGGCCCGGGTCGGGTTGCAGTGCATCGTCCGGCGGCCATTCGCCGCGCATGGGATGTGAATCTCCGCGTCCAGCCGCGTCGCCGTCCCCGCCACGGCGCGCCCATAACGCCGCCCCGCCGCCCGCCTCTACCCCAGCAGCGCTGCCGACGCTGCCTGCTACAGCCACGGTGGCGGCTACTGCTGCTGCCTACTTGCCGCGTCCGCCGGGGCTGGGGATGCCTCCCGCCGTTAGTCCCGTTACCTCAGCGGCCCTGCCGCCCCACCACCCGGCCCTACACCACCGGCCTCCCCCCGGGCACCACCCCCACCACCCCGGGGCAGGCTACACGGCCGCCGCCCTGGATGTGGATCAGATGGCGCGTTATGTTCATCTTCATGCCAAAATGGCGGGCATTGCCAGCCATGGAGGACAAGGACACTACCCTCCTCCACACGCACACCCCGCTCACCATCACCGCCAACCCCTGCCGCACCCTCACCACCAGGGTGCTCCTCCAGGGCATGGAGCTCGGCATGGAGCCCCTAGTTCGGGACAGACAGCGCCGCTCTATGTGGACACAGGTATGACGGGGGTCTCACATGGCGGCCCTCTCTCCCACCTACCGCCACCTACCGGCAGCTATATGGGCGTCTCTGACCGCCTCTACTCATCCCGCCTACATGCCGGAAGTCTCCGACACCCCCCTCACCCCCACCCACCCCGACACCGGTCCCCGCACCCTCCAGGTGGTGGGGCACCTGACAGTAACCTCCAGGACCGCAGCAGGCGGCATACCGACGACGTGCCCGACGCACCACACCGACGTACAGAGGTCGACGATGGCGCTAGGTCCCCGCTCGACCGCAGCGTAGAGACCGCAAGCGGAAACACTCGCATGAACAGCAGATCCGCTAGCGCTTCAGAACCGGAAGCTAGACTTAACTCCCATAACACCCCGATCAGGCGTTACTCCACGACTCCCCCGCCTCTGACGTCATCGTCGTCGCCGCGCTCCGCGTCCAGCTGGCGTGACGACACCGACACTTCCGGTTGGCGACATGACGCCGACAGTATGATCTACAGCGACGACGAGAATGACGAAATCGTCGACGTGGAGACGGTAGAGACGGCCGCCATGATGGATGATCGACGATCAACTGGTTCCGGTTCCGTTTTCGACGATCGGGATGACTTGGACCATCCTGGCCATGATGATGACTCCATGGGACCATATGCGGGTAAATGAATGCCTTCGTTTTCTATATGCAGTCCAAATCTATTACAGTGATATTTTAAAGTATCCCGATTGAAAATGTCATTTCAGTATACTACTCATTGAAAAAGCGGTATCGTGTAACCCGTGTGTAACTGCAGTCATGCACACATAATTATGCCTCTGTACATATCTAACGTCACATCCCCCCTCCCCACATGCTGTCCATCTTTCCAATGCCTTATTTTGCATCATGCTGTCAGCTTATATACTCTATTTCTTCTGCATGTGAAATACTGAATTGCGAAGGCATAATTATAGTTTTCATACTTTGATGATGATATTCATATTCGAGTATTCAGAAACTACAGGTAGTGGTATCAGTTATGAACAAAGAGCCAACTCTTTCCTAATATCCTGCACGAATAAAAGTCATAGATCATATTGCTGATAGCTCTTTATACAATATATTCCACATCTGAATGTACTGATATTCGGGACCGATATTTACCATTTTGGTTTAGTCACCAGAAACCTGTACAAAGCTCACACAATTAAGTTTGAGCCAGTCGATATTTCGAAGATCATTTTATTTGAAGCTAAGGTGTTGTCCATAGTCTGGATATATATATATATGCTATAGGGATGCATATCGTGACCATGTAGTTGAGTAGAGTTTGCCCTTGTACCGTGTGCAAGACACAGGCATCTATCACAATTCTCCAGTGCTGTCACATATTTAAGGTGTCACCTTCAGTGTCACTTCTAGTCTCGCCGAGACGCTTTTTAGCCTTTTCAGTGCCATTTAGTGGTTACCACCTTCCCAAGGAGCAGTGGGTGAGATCCGATATCTGAAACAAAGGAGGCGTTGTAATGTTTTTAGGTCTGCCTCTTGGTGCAAACATCTTCGGTTGTATATATACTAGAGGACGAGGGGCTCACTCAATAGATTCTTTTAATTCTTATTTTCATGATTGTCATCTGCTATATTGTGTAGATGTATTATGCCATGGGAATATTGGGCAGGAATGTCGGTGGGTGGAAGGAATGATATACGTACTGAGAACCCACAGATTCGGATGTGTTTTTGAAGGTATGTTACTGTAGAGCAAAATATATCAAATCTGATAGTGATATTTTAGTTACCTATTGAATGAAAACCACATAATTACATAGTGACTAAATCAGTCAATCTTCTTGGACAAACGTATTGGGTATTTGAACAGTTTCTCAATGACACAACTGACTACAATACCCCAACAAATAGAGTGAAATACATCAGAGCGGTATCAATGTAGTTGGTATTTGTGCTTTCTTTTTGAGGCCATTTAATGAAGGTATAACTACTTTTTCTTAGCCCATTGAATACAGCCACACTGTATTCAATGAGGCCATTGAATACGGCCTTAGTAAATTCTGTATCTCAAAAAAGCAATACCCAATCCCAATGGTCTTTCCCAATAAACAAAAAACAATAAACAAAAAAACGTTATACAACCCTATATAACGTTTCTCTATGGCCCCCTGATGTGACAAAACGTTATATAACGTTAATACTTTATTTTGACGTAAAATAACGTATTTTTGAATATTTCTTTTTTGATAGCTGGTTTGGTTGGTGTTAATACATATACCAGCAAATTGTGTGCAATTAATGAAAACAAGCACGTTTATAGCAAGTTTCATTAGCTTCCAGATCCTTTACCACCATCCCCGTGACCTAAGTTCACACACCTGCCCTTGGTGATGCCTAAGTGGTGGTGTTAGTGAGGAGAAATGGGGTATAGGGGTGTAAAGGGTCGACCGCAGCACACATGGGGAACAGCTGAGTCAGGGTCGCAAATCTAGACTTGTTTCTTTTGTCAGGTACTGCTGGCCTCCTGCATACGAGTGCAATCTTGTCGACACTGGCTATCACATTTTCTTGGTGCAATCATGATACATTTTGGCACCTGGAGACCTGATCCATGTTAGCTGGGATCTATGGGACGGAATTGTTGCCTATACATGGGGGAGATGGTTCCCTACGGAGGGGGGGGCTGCATACCCCAGTGGGCACAAAATTCAGTTTTATGTTGAATCAACATTGCATCAACAGTGAATCAACATTGACAACCCTTTATCAACGTTGATTCAATGTTCTGTGCCCACTGGGACGTGGGACAATAAGTATGTTGCCTGTGTAGGACGAGATCTATAATGACCTGCGATCAAGGTGACCTACGTATTACAACATTACGGGGACCAACGTGGACAGCATAATGGTGGGCTATATGTGGGACATGATGGTATACTCTTTATAAGTCACCAGTTATAGTGCTACGGCCCTGGTCCCCTCTGGACAGGGCTGTACATGTGTAAGTGTACCTCCAGGTGGTGTTTGTTTGTGGAGGCTGGAGGTGGAGGGTACCTGCAGCAACCGCACATAGCAGGCACCATAGAAGAAGAGCAATGGTGGTAGGGGAGGGGGGAGGGTGGGGGTCAAACAGGTGGCAGCATGTGTATACCCCTTGACCCTGCTCCATACCCTTGTACATGACTTTTGTATGGTTGTCAGCAGTATACTTAATGCTAAGAGAATGTGGCAGGGGGGACAGCCGTTTATGGTATTGACAGTTAGATTACATTATCTTCAGTTCTTCACCAACAGCCGTCTTTGGCATATAATCTTCACACAGGAACTGACTATGACAAGAATCACGTTGTTGACTGTTCTATAATTAGATCTGGTTAATTGGTGTGGGTTTGCGGACTATGAATTGGATTCATGTAGGTTTCTCTTATTGTAAAAAAACATTCAGGGAAGGTAGACTTTTTAAAAAGAAGATAGGAATATAAAATATTATACAAATGATATACAGTGAGATCCAATTACAAGGATGACTTATATAAGGAATTTCCTGTTATAAGGATTACGTTTCTATGGTCCCTCTCTCTACATCTGATAAGGAACTTTGCCTACAATGAGCAAATTTGACTGGTTTGCAGGCCCTACTTATAACGAGATGTTACTATTCTTTTCTATCTACTCAGTAAATATAGCAAAAATACATGAATAAATCCCTTTTGACAGTTTCCTATTCAGCTACTTCTATTTGCTGGCCACTTTGAAGGCAATCCCCAGTGCAGCTCCCACCCACACTGAGCCACTCTCTGTTTACACCTGGGTCACTCTAGTCCAAATATTTCCCACTAAGAGGGCGCTGAGGGTCTGCCTCTGGCCACCCACACTGACTGCCCACTACTGACCCCTCTACTGACCTCAACTGACCACACGTCAACCTGGCCAATCCATATTACTCTTCCTCTACCTCTTCCGCAAATATAATAGTGAAGGGTCCGAGAGGTAGGCGCACTATTCGGGATCTAGTACGCTCTATCGGTCGAGTTATAAGTGTTACAGTATTAAACGGTGACGTTTCCAGAAATGAACAAATTGCGTTCTAAGCATGTGGTCGCGTGTTCTGAGTTATCTGAATTTCCAAAGCAATACACTACAATAAATTATATTCAGCAAAGGGATTGGAAGCAATGTCCTTTCATTTCCTACGGGTATCTCTCTCTGATATAGTGTTAAAACCAATACAGCTGAAGGCTGGCCAGCAGGTCCACAGTATCTCTCTCTCTCTCTCTCTCTCTCTCTCTCTCTCTCTCTCTCTCTCTCTCTCTCTCTCTCTCTCTCTCTCTCCTCTCTCTCTCTCTCTCTCTCTCTCTCTCTCTCTTCTCTCTCTCTCTCTCTCTCTCTCTTTCTCTCTCTCTCTCTTTACAGTTAAACATTATGAGGTTAGACACCTGCAGCATTACTCCGCATCCAGCCTGTCCTCCTGATGAAGCCACTCACTGTCTTACCCCCCACCTGTCCCAGTCAGGTCCTGGTCTACATTGACTCCCACACATTGGCACCCCTGCCAGGCAGGAGAGACACAGACAATGGGTAACAGCAAAGTCTCGGGTGGAGTGGGCGCAGAGCGGGGCATCTCTATACTAGGGGTACAGGAGGACGGTAGGAAGGTTACAGGTAGGGGGAGGAGTAAGGAGGTGTTGATTGGTACCCTGGAGGGAGGACTTGTTGTGAGTAAGGAGAAGCCGTTATACCCTATCAGGATCCCCGAGTCCAAGTGCTGACTTTGTCCGCTGATATCCACTTGGACATGTGAAAAGGGGTATAAGGGTGAAAGATCAGTGATGCAAGACTCTCTCTCCCCACCCACTCAATGGTGTCATACAAATAAACCCTGAGGTACTGGTTAACTGAGGACAATCTGCCTCAGTACATTCGAAATCCATGATGGATAATTAATAATGATATAGATTGCGTTAAGTTAGTTGTAAGAATCCAATTAGAGAAATGTGATAATGCCTATTTTGTGAAGTTCTATAGATCATGTTGCTGCGCCATTTTGACATCATCCAACAGGCAATATGCAGCTGATATGCACACAGCATAAATACTCATGCCAGGGAATTTTGTAGCAACGTAGATGTATGAGCTTAGCCATAAGCCTATGCCCTGTTTTGAACCAATGGCTTCTTTTCCATACATGGTTATATGTGTTTTGTCTGCCTATTAGCTACCTGTTTGGTCTTGTTAGTTCTCCCACCCACAGGGATGCTGTACCTTGTTATATATAGGCCCTTCACTATGTAGACAGGGTGTATAAGGCCTGTGGTGAGTGGTAAGGAGGGGGTATATGGTGCATGGGTGGTCCCAGCTATAGGGATGTCACAGGTCTGCATGCAATGACAGCAGTCGTGGCTTCTAGAGAAGAACTTTAAAAATAAATGGTACAATATACAATGTGGCTTCGATATATTGAGCACTTCATTTTCCCTGGTCCTCTGGTGAGGAATGCTTTGTTTGATAATATGAATCGCTGAGGTATATCTACTGGAAGGGGTGGGATAAATGGTGGCCTGTACAAGTTGGTGAGCTGCCTTACTACGCCTAATTAGGAGCGGTTGTGATTAGCCCTCTCCAGGGCTGGAGGGCTGACAGTTTGGTGTGGGAACCGGCTGTACATGAACAGACATGAGCATGACTGACATCACACCCTCAGCGTTCCTACGTTGTCAAGGCGGATCTTACTGTAGATCAGTATCAGGAGATCTAAACTAGGTAACAGGACATATACAAAGGAGAAGGGGTGTTCGGTTTTACTGCTTATTCTTATAGCAGAGGTAGTTGTGTTTTCATACGTGGTTTTGGGTAATTCTAATTGGGACACATTTTAGAGACAGCAGTTATTTTAGGTACGCCTGGAAGTATTTTCCCACGAGAATCAGGGCTGTGATTAGTTCAAATTTAGTATTATGTTAGTAACTAACGTATCTCATACTCAGATGTATTATATCAGCTCTCTATTCGGGTGAATCAAACTAAAGTAAAGAACATTTACGGACAACACAGAGAAAGGGAAGTGATCATTTCGGAGTCAAAACTGTGTCTAGCTGAACTCTCTTTAGAAGTGGACCGGAATGTACTCCCTTGAATAAAATCACAGCTCTCGTGACTCCCTAGCTGTTAAAGGGAGTCAACCTTAATTGGACTCTCTTAATGGACAAAGACAGCCTGGATATATATAAAGGGATTCACCAACAGTTGGTTTTAATATGTCCTGTTAAGGGCTGAATCCACTGACGAGAATCCGTCGGATCAGAGAAGATTCGTCCATAGGTTGCGAACGTTCATCCGATCCGACGAATTTGCCTCAGTGGATATGTCCATTTAAACCCATGAAAATTGATAATCATTCTTACTATGAATGGTTATAGCATGGGTATTTAATGCCAACTCTTAATGTAATAAAATGATTGAGAGTTCTAGCATAACTATGATATTTTAGGTACATGACCCTCCATAGACATCCAGTTTGTAGAAATACAAGAAGTTTAATCCACAGCAATTCATATTGACTAACTGAGGGATCTTGTTCCTCTTAGGCCTTGCACCAATATAATGTGGAAAGATGAGCTCTGGTAACAGCCATTATAGCAAAGGGCACATTACCAATAATGAAAGGTGTATTATACTCCCTTCATAAAGGGGGTCAAATGTGAGCTAGACTCCCTTTACAAAGAGAGTCAAAGATGCGTTAGACTGCTTTCTTAAAAGAGTCACTAAAAGGGAATCATTTTGAAAGCAAAACGTGGACTGCCTGAAGGGAATCACAGTGACTCTCTTTCTAAAGTGCTGACTTCCTTTCAGTCACAAAAGAACTCATAGTGAAAGGAAGACCTTGAATCCTTTTATAACTCCCTTCCTTTTCTCTGTGAAATTACTGAGACACAGTATTACTTCTCAGCTTTGGTTCTGAGCTATAAATATGAAATCAAAATGATCATCATCTCAATTTTCTATGAAGTCAATCAATTTACTGCATATCGCTCAGAATTAATTACCCCACTCATTGCAATGCCGCAAGATGACTAAACTATTTTGGTTTTGGGTGGTAGAATACCTGCCCTGGCCGATTCAAAATTTGGTTTACAACATAGATCTATCTCCATCCCAAGCTGAAGCTCTGGAAATGCCTCCAGGCCCATAGTTGGTATCTGGCCTCTGTAATCTGAAGTGTTCTCCTGCGATACACTTAAACTCCCCATTTTATCTGTTTATAAAGCCATGAAAAAGAAACGACCGGAACTATCTTAACCCCGCCTTCACTGCGCAGCCTCGGGTTAAGCAGCGCCACCAACCGCTCGAGTGGCAGCCCCTGGAACTACACTCAAGTCCAATTTACAGTGAATTTCACCCTTTTTGTCCCAGCATTCTTCTTCAATATACCGTTAGTCACAAGCCTCACCAGTACGGGGCGGGAGGGGCAACTGTGCCTCCCCCGACCAATTTACGTCGTCACTGCGCAGGAGCGGAAGTCGCTGCCCTGACCGTGGCGGCGGCTAAGAGCTCTTTTGTTGTCGTCGCCGAGCAGACGAAAATGAGAGGCGACATCACTGGTTTCCCGCGGGACGGCGGCAAATCGACGCGATCGTGTAGGGACCAGCAGACGGCCGGGGAACATGGTTCGGCTCTCAGAGCGCATGCGCGTCGGGTCAGCCGCTAGATGGGGCAACGATCTGTGAGGAAGTGAGCGGGAAGGGGGTGGGGGAGGGTGAATTGGGTGAGATGTGGCTTGTCTTAGCCGTAGGGTGGAAGAGTAGGAGGAGGACGTGGGAGGGGGGAGTGGTGGTGTAGAATGAGTGTAGACCTGGGGTCAATTCCCCCTCTATGCGTGTTATTTCCACTAAGGGCAGATTATAGCAATACACACACTGTCGTAACATGCCTTCCGATAATTATGGCAGCGCCATTTAAGGGTTTTCATTATCTAGAAACTCCATCATAATAATTATGCAGAGGGGCGTTCACATCCAACTATATTTTAAAGGTCTTTTCATGTCCACAAATTATTTTTATCCAGCACACTACCCGTGCAGTCAGCTGCAGTGGGTTCACATATTTAGTTTTCTAAGTGAGTGTGAGGGGTGCCTGGGCGGCAGGTATGATACGGGGGGTTGGTAGGGGTTGTACCCGAGTTGTACCCGACAGAAATTATATGTACTTGTCCAGATTGGAGGAGCAGCATAGTGCAAAAGAATCTGTATCATATTTTCTCTAAAGATAAACAAGGCCAAAAAAAAGTGTGTGTCAGGGATATAAAGTACTATACCCAATGTTTCAGGCAACCCGACCCTAAATTCAAAAAGGGCCGACTCTAGCATTTATTTTCTCAATTTTGAAGTGTTTTTTCTTTTCTTTTTTTTTCTTTTGTAAATTCTTATTTTTCAGCAATTTTTGTCAAGAGTAAAAAGCTCCCGCTGACCTCAGTAGCCTGAATAATATTCTGCATTCAGGAAATGACTTTTTAAGAGGAATACATTATATATCCAACAATTTCTTGATATTCAATTTTTAATACTTGAGAAATTCTGAAGAGTCACGAGTTGATGTGGCAATTCGCGACTCATTAAATGTGCTCTCAAGATGAAAAATAAAACTGACCTATCTTCCCTAGAATTTCGGGCCATGTTGCCCGAAACATACCCTTTTTTTGGCCTAAGTCAATTGTAGACTTGATTTCCAAACTATGGTCAATGTTTTTATGATGTATTTATGTAGTATCATCCCTACAGTATTATTTACATTTAATATATCAAATCCGCCGTCCAGGTGTGATCTCTGAGACATTGCTACATCAACGCACATTAATCAGATAAATTAGTCATACTTTTGAATCCCTGACTGTTTCACTCTAGCTGTATCCCCTATAGTAACCCCCCCCCCCCCCCCCCGGGCAGGTTGGAATTGAGCGCGGCCAACCCCTTAGGACTATGCATATTATAGTAATGCGCAGGACTTTTCGCCATAAAGGGGTGCAATCTATTAATCCCCCCCCCCCTCAAGAGGGGTCCAATTCTTTTTGGCCCTCCCCCAAAACGATGCCCCACCCCCACTGTTGTTAATAAATGACCACTCCCTTAGTGGAGCTCCAGCTTTATGTATATGTTATCTGAGAGCCTCCTTGAGCAGTAGACCCAATGAAAATACTTGTGAACAGTTGGTGGGATGTTGGGGCAGAATACCACGATAAGTATGTGTTGTTCCAACCTTTATTTTTACCAACAACAATGTTTATACTGGAAATACAAGTTTTATTGGCAGAACGGAGTGTAATAGTGCAATATCAGTATAGTAGTAGGTTCTCTTTATCTGACACATATAATTATAATTCAGGTTTAAATATGATACGTTATGTCTCACTTTCACGTGATTCCCAGCGAGTTGTCTGCTAACATTATATCAGACTCCCGGGATCAGACTGCATCAGAATATCATACACGATGGAGATGTTATCATGTGTTTGCCTCTTAATGAACATAGTATAATTATGTTATTAATGGAACATGCACTATATATGGGAGAACCTTTTCAATATTACCCGCAAGAGCAGGGTTGGTAAAGGGGAGGTGTGTACGATTGCGCCCTACAAGGTTGTTGGAAAGGGGGGGGGGGGGGGGGGGGTGATACGACGATAACACATTGCCCTTACGCCAACAGCATGTAAACGAGCTGACTGCACAGAACACGGATACAGCGTAACACCGCGCCTCTGCCGCCTTTAGGTGGGATTAACTCTAATCCTCTACAGGTTCATCCCTTAATCCTGTGTATAGATGGATTATCCAGCTCACACCTTTCCCCTGGTTACCACTTAGCTCTGATTGCTCTTCTGAGGGGACGCGGCACGATTTACTCTGCCAACAGATGCTGAACCTGCACCGACTCTGCTTCAGAATTTTGAGGCGGACTGGATGGAGGTTCAATCCAACTGACTTATGTTAGGGATTGGGAAGTACCAGCGCCGTCTGGCAGGAGAATCTTACGGATATGACGTCATCCCATTGGTGCTGGTACATGTACATTGACACATGATGTTCTTAGATGTTTCCATGCAATGTTAGGAAGTGGTCATTTTTTTTAAACAGGGGGGGGGGGGTGGATTTGGGGGGGGGGGATCAAAAAAATTGGACCCGCTCGCGCGAAAATCCACCAACCCCCCTCCCCCCCTGTTGTTAAATAATGACCACTCCCTTACTGTAGTGGATTGGCAGAATATAAAACCACTATGAAGTTGCACATATTGCTGGTTTACTTTCTGGACTAGTCCCTATTTGTGGAGGACGATTTGTAACTGGACTGGTTTTGTAGCAGACGACAAATTGCAGCAGATGACAATGACAATCAATTAAGCGGGTAGCAGACGACTCTAATCCTCTCCCCGCCCATCTGCCGCTCCGCACATGCGCACGGCACGCGCCCCACACGCGCCTGTTACGACTTCCTGCAAAAGCAGACGACAGTCGGCATGTCCGCTGGTTGTGCAGCTTTTGCTGGTCCCCGGCGGCGGTTTTGGCGGAAAACGATCGCAGAGAACAGCCGCGGGGCACGGCTATCATCAGCTCACCGATTAGCGCCCACTCCCTGTAATTGAGTAATGGAAATATGTCAAGATTTCTAGTAGGGGGTGGACCCCTTGGGTCACACCGGCCCCCTCAGGCTAGAAAATATTTAGGCGTTAATTGATAACCCTCACCGCTAACTGTGGGTGGTGACAGTGAGATCATAAGACGGGAAGGCGGTGATTGCTGCCGTCAAATTGAATTAATTTGGTCAGATCAAAAGAGGAGTGGTGTCAATTAGAAGTAATAGATATTTGAGAGATTCCATTCGTGTGATTCTTGTGAAGCATGTGATCGGGTTTAAAGCGGTTATGTAGGATATATTTCACTTTGAATAACATTATATATTATTTTCCTGATTTTTTGAGGAATGTCCAACTGCAGCTCGATATATCTAATGGCATGACATTGGCGCCTTAATTATGAATTATAATTGGTATAATTCTTTTGCCAGTTGTAACAATACATCTATCGCTATAGAATCTGAAACATTCATCCGGCTGTGTACTACTAGATGTAGTATGTAGAAAACGGAACCGGAATAGACGCTGTAAAACGTTACACCGCGCAGACGAACGTTTACTAAACACCTCATGGGATCCCACGAGGGTGAGGACAGCTCCCCCTGTCGCCATTTCCCGGAAACCACTTTGGAAATAAACAACTGCGTCGTCGCCGGCGGCCGACGCTAAGAATCCACTTCCGCGCTTTGTTTCCAAGCACAGAGCCCGACCGGGTCGGGCCCGGGACCGCCTCCTTGGGCGACCCGAGAAGTTAGCCAGTAGCGGCCGGTCTTCGGCGACTTTACCTTGAGTCTCTGGGGCTGGTTGCAGCAATATCTTAGCGCGAGTTTATAATCTAATTCTAAAGGGACCCATATATTATGTTGCACATGGGGATTAAGGGCGATGTGGGTTAATATTGCTACAATTAGTAGGGTATGGTGTATAGGGCACAGGGTGGAGAATCCCCCCCCCCCCCCCCATTGTCTTTCTTTTTTTTTGGGGGGGGGGTGTTTGTTTGTGTGTGTGTGTTTTTGTTGTTGTTGGTGTTAATTTGGTGTCTTTTTTGAATGGGGGTTGCTGGTATTTCAATCTGCAACGCTTGTCGATACTTTGCTGTTTAGTACATGTAGTTAAGGCTGTATACCGGCTTCCGTGCGTTGTATTGCCGCTACATATTAAACACAACACCAATACCATGTCATTGTGCAACTGCTCCTGAGACTCATCCCTCAGCCCTTCTCCCCTTTGTTTAATCCCAACTTCTCCAGGCTAGAAAGGAGGCTGGCGTGAAATTTCACACAGAAGTTGGTTTATGTATCTAGCTGCTGGAGGACACCGGACCGGGGGCATCTCACGTGGTCTCACGTGACTACCTGCCCCCAGAGGGCGCGGGTGTCGCCGCCAGGGGGCAGGTTGGCGCCTCCTTCCGGTGGTGGTACTGCGCTCTGGCGGCGGCCTCTGGTATGACAAATAATAACGACAGGTAGGCGGCGGAAAGGCGAGACCAAAGTTGCTGGGGTTTGTGGGAGGCAGTGGGAGGCAGTGGTGCAATGTGGGTATATGGCTGTAACAAGTCGACTGCAGCCCTATGTTGGCAGTAGCGGTGGTGGGGAAGGGAACTAAGATGAGTATGGTGTCATTGCTGGTACCCAAAGATCAGCGTCACACTCATAATGCTCTCAATATACTAGCGTATATACAACCATCGAATTCGTATGTAGGGGACAAGATGGCGGCCTGCCAATGGAACAAGATGGTGGCATGCTGAAAGTGACCCCTTACAATGCTATATGGTGCGGGGTGGTGGAGGAGGGAGTGGGAACCTCTTACTTTACTCTTAGAGCCTTGTGTCTAGTGTACAGACAAGGATATCGTCCCATCCCTCCTGTACCCTATACCTGTACCCCCACCACTGCAGGGTGGCACAGGCCTGACATACCTTTGTGTTGAGTCGATGCTAAGTGCCTAAGTAGGCAACAAGCATTGCTGGGTGCATTAAGACATGCTCATCAGAAGCTGTCATTTTAGGTTGTAGAGACACTATACGTATACATGTAGCAAATTAAGTTCTGGGACATGCTCATAGAATCTAATTATTATCTTGGTATTTTGACCATCGACCATAATTTCAGTTGTCAGCACACAGCACTTGGTCGGGCTGTAGAGTAGAAAAGGGTTACAAAGAAACATATTCACTGTTTGGTATAAACAGTATGCTGACTGGAAAGGCAAGAGCAGAAAGATATGAACAATACTTGCATATATTAGAATTAAATGGAGGTGTAGCTGCGGACTCCACATTAGAATTGCATTTTGTGGTATATACCTACCTTCACCACAGAAACATTGCACACATATGGTGACATGTGTACCTTTATATATCCCCGTATCATGTAGTGTCTCACCACAAGGATTGACTCTGTAGGGTTCTAATACCTGGATCCTTCCAGGGCTGGGTAGCTGTATCTGAATAGAGGATGGAGGATGGAGTATGGAAACCCATGGTACAGACAGGAGGATAAGGGGGTCTGGGCCTCCCCCAGCCAAGATTAGATACTGGAGAGCGTCCGTTTATTTTCATGGAGGACCCTCTGCTATTTGCTCTGTGCAATTGATACAAGAACAACGCGTCCCCGTGGGTCCATTAATGTTACTCGGACAACCTCGACTAACAATACGCATCAAATGAGTGTGCGTCTGTTCCACACCAGCTAAGAGTGTGAAAGGAAATGCTATATGTACGTGTTTTGTGTAATATTATGGCATGAACAGCTGGAAAGTGTCCCATGCCTGAAACAGCGTCAAAGGGGAGTCCAGGTTGCCTCCAGGGAGCCAAGGTGACTCTCTGGCCCTCTGGCTGACCTAAGAGAGTCACCTGGGAGAGTCATATGACCAAGAGAGCTATATGACTCCCCAGGGACTCCCTTAGGTCACCTAGGCTCCCTTGTGCGACCTGGACTCCCCCTAGAAAGGGGGGTCGTTCTGGAGGCAACCTGGACTTCCCTTTGACGCTGTTTCTTTTCTCTGTGCACAGCATCAGAGATACCGGGGTAGTTATAAAGCCGAAGGTGGAGTAGAATTAGCTTCAGATAGCATCTATAGGAATACAATGTAGCACTAACTATTGGATGCATGAGTATGTCTTGGCAAGACATTGAACTAAAAATACAAGGAAATAACTGTTAGAAAAATAGTGTGCTTAATTGTTATGTTTGAATAAAGGTCGGTGGAATTCATGTTTAGTCTTACCATAGCTAAATCAGTCAGATTTGATATTTTTCACTCTTTACTGAGATAATGCATAATTTTATGCCTAGGTAGTACATGTAGATAGATATCCCCACCTCTTCTTCTGAGCGAACAAAAAATGTGCTGATGTCATAGCAAATCCAGACACCTTACACCCACATGCACATTCCACAATATGTAATCTTACTGTCTCATCTGAGGATCAATTGCATTATCCTGCAACTATCCTTCATGTTCCCTGCCTTCAATCCCTGACCAACTGTTTTATAGAAAACACAGGGATGGTGTCAATTCAGCCCCTACCCCAACACTACTGAAACCGATCCTTCTCAGCCCCCACCTAATCCGCTACAAGTCTGCTATCTTGTAGCACTTGCTGTAGGTAGCTTAAGCTGGGTGTATGTGTATACAGTATTTGGTTAGAGATGGTATTAACCTAGAATAAACCCCGGCACATGGCTGTGATAAGTCTGTGTGTCCACAAACAGACTGGTGTAGGTTTTCTACTTACTGGCGTCTTCTGGACTTTGGGTGGTCGCGTGCTGACGCGTGCCTTCTTGTGTCTGATCAACTCATGGTGTCTTGGGTCGACTGACTTACCGGGTAATGCATATTTTGCCATCTACCTTTAGTAAAGAATATTGTAAGAAATCAATGACTTAGCCCCCCCCCCCCTCCACCACCACCACCCCGATAAACAATTTTACGCACGGGTGTCACACCTTGGGTGTCACACTGTGGATAGTTTCCGATTATAAGAGAAGTCGCAAGAGAAGTCGCAGGTATACTTTTGAAAGTAACTAAAAGTAGCTGAAATAAGCAAAACAATAACATCTTCCCTTTTCGCTTGTAGCTTCCTCAGACAACGACTGTTGCTCTACAACGGACGGGGACCAGCAGAAGGACGCACAGACAGACAGAGGTCACAGTAAGGTCAAGGACCACCCCCAGCACCCGGATGAGCGGTCCCAGAGCCGGCCCAGCACCAAACCCAGGAAGAAGAGGTCACGGGCCGCCTTCACACACGCACAGGTGAGTTTAACATGTATACTGTGAATAGTAAAACAAATGACTAGCTTCAAGAAATATTTTTTTCTTAAAACTAGTCATTTGTCCGCAGGCAAGTTTATTTATCTTAGTTTCTTGAATTCAGAAAATTATTTTTGGCTGTGTATATCTCCTGCCCACACTGTCAGAAGTTAATGTAGCTGCACAGTGACTTATACTGTCGATTTACATTATAAAAGGACGTATATTTGGTCATACAGTATAACTCACTGTGCAGATACACTTACTTCTGACAGTGCATGTGCACCAATACCATAGGCTAATGTAAACAAGAGTAGATTCTACTGCTCAGCTACATTAACTTCTAACATTTTAGTGCCGCATACTGATTTAATGCATTATGCCCTTTATCGTCTTGATGCATGCATGCGGCCATGCCGAGCAGCCCACCAGGCATGCATTCACGCACCATGCTGACCCCATGGTATTGATAGTTTATACACACCTGAAGAGTCGATGTGATGCATACATGCTGCCCTTGTGAGTATCATCGCAATGGTTGCATTATGCACCATGACGATAAAGGGTGTAGTACTGGTGGAAGTGTCTGGTGTTACAAAGAAATCGAGTAGCGCTACTAACTTGGGGAGTTATACACGACGTATTCTCATTGATTGGGACTGGAGCCATACATAAAGCCTACTTTGTATATACTACTCACAGCTCGATTTCAATCTACGGTCGCACATAGCCCGTGCGCCACATCCACTGACATTTGTCATTAGTGGTACAAGGGGTGCAAAACAGTCCAAGCGATTGCCGAATAGCTCAGATTGTAACCAGTTGATAACACCACGATCAAACATGATGGGGGCGGGGGTCTAGAAAACTTAAAAAAAGAAATCCACCATATTATGTATATGAATACAATACCGCTATAATTCTGCTTAGCAATTTGAAAATGTGTTGTTTTTTGTTGTTTTCCTTTTTCATCTGAAAACCACTGAAATAGATGGTGGCCTCATTAGAATTCAAACCATCTAATTCCTTATTCTCAACCCACTCTTTCACCAGGTGTTTGAACTGGAGCGTCGCTTCAGCCACCAGCGCTACCTGTCGGGCCCTGAGCGTGCCGAGCTGGCGGGGGGCCTCAAGCTGACCGAGACCCAGATCAAGATCTGGTTCCAGAACCGCCGCTACAAGACCAAACGCCGCCAGATGCAGCAGGAACAGAACATATCGGCTGGGGCCCGCAAGGTGGCAGTCAAGGTATTGGTGAAGGATGATCAGAGGCTGTATAGCCCTGAGGAGTTGATCCGTCCTGTGCTCTACCCGTCCATCCCTCTACCAGGACTGCTGTACCCCTACCCTTACAACATGTACGCCGCCCACCACCACCACAGTCTGCACCACCAGCACCACCCACAGCACCACCACGGCACGTGACCGACCGTGAGATCACGTGCTGTCAGCACTGAGGGCTGAGCGACACCTAATGGACATGTTGTGTACTAGCGCCTTCGGCGCTAGATACCGCATTATAAAGCGCCTTTATGCTGTACATTTATAGTATATTTTACTATTATTCACTTACGGATGCTGCATACTTTGCATGTAGTAGAGGCTGACCAACGCTGCCCGACCCCTGGTGACCAACCCCCTCCCCCCTCCCACTTCCTCCAGGGTGCGACGTCCGCGCTCTATTTATAGTGTCAGTGACCTCATTAATGGCGTGCGTGACCTGACCTATGACCAAATAAGGCATATGGCTTGTGTCTCAGAATAGTTTGCCGTCATTCGTTTCCCCATGAGTACCAACCCAGCAAAGATTCATTATAAAAGTATTTTAATTATTCAAGGTGATCATCTCACCTGGAAGAGTTACTCAGTTTGGACTACCTATATAAAGGGTATCTCTGTGGTATTTGAGACATGGGGGGGATGAGAGTTGTATAGCATTGTTGAGACTTGGGTCGGATAGCCTCCAGCGGTAATTAACTCTGAAAGACATACATGTATAATTATGTATTGTTGCTTGATCGGAGGATGACACTTCAACCTGTGTAAGCATTGATGGTTGTTAACTTACAAATGCCCAATGCTGTATGTGTAACGTTATCATATATGATGTCCTTGCCAAGAATATCGGGTTTCAAGTATGTTTGTTTAGGAAGGAGAACTGTAAGTGTAACTATACTACCAGTATACATGATATAAAGAATTGTTAGCTCCTGCATCGATGGCCAATTCGCTAGGCTGGCTGTCCAACTACTTAGTGCGGCTACATACATACCACATATGTACTATATAGGCCGTGCTTAGCTGAGGACTATGAGCAACTCATCATGAGCAAATGCATGTTATGTCAAGTTGTAATGGCATGATCTTTGTGGAAGTATAAGGCCAGACTGTTAACCGATCACTGCTATATGAATCATTCAATTAAGGAATAGTGTGACCCTCTTGTACCTAGGTTCAGCACTTTCTGAGGCACAACGATGACTATGCTTGTACATCTGGAAAGCAATGATGAACATATACTTGACGATTTATTAACTAAGAGGACTGTGGAGATGCTTTTCGTCAATATTGCCTTACCTTAGTACTGTCGCATATTAAGGTCTTATAAACCAGCCCATTCCCATTCTAAGTCAACATTACGATATTCCAGTATTCTGATGTTAGGACATGTGTGGAGAACATTGTGTCGGTCTAACAATTGACTTTAATACTGTATATTTCAAGCTTCCTACTGACACTCATTTCAGGTACCATTTTTGCGGAAACATGTAGAGAAGTAGCTAGTCCAGGCCCAAGCATTGCAGCATGGGTTTCACAAACATTGTATATACAATAAATAGACACTTATATAAGTATAGTTATTTGTATATATGTATATGGTATTATATGTATGTAGGCGTGGGCGGATCCAGATTATTAGATGGCACAGAATCAGGTCTTATAATGTATTCAATGAGTTGAGGATGAGACTGGCATGAAAGGTATTTCTTAAGCAGCCTTCCATACAAACTTATTCATAAGCCAACGCTTGTTGAATGTAAATGTTCATGTATACCACCTAGAAATATTATATCTAACATATAACAGTCATTTTGATTTCTCAAATAGTTGTGGTAGAAACTGACGGGCACAGTTACATGTTAAGTAAGAGAGACATGGTATTTTGTTCTTGAGGAATAGTCAAGGTCAAATCTAAAACAGAAAGATAGCTGTATGGGTAAATTCCTCTCCCTCTTTAAATCAAATATGCTGTTTCTGACTCACACATGTGTAAATAATACTGTATGTTGAGCAGAAAGGATATGGGTTACATATTTACATTTTATATGCACATGTCACACGAACTAATCAAATTAAAAAGTGATGGTCATAAGCATTGTGCACAGGCTCATAGAAGTTGAATTGACAAAACGTCATGGATATGAATGAAACCAGGATACTTGATAATCCATCTTCCAAGGACTGAGTCATCCCTAGAGATGCTCTAAGCTGCTCAGTAGGGTACAACAAGACCCTTAGCCCAGTACTCAGTGAGTTAATCCCTGATGGACAGTCAGCTGGTGATTAATTATCTCCAATCAATTAAACCTCATTTAGAGAGTGCACATCTAGAGTAAGTGCTTGTATGCTAAGGTGGAGGAGGAGATGAGATTGGAAATATAGGCTGAAGGGGTTGCCAGATCTATTTATTAATAGCATGCACAATATACTTAAGCATTTGATAAAGATTGAGATGATTTCTACTGTTTCACCATCAGTTGAAACGTCACTTAACAGTTGTGCCAATTAAAATTTAAACTTTGTTGGACGTCTTCATCTATTGTAACAGTGGTACATATTTGATAGATCTGTAGTAATGAGTCCACTTTCAACCATGAAATCCAGTTTATAAGTGAAGAAGGACTTTCGAAAATCAAAGTGTGTATCATGCCTCTTTTCTAATACTCATTCCATTATCTATACGATATAGCATGTAAATCTATCTTTATTCCATGTCATTAAGTTATTTTCATTAAGTAGATCTGTCCAAAAGCACGTTTCTTTTTGCTGATACACATTGGAATATTATCTAGCATGTTTACTAAGATAAGATATGACTTATAGGGCTGATCATAAGGTTTTTGAAAGCTGATGGCGGCGTTAACATTGATTTTTGAGTCAGGACTATTTGACAAGATGTGATATATAGTATTGCTCCTTACAAACTGTCATACAGGTTTGCATTAACAGAACCTGTGGATATTTATTGTAACATATTAATGTGGTGATTAAATATGGAATACATATATAACATGTGATTACTCGTGTTACCTTACTTGCTTCAATATGGGGATTCATAATTTGTTGATACAAAAGGCACAGTAAACAATTTCTTCATTCCTCGTCCCTTCACAAGAGCGGTGCCAAATGTTTCCGTCTACCCCTACTAGGCCTCCCATCAAGAAGGGTCCACATTTGTTTCCTCTGATGATAAATTACAAAGGGCCCAACTCCACAAACCGCAGCCTTTCTCCCTATTATTTACACTGTTTTCTTCTTGATGACAAGTTAATAGGCAATTGAGCGAGTAAACAGTGCGATGTCCCTTTAGCAGCAATGTGATTGAATGAAATAATGTTAGTATATTATCCCACATGCAACAATTTCCAAAGATTAATAATAGAAACGCCGATCCGCAAACGATGAAAATGTGTCTATGATTATAAATAACTATACCATACTTCCGGGTATTATGTGAAGTTTGTTTTGTTGAAAATTAATTCTGTTGAAGCTCAAACATGACTGGAAGGACTTCTATACACCACCAAACCACACAATTTCTCGTATTTTCTCGTGCCCTCCCTCCTCCTGGTGGTGGTAAGTGACACCACGCCTTCCCGTCGGCCCCCACGCTGTGCTGTCTGCCCTTGGTCTAGAGTCAAGGTCACGTCAAGGCAAGGTACCCAAACCAGCGCCTTTCTCTTTTTTCAGTCCCCCTGTTTTCCATACAACTTACACTCAGTACCCAACCCAAGCAGGCTAGAATGGAGGCATGGTTTGCACCCGACTGTCCCACCTATGAAGGGGGCTTGTGTTTATTTGCCTTACATTTTGTTGAAATTATATGACATCAGATATGAGGCCCCTACATGAACATTTCCCATATGGGGCTCTCTGTATGGCCCCACAGGCGCCACCCATTGGACGTGGTGTAGGGAATATACCCTATAAGGACAGGGCGGTGTATAGAAGATGGAAGGGTTGGTTTCTAAGTACACAAAGTATTATTTCAGAATGAAAATAACACACAATGACTCTAGATGGCCACACGTATAAATACAAATAACTATGTTAGGGGATGGATGGTGAAGAAGACCTATACTGTCCACGTACTTGAGAATTCACCGTCAATAAGCTATATAGTTGTCTGTGTGTCTGTCTCTGTCACTGTCTCTGTCTGTCTATCCGTCGTGCTGTCTGTATGACTGTCGGTCTGTCTTTATGGCGTTCTGCCTGCATGTATAGCTTTTTGTCTGTTTCTCCATCCTTCTTTATCCCTTACCTTCGGGCTGGCGAACATAATAGAATAGACATGGGGTTATGATAGAGATGCCGAATGAATGGTTGAATGTCAGGGGGTGCCATATGGATGAAATCTGACATCAGGACTCTTCATAAATATGGCTATAAACAATACTGTTCATAATATCTCGGACCACACATCATGAACAAATATTTGCCCTTTCTTATGATATTAACTGGCCTCACCCGGATTGAAAAAGTGAAAAGAACAAACTACTACACCTCTTTCTTTCAGAAAGGGATTGAAAGAAACCCTCTTCCCATCTCTCAATATGGTCATGACGTGATACCACCCCTCCTTGTGGCCATGACGTCCGTCATCTGTGGGTGTGTTTGTGTGGACGATCTGAGGGCGTGCTCATATGGTGTGACGGAAATACCGGTATAGCCCTCAAGTGTCCCATCATCATGTTCATCAAGTACATTAACTTTTTTCTCTCCAAAGTCTCCACTTTAATTGGTCCCAAAATAAACGTCTGCACACATGGCCGTATTTGCCATTCTCTCTCAACACCCCCCCCCCCCCCCCCAACACTTTGTAAACGTATACATGTAAGTAACGGATAGTCTCATTGTATCGGAGCGAATTACACCAAAGACAAAGAGCGGATCCAGGGAGGTCCGGGGTTCCCGCCACTACCCCCCATTTTGGACTCACAAACAAAAATGACTCACTTATAAATCAGATCGGCACATACAATGACATCCTCACTCACTGACATCCTCACACACTCACATCCTCACACACTCACATCCTCACACACTCACATCCTTGCTCACTGACATCCTCACACACTCACATCCTCACACACTCACATCCTTGCTCACTGACATCCTCACACACTCACATCCTCACACACTCACATCCTCACACACTCACATCCTTGCTCACTGACATCCTCACACACTGACGTCATCACACACTCACATCCTCACACACACACATCCTCACACACTCACATCCTCACACACTCACATCCTCACACACTCACATCCTTGCTCACTGACATCCTTGCTCACTGACATCCTCACTCACGGACGTCATCACACACTCACATTCTCGCACACTCATATTCTCACACACTGTCATCCTTGCTCACTGACATCTTCACACACTGACGTCATCACACACTCACATCCTCACACACTCACATCCTCACACTCACCTTCTCACACACTGTCATCCTTGCTCACTCACATCGAGACACACTCATGTCCTTACTCACATCCTTACACACTCACATCCTCACATCCTTGCTCACTGATATCCTCACACACTGTCATCCTTGCTCACTGATATCCTCACTCAGTGATATTATTACCCATTGACATCCTCACACACTGACATCCTCACTCACTGACAGATTGGCTAACTCACTGATTCACTCACCCTACTTACTCACCTAGTGACTCACTCATCCATTCGCTTACTTACTCACCTAGTGACTCACTCGGCAATTCGCTAGCTTCTCGGGAATTTGAGAAACCCTTTTCTAAACCAAGACGCGGTTTCCCCAGCAAAATACCAGCCCACCCCGTCCATGCAGAGAGTAGTGTCCTTTGCCCCCAGGTGAGCTCAGCTTCCCACCTCGCCATGGAAGGTATCCCTGGTCCTTGGGCTGGATATATGCGCGGGTGTCTGCGGGATGTCTCCGGCCCCTAGCCGAGAAGAGCGTTGTTTACGGGCCCGGTGGTCCCTGAGATAAAGTCATTTAGAGTTTCATGTGGTGTATACATGGTAGGAGAAGGTCGGCCGAGGAGGAGCGGTGTCAGGTTTGTGGGAGGTGAGGGTGGGGGAGTGGGGTGTTGGGTATACGGGGTGGAGGAAGGAGGAGGGGGGGGGGGGGGGTTCTAGGGATATGATTGTGAGGTGAGAGCTATAGTGTTTTACACCCAGTACCCCTGTATACGTGAGCTGAACGGGAGCTGCTCACGTACAGGTATACAATAAAATGTGTATATACAAAGATTATTTATTTTAAGGATGGACCATTAATGGTGATCATAACTATAGCATCAATGTGTGAAACCACTCTTTTCAGTTATCAGTTGTCATGAATTACTTAAAGCTACATATCAGTTCATTTGGCAACCTTTATAGGCATATATTTTTTAGACTATAGAAGCTTAATGGGGGAACAAACTGTTATTATTTGGAAATAAAGAGTTTCTTGATTTGGTATAGAATAAATACAGCATATGACTGGCGAATGTTGGTTGGTAAAGTATCAATGTAAAACATGAAAATTGCCATGGCCCTGCTAGAGATTGAAACAAAGAGCACACAAGATGTGAGTTTGTTCAGCGTCCTGCTCTCCTTCCCCTCCACACGTCCTCTATTTACCTACATCCCCGGGGTGAGGGTGAGAGGTGCCTACCACGGGCCCCGGATGCTTGGTTTACCTGCCCTATCAAGATCAGGGTGAAGAGGCGGCCATGACACCCAAACCACGTGACCTCACCGGAAGTAGCACTTCTCGGCTCGTCCAATCAAAATTGAAAATATTGAAACTGTCCTGCTGGGCGCGAGTAAACGCTGGCGGCGTCTGCCTCGTCCTGTCTTCGGCCACGTTTCCACGAATAGAGAAGGGTCCAGAAAGTATACATGAAGTACAAGCGCCAGTTTTGGAACTTTTAAGGACCGTACAGTGCTCTGATACGCTAGATATGCCCTTTATCGTCCTGATAAATGAATGCAGTTCTGGGGACTGGCCAGGGATGCAGGGATGCATATTCGGACGACGGAAGTGGATCCACCCCATAGACCCAGCAGGGTGTTTGGATGTAGCACTGGCGCGAGTTACTTGCCAGGTGACAAAGGTAATGCATTATTTTTGCTATATATGCGACCTCAACATATTGGGACAAAACGGCAATGGAAGGATTGTGAGGCCCCTATCCCTCAAAAGGCCCCTATCCCTCAAAATTGGCCCATTTGAGATATAGGGACCATGTGAAGTCCCTATGTGCCAAACGGCCCCTATCTCTCAAAACGGTTCAAGACATAGGGCCTATCTGAAATCACTAAGTCACAAATATTTTTTGCATGTCCCTATCCCTCAAAAGCCACTATCCCTAAAAAGTGTCCCCTTGGTTAAATATGTGCAATAGATAGTGCATTTATAGGATATTGGATAATATTCCCACTACCACCCCACCGTCACCTCCCGCCTCAGGTGGGGGTCTAGACTTTTGATAATAGACAGATTACTGCTCCCGAAATAAGAAAGGGAGTGGTCATTTATTAATTACGGGGTGTTTGGTGGGTTCGGGAGGGGGTGTAAAATAATGGTGACCCCTCCTTGTGTCCCTTTTTAGCAAAAATGCCTGCACCTAGATAGCGGCCACACTCAATTTTAACCTGCCTGAGGGGCGGGGGGGGGGGACAACTTTGGACCTCCTTCTTTCTATTTCTTTTGGCCGAACCTTGAATGATTGTGCTCTTGTGAGGCATGCTTTCTTACTGCAGAAGTATATAAGAATATAAGGGCTTTTGCTGGATAGGGTTTTGATACTTAGGGACATTTTGTAGGAAAGGGGCCTGACATGTCCCTATGTCTCAAATGGCCCCTATCCTTCAAATCGTGGGCAGGGGCTGTTTGAATGTGGTCAATGTGTCTCAATATATTCGTGGGATAGGGGCTTTTTGACATTTAGGGACTTCAGGTGTGCCCTAAGTCTCAAAAGGCCCCTATCCCACAAATATTTGAGGGATAGGGGCTTTTTGAGACTTAATGGTCTCACAAGGATCCCTCTTCCCTGGGGAATTGGCAGTAGAATGGCGCTGGTACTGACCAGTGGGTGGTATCCAGCAGTAGAACCAGGTTTGGTTGAACTGCTCTCTATGCCACCTTCTGGTCGGCGTCCCTGCCCCTTCGTCCCTGCTAGGGTCAAAGTCGTCTGCTTTTTGTAGCGAACCCGGAGCCCTCTGGTGGCGGGGGCCGACACCATGGGGAAGCAGACGACACCCGGCTTCTGGCGGGAAGGGCTAAGATGGCGTCTCTACCACAAACAGCTCAAGGTAAACAGCGGTAGGGGAGACTCTCGGTGAGCGATATACAAGCCCGGAGAGCGAGAGGAGGCTGTGTTTTTCTGGGCCCCAAGATGAGTGGTAGGGGTGAATGGGGAAGGGATCACGTGGTGAAATCTCACCCCCGCGATATCCATCGTCTCGCTATCTCGCGCCGCGACCACCAGCGAGATCTGCCACGAGATCAGCCGTGTCGGTCGCCCGCGGTGGACGCTATTCAAAACATATCTTCTGCATCATCAATATGGCTTCCCTGGCACGCACCTGACAGAAAAAATAACACAAATATGGGTCCTACTGTAGAGCACCCCTCTTACCTGAAATCTCGCGGCAGCAGCAACGAGATCTGGTTATTTGGAAACTGTTGTAAACGCTCACCAGTCAGCGCTGTGGTCGCCAAGAGAGACTTTGGTCTTTTGGAGTGTTTGTTTGTCTCTGCTCTGTAAACCAATTCTGGCCTGGTAAGAGACAGGGTCCCCTCATCCCAGGTGAACTAATGCTGCGTCCCCCTCGTACTTCTCCATCTTAAGGCATGTGGTTCCCCTAGAGTGATGTCCAATACCAACCAAGAAGTAACTAAACCATGCATTTGATTTGTCAGGAGAAATTTTAGGATACGTTGTGATCTCTGACCTAATGGTGCCAAAAACTCACAACAGCTACAAATTGACAAATTGTTATAAATTCTACCTGGATATAATGGATATAAAGATATAATGGATATAAAGGTGTACTGCCTTGTGCCTTCACATCATTGGAAAAATTGACTCCGCCTATATACTACTGTCATGGAGTAAAGTATGCAGTTTTGGTAGAGCCTGCAGAAGTATGCATAGTTCGCCTTTACCTCCTGGACGTACCCCCACTAAATGCAATGAGCCACAAGAAACATCCCAGCTTGGTATCTAGAACTGTGCCCATGCTGAAACCTCCAGGACTCAGTGGTTCCGGGGGAGGGGGGGGGGCCGGGTTGGGCTAGTATGCCTACTCCTGGGGGTAAACACCAACCTTGCATTTACCTCATTATTCAATCAGTAAAGACATCCAAAACCTTGAAGAAATCTGAAAATTTCTTACTGGTAAGAGTTCATTTTAAAAAATGACCTGGATATCGAAAAAAAAGAGTCTAGTAGTAGAGTAGTTATGTGAAGGTGAATATGGGGTCATCCAATCTAAATGAATTAACGTGTAGTGTTCCATCATGTTCCATCAATAAATTATATTATAAAGTAAGAAGCTCTATTTGTAATAGTATATTATGTATACCTATTTTAAGATCATTTCTTAAATAGTTTAAGGTTTATTCATTGTAGTTTTCCTACTTCTAATTGCCACTACATATATAATGAATCGTTGAGCAGGATGGCCTGCATCCCTGTCTAGGCTTTCCCTGGTCTTTTCCCCGGGTCTTTTCCATTCCTTACATGCAACACCTTTCTGTCCTATCTCTTTGGGACATCCTCCTATCTTACCACTCACTCTTCCCCCCATGTGTTTGGCTTTGTTTTATGTTCTTATCTTCTCAGTTTCATCTTCCCCCTATCTCTCACCAACTATACCTATGTCTACGCCATTATTTATCCCCCCGCTGTTTATTCTGGCCTCTCACGATCTCTGCCAGATCTCTGTGTATGTGCAGAGACGCTGTTTACAATTTGCTGAAGTACATATTGCCAGGGCCAGAGGCTACGTAGGGCTCCTTCTGTAATAGTAGGGAAGTACCATATCGACTGCAGCGCCACGCAGCTTCCCTGCTCCAGGAGTAGTGGCAAGGAAGTGAACTAAAATGTAACAGGCGGTTTCCCTGGCTACTATACATCTGTGTACCTCCCTAGCTATGATTGGGAGTGATAGTTTCAGGTGTGGGGGAAGCAGTGGAGTTGATCTGGAGGACAAGATGGCGGGCTTGTAAGGATGAGCCGTTATAGACCTATACGATGGGAATGTAGAGCTACTCTGCTTGGTAAAGGTGTGAGAAAAGTGTACTCCAGTTGCGTCCAAAGTGATGCCACATGCAGAGCATGGAATGGTGGGAAAGTGAGTGTGAACAATCGCCATTTTGTCTCCCATGACCACTATCGGCAGCAGTGCGCAGGCGTGGACTTGACATCCGGCGGAAGGTTTCCCTACACATGCGCAACACATGCTTCCGTTTGTGGCGTCATCATGTTTTAGAGAGGGACCTGTTGGCTCAAGATGTTCAGGGGTCGCTAAAAATGCCACCAGCACTAGTCAGCTAAAGTGGTGGGCTATTTGTACAGTGAAAGACTGCACGCAGATATGTGCTGTAAGTGTGGTTCTAGTGGTGTGAAGAGCATTTGATATTCAGATTGTCTGAGCTGCCTTTCAGCTTTACCGGAAAATGACAGGCGTCTGCATGTATTTATGAATGTTAAATCATATGAATTTAGGAGCATAAAATGGTGTTGAAGACTTGCAGTTTTGAATTTAAACACAAGCAATTAATATAGTTCAATAATAAAGTATCGAGTAACAACCTTGTCAGAGCGTATTGGTAAAAGTAACTCGGCTCAATCTACTATCACGCACGGTCCTTGAATTCCGATTTGCCTGATTCAATATGACTTTTATGATGACAGTGTGGATAAAATACAATCCAGCTCATGAGTTGAAGAGGGGCTCATATCAATGTGTCATTGAGGGTTGAAAGCCGTCGTCTAATCCCCTTTACACCAGCCAGCTGTTCCTCAATAAGTGTACAAGTACTTCACAGCCGTACCTATTGTCCTGTGCCCCACTCTTGTTGCAGTTATCTAAATGGCGGCTGTGGATTAGAGGAGAGGCGACCAAACACTCGGCCTGCCTCCCCGCCATGCCCCACCAGTCGTTTATTGCCCCCATGATCATTGTCACGCCACCTGGGGACTGTGAGAGAAACCACACGAGTTGGCAGCAATATCCAGATTCGAGCAGTACATTGGTACATGGATGTAGATGCCACATGGATGTTTAGGCCGGGCCGTTACATTGGGTATTTGGACTTTGGGACATAATCATTTTTGGAAATCGTTCTTGTGTTAATTAAGGCATGTCTAGCAACTCCCACGATGAACCGATCATATCCTTCTATTTTATGACCCAGATATTAGTCAGACAACTCCATAACTATAACCATCTTCAGGGCGAGTCTCCAAACCACCAGTACAGAACTGACCCCCAATGACCTCTCATCTCTTCACGTTGTAAATCTCGCCACCCGCGAGAGGACGAACGTCAACATCCAACTCCCCAGCTCCTCCCCACTCGTCGCGGAGTTAAACATTTTCAGTCTCACTCTCCGGGTTCAATGGGTAATTACTGTGGATGTAGTAAAAGCTGCTGGAGGTCGTTAAGTGGCGGTCGGGGTCGTTAATCGGCGACCATTGTGCCGCCATTGTGTGTACACGGCCGCCATTGTACGGCCCTATCACGTGATCGCCGACCGGAGCGCCACCAGGCGGTACAGAGAGACTCCACTCGGCGCACGCGCACTGCGCCACTGTGGGGTCCTGAGGGAGCGACTGTGTGGAATGATCAACTTTGTATCACTTATATACAAAACTGGTGCATATACACTCAATTGTGGAACCATTATTCTTTAAATAATTCTGAATGACTCCCCCACCAATATACACATGACTGTATCCCGGGACATGTATTAAATACCAACAAGCTCTGCATTGTATATATAAAAATGTTGTGATATGTATGAATGCTAGATTTGATTCCAAACAGAAAAGTAAACTCTCAGGTCCGGCGGCCCTTTCTTATAGATCTGCAATTGATATTTTTCCAAGGAATTACTATACATTCTTATGAAGAGTACAACATAGCAAGAAATATAATGTTGGCGCGCCCGTCTTGGGAAAAGGACTCTAGGCTCAACAATTTGTATTCACAGCGTGTACATGTACATCGATGATAGACTATAAAGTTACGAACTATAGATTAAAAAAAACACCTGACATAACACTATTGCACCCACTCGTCGTGAGCCCCAATCTAATCAGAATTAATATTCTCTAATGGCTTGTAAATACGGCGAGCGGCGCCGGCCGCACTTCGCAACCAGTCAACGGAAACGGCATGGGGAAGAAGGCGAAAAACCACACCCGACTAAACCTCATTGTGCAACCCGTTACAGCTCTCCTACCGCCACCCAGCGGCGGCTGATGAAAGTAGGAGTGCTCACGTGACCAGAAAGGGGCACTCTGAATGGCTGGTTGATCACAAGATGGCGGCGAGAGACGCGGGCATTCACTCGTGAAATGCTCTTAGCGCAATTCCATTTCCGTCGTCGTCGAGAGGCGCCGAGCTTTGCCGAGGCTGGCTCGCTGATTACCGGCAGAAATACGGACCAGCGGACAAGGAGGAGCACTTTTCAGCTATTATCACCCAGAAAGTGAGCGTCGCTGTGTGCACTTCAATTCCTGTTCAAAGTGGAAAGGAGCAGAAAAAGGATGGGGATTCTATTATGATGAAGATTGAGAAAGGAAAATGCCATGGCAACTTTATTTAGTTAAGCATTGCTGGTGAGGGACTCCGAATAAACTGGAATACAGTGAGAGAGGGAGATTTTCCTAAAACCTAAGAGCTTTGCATTTCTCCATCATGTTTTACTTTAGCATCCTTCATTGATAACAGTACTCTTTAGAAACAGCCAACCAAAGTAGAAATCACGTGATAATGACAAAAGAGCCATGCAGGCACTTTCATCGAATATCAGTTCATTGATATAAATTATGAGATACGATGCCATTGTGTCCGAAGTTGCTAGAAGTGAACCAACACGTGCATGGAATAGCATCTCTGCTTTCTACACACTATTTTGATCTCTTCCGTTTTTGCTTTACTTGTAAGTAATATACAACATGTGTTATTTTAATCGGAAAGATTTCTTTCTGACATTAAGGAAGAGCCCGTGGATGTCATCTGTATTGGGCTTTGGAAGAAAATCCAGTAATACTATTATCATTGTCACTGCTATGTAAAGCATTTTAACGCGGCCAGGCTGGGTGAAAGAAATGTTGGAGTTCACTGAATAATTGCTATATTGTAATGTAGTTCGTCAACGCCACATGTGTAGAGTGTACACAGTGGTACACTGTTGTATCGGTCGCTGCATATATGTAAGTAGTATATGGACAGTTACATTTGTATCAGGTTTCAATGGCATCAGAAATGAGTGTGGTGAGACGGCCTAGTGGCCTAGTAGTATATGAAAGTAGTACATAGATCGGTTCATTTTATCAGGTTTCAAAAGTGAGGCGATTACATAATCAAAGTGTCTTTTTCTAAATAAGTGTGTGTGTGTCGGGGAGGGGGGGAGTTTGAGGAGCATGAGACCAGGGAAGGACATGTCATGACAACATGTTCTGCTGAATGAATCCCCATTTGAAGAATCAACCTCCCCAAAAGCCTACTTTAAAACAGTTACCACTCAGCAGAGTAGGGTAGGTTCACCACTTTCAACCGGTCTGATTCATGTTTTTTCATGAGCTACCTTTCAGGTCCAACTGCTCCTAGAGTTTTTTGTGCATATTCTTCAGAATTGAACCAAACTTTAGGTATTGCTCTCGAGAGTAACTTTCATGATGTCTTACAATGCCATAATCAGTTTACAGTATTTAATTCCATGATTTATCAGAGTATTCAGAATTGCCCCTTTTCACCCTAAGTCAGCCAAAATGCACCTTGAGTCAGCCATATTTCAACCACCAGAAATATGTGGAATAAACCAGTAATTTTCTGATTTTCATAAATGGATGAATGCATGCATCATATATCAATATGTTATAACTAACAATAGAGAAGAAAATGATTTATTGAATATGGAATAATCAAGACAAATTCAGTACTATACCTTAGGTGAATACAATTGCATTATGAGCTATCAATACAAGTAAATATTACTTGTATGAGCAATGAGGACCAATATAACATTATAGACATGCAGTATGGAGTTCTATTGAATATATCGGGGGCTCTGCCTTCTCACCCCCTTTCCCCCCCCTCTTTTTGCGTTTCACCCTTGCCCTCTATACAATACACAAGTGGGCCTGCTATCCTTAACCCTGTAGTAGAAGAGGGTATTCTGGAAGGAGGAGGTATTCACAAGGGTAGGGGGAATGTTCTTGGACAGAAATTCAAGGTGAGAGAATTCCAGGGGAGATTCCCGAGAAGAAAACCGCACGGTTGACTTAGGGTATGATGTGGCTGACTTAGGGTGAATTCATGGCTGACTTAAGGTGAAATGGGTATACCTTACGAAATCAGTCCTAAATATAATTTAGGAAATTAATTTTGCTCAATAAAGACATGATTTGTGTGATTAAGATACATATGCACCTCACAAAACTGATTGACACTGTGTATGAAAGGGGCACCACTTCAAATCAACTACCAAAGAGTATGAACAGTGGGGAGATTTTCATTCCCTGTTTGCCAAAACAGGTCAAACAGGAGTACTTCTGACTGATTTTACAGTATGAAAAAGAGTGATGATGTGGATCCAATGTGTAGTATATATTTGGAAAACACTTGACTTCTTAAATCAGTGGGAGTTTATTGTCACCAGATGCATATTGAACTTGTAATTTCATGTCAAAAGTGGTTGACTCAAGGTATGAGTTTGACTCAGGGTGAACCTACCCTACACCTCTATTGGGGCCCATTACCAGTAAGGGTAGAAAAACAGCAACGTCTTAAGTAGGAAGTAGATGGTTGACAGGGGAATAATAACTCTCATCTCAGAGACGTGGTGTGGTTGTCAGCCTCTAGTCAGCCCAATCAGCTTGGATTACCCCCAGAACAACTGTGGTAATTTGATTAATTGGTGTGTAATCTACATGCCTATTCAGTGGGCAATAAAGGCTGGGATTATAGACAGACTCTAGACGATTGGGGCCGGAGAGGTGAGTGCTGGATGGAGGGGAGGTCTAGGGCCATAGCCGATGTGGGAGATGGGCTGTTGTGGTAGGGGTGGGTTGGGTGGGGGATAATTATAATGATAATTGTGATGGTGGCCGGTGGTAATCCTCTTTCCCAGGCTAGAGGGCCTACTGGAGTACCCCACCCCTGACTGGCAATCCCCGCCCTGCCCCCTCCCACCTTACCTCCCACCTATACTTGATCTCCCCCATGTTGACCAACAAAGTTACCAGCATGGCTGCCGGACATTGGTGTACGCCTTTTTGTGGGCCAGCGTTGGGACGTAGGTGCTCTTGTATACAGCTGGAAGTTATTAAATATCTAATAACTCAATACAGTTGGCACAGAGGCTGCAGGTTGGACAGCTGTCTTTGCATCAATAAAACATCATATATGAAGCATCATGACATTACAGTCAGTGGAGATGTCAATTGGTGGGACATCAAGTATACCCTGGATAACCACCTCTACCCTACTTCCCAGACCATGAGAGAGCTGTCTGTGGTATTTGGATGTGAGTGGTTTGAAGAGGGAACATTTAGACTGATATTTATACTGAAGGAGGAGGTTCCCATTAAATACTGAGTGCAGGAATTCAAGGGGTGCATGTTTAATAGCATTAGTCTGGTTATGTACGTCTAGAGGTACACTCTATATCTAATATTGGAAATTCAATTTGGCAAGTGCACTATTGAGTATATATTGCCGCTCATCGGATTTATAGCAGTAGTCGATTTGTGTCACAATGTGGTTATAGTGGCTTTGAGACTGTAGATACAAAATGATTGTTTTAGGTTTGATAATTATTATGTTTACCTAGGCCCCTAGGTTTAACATACTTAGTGGACAGGCTTTTGTAATATCTGTGAGCAGGTGGGGGGAAACGCCTCTCTGAAGGATTTTTTAAATTTGATTTTTGACCACCAGGGGCGACGAGGACGGCAGAAAAGAGACACATATGCCATACAATGCATAATGCTCTAAGGTACTTTAAAAAATAGAATTTGGCTGAATTATTCTATCTCTGGTACAAGTGTTCTATAGTTGGAAGGTAAATGGAACATTTCCTATTGAGAATTAGGACATTATCACACTTTCTGGTTGCCATGGAAATCATTCCATTATCTAAATGGGAATACCATTACTTGTCTTAATCTCTTGGACATTTCATCAGTTACTCAAATCTGAAAACAGACCTTGGAAATTCATCCTAGAGGAGATAATGTATCAAAAAGATACATTTTAGGTAATTTTTCAAGAAAATCATGGTTTCTTGTGTCTTTCAGTGTATCTTTCATGGGATATAATGTGTTTAGAGCTTTAAGTTATACATTTCAACTCATATTTGAGAAGCAATTCTGACAAAACTTGCAGAAATCTCATTTTTCATGATCCTGACACCAGCCTTATTTCCGAATTTCCCCTCGGATGGTTGTTTTTGCCTGCATGCTCAAGTATGTTTGGATAGTGGAAAATGAATGGCTCAAATGATCAGTTAGAAGAACTATACCCACAAACATCCCCATTTGGGGGTGTGAAATGCCTCTGAAAAGGCATGGCCACTGACAGGGTAATGGTAGGTTGTGAAAGAAAAGGGACAGTGATTATAGCCTCCATGCATGCACTGGCCATCGGTCAGCTGCTGGGATGTGTCGCCCGGTAAGATTACATTACAGTGTGTGATGGTGTCAGAGGATGAGAAAATATTGTATAGTATCCCACGTGAAATTAAAGAGACTTACCCAATGGACATTCGCCTTATGCTATACCTGGATTCAGGCAGTTGCATTGGATGAACTGTTAAGAGGAAGAACAACATATGAGACAATTTGTAGAAAAGGTTCTTTGTGTACATTTGAGACACCACCAGGACACTGACCTTGACCCTGCCTAACCTGACATGACCTAGTTAAGGATCAGCTTAGGACTAGTGGCGCCACCCAGTGGGTCAGTAGTGAACCTGTCAGACCTAATGAGACTCAAATTAAGGTAATTAAAAGCTACATAAAGAGGGCAGGGAGAGATTGAGCTGACATCTGATGGACTGCAACAAATGAGGCCAAGGGGGACAGATGGCCATGTCAGTATGGACAAGGGTTGGCGCTGTTCCTCTCTGCTCCCCCCTCTCACTCCCCATAATGTAAGGAGGTTGTACGGTGTAGAACAATACGGTTCTAGATAGCAGTGATCCGTACCTAATGTTGGGCCAATACCTGTATTATGAGGCTCCCACACAGATAATCTAAAAGCCCCGGCCCTTAGTCTGTAGTGGCTATCCCAGGTTGATCATAGGGACAACCAAGTGCTATTCAAGAACTGTTGAGGCAAAACAGCATATTACTAATATGACGCTATCCTCTAATTCTTCCATAAAATATCAGTACAATATGTAAAACAGAATGTTTACTAAATCCATAACCCTTTATGATCTCAAATTTAAGTGAACGTCGCATAGCCTACATCGGGGCAAATAGTCATATCCAATGTTAGTCATTAGGGAAAAAAAATCTTGGAATAAACATTGCTCCGATGTCAAGCCAAGGATGATTCGACACTAAGCCAGGGGTCAAACCAAAAATAGGAAATATCAGAATTTCAATGTTCGCTGACATCTCATTTACCACCTCTAGACTAATCTTATTAACAACTGTATAACACATTGTTATATCAGTATCTGCAGAGTTGCAGAAATTCGATTGAACCATGACTTGGAGATTTGCTTAAAGTTGCAGAAATTTGATTAATTAAACCATAACTTGGAAGTTTGCTTAAAGGTGTAGCAGGTCAGTTAGAGCATCACTATCTTAGGTAGGTTGACTTTTACCAGAAAGGTTCTATTTCAGAAAACAATTACGTCCCACGTCCTGTACATTACTCTAAACCTTTTAATTACCTTTCTCGATCTTCAACTTACATACGTATATTTGTTCTACAGTTGTATATAATAATGTGTTACACGTGAACAGCTAGTAATGTTATCTTTGAATCTTGCCCCAACCATGCAGCTATGCTTATGATGAAACTCCGTCATGGTATAGCCTAGAATGTGGCTGTATCTTGGTGGTCTGTAGGTTCTCCCCTGGTTCACAGCATGCAGGTGTTGGAATACTGGGTAACTTTGGGGATGGCGAGGGGGTGAGGTACATGTCTACATGTCTCATCTGTCTGCTATGACCGTGGGGTAGGTTTGAAGGGTAGGTTACATGTCTATAGGCCACAGGGGTAGGGGATGCTCACCACTACCAGTTTCCCATCTCTCAGGTTTCACCAATGACATGTGCTCCACAACTGTGAGACATGCCTTGAGATCCTCACTTGTTCTGACATGACACCTTCCATGTAGGATGGTTCACATGAATAGGGTGCTATTTAAAGTACTGCTTTATCATATTTTGATTCTCATTGCCTTTTTTATTAGATCGCGCAAGCACCCCTCCCCCCCTGCGCCCTCTAGTTGTTTTCATCAACTATTGTACACCCAACACTACAAGTTTCCATATAGGAACAGATAATAGAAATAACACATGGTTCACTTATTCCTATATCTTATAATGTGATACATTTGTTTATTGATTCTAGAGAAACCATTGCTTCCTGATAAACCCCAAAATAGCTCCCATATCAATTTCTCCCTACCACGGTGCATATCCCTATCTATCCCATAATTTATTAAACACTTCTCAGGTTGACAACCAGAGGACGCCTCTGTGTAAACTATGGCGACCATGACTTGCAGAATCCAGACTTATGACGAACTATTTTCCCTCCTTATCAGAAGAGTTCCTAAGTGGGGGCAGTTTCAGTTACGTGGGGGCAGGAGAGTTTGGGGTAGAGAGGGTGGCTATACTTATAGCGCCTGGTTAGCACCACTTTGTTTGATGAGACACGTGTAGACGTGCTCAAAGTCTATCGTCTTATTATTCTACAAAAATATTCTAGGAGGTCTTTTAGCAAACGTCTGGGTTTCCGTTTCCTTGTATATAAACTAAGTGTAATATTATCATGTACATTGTATCAGCCTATATAAGAGAAGGTTTTTCACCTTTCATGACATTCGGTCATGCAGATTTTCAATTATGCTGGCTTGGCAATTGTTGATATATATGCATGGAGGAATGTGCTACACACTAATAGATCTGCACACGAAGAACCTTATCCCTTTTACATACCTACAAAACATGAACACAATGCATACAGAGATGCCCAGAAGGAGATTTTCCTGAAACAAATGTGAAATGAGCACTCAGAAGAAAAAAACATGGATGGTCAGCTGAAGAGAGAGCCCAGGAGTGCCAGACTCTCTTGTAATCATGGGATGCTGAACTCTATTATAAGAAGACTCCAGTATTACTTGACTCGTTAAAATCCCTGATTATGTGGAGACTTATGTATGTTGTCATACAATGGTCAAAACGATGTCCTGAGGATATTACCTGGCTTCTACTAACATAGTATCAACTCGAGCAGGTCTAGCACGCGGCCACATCGGACTACTGGGTGCCCCCCCCCTGCTCCTCCAGGGTGTGGGGTGTGGGGTATGGAGGGCCACGTGATAGGGATCAGGGCTGGGTGTTTACCAAACATGTGAGGCTGTGTGGTCATCTCGGCCTCCTGGACACGTAAACAGGGGCAGGTGGTGGATGTCCAGTCTGCTAGGGCACTCATACACCACTCTACAACTCCTCCAGGGGGAGGGGGAGCACTGCACATTTACCGTTTACCCAAGGGAAGGGTTGTCTATCATAATGTGTATATGAATCACTTAAGCAACATCAGACAATTAATATTTTTCAGGTATCCTCACCTGCAGGGGAGGACCCTGCGACTGCAGACCCCCCCCCCCCCCCCACCCACACCCACACCCACACAAAACTCACCCCCTCCCCGGAGGAATATGGTTACTCTTTAGCTCACACTATTATATTCATGATAATAATAATGGCACATTGTAAATTGAACGATGGCATAATGTAGGCTAGCTGTGCAGCAGCCACCTTTCTCTATGCAGGTAATATGCCTGCATACAACCTGGCTATAACTTGTCCTCCACTTTGCACACCATGCACCAGGTCCCATCTCTCCATTCCATATAGGCCCCTCCATCACACTCTCTGCAAACACACTTAGTATTAAGGATCTGCCCCTAAGGCACCACCCGGATCGTGATCTGTTAGCCCCTGGGCCCTGGGCTCTGCTAATTATTCTGACTTCACCTACTGGAGATCTGCCGTGTGTGGGGTGGGC